>MU826361.1:339953-969706 GCA_029204205.1 Desmophyllum pertusum
AAGGAGACAGTTAAAGTGCCTATAACCCCAAAAACTTTTTTTTGTTCCAAAAAATCTATACATTTTTCTGAGCAGAACGCCGAAAAGAAAAATCTTTTTGGTTGAAACCGCGATTTTTTATGAATTTTCAAAGTCTCGGAAAATCGCATTATTTAAAAACATGACCGAGTAGCAGAACCATCTGAAATTACTGGATCTAGCCCAATTCGTGACGTCATTCCAGGCCATCAATCGATCGCTCGCAAGCCTTGAGTTGTGTCTTCGTTCTGAGCTAGAAATGCGTGCAAAATTGAGCCGAGCCGTTCTTTGCCGTTGCCGTTTTCTCTTAGCACTTCAGAGATCAAGATTTCATGGTCAAGTTTTCTGGGTCGATCGATCGGCGAGTCTGCAGCGAAGATTGAGTAAAGATGAAATTAGAGTTTCTGTCTTTGTACAAATTAAGCTTATAAGGACAGGACTTCAATTTGCTTCGTTCGGGTTCCAGAATTTTCGTAGAATTCAAGGTAATAATTGAAGGGCTGAGGGCATTACCAACCTATATTGATTTTTAGGACCTTTTTTTTTTTCCATAAGATTTGCCGCGTTTTTGGAATGTGACCTAAAAATTAGTTACCAAACATTTTCCCGTTATTTTTTTCGCTAGTTTCTCCTTCGTTTTCGAGAAATAACGTGTTGACAAACATTCGTTTTAATGGCGGTAACGCTTTGTTAAAAAAACCTTTGTTTCTTTGAACAATGAAGATCAGTGAAACGGTAAAAATGGCCGTTGTTACAATGATTTACTAATGAAATCACTGCCCCTTTCAGCGTTGTGAGTTATCAAAATATTTAGGTTGTTGCAGCGGCAATGGAGATAGAAACTAAATAAGAATAATATTATCCTTTTCGTACGAAAGAGCGAGTAAGGCCTGGGAAATAGTCACGTGATTCAGTAACCTCGTTATCAAATTATCGATTGATTCTGCCACGTATCGTATCGAGAAACGTATCGCAAACGTAACCTGTGGCAGAATTCAAACTCAAAAGCTCTGTTTTGGTGATCAAAGGACATCATTAAGTCTGGAGATCGGTAACTTGACATGCTACATTCGAAGAAGTGAATGTAAGCGGCATCTCGCGCCTCCAAGAGTGCTGTTCAGCGCTACACGTTCGAAACTTGGTCGCCGAGATTGTGTCGATCCAAAGCAGAGCTAGTCTAAAAGCAGGTCAATTATTTGGGAGTTAATAGTCGGGCGCAAGGCACCGGGCCTACAGAAATGTGGAAGTTTGGACCTGCTTTTAGACTTATAAAATCTTTTGACTTGCCGGGAGCCATATTCCGTTTCAGTTTGCTTGGCAGTTACCCAGTATGCATTGCAATATGTATCTGACGTTTAATAAGAGCTGTTGTGGGCTGTACAGAAGAAGAAATGAAGCCGAGGAGGAGAACACAGCATATTCGAGGAAGAAAGGATTCCGTGTTTTCAATTAATCCTAGCTATTAAAAACTGTCTCCTTTCATATGGATAATAATCATAAACAATGCAGAAAACTGGCGACCTTTAGAAAGGACTCTTCAAAGAGATAAACTTGCCAGCAGAAAAATCCTGAACATCGGGGAAACTCTGAGTTGTAAAAATAGCCGAGTAAAAAACTTAGGGGTAGTCGCGCGCCGGTAAAGTCGTAAGGCGCCAATGGGTAGTTAACGAAACAAAGAAAACAAACACAATGCGGGTTGGCTGTATTTTTAAATGAGCATAGAACATGGACATCTTCAGTGGACTATGTTTTGTAAGTAGAACACGAACAAACCTTTGCCTGTTAGATTAATGAAATGAAACACTATTTTCGTTGTTTGTTAGTGAAGAACAAGAACATCTTTAAACTCTAACCCTAAACCAAAGAGGGTGCTAGCCCTAACCTAAAGCTAATTAACCCTAACCAACAGCTAACCCTTAAACCAGAAACTAACCCTAACCAAAGATAACCCTAACTAAAGCTAGCCCTCACCGGAAACTAACCCTAACCAAAGCTCACCCTAACCCTAAGTACCCAACCCTAAGCCTTACCTAATCCCAACCCTAAATCATAACCCAAGACGTAACTTTAACTGTTTTGTACATTCACATGTGATCACAAATATGCAATTAAATGACGTATATTTTCTGTATATTGCTGGTTTGCAACCAATCCCGAGAGATTCAAATGACAAAGACGCGGAGTTTCTCTACAAAGCGTAAACCGCCGTAAAAATGAATGTTTGTCAACACGTCTATTTCTCGAAAACGAAGGAAGGAGAAGAAACTAGCGACAAAAAAAAAATAACGGGGAAAATGTTTGGTTAACTAATTTTTAGGTTCCCCACATTCCAAAAAAAACGCGGCAAATCTTATGGAAAAAAAAAAAGGTCCCCCGTAAAAATCAATATAGGTGGTGTAGTAATTGCCCTCAGCCCTTCAATTTATTCTTGCTAGATACCAAAATATTATCTTTGTTAAGATGCATTAAGCGATTCTAGCTACAGTGAGCCACGGCTGATTTGATTCAGCACTCACATTTGCTCAGTCTGTTTATACAGTGTTTATACTTATCGCGAACTAATCCGGCGGGACCCCACATTTCATTTTGTTTATACTTTACTGATACGGGCGGCATCAATAGGTAAGGACATTGATGTCTCACCGAAAAAAAAAATTCGACATACTTCGGCAAGCTTTATGCATTATTTCATGAAACTGACTCTAACTAAGCTAAATCATTTAAAAGCAATAGCCACTAAGATATTCCCAATCGAATCGTATACCTTCGAATCAGAAGGCTTCAGAAGATTACTGTTTGCAATAGCGCCACGGCTTACCGTTAACGAGTATCCACTGCAAATAATTCATACCATGAGTCCAGACGTCGTTCTAGAACTCCATGCATGCCAAATACTTAAGCCAATTCAGTATTTTCCATACGTTGTTTAAAGCCATTGTTCGAAGCGATTATGTTCATTCAATTCAGCTGTGTGTGCCCGTTGTGTTGTAGAATGTCCATAATTTCCCTGGTTTGAGCGACACCGCGTTGTTAGGACTGGTGTTTATTTTGGCTTGGCGGGGACGGTCTCTACAAGCAATTTACATGATAATCACTTTCCTCGAACTAATTCATATTATTATATTTTTAACACAAGTTGTAAGAAATTATTTTTCAAGTACTTTCAAGGCCTACTTTAGTCTCGTTGTTTCGTAGAAAGATGTCTTTGGACGGGAGGTTTTGCTGTGAAATTTCTTGTGAGTTCGGCTGGATTCAAAAGCGTATAGACATAGCCAAATGTATAGTCCGAACTCAATTCCCACAGCTCTCGTAAAAATTAGCGTAAGTGCCATTAATACTAAACGTATAAATATTTCAGTGTTTACGCAGAAAAAAAGTTATGTATCGTTTGGGCATTCTACGAAAATTCGTAATCACCCATCAAGATCAATTCCCCTGCTTTCCAGAATTCAAAAACTGGCGCCAATGGCCTGGCGAATGGACGTCACTAGTCTCAGTCCTCCCTTTGACTCGGCCATGGGGGTGGGAAAACAACCCTCACCTTTGACGGCCCATAGAAAAATTGCCGTTTTAACCAAAACCCCAAAAACATTTTACGGAATTTTGCCCTTAGTATAATATAAACATTCATTTTGGCGGCAAAAATAATTTTTGGTGGTTATAGGCCACTTTAAGTGTTTTTCCTTTCTAAGGTGGCCCGCGGTTATTTATTGGAGCGGAGGGCTCCCTTTTTAAAAACTAATTTTTCCGCATGGACAAAGCATAACCCATTAACATCGATTTCTGTAATGTTTTGGTAATCTAAACAAGGAATCTTCAAATTATTAGAAGGCTTTTAATTTTGTAGGGCCAATCAGCGAGAAAGAATATGCAAAACGATTAAAGAGGTCACAAGCGTTATTAAAAGACCTTGTTGTTTAAGAAAAAACGCGAATATTTTCATAAAACGAAGATAGATTTTTTTCTAATTACGTTTCAACTAAGTTCCAAGACTTCAACGGTTTACTGTGAGACAAGTTTCCACAAAAAACGGCTGCACAAGAAATTTGCTACACAGTTCACTGCTTAATTTTCACTTCAAAATGATATGACTTGTTGTATTTCTTCAGCTGTTGCAAGATTTTACGCTAAAAATAAGTTATTATATAGCACCTAATCATTGGAAAGCTTAATGTATATCTAAAACTTTGCTGAATAATCGGAAAAGATCCCCCCCGAAAAACTCCAAGGGAAAAGCTATAAAGCGGAAATGAAGAACAAGATGTTTATGTGCGTAATTTGTGAATTTTAAAAGATATTCAAGGTTTGTTCGACTTTATAAAAAAACTACCCGATTTGTTTTCGCTTATTTCTAAAGTATGATAAAATACAGCAAATATAATACAAACGGCCTAACTTTGTTTCAGGCGTGTAGCGTCGATGAAGCCTCGGAGAATTTGGCCATCGTCAATTTAGCTGCTTCATGTCTTCCCATTTTAACAACATGCTAGGAAAACCCCTTGTGTTCCAGTTAAATTATTCAAACTTGCCGCGTTCTAGGAATTTATTTGTCACTTGGGAATTACGGATCATCGACAAATTTACTTTCGGAATGTCATTGATCGTTCATTATTCCATTTAAATTTTCGATGATTCCGCTAAAATTCCCACATTAGTGCCAAAATAAATCCCACAAACGCCGGCAAATTTGAAATAATCTTACGGGAAGACGAGGGGGTTTTCAAAGCGCATTGTGTAAAAAAATGGAAGCGACATGAAGTAGCTACTTGGTACGGACTTTAATTCGCCCGAGCTTCATCGAGGCTACAACGCCGCCAAAACTCAGGCGAGGTCGTTTTTATATATGCTGGGGATATTTATCATACTTAACAATTACGCGGAAATACAAATCGGTAGTTTTCTTCCACACAAGTCGAACAACACGTGAATATTTTAAAATTCACAAATTACGCACACTATAAACATCTATGTTCTTCGTGCTCTCGTTTTTTTTTTTTTTTTTTTTTTGCTTTATAACTTTTTACTGGGAATTTCGAATCTCTTTCCTGTGATTATTCAGCACACGGTTTCAGGTGTGGTATCAAGCTTTCTAACAATATAGTGCCGATTCTTAGCCCATTAAATTATTGAAGCCGTTCTTTGCAACAGATGAAGCAAATACACGAGGCATATTATTTTGAAAAGCTAAAATTCAGCAGTGAACTTTGCCAGCAAATTTCTATGCAGCCGATTTTGTGTGGAAACCTTGCTTACAGTAAACATGGAAGTCTTGGCACTTATTGAAACGTAATTAAGAAAAAAATCTATCTTCATTTTATGAAAATATTCGCGATTTCGTTAAAAAACAAGGTTTTCTAATAGCGCTTGTATATCTAAATCTAAAATTTTTTAAAGATTCCTTATTTTGAATACCAAAAATTAGAGAAAATCGGTTGGCGCTTTCCTGCCAAAAAGTAGTTTAAAAAGAGGAAACCTCCGCTCCAATAAATAACCCACGGCGCCACCTTAAAAGCTAATTCCAGAAACAGTATATTTATTTCACTATTAAAGATCTGAATTTTAAAATATTTCTAGTCCGTGTGAGTCGTCACAGCGCAGGACGTTTATTGGAAGCCAGAGGCTGAAATCGCCTAACAGGAGTGCTATTTGTTGTGTTTGTTTATGTGTGCTTAATGTTTCTTGCTTTTTGGGATATGTAAATCACAAATATTATTAGTTTCCTCCTTTACAACTACAAAAAAGTATTACTCAAACATTAATTCTAGCTTGGTGGGCCAGGAAACTCACTTTGAACCATTTATTAGGTTTAACGTTGCACCGGCATTTAAGGATTATTTTGTAAATCACAAAATGTAAAATCCTCCAGTGGCGACACAATCAACAGATTAAAGATTGGGACATTGAATTGCAAAGGTCTAAGCAGATGAAAAGAAAAGAAAAGATTATTTAATTGCGCTTCAGTCCCCCCCCCCCCCCCAAAAGAAACTTGACAGATATGCCCGTCTGCCAAGAGGCCACACAATCCAAAGTAGTAAAAACAGAACAGTCAAGGTGGGAATCCCAAGGGGGGTACAAGGCGTTTTGTAGCGGCCTAGATAGTTAAAAGTTGTGGAGGTAGTTATCCTATTTAACAATACATAGCAAGGTTATTGGCCGGCCGGGAGGTCCGTATTGAAGAAAAAACTGCTGCCCGTGGTCTGGAGTTAAGGCCCTGACGGCCGTCAGGCGAGGGCCGCACGCAACAAGGCACGCACACAAGAACCAAGGGCACAGTTTTTCCTCAATACGGAACGACCTAGCGGCGGCCAAATAACCTTTTTATTTTTTTCGTACTTCGTTTCGAATTTGAATAATAGCAAATAGTGAAATCTCAGGCCCTTGTTTTGCAAAATCTTATTCAATGCGCTAGACTACATGTAGCCTCAGAAGACTACCGAAGAAGTAAACAACAACTCAGACGAGGTCAATCTTTTACACCACAAATATGGTAATTACAGAAATGGAGACCTAGAGCGGCATCATTTCATCACAAAGCAGCTGAAACGAGGAAGCTATTTCCATTTTCACAAAAAACCATCCACAGCCGGCGCCAAATTCTACGACAATCTTCGGCAATCTTCCATACAAATGTAAGCCGACTTGCCGTAAACAAAATTTATCATGGAAAAGCATAGGGTTGTCGGGGGTGTTTTTGTTTTTTTTTGTTTTTTTTTTTTTTTTTTTTTTTTTTTTTTTTTTTTGTTTTTTTTGTTTCGAGCACAAAACTAGTTCCACAGTTACAGTCTTTTACGCTTATACTACAATTTTATTTCCACATGAGTTAAATCTAATTTCTTACGCCATTCTGGTGCGGTGGCAGTTTGCAGTTTTCATTTATGCGAACACCCATGTACAAAACTTCGCCTTGACCATTAGTCTCTTTCAAAGCCGACGGCTGAGGCATAAAAATTGAGACGTGCCTGATGAAATTATAAAACGGGGAATCACTGGTAGCCACAGTAAGTTAAATTTCGTTGAATAGAAAAATTAACGGAAGGTTTGTTTTAGGAAAACAGAGAAAGAAACGAAAAGCAAACAATTTAAAAACGGAAAGACAGGAATTGAGTCTAAACACGGTGGAATTGTAATTTAAAAACCCGCAAGTTTGAACGTGAAACTGATTTCCAAAAACGAACAACAAACCTTGACTTTAAAAACTAAATTCTGTTCGCGTTAAAAATCAAATGACTACTCGCCCTTTTTGATGAAGGAAAAATGCAAGCTCTCTTAATTCCACTGCGGTAGTTCTCCATTCACTTGGACAACGATAAGATAGAGCATAAATAATGCGAGAAATTCAGCTAGAAAAAGCTTCCTTCGCATCGACCTTCAACACGTTGCTGAATTAAGGCTTACCGTTTTATACCTTCAAAGAAAAAAAGAAAAGGACAGAATTGGTCCAAAAACACGATTTCCACTTTAGAATATGTAGGTTTACATGGATGACCTTTCATATAAAGAAAATTCTATGGAAAATCCGCAGTAAAATTATTAACGGAGAAATACAGTGCGAGAGACTTAACCGGAAAAGTAAGGTGTGAGGGGAATGTGAATGAATACTTCTCCCGCTGTTTTCTCGAAATCTAGTTTGGGCCGATAGAGGCCGTCTTTAACGAGTTACAACTCAAAGGGAATTTGAGCGATTGACCTCAAATTTGGACAGTATCTAGATTAACATATAAACAACAAAAAAGGGTCGGGGAATTTTTTATTTCGGAAAACTTTTTCGTTGGGAGCCGTTTCCGCGCGATCACTACATATTTTTTTCGCCCTATTTAGAAAATGCTCTCTATCTTTTCACTGCAATTGAATATGGGGAATCCCCGACACGTTTTTTTAGCGCTTTGGGTCCGGAAACCCGAGAACAAATCAAATTAGCGAAATATATAATTCGCACAGAGTTGTAGCTTTCAAAAGCTGATTCGGACCCTTGTATTTAGACGTCGCGAAAAATTCGACAATTCATTTTATTACATAATGGTTAGTATATTTAGATAGCCAGCTCTATAAGCTTTAATTTGATATAGGGTTTTAGGTATCTGGAGTTTAATCCGGACGCGCTACATTTTTTAGACTTGAGACACCCCTGAAGGTACACGGTAACCTTAAAATGTTTTCGCTTGTAGCGCATGCCTACGCTACGATTCCGCGGGTCTCCGCCGGGTTCACGGGCAATTTTTCCCGCTCCCGGGACCAATATTGGCTTGATTAATATGTTTTTTGTTGGTCTTACAGTATTAAACGCATTCTGGCAGTTTTAAAAAGCTAAGCGAAATTTTCTACCTTCACGCGTTGCTGAAATGGTCCGTGAAGCCTCGGTTACCGTGACCGTGGTCAGAGATAGGAGAATACCGCCCGCTCCCGGAACCAATCAGATTGCAGGATTCGCAGGATACTGACCGCCTTCGCGCACTGAGAAAAAAATAAATAGATGTTATTGAACTAGAGTGAGGTACGTATTGGGAAAATATTGGTTGAGGTTCTTTTTTTGGCAAGTTTTTTTTGCAAACTTGCAAACTTTTTGCCAAAAAACATTGCAACATAGTTACAACCTAAAGGTTTTATTATCTGGCTTTTTTAAAAATTTGTTGATAAATTAATGCAACCATTCTCCGGCTAACATGTCGCGCGCCCAAAGCTAAACATATTCTTCCATTTTTCAGGCCACTTTGCGAATACTTTATTAGCCAAAAAAGCCCATACAATTGTCTGCCAGACATAAGGAAAAATGTTTCTACTTAATAGAAAACACTTTTCCTTTTGTTCAATGTTTCATAAAAGGAATTCGGCGAAATGGAGTTCGTTAGCGGTCGCTCTTAGCGGTCCGTATTGCAAAATTCGGACGCGCTCAGGTAACCAATCAGAATGCTCCTTTTCGTCTATGGACCAGTTTGCCACTATAATAAATTTGAATATGTGTTGCCCTATGTAATCAGTGATCAACATTGTAGATATATTGTCTTAGACATTTCAATTTTCGAACAACATTGCACTTTAGTTGCCCTTGTATGGTCCAAACATGGACTCTGCCGGGAATTGTTTACGAATTGATAGAGAAAATCCTAATTAATTGGGAACTGACTTAAAGTCTTGCCAATCAATGATGCATAATAACACAACCACCACGTTGGGAGAGTTTGATCTGATTTGAAATGTCAAGGCCCATCAGAATGTTCAATCAAGATGTTTTCATCCTTGTGCTTCTCAGTTTACATGTATATGGACTCTTGCACTTGTGTTTTTGCACCATGAGTAAATAACAACGGCTTTAGATGTTATGTGCATCCATCGTCGGAGCGCTTCTTATTAACAAATATTTACAGACAGTTCATAATTTATGTTGAAACAGAGGTTGATGAATTTTTTGCTGTTTATAGCCTGATTCAGTCATAACTATTGGAATTTATTCATACACTCTATAGCATTTAACTTAACAAATACTACAGAAAAATTCAATCAGTAGATTTCAAATATATTAGCTTATTGTGATATATTATAAACACACAAGCCTCAGTCTGAAGCCTGCTTTTCTACACGGAAACTCATGTATTAGAACAAACTTCAGGTCTATCCAACATTAATTTAACAGGCACAAGGTTTTGCAGCCTAAAATATTTACATTCAAATAAAGCACTTTTATTTGTTTTTGGTTCAAAACTATCGATCGAAGTCGATCGTTCAATATTGTACACCTTCGTATGCCAAATTACAAAATTTTAAATTACATAGAAAATACTATACAGGGCTGTCCATTACGTTTTGAGTCACCTGTTGCTTTTCGACCTTCACAAACCCATAACAAACTTGTTGCTTTGTAAGTGAATTAAATACTCCAACACCAGGCAAGTTCACTCCATAACATCATAGGTCCCATCAAGCAAACTCAGCAGTAACTAGGTGTTTACGGGTTATGGCCTCTTAATGACAGCCCTGCATTATACATTTACTCACTGAAATTTCCGCCATGTTGTGTTTTTTTGTACACGGCCTCATCCAAGATCACAGGTGAAACCCAGCCAAGATTAGTAAAGGTCGATTCGACTAAACAAGTAAATAGTAAACTCTACTACTGCTATTTGCAAGCAAAAGTAAAGTTTTATCCCATGATGCCTATGGTGGCATGACGTAGAGGAGGTTTATTACTAAAGTATTGAACAGAGCTAAAAAAAATTACAACTAAAATTTTGTTGGTAGGTAATGCATGGGCCCGAGTGTAATTATGGGATTAATGGACTCGATTGTTACAGGTTCTGTGAAAATGTTAACTCAGGCCTCTGTATGAACGCGAAGGTTTGTGGGGTGAGCTGCTTGGCATGATAGAGACCAGTAAAACTAGCTTAGCATAAAAAACATTTAAAATTAAGGATTTATCATATCAAAAGCAAGAAGGTTTGTATCAAAACAAACTAACTTGAAGTCACCTCGAGCCTCACTTCAACTCAAAGGCTTGGTAACTAAGCACACAACTGTAAAATTGCCTAATTTCACAAGTATTTTCAAAGTTTTTACAAAATTGCCCCGAGTCACACAGTGACGAGGGCAATATTGTAAAAACTTTGAAAATTACGAGGGAACAATGGATTACTTGTTTATCACATAAAGGGCAAAATTTTTGGAAACCAGGTTATATAATTCAGCCTGTGGAATGAAAATATTCCTTTCTAAAATCACACAGAATCACAACAAGATCAAGCAAAACCTTTATACATTGTACGTTCAGAACAGGTCTGGATAACTTTGACTGTTATGTAAATCTAAAGAGAAAAACGTAAGTCGTGAAAAAAAATAAAAATAACAAGCTTACACTCAAGCCAAGCCAAGTAAACGTAAGCTTAATTTTATTCACCTGTTTGCATGTTTTGAAGCTTTCTGCTGCAAGCTGCTTGACATGTACAATCCTACATCGATAAAACAGCCAACGACGAGTCCAAACAAACTTGTAGAGGTAATTCTCCTGTTTAATTTGACCTTCTTCTTTCTTTGAACAAACTCTGTGTTATTTACTCTGGGTTGCATGTTATAAAGCTGTATTTAACAGAAGTTGGCCGCCATGAATGAATTTCGTCGCAGACTCGCCAAGTGTCCTTGCTGATGTTTTTCTAGTTTTCAACTGAAATAATCTTTTTCGAGTGAAACGCCTGCGATTCAACTTTCGGAATTTTGTTTCAAGCTATCACCCGGTTTTCCATTCCTTTTTCATGAAATAACTCAGGAAACTGAAGTCAAACTCCAAAGTGACGTACAACCTAGTGCTGTGTTTGAACCACATTCTGCTCAAAATCCCACCGTCAAGAAGCCAACTAAGTGCAGCACGCTCAGCCAATTAGGAGCGAGTAATTTTGATGCTCGACCAATCAGGATCAAGTAATCATGCCCTTGATTACCAATCAGAATTCAGTAATTTTGCCTGCTATGTGTTAAGTCCCATAATCACTTCACCATTTTACCTTTTTTAAAAACAGATAGGAGGTATTTATATACTACAGCACCTGATCAGCACATGTCTTCATATCTGTAACTGTATCAGCTGCATCAATGAGGTCACGATATCTTTCTCTGAAAGAACAATGCAAGGTATTTTAATACCGAATACAGTGTAACCAAATAAAACAACAAACAAATGTTTATTTGAATCTGCACATACATCACTTGTACAGGATTTAACATACACCACATAACTCCCATTACAATACTATTAACAACACTTAAACTTACCAAACTTACATAACAATATGAAATAATAAATATGTTCTGTGCTTTAAACGTTTTATGACACTTTTAAGAGTTTTGTAACCTTTTTGACATTGTCAAGTGAATGCGTAGCAATGAGTGAGTAGTTGCATTTGGTGGACAAATTTTACTCGAATGCTCGATCCATCGATGGGCTGTAAACAATAATTTATATATTAAAAGGCATATTAATTTATGCATTAAATTATTCACGAGATTTAGCCTGTGATATGTAATGGTCAAGTCTAAAATATGTAGCGCGTCTGGATTAAACTGCAGATACCTAAAACCCTATATCAAATAAAGCTTATAGAGCTGGCTATCTAAATAATTTACTAACCATTTTGTAATAAATGAATTGTCGACTTTTTCGCGATGTCTAAAAGAACCTCAAAACAAAACAACATTCCTATTCAACACACAAAACGTCAACAAGGAAAGTTGCCAGCAACAGCACTTGATTGTGCTATTTACTGCCAAAAGAATTATTTCTGGCCAGGTAACCGCAGAATGGTAAGTTTTATCACGAAAGCCTGCAAAAGTCAGTCACCTCTGAGTATAAATACATCGACAAATTGACCAGAAAATTAAAAAAATTAGATCTCTTTAGTACTTCTGTAAGTTAACCCATTGACTACTGGGCTTTTTCCAAATCAAAAGCTCTTGTGAGCGACTCGTGAATGATATGTTAAACTTATTCCACTAATGGTTGTTACATAAAACAGTTATTTCTGCCACGGCAACTTTCCCGATCGATTGACCCTTACCGAAGCCAAGCCTACGGTAGTTCAAAGTTAGGTCAGCGTACTAACAACAATATAAAGAAATCTCTATGTTAATTTTAACAGCCAATGTTAAGTGCGTCGTAGTAGTCGAACGGTTAACGACGTGGACTTCAAATTCGAAGGTTCGCCGGTTCAAAACCCAGAAATGTGAAAACGAAAAATATATTTTTACAATTTACGACCTCTTACTTCTTTTTTTCTTTCTCCTTTTTAATGAATCTATTACAGACGCAATTCATACAATTGAAAAAAGCAAATAAAGTGAAACAACGACATATACTGTCCCGAAATCAACATCAGTCGAAGTCCGCAGTTCGTGCTTTGAAAATCAAAAACTTTATCCAAACACACGCATTCAGCCCTTCAAAGATTTTCAATGATCTGTTCTCCGGAAGTCAAGTATTTTCTAAGGTTATTTCTTCTATTTGGAACTCTTACAAGCTATAAATCGAGCCGAAGAGTCATTCTAAGAAGCTATGAGCCTACGGTATTCCAAGTTAGGTCAGCGTACTAACAACAACACAAAGACATCTCTATGTTAATTTTCATCCCAACGTTAAATTCGCCAAAAGTAGTCGAGCGTTAATGGTCTGGACTTCAAATTCGAAGTTCGTCTCTGGAGTCGCGGTTTCAAATCCCAGAAGTTGTGGAAATGAAAAATTAACAAAAAAATCACTAATAAAATAATAAAATAAAATAAAATAATATAATAGAAGAAAAAAAAAAGACGAAAAAAAGATAAATTTATAATTTAATACATAAATTAATATTCATAAATTAAAGTTTACAGCCCATCGAGCGAGCGAGTGAAATTTGCATATCTGTTTCCACAGCTATACTCATTTTCATTACATTCACTCGTAAAAACGGCAATCTAACATCCCAGATGCCTATTTCTGGCCAGTATCTCAACAGTTTTAATGTCAAACTGTCTAAAACTTAGTTTAAAACACGGCAACTAACATCCCCTTCTACGTAGAAGCAACAATTCAATATTTTCCTTGGGCATGCGCAGAAATCAAAATTTTGACATAGTTTTTGGGTTTGAAAAACACACCTGACTTTAGGCTTTTCTTTTCCTTTTCTTTTTTTTGCCGTTCTTGCTCTCCTTTTTCTCTTATTTTTATTTTGTGGTTTTGTTGGCCTTTCAGTCGCCTTTGTTCACGTTGAAAAAGTTTTAAACCTAAACGTTGGGAAAAGGAAATTTTTTTGACAAAGAGTGTCAATGGTAGTGAAGGTCCGCATTTTTTTGGTGATTTCGGAGGAAAAAATCCAAGTTGTTTTGTGTGTATCTCTGGTCCAATTTAACGTTTTGTGCTCGTTTAGGCAATGCTTTGTTAGACATTTTCCAACTCTATCCGTTGATTATCAAAGACATCCTCTGGCGTGAACAGTGATGACGTCACAAGTGGTACAAGTCAGTTGTCTCTTCTTGGCCGTTTATGGCCGGTTTAGTAGTCAATGTGTTAAATTCCCTTACTTTTCCACAAACTAAGATGCCCCCCCCCCCTTCAGAGGGGGGGGGGTGCCATTTTTAGGGTTTTTGTACGCTAAGAATTATGGGTAAATGTACCAGTCGCCATCTGTTTTTCCTATGGTGGATTATGTAGGTGATTGCAAGAGCCTAGCCACGGTCAATGCCATCGCACAAATATACGGCTGTACACATAGCTGGGGGAGACATGGTGGCCTAATGGCTAGTGGGGGTTTGAGCCCTGGCCACTGTCACCATATGTATTGTGATCTTGAACACAAAAGGACAAGAATTTGTCAAAGGAAAAATAGTAATATAACCGGACTTTTACAGTTTATCTGCTTTCTTGCTTGAAATCTATCAGTGAGGAAAGTACATTAGTCACGCCAGTCATGCCTAAGTCTGATATATGCATATAGTGCCTACAGTCAATTTTTCTTGTCTCTCAGTAGTCTTTGAAGATGGATTATAGACATTAATCCACTAGCCCGACAGAAAAATCAACTAGCCCCAGGCTATCGACACGACTTTCTTTGCATGCTGCCGGCAACATTCAAAAAGCCCAGTTAACCCATTTACACCTAAACCAGCCATAACCGGCCCAGACGAGAACCAAGGATGCAAGCAAAGAAAGAAATACTTTTATTACTAGGGGTACCATATTGGAAGTGAAGTGCTGCCACATTTGTATTTCGTTATCATTCGTTGGTTTTTTAAAACAATGTCATGCAAGATCCTTTCGTGCAATTGCGTCTCAAATAACCTTATACTAACAAAGCGCAAAACTAACATCTGGTAGTGACAGACACATTTGTTACAATGTCACAGCCAGATTTAGCACACTACTTCCAATATTTAGTTTTCGAGGAAATTCAAGTAAACCAATTGTGAACACAATGTAACGTGTCCAAATATTTAATTGTCGATGTGATTCAAGTAAACCAATGCAACGTGTGTGCGTGAAATCGTATAAAAAAAGGAGCACGCGACTCGGATCTCACAAAGATCAGTTCATATGTTCGCTAGAAACATAACAGGGCGGTTTGGTAATAAAACAATGTCACGCAAGAATCCTTTCGTGCAACAGCGTGTGCAACAGCGTCTCAAAACAGCCGAAATCGGCAACAATCAAGCATCATAGCGTCTCAAAACAGCGTCTCCTCGAGCGCTGCAAAAGAATCCCGAAAACAACAATCGTCTCTTTTCGTGCAAATTCGAGCGTGCAATAGTCGTCACAAATCAGACTTTTCACGCGGAGGGGATTGGGTGCTGCTAACAAACATCTTACCGGCAGCTGGCAGACGGAAATCCTGAAATCGAGTCTCAGGACAGAATTAGAGGCTGCCCTGTGTGGGCAGCAATTATAACATATTTTATAATTGAACTGTGGACATGTTACTCCAAACCGGTCTCAACAACTTCGTAAATTTACTAGCTCAGCACAAGCATCAAGCTTGTTCACAAAAATAATTCACTGTCGAAGCGACAAGCGGCACTAAATAAACACCTACCGACGTTCCATAATTTATTGATTCTGTATCCGTAGGTAGCTTTAAGAAGCCATTGTTTCAAAGATAAGAACTGATAAAGTTCATTTTCCTGCTTAGGAAATTTTTTTTCGAAATGTTTGAACTCCATGCAACAGCAAGCATGTGATCCAGTGAATTTCAAATACCAGCCCCGCTATAATTACTCATAATTAGACATAATTATGCAAATATTTTAAAAATCAACCAATCAAAATCACTACCCCGGTTTTCAGGTAGTGACATAACCTGCGATCAGCCCCTCCTCTAACCTTGGGGAGCGAGAGGAGGAGGGCCTGATACAATTCTTGCCGGATCTCATGTAAAACATCCAGATTCTGGACGTTTTCCTGATTGGTCAAAACAATACTGTGAAGTTTGGCAATACACTTCCGTCAATCATGCGTACCTAATATGGCTTTTGTCAATCCGGCTTACACGCACGATTGAAAAGTACTATAAAGGCCTTCTACTTTCCCACTCCGCTACCGCCTTTTGTGAAGGGAAGGACTCTTCTGAATCATTACAAAGCCAATATAAAGATCTTACATTCAAAATGGCTGAAGCTTTCCGCTTAAAAAATGGTTATTTGATTCAAATTTCTAAACGGAATCATGGAATCATTCGACCATAACGACTGACTAGACATGTCTGGGACGTTATTATGCAAAATTTGTGTCGTGTAACGCAATCGTATTCAGTGCTGTTTTCGGACTGAAAATTGATGGTAAAACACAGTCAAAGGCTCTATTCTACTTCAAAATCCTCCTCATAATACAACATATCTTGCCCTTTAGAAATGCGCTTGAAGCAAAGAAGGTCAGAAGACCGAATTCAAGTGTACAAATGTCACAACTGTAACGTAGATTTTGAAAATTGACAGCTGACAGCTAGTCTTGACAGATCATTGACAAGTGGGTGGAAAGCGACTCCGGCCAAATAATTGTATCAGGCGTTTCCTTTTCCTCTCTCTCTCTCTTCGCCGCTCTTGTTCTCTCCGCGAAAAGAAAGAAAAGGAAAAGAATGCCTGATCGCAGGTTAGTAGTGACATCACCGGACGGCATTAGCAACCAATTGATTCAGAAGTCTATCTCGGGAGTAAGCAACTGAACTTCAGGCAACTGGGATGTTAGATTCAGGGCTTGAAAAAGCCGCTAGTCCAACTCCCGAGGCTTAGCAAAAGCTTTTGTTGGGTAAGCAAAAAAATGTCTTTCTAGCCCACTGGGCTAGCAAGCTACAAAGAAAGCCCAGTCTTTTATTTGGCATTTATTCAGAAGATTAACAGTATGTATGTTTTTCTGTATAGTGAATTAAATTCAAGCTAAGGACATTTAATAGTCTACCGACAAAGCAGATAAAATAGTGGATTAAAATACAGCATGTGAGAAAAAGAAATATCCGGGGGGGGGGGGGGGGGGGGGGGAACTCCCATATGAAAGTGACGGGGATGATCGCTGGAAATTTTGAAAAGAACCCCTACAAAAGGTACCGAAATCCCGTTTTGTGGGTGTGGCTCGAATTCATTTTCACCCCTAAAAGGTACCAATTCTAAGACAGAACTAGTCCCTGTTATATATTTTTCCAACTTAATACCCTAAAAGGTACCGGAATAACTCTAACGGCAGTCATTTTGGATACATTTGAACACCCTAAGCGGTACCAAACCACGAATTGTAACCCCTAAAGGTACTGCGATCACCCCCGTCACTTTTATATGGGAGAGTCCTCCCCCCCCCCCCCCCCCACCCCCAGGCCCCAAGGCGTTCTGTGCGGACCAGAGAAGACTGGTAACCAGACTTGGTGACTTGGTCAACTTGGACATCGCTTTAGCTTCTCACAGGCAAATGGTGATACTGAAGATCAGCGTACTGCAAAACGGATTGCCGATGGCCCAGCAGCAGATGAAATTCAGATGAAAAACAAAAAAGTATGATGCTCAGTGAGCATGTTTATTTATTCCACAGTGGAAAACAAAATAGCCGTGGGTGGAATATGATGGGTCAAAGGATGTAATGTTCTGCCAAACTTGCCTCAAATATCCATCTTTAGCTGACAAAGCCAGAGCTTTGTTTATCCATTGAAAAGTCATAGAGGGCGACTGCTTGCATAACACGCGCGAGTGTTGGGCTAGAACTTCCAGGCTCAGGGCTGAGTAAACTACTAGTAACACCAGCTAGCCCACCAGATTTCTGGGGTTTTTTTTTGGAAAAAAGCACCAGGTGTCAAATATAGGTTAACACTGAAAACAGATAAAAATCCTTCCAGAGGAAATATCTTTGATAATTTTAAAGTTGTGACTGATTTTGAATAGCTTTACTACTAACAGCAAATTATTATTTTTAGCCACCTTGAAAATGCCGAAAAAAATGTAATGTTAAAAAATGTTGGAAAATACCTTAGGATTAGGGTCAATGGGTTAAAACAATAAAACTGAGAACCAGATCAAAAACAAAAGTACTTTTTTGGCATGAACCATTAACTTGTCGAAGAGCAGTGCCTAAATGGAGGGTAGGTGCCAGTTGTGAGCAACGTGGGCAAAAGGCAAATGAACATGAGCAAAATATAAGCAAATGAGGGGGTAACCATGGCAACCTCACAAGGGTCAACCCCCCCAAGGCACCTGTCACACTGATGTCCCAGTGGAGAATAAAAAGAAAAAGGTGAATAAGCAAATGAGGGGGTAACCATGGCAACCTCACACGGAGTCAATCCCCCAATAAAAACACTCCAAGCAAGGACAAGTGCTTGGAGAAGGAGGACCCGCGGAAGGCAGCCATGGGGACGACCCTCCAAAGATAAATCTCCAAGCACGTGAGTGGCACCTCCCTCCATGTGAGCAAAGGCTAGGGCACAGTAAACAGCGACTCAGCAATCAGCAAACTGCAACAAGCAAAAAACTGCAACCGGCAAAAAAAAAAGCAATAGGCCAAAAAACTGCAACAGGCATAAAACTGCCACAGGCAGTAAGCCAAAAACTACCACAGGCACTGAAACAGCAACAGGCAAATAAACATGACAGCAACAGAAATTAACCAACCAAAGGAACCTGTAACTCACCAACAACTAGGAAGCCATGGCTTTGGCTGCACCAGTATCGTATCAGGCGGAGTTCGGATATACTGTTTGTAGGCGTCACTTTTCCAACGGCCAAGAAGTTGAATCAGGTGATCCGGAATGCCAGCCTTGGCAGCTGAAGTGGCTGCACCAATCCGGAAACTATGACTCGAGAAGTTACCAGGAACTCCAGCAGAAAGGAGGATAGCTCGCAGCCATCTGTGAGTAAAGACCGATTCAGAGGCAGGCCATTTTCATGCAGGTACAAAGGTCCGGATGGCTTCCACGCAAGGTAAGATATGAAACAAACTGCTTGGACTGCACAGAGTGGAGGAGAACCACACCCAATCAAGATCTTGCACCCCTTCCGAAATGGGTCCGTTTTGGAAGCTTTAATGCAGACTTGCAGGCAAGATGGATTTAAGGGAACATCAACTGCAATGTCAGACACAGATAGATGACGGCTGGGGTTGAAGGTGGAAAGACTGGAGACGGTGAACTCAGCAGATCGCAGAAACCCAAAATAAGCCAAAGTACAGGACGCCCAAAACATAAACATCATCAAATGAATCGAAGTTCAATGCAGAATGTACAATGCGGAGAATGTCATTGGAGATTGGCAGCCCGAGGATTGGAAGGCAGACTGGACTGTGAAACGCTTAATTCCCCTGACAACTCTTTGGAGCTGAAGACAATTCTCCAGTGGGTCTGGGAGCCCCTGGTTCCACGTGAAGAGATCGCACAGCCGATAAGTAGACTTTAATAGAAGGAGAAACGTAGCGATTCAGCCAAGTAGGTGGCAAAAAGACACAGAGTCCATTCGTTCGCTGGGCAGGGGGAGCCAACTGAACTGAGCCATCCACTCCTGAAGCAAAAATTAATGAACTCCTGCTGTGCATAAGAATAGGTGCGGCGAGTCGAAGCAGCTAAACCCTGGTACATAAAGGAGAGGCAGCACGATTCTAAATCACTGTGGAGAGATGCGCTATTAGATGAGGAGAGATGGGGACTGGAAACTTCTTGGCTGTGGGAGCTTGAGAGCGGAATCCCTGCAATTAAAACGCGATAAAGCATCAGCTACACCATTATTTTTCCCTGGAACATGAACTGGCAGCAAACGTAAAATTGAGGCAAGCCGCCACTTTAAGTAAGCAACGCAACAAATGCATAATATTGGGATCTGGCGATGTGCGAGAATTGAGGATGTGAACCACTCCTTCATTGTCAACTCGGAACAAGATACGCTTGCGAGACCAAGAGGAACCCCATACATGGGCTGCCAAAACAACCGGAAAAAGTTCCTTATATGCAATTGACAATGGAAACTGATGAGGAAGCCACCGCCCGTTGAACCAATCAGAGCCCATGAATGCACCATAGCCAATAGCACCAGCCGCATCGGAACCGACACAGAAATCTGGGAGGAGTTCAAGGCTGGGGAACAGGAAAAAGGTGATGCCATTCCACTGACCAAAAAATTATATCCACCATGGCCAAATCCTTCCTGAATTCAAGGTTAAGACGGATTGGATGAAAGTCATTGCGGAAACAACACAATAGATCAATCATTCGGCAAAGAAATGTGCGCCCAGGCCATACTAACCAAACACGCATGATGCAACCGGCCAATGAGTGATTGTAGGTCTTTTTTAGTACAGCATTTGCGAGATGACCACTGGGTAAGAAGTTCCTGATTGCAATAAACTTGTCGACTGGGAGTCGGGCAATCTGAGCAGCTTGTATCCAATTCAATTCCCAAGACCACCATGCACGAAGCAGGACCCACACATTTCTGGGGATGTAAAGGAAGACCCAATCTCGCAACCACTGATACAGCTGTTTGAAGATAGTATGCGCAACGAGACGAATTGGCAGGAGCTGCCATGATGAAATCATCGAAATAAATGCAGGAGGTCGTCAATGCCATAGGTTTATTAACGGAGTAATCCAACTCCACAAAATCCACGCAACAGAATTAAAAATGGCTGGAGCAGAGCGAAGCCTGAACGGTAGAGCAAAATCCACGTAATAAGCATTCGGCGCCACTGATCATGCCTAAGAGGTAGCCCGGGGTCTTTCGGGCTAAGCCGGTCTGGGATAAACTGCAATGTTCCTATAGGCTGATTCAATGTCAAATTTAGCCATAAGGGCACGCAGGATCCGAATTTTGACAACATCTTGATAATATCGTCAATTTTTATGTACTGAGGAGCGTCCAAGCATCTGAATCGATTCCATCATTGACGCTTATGGCCCAAAGGGGAGGACATAAATCAACAATAAGGCGCCATTTGCACTGGCTGTCCCTTTTTGCGCGGATGACACCAAAACTGCCTAATGTGAAGGATTTGATAATGGAGGGGAGTGGAATGGCCCCCCCCCCCCTACATGACCAAGCCTAACCTCGTTAGCCAAATAAGCATCATTTATCTCAGCATGTTGACAAGTCGGATAGTTTATTTCTCTTCGCTGACTTTCAAAGTTATCTGGTTTATCAAAAACCAAGTCTAAAGCCCTCACGGATACCCCTGAAAGAACAAAGTTGACCTTTGATCTATTGGGATGGCGAATCAATTCGACCAGCCAACAAGTCTGTGGTTTAAGGGAGAGACCTCCCAAACTGCTGGAAGTAATGGCCGACGAACCTAGAACCAAACAGACTACACTAAATTATTTTTGTTGAATATTCCTTAACAGTAACTCTAAACGACAAAACAGCTGCGCCACGAAAACAACATATTATTTGTACAATAGGGTCAGCATAAGAAGAAAAGGAAGCCGAGGCCAACAACAACAAAAATAAACACACAAACAAACTAGTAGCAAAACGGGGTTTAGTGGCGTTTTACGTGCGCTTTGCGACCTCTGCGTTCCAGGAGAGCGAGGGCGAAAAAGGCGCTGTGGTGATGTAGTGCAGGCATTTGGTCACGATGATCGCCAGCACAGCCTTGGAGCACCCATGACGGAAGCCGCACATTGAGAAGTGGGAGCAACGACAACGGCCCGGGTTTTATTTTTTTTCCCCCATGAGTGGCAAATAAAGAGCTTGGACATGGTGTTACCCGATGCCTCATAACCATGCAGAGGTGGACAAATAAGTCGAAAGAACCACGCGGAGAGAGCGGACTTTGTGAACTCAGCCGTATTGGTAGTTAAATAGTTTGCGACATTCATGATTGACGCAATCCAGTTAGTTTTCCCAGCTGCCGCGTGCTCCCTGAAGGCACAGATCGTTAGTTTAACCACTGAAACCGCTAAACTGATGATGTATTGTTCAGAGAATCAATAGCTCTGTAAAGTGTCAAAATCTCGTCGCGATACGATGCGGAAAAGACATGCAGATGTATGAGGTAAAAAACAGCGAACGCCTCCATCCACAACGTGATGTCAGTACATCGTCGCACTTCGACTTTTTTGGCGTTTGGGACAAAAACCAAGCGGCCCGTTCAAACGCACAGTTGGGGTTTGGGCTCATTGGTGAGGAATGTTTTCAGACAAGAGCTGCTTCGAAATCCACAAACTTTCCAGCGAGTGATCTTGGGTGACTAACCTTGTGTGGAATTGGAGAGTAGCCTGGGCCAACAACGAATGGCTGTTGGAGCGGTACGGCTCGACAAGGAAAAAAACACGGGCAGCCGGAGGCTGAAGTAGAAGTGGTGGCGGGCGGCTACTAGGCTAGAAATTCCGGACAAACGATGGCGCTGGTGGCAGAGAAGCGGTAAACTGGCGGCGGGAGGAAAGTTGACGACGAACGAAGGCACAGTAAATGAGGATGACGCTATCCTGGCAAAACGGTGGGGCCACTCGCCCTGGGAGCGAAGCAGTTGGCGGCCAAAGCCCCGTTTTGGGCGGGTAAAGCCGTTGGCGGCCAAAGCCGTAGTAGACAACGGATAGGGCAACCCGAAACTAGTCAAAACTGCGACGAGGCACGATGGAATCAACAGCGACTCGGAGACGGTTAGAAAGGGAGGCCACATTTCGCAGCACTGGCAGGAAGACCTTGTGAAGAAACCTGAGGCGCCCCGATCACCTGCTGCTGCCTGGACCGCGCCCTCATGACACAAACGACGAAATCGGGCGCCCTAGGATCACCTGAACAACCGAGACGAGAAACTCAGGTGGAATGGCTACTGACAAGGAACTGTAACAGCCGCCGTAGAAACGATGGAAGATGCCGAAGAAATGACCAAGCCGGGAGGGTCGGTGGGAGTCGCAGTGCTATCCGCACTGTTTCTGGTACGTCATGACGGCATTTTCGGCGAAACAGAACAAGCCACGAGCAATTCAAATGAAGGCAAAATACGGTACCCGTGAAATGAGCGGAGCGAACCACGAGCATAAATGGCAAAAAACCTTTTGACACAGCCAAGCAAGCAAACAGAATGTAAAATACAAGCCAACATTAATCGCAACTTGTGCAAACCACGCCACAAGGGCAACTCTTCTTGGAAACAACTCCAACCGTGCATGTGTCAATAGATCACCCGCTGGCCAATAGAAGATCTCCCAGTTAACTATGATTATTGATAATCTCATTTAAATTATAACAAGAATTTTCGAAGAAAATATAACCGGGCTTTCTTTATCAAGCAAGGCAAGCCGTTTTACCTGCTTTCTTGCTTGAAATTTATCAGATTAGTCACGGCAGTCACGCTGAAGTCTGATGTTTGCGTATAGTGCCTACTGTCAATTTTCTTGCCTCTGAGCAGTCTTTGAAGATCATTCCTCAATATAAAGCCAAAGTTGAATAAGAGGAAAAAACACGACAACATAGGTACGAATCGGTGTTGAACCATCAATCGCAGACGTTCCGCGTTGCACCATCATCATTCGCAGCTATTCTAGTCACAGTTCGACAAATTTGCGTGAGTCAAAATGTGATATTATAATGTAATGATTGTTATTTATAAATCTTCTGCATACAAGGAAGTGAATTGCTGCACCAACACGAAAAAGTAATGTATTTCACACTAAATAAACAGCAGAGTATTCATGTTCAAATCAAAAGTAATAGCTTGATATGAAATTTGACCTATTAAAAACGGCGACCCTGGTTTATCACAGACATTGCGAAATCTCGTCAAGTCACTGTTTAGACGTGACTCATGTGACCCCATGACGTAATCGTCCTTATTTATAAATCTGCATTTCTCAGCAAGTTTCTGTTTTTCTCAGAAAATATACGGAAAAGATATGTATTTCACACAAATGACAATTATTTAACAGGACAATATTCATAAAATATCATTTAGGCAAAGGATAACCCTGGCGAAATAAAACGTAGCCTTGATAAAAAAATTGATCTAATGGCGCTTCCAGTGTATGTGATGTACGTTCGCACCTCACAGACAATCTCTTCAAGTCACGATTCGACGTGACCCTATGACGTAATCGTCCAAATATAAATCTGCACGTCTCAGCAAGTTTCTGTTTACATAAATCTGCGAGTCTGGGCAAGTTTCTGTTTTCCTTTTCGGAAAAGAAATGTATTTCACACAAAACAAACAGGACAATATTATGACCCTGGCGAAATGTAACGTAGCCTTGATAAAAAATTTGATCTAATGGCGCTCCTAGTGTGTCCACCTAGTAGTGAGTACAATGATTTAATATTTTGACGAGTCAAACTCACCGACGTTGCAAAATCTGTACGCCGCTCCGATGTGTTTACGCGGTCCTAAATTAATATCTATTTGGACCAGTCCAACTTTCACATAGGCTCGATTTCCGCCGCTCTCTCGAGTCCGGGCTTCGTTCTTCCCCGAGAAAATCTTTCACAAGGCGAATACATTCATATATATTCATACTCACCCCTAGCTCTCCTCCTAGCATCTTTGCGCGGAGTAGAGGTATAAGAGATCGACAACAACAACAAAACAGAAGCTATTTTACCACTAACCGGGGGCTGGGCCCGCAGGCCCACGCCTCGCAGTTAATATATAAGTCGTATTAAGCTTACCCAAACCATCACACGTAGATCTTCTTTTTTTCTTTCAATATCCAACCCCTGAAAATAAAAAAAATATTAGATCCAAGCTATACTTAATCTTGACAATTAATATATAAGCGCCCTGTTTGCACAAACACAGTATCTTTTTTCTATACGGTTATGCCTTCCATTTTCACAGAAGACGATGTGTTGTAACCTAACCGTGTAGTAATTGTATCGTACTTATTGAAATTACACTGTCTCTTCCAACAGTGGATGCGTTTGTTTTCAAAATGATACGGTTACTAAGTGTTGTGTAAAACAGGGTAACCATGTAGATGTTGTAGTTTAAAATGATTTTAGGCTAAAATGAATAATCAAACTAGTTGATTTTGGAATTTTTCTTTGTCTTAGTATTATCGGTAATAAATCTGGAAGAGAAGGAAAATAAAAATTAAACTAGTCAGTTTGAGATTAATTTGTTGAAACATAAATTTATTTTAAACTACAACATAGATTTGGGAACAACAATTGTGCCAAACTTAAAATGGTGAACGCAGCGCTTGCTTTACCCGTTAATTACTTTATTTTGCGCGTGCAGCTTCATTATTTCAGCTAACCTCGCGATGTTAAATAAAAATGGACTTGCGCTTGCAAGTTATTATTGTTGTCCAGATCCCAGATAACAGAATATGTCACGTACATGACTGCAAAAGCACCAAAAAAAAAATTGTTTCGTAGTGTAAACGCTTTATGCAATCCGTGTGCTAACTCTTTTGTATTTACGCGTACCTAAGACTTTAATACTACAAATGCCTGCAATAATGTTGTTTATCACATACATGTAGAGGGCAAAAATTACTGAATGGCTGATTGGCTGAGACAGAGGACATTTTTAATTAATGTTTGGTTTTGGCCGCCGTGTTGCAAAATTACTTGATCCTGACTGGACAAGCAGCAAAATTACTCACTCCTACTTGGCTGAGCATGTTGCACTTGGTGGGCTGTCTTGACGGGCAGGTTTTGAGCAGAATTTTTCAAACTCAGTGCTCCGCTTCGCGTTTCAAAGTTTGACTTCAATTTTCCTAAGTTATTTGATGAAAAAGGAATGGAAAACCGAGTGATAGCTTGAAACGAAAATTCACAAAAGCTAAATCTCAGTGTTTCACGTGTCAAAACAACAAGAATATTAATTTCAGTTGAAAACTAGAAAACTTCGCATACAGGCATAGACCGGATAGTGTCCATGACACAAAACTGCTATTACAAGCTCAAATATTCGGACAAATTTGTATGAAATTTGCGACACCAAAAAGATATTATTGCGAGATTCTGCACATTGTAAGCATAAAATCATACTCCCCCTGCCATATCAGAATTGATTAACCACCCCTTCAACTTTCTTGCACCTTTTGGCCTGTTACCACTTTTAGACTATGTTTACACTAGAAGGAGATTTTTCCGGATCTCGTAGACAAATCTTGGACCGTTTTGGCACCGGATTCGTTTTGCAGATTTTTTTTTGTGGAGGGTTTTTTTTTGGTACACATACATGTAGGTGGAGCAAATCCGGTGATAAAACTGTCCCAGGTTTGGTCGAGGATGAATGTGCTGTGGAGATTTTGAATCCAGAAATCAAAGTGACATACTTTGTATCCCGAAAACTTTTGAAAACTCCGGAATGTTTTTGTAGTGTAAACGGTTATTCGAATGAATACGGAATGAATTACGGATATTTATCCACCTGAGATCATATGAATTTCCCCGGATTCATCAATGTGGTGTAAACAGTTGAGAATTCCAAATAACTCCCTCCAGTGTAAACTGCGCGACGAATCTGAATTACCCCAAATGTGATGAATCGCAGAAACATTAATGAATCCGGAAACTTTTCCTCTAGTGTAAACGTAGTCCTTTAGGTCTAAGTGAATTATCTGATTAACAACCCACACACCAAGGAGCTGCAAATTAAGGCTATTTGTTTAGGGGTATTACCCAATATATACAAAGAATAAGGTATTTTTCTTTTTTCATTTTGGATGACACTTCTTCAATCCAAATCTGTGACTTCCTGTATGTACTGTTCGTGGTGATTATATGGACATACCCCAAACAATACCATTTCCAAATGGTACATGTGTATGACTTGTGGTTTATTTGGCGTCTAGAGTTACCATTTTTTGAAAACTAGATGGCATTTCTCAGCCAGGGTCTTCCTTAAAGGGTTAAATACGTGTTTAGCTGTTGTATCGATTGCAGGATTGTACATCATCAAGCACCTCACAGCAGAATGGCTGTTTCTCGGCCATGGCATAAACTGGAGTTACAATGTAATGTGTAGCTCATATTGGAACCTTAAGCTCCCTGCTGTTTGTCAGTGTTTTCCCCAATCAATTTTATTATACTTTGCGCATCGTAAACATTGTTACCCTTATCCGCCCTCTAGATTCTTAACGGCCAATTAACTTATTAGCCCGCACGTGCTCAACAAGATTGTCAAGGCCAATCAGTCTCCCACGTAGGCTCGTACTTGTTTTACTGCTGGCTCAAGAACATAGATCGCAGCCGATCTTCGCATACAGCTTCAGTTTCGTCTGCTTAACTCAAGCGTTTATTTCCACAACCCCACGCCAACGCGGTCAATTCTTATATATAGTTAGGGGTTTACCACTCTCTGGGGGCCGGCTATTCATAGAGTTATTTATGTAGAGTTAGGGGCGTGGAGTTAGAGTTATGCCAAAATCCTGAACATTCAAGATTTCTGGAAGCCGAAAAAATCCTGAATTCCAAAGAATTTTTGGAAAGCCTGCTAACCTTAGATGTGACTCTGCTTCAAGTGCGTTTCTTAACGCGGCCAGGGCAATAAGCTTAAATGTTTTAATTATAGAGGGAAGGATTTTCAGTCATTAAGAATAATCAAAGTGCTATGAGCCACTGAAGTCGGAAAATTATGTTAAGCTTATATGCAGATTCTCAAATTACGTTTTCAATGTATCATTTAAGTCGTTCGAACATCAAAACAGAATGAGAAACATTGCCACTAAAAGACTACTAAAACAAATCACTTGATGAGTAAATCGTGTCAAGTCCACCTTAACAACCTCGGCAACGAGCTATTTACAGGGTTGAAAACAGCAACACCGGCATGTTCAATCCAGCACTTCAACACTTCGGCGAAAGTTCGCCACGATTTCAGTACACAGAACTCACTTGAGCCTGCTGTGATATTCAAATCAGCGGCTCAATACAAACCCAGTTCTTAAATGATTTTTCCCAAAATTTTCTGTTGTGTCGACGTGGCGCAGTGGATATTAGCACCGCTTTGGAGTCTGGAGGTCGTGGGTTCGACGCCTAGAGAGTCCCTTTTTATTTCTTTTTTTTCCCTTACTTTTTTTAACGCATGTGTTTATATCATGGGAAACCATTTTTTTTTTTTTTTTTGGCGGTCGAGTATTTCGATTTCAAACTCAAACAAGGTGTTTGTTTATTGAAGGATGAAATAAATAACGAAATGTAAGACGGCTTCTCGCCCTCGATTTATACTTGGAACTTAGATTTCTCGAACCAAAAGTCGTTTCCGTTGGACTTGTTTCACTGTAATTTTACCCCTGATCCCCGATATTTCAAACTTCCTGATTTCTCGAACCAATTTTCGTTTCGTGGAGGAGAGTTCCACTGTATGCCCCACTCGTCCCACTGTATATATTATGTGCAATATATGCGCAAGCGTTATGCACTAGTCAGCGGATTTACAAAATGTTTAACAGGAAGCAAAGGAGCGAAGGAGTGAAATTAGCCGGCTTTAAGCCATTTTCCGAGTTAAAAAGGGTGACAGGCCTACAGTCATACAAATGGGGTTGACAGGCCTACACGACTGTCTCATACGTGTTTTAGCCATTTTTAGAGCGAGCATATCTTTGAGAGACCAACCTCTTTTGTATGATATTAGAAGAGGTACTCTGATATTGTGTGACAAAAGGCAAGATGACTTGTTGTATATCTTTAAAGTGTTTGATTTTGACTTCAAATGTTGTTTTTAAATGAGTTTGTTCTGTGAAGTCTGAGGGCCTCTCCTTTGATGAAACCTTTCTTAACTCCTGGCGGGTGACACGCGGAGAAATGTGTGTACTAAAATGTCTCAGTAGGCTTGAAGTACCTGCGTACATCAAGCAATGATTCATGTTTGAATATTTCGCCTTTGTTAACTGGAGCTATAGATCTTTTCTGTCGCCTTACACACGAGTATAAATACGCCTCCTTTGGAATGATACCGAGAGCATGAATCGGCAACTCTCAGTGAAGAGTCGGGATCTGAGAAGAGATCCACAACTGAGATAGGATCGAAACTGAACATTAATGTCTCAAAGACTAACAAATGCTCCCGACAAACCTGGCGTAAGCAATGGCAGCATAAACATATTAGACCAGAAAGCAGAAGATGAACTCTTAGTGGACTATGAAGATACGCTGAGTCAAGGAAGAAGACGACTGCTTAGACTGTTTTCTTGATCGTATACGACATTGCTTGCTTCATCCATCTTGAATTCGAGAACGCTGAAATCTTGAATTCAAGATTTTGGAATGCCAAAATCTTGACTTCCAAAATCTTGAATTCAGGATTTCGGCCTTCCAAAATCTTGAATTCAGGATTTTGGCCTTCCAAAATCTTGAATTCAGGATTTTGGCCTTCCAAAATCTTGAATTCAGGATTTTCGGCTTCCAAAATCTTGAATTCAGGATTTCGGCTAACTCTAACTCTATGTCATAACTCTACGTAAATAACTCTGTTGCTAGTTAACCTCCACTCTCTGACATCGCATTGCTATGTAGGCTGTTATTGTTTTATCTGCTCTGAACATTTTTTTTTAAACATGTAATTTTATATGCTGTTTTAGTGTTAATAATATACATACAACAATTCTGCATTCTGATTGGCTGAGAGCATGCCAATTTATCCCAAATGGTGCAGAAAGTTGAAATTAGTGCAAAAGTTGAAATTAGTGCAGAAAGTTGAAATTAAAAATGATTGACAGTTACAGTAGCTTGATTCGACCAAACAAAATGGCGGGCAAAAGTGTGACAAGATTCAAACGTATAAATAAACAGAATTACCGTATAAATGCAAAGATGTTAAAATAATGCAAAGTACAGAAATATCTGATTACCAACAAAGTGTAGAAGCCGTAGGATAAACACAAAAGCCGCAAGAACAAACGAAAACATGAGCTTATAAAATATTACCGGCGCGGACGACATGCAAACAAAATATTCGTCGGGAAATACAAGTTTATTGTTCTCCATAGCGAAACGAGAAGGACGAAACAGACAGCCTATGAACCGGTAACTTAAGATGAATGGTTCAATTGTTCTGCTTTTTACAAATGAAAAAGCTTAGAGACTTCTGGAGTTGCTGCAAGAAAAGCTCGTTGAATATTTAATAAAAGGTGGAAAATGCATTTATAAAGAGGCAAATCTAACCTGTGCAACGTCCAGTGAAGAAACTAAACTCTGTCAGAAACACGGAGTTGTACATGAATATCCTCCTCTGGGCTGAAAAAAGCCGTTTTGGCAGATTTTAAGCTCAATATTTTGGCATTCTGGCTGGAGGCATCGGTGTGCTGAAGGTCGCTCAAAAAGCGGTGAGTTTGAAGAGTTTTTCATGCTCGGCGTGCTGTTCGGCGTAGATAAACACTGCATGCAGTTCCTGTGGAATTTATCATACCCACCAATAATCAGTTAAGCCTACGTAGAGCGGCAACAAAACCTCATTTAAGGCTTTTAAATTTTGAAGAGGATTGAAGATTTGATGGACTCGTAAAAACGTTTCATACAGGCTCCTTGCAGAGAGTGCATGAAAATTCACATAAGCATGAATTAACATGTCAATTTTCAGGTCCAATAAAGTTTGAAGGAGCTTGACATTAGAATGTGGTCACGAAAACTATCAAAGCGTGACAGAAATTGTTGTATGTAATAATTATTAACAAGTAATCACATGATTTTTCTCGTGCAATTTGGAATAAATGGGAGCACTTCGTAAATTTTTTCAAAAAAAAGACCCCACAAATAGCACTCGCGACCTACGGGGCCTCGTGCAATTTAGTTAGTCTTTTGAAAAAATTTACTATCGTGCTCCATTTATTTCCAAATTGCACTCGAGAATCATGCGATTACCTATAGCTAATCAAACGGTTTTGGGGATAAGTGTTGCTGGCGACAACCCTTCAGTCCCACACTGAAGGCGATGGCCTGGGTTGCTTGAGCTTGGGTGAGAAACGGTGGGTCATACATCCACTTACCCCTGCATATAATCCCTCCAGGAGGCTTGGCATAGGTACATGCCACTCTGCCCTCTGTGCCCGCAATGAACACCCATCTCATGGTCTAATATGTTCACTCGCGCGGGAGGGGGGGGGGGGGGGGGGGGGCGGGGGGGGGGTGACACTAGCACCCGAGTACTGTCCTCCGGCGTGTGGGCTGGGTCTCTGGTGTCGACGGGATTTACAGACCCCCCGACCTTCTACACACATAAACTGGTGTCTTTCAATAATTGTGCGTGACATTAAAAGCTTCAAAACATGCAAACAGGTGAATAAAATTTACGTTTACTTGGCTTGAGTGTAAGCTCATTATTTTTTTATTTTTCACGACTTATTAAACAGTTCCATGTTATTGATTCTGTTCTGAATTTACTTTAATTACACTTGTAAATTAATTATTAAAAGTTTTTTACAAATTGTCCTTGGTTGGCTTCGCAACTGCTGGTAATTTAAAATGGTGCAGTATATAATGCAGACATGCAGACTGGGTATAAAATGCAGACTAGGTTATAAAATGCAGACTGCAGAATAAAAATTGGCAGACCTGCAGATAAAATGCAGACTGGGACCAAAACTGTCAATTCATGTGTATTCGCGATTTATTTTCAATATTTTAACTTACCTGCAGAGCTAACCGACGTTCATCTTCTGACAAAAGTTACCCTCTTGGCCCATGCCCCGGATGTTTCAGTCTTATATCAGTCGCGAAGATATTTAAGTCCGTTACAATTCATGAATAGACCTCTGTGGCCTGGTTTAGTTAGCAGGTCTTGTGTAATCATCGCCTTGAGTTAGTGACAAAAACGTATTGTTGAAAAATAGGTCAAACCCTGGGGTCAAATCACAACAAATTGAATTGTTTGTTATAGCAGTTAACACATCCAGCCAGTTCCCCTCTATGGAAAACTGAGCAAACGGAAAGGAAAAGAAAGCAAACACCAATAGAGCTAAAGAAAATGAATACTGTATAGGCTTTCAATGTTTGATGAATTTTTTTACGAATGTGACCAAGAAGGAAACTTTTGCGCGGCAGACGAACTCGAAAAAAGTGCTTGTGTGACACTGTTTGGTTTGAAGGGACTACCGCAAAGTGCCTTTCAGTTTTGTTGACCAATTTGTGCTAGTAATCCATCTTGTTGTTATTTTATAGACTTTTGAACTTATTTAGTGGTAAAGCTGTGAAACGTATTTAAATACAAAAGTGTACAACGTTAAACATTGAAAATATATCCCATTTTTTATGACAAAGTGACCGCTTTTGTCAACTGCAGAAGGCGATTGCATGACTCCGTAAGTTTAATAAATTGAAAATAAATTCCGCGAATAAAACAAATTGACAGTTTTTGGGTAATCAGTCTGCATTTTAATACCCAGTCTGCAATCGTGCAGTCTGCATTTTACACCTAGTCTTTGCATTTTTATAATCCCATCTGCAGTTTGCAATCTGCAGTCCCCTGTGCAATCGTGTCATGTATACAATCTGCAGTCTGCAGTCTGCATTTTAATACTGACTGTTTTGTAAAAACTTTGAAAATATAAAAGGTAGTCGCATGCATCATCGGACACTTTTACATTTGATCAGATCATGTAATTCACGGAGAAGAAACCGATTAGCAGACATCAAAATATATGTATTGGGAACACGCAAACACATTCCAGAGTAGTGACGTTTTTAGGCTGACAATAATAATAACCAATGCTTAGTACATCACCTGAGGTAGCCGCAGGAAGATTTTCCTACTCTACAGATCAATTTTAAACATGCAAAGCTATTTCAAGGCTTTGAAAACATTGATTCTGCGCATTTGTGAAAGTTCGCATCAAAATTACCAAGGTGTTTGTATGGCTGTCTTATAATACTTGTAGATTTGTGGGTTCGGCTGAAGTACAAAGCTCTCTGTCAGCAGTCAGGACCCACAAAAATAGCCGACACGGCTTATAGGATACAAGATGGTGCGAAGACTTTAGCTGCTGAAAATAGAAGCTTCTGTGGTCCAGTTTTTGAGCCTTTTTTCTCCAATCTCCTTCACGTGGTTTAATGTGTGGAAGAGACGCCATTTTTTTTTTCTCTTCTTTCTACAAAATACAGTTATTTTTTTCTCCAAACACACACAAACGGATCTGAACAAAATTTTATCGGTAGACCACAGAGGGAACAACTGTTATCCAAGAAGTAAGTTGGAACTTTGTAGCTTCCGTTGTCTCTTGTTCTTTTTTTTAGTACTTTTCTTCTCGGGAACTGTCCCCGATAATAAACAATTATTGGATGAGGTTGAGGCATGATAGTGGAGAATTATCAACGCTGAGGTTTGTGTTATCTGCAGAAGCCGACGGCTTAGGCAGGAATAACAACAAGCGAGCGCTTGATAATTTCGCTATCATGCGACAACTGAATCCAATACTTGTTTTATATTTATACATTAAAAAACTGCATCATCATTTCAGGCTTAACTTTGGCAGCGTTTTATAGCTTTTTCCTTTGGGGGGCGGATTGTGGAATATTTTAATTATTTCTTTTTCGCTGCCTGTGCTATGCACTAAATGAAGCGACATGATGCATGGTAGCACCTGCCCATGACGTCTGTATGTTATGAAGCGTAATTACAGGGTTTCAAATTTATTTTTGTGTCTATGTGCCCCTGGGGCAACCACAGTGACTTGGTTTGGTTGCCCAAGAAATCAGTAGCCTGTGTACATCCTGATTTTATTTTGAGGGGGAGGTGACGGATGTACACAGGCTAGAATACAGTACAGCTCCAGAGATACATGTAAGCTAACATCGCCTTTGCGTTTGACGCGCAATCTTAACGTGAAGGTAATGTGTCAGCGCGTTTGTCCATAACGCGTTAGGTCCAACACATTTTCGTTTAAACCGCGTTAGACTTTGTTATTCATTCGAATTTATTTGTGAGAACATTGTTTAGCAAAACAAAAGACAAGTCGAATTAGTTAAAATGATAAATACAAGTTTTAAAATACAAAACTATTATGTAAACACTGATAATAATTTTTCCCAACAAATCTTGTCTTGATCACAACACTTTTGAAAGCATTGAACACCCTCTGCCTTCGCTGACTCTTTTCGGCGTCCTGTCACTTTATTCTCAAACCATTTGCGTTATTTTTGTCGTTCTTTCCTATTTAGTGTTCAAAGATCTACAGTAGGACAGCAGAATGTCTCAAACCTCGAGTTTTACATTTTGAGTCCGTTTTGTTTGTTTATTGAATGCCACGCCATATCAGGTGTTTTTCTTTTCAGTTCATGACGATTTTGAGTTATGAATTTGTAAAGCATAGGGGCTATACGATAGAAAACAAAAGCGTGCTTGATCGGCCGCCGATTCAAGTGCGGCTCATCACATATATTTCTTCCGAACAAGCGTGGTTGAATATCGGTTATTCACGGAATCAAAAAAAGATTCAAGGATTCCAGGTTGGCTGGATCGTTCGTGAAAAAATTAACTTCATCAATACGCTCTTGTACGGAATTAGAAGTATTAAACATGAACACTCATCGCTTCGATGTTTTATTACATATTATGCAAATTTTATATTCCGAGAAGCTCGGCGATCGGCCGAACTTGCTCTTCATTCGAAATTAAGTTACTCCAAGCAATCTGTCATCACCTTCCCATTGAAAAACCATGTTAAGACCATTCAACTGCTCATTCACAAAATAACAATAGCCAATAAATGAACGAGGTGGTTGTCCAATACTCACCACTTGTTCAAGTCGTAAACGTCGTGAAAGGTGAATATTTCAACTGCGTCACGTAGTTGGTGAAAAATACCTGGTTCAAGTGGCGTGAATGTGATATGTATTCAGATGAAATAAAATGAAGTATTATAGACAGCTTAGGTAGTTTGAGCGGAGTTTATAGACGAAGGGGCCGTAGTCAACTCGTACGCAGTCGTACGACTCATACAACTGGTGAAATTGTATCTCATTATAAAAGGAAGCGAGGCCTCGTCTAACTCGTACGAGTCATACGAAACGCTTACAACTGAGTGAAATTGCATCTCCATTATAGAAGGAAGGAGCCTAGTCAACTTGTAGCGAGTCGTATACAACCTCGTACAACCGGTGAAATATGACATCTACATTACTATCAAGGGGCCCCCAGTCAACTCGTACGAGTCGCTTACGACTCGTACAGACTGGTGAAATTGCATCTCATTATAGAAGCAAGGCGGGCCTTGTAAACTCGTACGAGACGTTATGGACTATTGAGAAAATATCCATAGCAAAACCTAGTTGCACTGCTCATAAGTCAATTACGCCTATTCGACTCTTGAACAACACTTCCAACTCGATCAAACATGGCAACGTTGGCCGAGTATAGAGAAACGATGTGCGGCCGTATTTGCGCAAAACAAAAATCGAACCAGCAGGTCATCCGTGAAAGGCTAGACACGTTTAGTTTCAATCAATGGCGATGCGTTCTATCCATTTACAATCCGGTGGCCGAAAGACATTGCGGATACTCTTTTGGAAAAAAGCCGTATCCCCCCCCAGCCCGACAACGACACCTTCAAGTTTGTGTTGTTCATGTTGGGAAATGGGTGTTCACCAGCCCTTGTCTTCCGACAAATGGATAATGCTGTCGCAGTTTTGAGGCTAGGCACCGGCCACTGCCAGAAAAGAGAGCCCCCAGGCCAATTGACTTCATCATAAACAACGCTCGACAACAAAAAGACATACGGTGGATTCTACTACGATACTCGGACTGGGCTTTCCTCGGAACAATGAACCCTCCAGCAAGACAGCAGCCAAAATTACTGCCAGGTCCGACACTCATTTGAGATTGACATTGCACATCCATGCAGGTAAAAAAAACCCGGCCCTATTTTAGGAGCGGTACCAAATATAATAAAGCCTTCTATGTACCAACTGAGAATTTCACAGTAAACTCAACGTTTATAGTCTGTTTCTGGGCGCGTGACACTTGTGGCACAATTCTGAGCATTTTGCTGGTGTAGCAATGGGCGTCCATTATCGACAAAAAAACGAAGAATATTCATGTCCATGTTTTTGTTGTCGTTGCCGCATAGTGCACGTTTATATGCCTGTGGTTTGGGCACCGTTATTTGTGAGCAATCGAGCATTTTCTCTGTAGCCACGCTTCCTAGAACGATAAATACTCATAAATTTGTGTCATGTCCTTTTTGCTTAATGAGATGTCCAAGCTGTCATCTCACTTGTACGAGTCGTACTGACCCTCACGTCACAAGTTGACTGGCGTCCCTTCCTTAATGAGATGCAGTTTTAACCCAGATAAAATGATCACTTCAATGTTATTTCCATCGAAATAGCATCACATTCACCACTTGAACTAATCGTAAAAATGGCCACGACTTTGTCACGACTCGTACGGGTTGAATATCACCTTTCTACGACTTTTTCACGACTTGACAAGTGCGAGAGTATTGGGAGCATGCTGAATGAAATGACCAAGCTTCATACATATTTTATCTAATGCAATTAACTTTTAACGGCGCAAAACGCGTGTAGGACAACTGCTCACTGCTCTCTGCCTCTTGAAATGCCATGAAATCATTTTCTTTAAAATGAATCAGAGACTGCGACAGCCGTACTCGGAGTGAACTATCCTATGTGATCGTCGGGAGGGTCTCTGTTTCACGATGTGTTTCCCCGATTAAAAGTACCGTAAAAAGCGCTGCCTAATAACAAAAATAATAAAATAATAAATCGCCACACGAGCAAACAAAATGGCCGCCTACATGCTGTGAACGAATCGCACTGACCATTTACATCGTGGATCTCTACGTATAGGTGATACCCGCTATACCCACGGTTAAAAGTAATTTACAAGCTCGCATTGAACTAAACATCGCGGAAGAAAATCGTGAAAGAAGAATTTGGCCGCACTGAAGCAAAAGTTTAACAGCTACTGTATTTAACTTTTTTTCCATGGATTTAATTTTACTGTCTACTACCTTTTATGTTATTCTTTGCTCTTATGCAAGACAGCAAACCTGTGATATTACAGGGATTAGTGCCAGTGGAGCTGGCAGATTCAGGTTGCAACCACTCGAGTGAGAATTTGGTTGCCCCAAGCATACGTTTTGGTTGTCCGGGACAACCGGCAAAACCGTTAATTTTGACACCCTTGAATTACATGATAAATCCTAGTCAGGCTCATAGGGGTGCGCATGGAGTGCGTCAAGGCACCCACCACGGACAGTGGAGGTCCACCTATTATAAGGATCCGAAGGTCTCAAAAGAAAATGTGAAATAGTAGTGAAATAGTAGTGCTTGTGCTCTAATTCGATGAACTGGACAAGTTGTAGTTTGAAAATGAAGTCGGAATCAAAACAAATAGAATCGTGTTTCACCATATCGTCTTCATCGACAAAGACCACCATCAAGCAAGTCGTTTTCTTGAATTCTAAACTATTCACTCCTTTGGCTTCAAAATGTACCTTTAACATAATGTTAATCCGAAGGTCCACCAAATATAGAGGATATCTTTTACACAGCGAAAGGAGCCCAAAGATATCGAATTTTATTTTCGATTGGTAAAAACAATATTTTACGAACGAGCGCAGCGAGTTGAGAAAAATATTGTTTTTACCACTCGAAAATAAAATTCATATCTTCAAACCACCGTGTAATTTTCTTTTTATTATATAGACAAAAGACAAAAGCACAAACTTTATCGCGAACTCTTGCAGCTCAGTGGCTGGACTTACCGAATTTCTCTCCTTTCGTCTTCACTTGCAAGGAACTCCTTGAATAATTTTAAGTCATATGAAGTTTTCTTCTTCGTGTTAACATTTTCCTACTCCTCAGTGAACGATTTCATGTCGGCTTCAGTGAATTTCAGGTCATTTCACGAATCCATCACTCGCCATTTTTCAACTGGAGTTTAGCAGCTTTGCACAAAAAGCCATGCAAAAGCGGGAAATGACGTCATCGATATCCTCACTAGTGAGGATATGGAAAATACGCCACTCGGGTCCCGGATGTAGTTTCGTATGAACTTTACGAGTGGTCTATTTTCCAGTAAAACACTTGTGTCTATATAATAAGTATTTTTAGTATTCTTTCATCAGAATTATCTTAAAAGTTCCAGAAATTCATGTTTTTACGTTCGCTTTTGGCTGCTGGTTTCATATCATACTGCCTTCAAAACGCACAAAATGCAGTCTCAGACAACCTAATCTTTCAAAATAGTAGCTCACGCCTTTGGCGCTCGTACGATCGCACCTTTTCCACTCTAACGCACCCCCCATTCAAAATCCTGCCTACAGGCATGCTAGTGTATAGCGATATTTCTCGTTACGTCACCTATTGTTATAAATGTGCCAACCAGAGAACTATTGGCTGTTGAAACAAAGAGTTCTTTTGTTTAAAGGTTGGCAAATTTGAATAACAAAACAAATTTGACGTAATGTTGATAAACAGTGAACACTCCTATATAATAAGTTATGTATGTTTATGACGCGTCAATATTCGATGCCAGCGTGAATTTGCTGTATGCTCTCAGCCAGTGATAATAGAGGTATTGTGTTCGATTAAATGCGAATAACATAGTGATTTTCATATCCATATTACCCGAATTTCCGAAACATTTCCGACGACTTCCGAACATTGCCGAAGATGTTCCGACGACTTCCGAACATTGCGAAGATTACCGAAGATGTTCCGATGATTTCCGAAGGCTGCCGAATGTCGCGGTGCGAAGCTAAAAATCTCGGCGCCATCTTGCCAAGATCACGCTTATCTCAAACGCGACATTTAGCGCCGTTCATTGGACTATTTTGGGTGGAAATTGAATCCAATTTTTCACGTTAATGGTTAATGAACAAGTAGTCTCGGAATTGTGAGTCAGGCGTGTGAAATTGTCCTGTATGCGTGTGATCGATGTTTTCGATCCGCAGGCGTGTGACACACGCATAATGCGTGTGAGTTGGCAGGTATAACTTAGTTATAAAGCTTATGTAAGCTTACCTTGTTTTGTGCTCCACAGCTCGGATCTCGTCAACAGTGTGACTAGAAAAAAGTACATCGCTGTCCATTTCAGCATCCCACGAAACTAAACAAACATGAACAAGTTAACGTCTCCTCTAGCGTTATGTACGAGAGACATAATGACATTAAACATCAACTAACTTGACTGAGAATTCGTCTGACGTGGCGACAAAGGAGATGTTTGTGGATATTTCGATGTAGTCGCCATCTTGCTGATTCTATCGCGGGCTCAGCCGGTGGGGCCAGCCTGAGATCTAGCCGCAATCCAACCTCGTTCCCAGGGTCTACTCCGCTTTCAAGATGGCGGCCCAGCCGCCATCTTGAAAGCGGAGTAGACCCTGGGAACGAGGTTGGACGCAATCTCGTCCCCAGAGCCAGCGCGTTTCGGTCAGCGGTGACCGAACATATTCCTTGGTGCTGACCAGGGCGCTGGAATGGATGGGCGGTGAAACGACCACTGCGCTCTTGTGCGATGTTTGATGCGGAGTGAGACTGGGTTTGAGGCGCCCTCGAGAGCGCTCGTGTTCAAAACATGTCAGCAAATGAAGTTCAATAGCTTATGCAGAAAAGGGATTGCCACAAGAGAACGGTACGGGATCTCCACTTAGTTTTTGTAGAATGAACATGTCAACATGTTGGTAAAGCTGTAAGCAATAAAGAACGGGTTCAATATGTAAAATCAACAACGATTTTATTTAAAATAAGTCGAGCTGCTTCGAAACGCGTTGCTCTTTTAGTGTGGGGCGCGAAAAGACAGACGTTGATTGCCTACGATCTAAGCCAAACAAAACGGTAATTTTCTGCGTATGCATAGAGCAACATTCGCTTTTTCATCGGTGTAAATTTCATTTTGAACTTTTTTGAACTTTTCGAGTTAGACGCTCTAGACGTCAGTGCACAGAACTTTGTTCTCCTCAAAATAAGGTGAAATTGGTCACTGTTTGACGTTGTTGTTTTGCAGACTGGCCGGACGGCTACGAATTGTACCAATATGTAAAACGCACGCGTGCAAAGCCATTGTACTGCTAATTACACCGATTGTTTTGTGACGTTCTCGAACAATGGCTCTGCACTTGCGTTTTACATATTGGTACATTTCTTAGCCGTCCGGTCTGCAAAACAACAACGTCAAATGACCAATTTCACCGTATTATGAGAGAACAACTGTGCACTGACGTCTATGGCGTGTAGCACAAAAAGTTCAAAAAAGTTCAAAATGAAATTTACACCGATGAAAAAGCGAATGTTGCTCTATGCATACGCCGAAAATTACCGTTTTGTTTGGCTTAGATCGTAGGCAATCAACGTCTGTCTTTTCGCGCCCACACTAAAAGAGCAACGCGTTTCGAAGCAGACTCGACTTATTTTAATAAAATCGTTGTTGATTTTACATATCTGGAACCCGTTTCTCTTTATTGTCTTACACGCATTTACAAAAACATCGTTGTACATTTTCAATTCCTACAAAACTAAGTGGAAATTCCCCGTACCGTTCTCTCTTGTGGCAATCCCTTTTCTGGCCCATAAGCTTATTGCAACTTCATTTGCTGACCATGTTATTGAACGCGAGCGCTATCCGAGGGCGCTCAAACCCAGTCTCACTACCGCACTCAAGAACATACGCACACGAGAGCGTCAGTGCAGTCGTTTCACCGCCCATCCATTCCAGCGCCCTGGTGCTGACCAAAAAGCAATCGCCCGGCCTCTGCTAGGAACGAGATTGAGCTAGCCGAGTCGCTTGCCAATCTCGTATTACCCATAAGTCCACGGTCCTCCTCGGTCAGCGAACGGTCGTCCCGAACCCGCTGATCAGAGCGAGACGCGTGCGACTCTGGGTACCGAGATTGAAGTCGCTATGCCTGGGGCTCGAGTATAAAAATAGCTGGTGCGCTAAAAAACTGCCAAAAAAAAACATAGGACATGGAAACCGCGGTAGGCCTGCGATCCTTTTGCGTTGGGTTCCTTTCTATTTGCCGCAAGTAGAAAATTTACGCGCCCACTGAAAATTGAACATTCAACAGGACGCAAGACGCTATGGCTAAAATTTTACATGATTTGCATACGCGTTTATTACGGCTAAATCTCTCGTGGACGCAAGCCGGTCTTCAACGCTTTATACGCTTACTTTTAGGGCAATTTTTACTTTCAAGCTTGTTTTACTGCGCCGGAATAATATTTGAAATGGACAAACGATCATTTTTGCCGTGGGAAATAATCTTATTTAACCACTCTAGTTTAACAAGAGTTAATTTGGGAAACTAACAACGCCAAACACTCCTCAGGATGAACCATTGTTGACATTTTATAACAGGACCTAATTACTGGAGGTATCGGCGGCATAACAAAGGAATGTCTTCAGGCCTCCGTCCGCTTTCTACACGTTCTTCTGGCAGCGAACTCGGCTCGCTTCCGCCTCTCGCCCAATTTTCTTCAGGCAGCCTGATCTCAGGTAGACTGGCAAAAACCAAGTCTCATCCTTTTCTCGTAGATATTTGCTGCGCGACGCGCGAATTGAAGAGGCGCCCGAAGCTGGGCCTTGTTATATTCAACGAAACGAAACGAAACGCAAACGAACTGAATATGTTTTGGTGGTTATATTTGATTTTTAGAAATATATTCAGGCTGGTCATGTTCGTTTCGCTTATGATTATCATTTAGTGTTTAGCTATCGGAATCGACACGCGGGTTTAATTGTGTGTTTTGGACTTCCGCCGCCGTGTTTTTAAGAGTTACACAACACCGTCTGGCCTCGTGGAGGAACAAGACGCGAACTCGAGATAGCAACAGGTCGGCCCCAAGCCTAAAGATAAAGAGAGGAACAGTTCTCACGGGTGATGAAGCGGATATTGTGTATACAACGGCCTCAATTTATAAGGCGTTTTGTCATAGGAAACGCAACGGTTATGTTTTAGAAGAATATACAAAATCGCATTGTTTTGTGAATAAAAAGAAAACGATCTTACCTTGTTTACTGTGTTATCGTATTCTTTGTAAGTTTGCCAGCTTCTCTAAGGCCGGTTTGAGGGCGATTAGGCGGAGTTTTAGTTTTCGAGAGTTTTCGCGTTTAATATAAATAGGGAAGGTCGGATGAAAATTCTCCATAATCCAATCACCTCCGAAAGCATCGATAAATTCCGTTATACATGCTCAAATCGCCTCAAAACCCTCCACCAGTGTAATCTCCGATAGCAAGAATGTTCCCTCTGGTTGTATTTTCGGCTTCCAAATGGCCGTTCTAACTGCAGATAAACCTTCGTCAGGTTCGAACACTTCACGCCGTTTCCTGATACCCGTTGCGACGTTTCAACCACACACAAAATGGCGTTATTGTCGGACACAAAAATCACGCCTACGCCCGGGGAAGGGCAATTTTTTTTTTACGCCCACTTCAAGATGGGTCGCGACATAGATGGCGGCGTTAAGGACTTTTTTCCTAGAAAAAGGGAAACCACAGTTCATGATGTGAGTTGATTCTAACCCACAACTAACCTTATTCCCCAGCACAACACAATCGAGCCGCTAGCTTATGGCCCGAAACACTAATTTTTAAGCCGCAATAACGTTGCCTCACGTAACATTACGTCAAAACTGACCAAGTAATAACTCGGTTTACTACGAACGAATCATAAAATGCGCTAACTTAAACATCAGATAATTTAAAACCATTTTTTTAACCCCAAACAGTAAAACGTTGGCTAAATTCAATTCTAAATTCTAAACTGTTGATAAACCCGAAACAAATATTTAGTCGCTTAAAAATACAAAATGTAAATGCCGACCGCCATCTTGAAGTGGGCGTTTTAAAAAAAAAATTCGCCCGGGGAGGGGCATAGTTGACGTATTAGCCATCCATATCCACACATGACAACTGCGGGCCCGCCGAGGAGCGTCGATTGTCACACTGACTTTCAAATTGTAATTCGAAACTAAAAGTAAAAGCCTTATTCTTCAGGCCGAACGGACGGATTAAAAAAGCAATTTCGCTATGTTCTAGTTGAGTCACTCTCCATAAATTTATACTCAATTTTCTTCTCTGTCTTTCGCTATCTTTCTGAAAACATTGATTTAGTCCGATATTTATACTTGCTTTCAGACGGACGCGATCGCAATCGACTTCCTCACGTGGAAATGTGGTCCAGGCTTGGTCACGGTTAGCGGTCGAAACGCTTTTAGGCGCGGAAATAAAAAACTGTTCACGTGCTGGTTTCTCGATTTCATCTAAGTGACAATCGAACGCTCTTACCGGGCCCCGCACAGTGTCATTTTGGACCTCCCCGGCGTAGGGTGGATTTTGTCGACATTCGACGCCATTTTGTGTGTAGGATTCAAACGTCCAACCACAGGTCACCGAGAAAGCGTGATTATGAGAGCTTTTGTATGGAGCTGAATATCCGATCGAAAACATAATTTTCACTTTCCTTCGAAAACAGTTTGTAAATCAATGTGAAATAAAGGTTTAAAAACCTCACCTGTTGTTCTTTTCCGGTGTTTTTATCGCTTCTTGTACGAAGCTGCTAATGGGGCGAATTTTCGACCTTCTGTTCTGCGACTGCCAGGTGCACTAATATGCAGGCGAAAGGCTCAGGAAAGCAATTTGCAACATTTCCCCAACCTGTTTTTTAAACGGAGGTTCGTTTAGAAATTCTCGACCTAAAAATATATTTCTTCCCCAGCCGGCGCTTTCCAAATCACAACTAAAATCTCAAGAATGATGGATGTACGTACCTTTCTGTGTGATTCAATCGCCAACAGACCCGATCTCTCGAAAGCACAGATTTTACGTTGAAAACAGCTAAATTTTTTCCAACGCAAGCATTGCATGGGACGGAGGCTATTATCCAGCAAGTGGGTCAAAAACCGAACGGCCGAGCGCCAAAGTATGACTCCACAAGGGTGAGACACGCGTAACCTCTGTGTCGCTCAATACCAAACGCACTCCCTCCTCGGGTAAGTACACTTTGGCACGCTGAATTTCCCGCCAAAGTTTGAACCCACGCCGGGCCGCCAGCTTTACGGTCCTGAAGGGATCACCACCTTATCGTGGTGGGACGGTTTGTGTGTCTCAATGATCCCTAGAGCTATGTCGGCTGGAGTCTAGTACTCCTGGCGGGGGTCACCCATGCCGAATCAGGTCGAAGGATAGATGACGGCAACCTATCCAAAGAAGTGATCCCCTGGTCTCTACCAGGTTGGGGGTTGATGCGATAGGCCAACTACCTACCCTCGTAAAACCATCGCTCAGTTACAGAAACATCCGACAGAAGAACGCAACTCTCAACTTCTCCTGGGCCAAGCACGAGAAGTTCAAACCAGGACTGTCATGACATCAGGAGGCAGCCAAACCCGCACCCTGTGTAGGCTGCTACGCCGATCCCTCTGCTCACGACCCAGGAATCATCAGCTAACTTGGTACTATGGGAACGTAAGAACCATGTACGAGTCTGGGAAAAGACCCATCAAATCGCAACGGACATGGCCAGGTACAACATCTCACTGGTAGGTATCAGTGAAACGAGATTGGACAAAATCTGGATCACTGCAAACTAACATCGGGCAGACTTGCTTTATATTCAGGCCATGAAGTGAACGCGCGCGTCCCCCACACACACAAAGAGTAGGGCTTATGCTTTGCCCTGAGAGCAGCAAGAGCATTGATTGGTGGGAGCCCGTAATAAGTCCAAGACTAATCATGGCTAGGATTCCATGGTAGCAGTTTCAACATCTCTGTAGTACAAGGATATGTCTCAACTAATGAGGCAGACCCTGAACGCCAAAGTAGGACTTCTATAACACCCTCCAAGGAGTCGCTAGTACAAATTACCTAGACCGAGACCTTGTCATGCCTCATGGGTGACTTCAATGCTAAAGTCGTGGGGGATAATACCCGGAAGAGAAGACGTTATGGGTAGACATGGCGAGGGCGTTATGCAATCGAAAATGGTGAACTGTTTTGGAGTATATGTGGCGCATTTAATTCTCTTGTCCATCGGTGGATCAATCTTCCCCCACAAGCGCATACACAAAACAACTTGGATATCTCCTGACCTATGTCACTGAAAACCAAATTGACCTATATCTGGTATCAGCAAGCCGCATAGACGGTCACTGCAGGATGTCAGGGTTTGATAGAGAAGGCCGATGTCGGCTACAGACCACCACCTTGTTGTAGCCAAACTGAAACTAAAGCTCAGTCGAGGTATACTTACCAACAACCCTAGAGATTAGAGGAATATTCAACACCGCGCAGACTCTTGCAGGACCCAACCAACATGCAACAACCCTTTCAGATTAAGCTCACCAACAGGTTTGACAGGCCCTAAAAGCTACAACTCCATGAAGAAGACCATCATCCCTTAGTGTAGAAGACACATTAGGCTTGGACGGAAGCAGGTATGGATCGAGACAGCAAAGGAAGTACTTGGTCCCAAGCAACATCAAGTACAAAGAATGGATTTCATTGGAAACTCAAAAGAAGATCGAATTGAGAAGGAGAAGTAATGCACTAGTCACCACAGTAGCAGAACTAGGGCTGCTGAAAAAAAGAGCGCAGGCCAGTATCAACGCAATCCACCGTGAGGTGGCGCAGAGATACCGAGTGTGACAAACGAAGATTTGTCGTACACACACTTGCACAGGAAGCATTAGACTGGCCGCGGAACAGCAATAGGATGAAGGACTTCATGGCGCACATAACAAAAGCTGTCAGGGAAGCAGTATGCATCATCCAAACCCATCAAGGATGCTGCAGGTACCAATGCTAACAAGGCAACAAGACCAGATGAACAGGATGGGCATAGTATTTCAATAACCTCCTAAACCGACCTCGCACCATCAGACGTTGCATGACATCCCTGATGCCGCACGCTTTCAGTTTAAATGTCAACACTGCATGCCGAAACCCACCATTAGGAGAAAACAAAAGCGCAATTTGGAAAGCCAAAATAATGTTAGAGCTCCGGGTCCCTGATGGGAATAACATGCAGAGTGTTTTAAAGGCTGTACGTAGACGCCTCAGTGCACGAATGCTGTATGCAATCTACGAAAACATCTGGGAGGAAGAAACTATTCCGGAAGACTGGAAGGAGGGCATCTAGTGAAAATCCCCCAAAAAGGGTGAACCTAGCAGACTGCTCCAACTATAGAGGCATTACTATGCTGTCTGTTCCAGGCAAAATCCTTAACAGGAATTATCCTCCGAAACGACTTGTTGTTGCTCTTGAAGCAGTTAATAGTGACCAACAAATGGGCTTCAGGAGAAATAGATCATGTAGCAGACCATATTGGCTGCCTTACGAATCAATCGTGGAACAGTCCTTAGAGTGGAACTCGACTTTTTAATGTCTACCTTTGTAGACTTTGAGAAGGCTTTTTACAAGTGTCGACCACACTACACTTTGGTATTGAGATCTTAACACTATTATTGTAAGACTGAGAAATTTATTACCCTCATCAAGGCGTCGTACAACGAAATCCAAGATCAGTAGTGATCCAGGATGGAGGAGCTCTCAGAACCCATTTCCAGTGAAAACTGGCGTCCGACAAGGCTGCCTCTTGTCTCCCTTGCTCTTCCTGTTGGTTGTATGACTGGATTAATGAGAGACCCCACTATAGGGTGGTCACGAAACTGGTATCGCAGTGGACTCTCACATCCCAACTACATGATCTTGACTTCGCTGACGACATTGCACTCCTTTCTCATTCTCGCCAACATGCATCAAGCGAAGGTCCAGTCATTAGCTTCATACGGCAAAACTAACAGGTTTGAACATCAAAAGGAGCAAGACCAAGGTTATGAGAGTCAACAACGTCAGCAATGACCCAATCACCTTGGAAAATGAAGCCCTTGAAGAGGTCTCTGCCTTCACCTATCTTGTGCAGTGTGATTTCTACTGATGGTGGCTCTGAACAAGCTGTGCAAGCAAGAAGTGGTAAAGCTAGATCTGCTTTTTCTCCTGTTAAGACCACTTTGGAGATCCAAAACCTAAGCCTTAAGACCAAGCTGAGGATCTTTAGATAGCAACATTAAAGCAGTTTTACTCTACGGCGCCGAGACCATGGAGGGTGACCAAGTACATCACGGACAGAGGTCCTCAGATATTTGTCAATAGGATGCCTGCGTTCCATACTAGGGATCCGATGGCCCTTTGGTAATCCGCCATGCAGACCTGTGGGAGATTACAAATCAGGACAGAATGGTTTACCAATTACGCAGAAGAAAAGTGGAGGTGGATTGGGCACGAGCCGCTGCAGGAAACCCAGGACTGTGTGACTAAGACAAGCGCTATCATGGAATCCGCAGGGCAGAAGTACACGGGGCCCGGGGGGCCGCCCCAATTGAACTGGAAAAGATCAGTTGAGCACGGAACTCTGCGCAAAGTGGTTCTACTGGCAAAGATCGCTAGAGACTAGCCCAAGATCGTACTAAGTGGCGGGACTTTGTGGATGCCCTATGCTCCTCCTAGAGGCTACCGGGGCTAAGTAAGTAAGTATTTATATTAACGGAAAACCTCGAAAACTACAAAAAACTCGCACTAAATCGCCCTCAAACGCCGGCCCTGAGAAGGCTGGCAAACTACAAAGAATACAACACAGCAACAGGGTAAGTCGTTTTTATTTCAACAAACAAGCATTCGATTTTATATCTTCTAAAACATTAACCGTTGCGTTTTCCCATACAAACCCTGATAATTGAGCCGTTGTAACACAATACCGCTTATACCGTGACACTGTTCTCTTATCTTTAGCTGGGCGACCTGTTGGAAGTAGCGGCGCGGAAATCCGAACTCTAATAGCGTCCTGGCGTCAGTCCAAGTACAGTGGTACGTAAGGCTAGCAGTCATGTTCGGTTCGTTTCGCAAAAGTGATATTCGACGAAATGAAAAGTGATAAACACGAACATGCTGGTATCTTACGTATCATGGATTTATTCCTGTACTGGGCCAGACGGTGGTTGTGTCACTCGTAAACACGGCGGAAGTCAAAACACACAATTAAACCCGCGTGTTTATTAGCTAAACACTTGCAAACAAAAAGTGATATTTCGACGAAATGAAAAAGTGATAATCAACGAAACGAACATGACCATTCTGAATATATTCCTAAAATCAAATATAACCACCAAACATATTTCATTTCCTTTCGTTTCGTTTGATATAACAGCGCAGTCAAACACACAATTAACCTCCGCATGTTCGATAGCTAAACTTGACATTAAAACACAAAGGTGATATTCGATCGAAATGAAAAGTGATAATCAAACAAACGAACATGACCAGTCTGAATAATATTCTAAAATCAAATATAACCACCAAACATATTCATTTCGTTTCGTTTCGTTTCGTTCGTTTCGTTGAATATAACAAGCCGCCGGATAATCCACGTGGTCGAGCCTGATAATCCACGCGCCGAGGCCTCGTATTTATAGGCGTCTCTCCTCCCCAATCACCCATGAGGGGTACACACAGACTTCACTGTAAGTACCCCATACAATTTACTAGAGGGAAGTTCGTTCTAGTAATTGTATACCTGAATTTAAGCCGCACCAGCCGAGGTGTCATAATCCGTTGCCAATGTCAAGAACTGTTCGCAAATTGAAAAGAAACCAGATCAAAAGGAGTGATCCCTGTGGAGTAGAATCGTCTCGTATGTCTTGTAAGTGACTTAATTATGTTTGAAACGAAGAATTTTCGAAGAAAATATAACCGGGCTTTTTCACCGGGCGTGGGCCTGGGGGCCGGAAGAAAAAAAAAAAAAAAAAAAAAAAAAAAAAAATAAAACCAGCCCGGTTAATAAAATAGCTTCTGTTTTTATTTTGTTTCGTCGTGAATCTCTTATACCCTCTCCATCTCAGCGAAGAACTCCGCCAAAAGTGCTGTAGCGAGAGAGCTAGGGGTGAGTATGCAATATATATGAATGTATTCGCCTTGTGAACGATTTTCTCTCGGGGAAGAGAACGAAGCCATTCCGGACTCGAGAGGGCGGCGGAAATCGAGCATATGTGAAAGTTGGACTGGTCCAAATAGGATATTTAATTTTAGGACCGCGTAAACCACATCGGAGGCGGCGTATACAGATTTCGCAACGTCGAGTGAGTTTGAGCTCGTCAAAATATTAAATCAATTGTAACTCACTACTAGGTTGTACACAACACTAGGAGCGCCATTAGATCTATTTTTTTTTATCAAGGCTACGTTTTCCTTTCGCCAGGGTCATAAATAATATGGTCCTGTTTGTTTTGCGTGAAATACATTTTCCTTTTTCCGTAACAAGGAAAACCTAGAAACTTGCCCAGGACTCCGCAGATTTATGTAAACAAGAAACTTGCTGAGGACGTGGTAGAGTTATAATTTGGGACGATCACGTCATAGGGTCCACGTCGAATCTGTGATCTTGAAGAAGATTGTCTGTGAGGTGCGTACTAAAATCACATACCAATAGAGAGCGCCATTAAGATCAAATTTTTTATCAAGGCTACGTTGCATTTCGCCAGGGTCTAAATATTGTCCTGTTTGTTTTGTGTGAAATACATTTTTTCTTTTTCGCAAAAGGAAACAGCAACTTCGCCCAGACTCGCAGATTTATGTAAACCTAAACTTTGCTTGAGACGTGCAGATTATATTTGGACGATTACGTCATAGGGTGCCGTCGAATCTTGACTTTGAAGAGAGTGTCTGGTAGGTGCGTACGTACATCACAACACCGGAAAGCGACGCATTAGATCAACTTTTTTATCAAGGCTACGTTAGCTTTCGCCAGAGGTCCTCCTTTGGCCTAAATGATATGTTTATGAATATTAGTCCCTGTTAAGATAATTGTCAAATTTTGTGTGAAAATACATATCTTTTCCGTATATTTTCTGAGAAAAAAAAACGAACTGTGCTGAAAAATGCAGATTTATAATAAGGACGATTACGTCATGGGGTCACATGGAGTCAAACGTCTAACTGTGACTTGAAGAGATTTGCAACGTGTGTGATAAACCACTCAGGTCGCCGTTAATGTCAAAGTTTCATATCAAGCTATTACTTTTGATTTGAACATGAATACTCTGCTGTTTATTTAGTGTGAAATACATTACTTTTTTCGTGTCGGTGGCAGCACATTCAGCACTTCCTTGTAGCAGAAGATTTAATAAATAACAACCATTGACGTTACAATATCACCATTTTGACTCACGCAATTTGTCGAACTGTGACTAGAATAGGCGCGAATGATGATGGTGCAAACGCGGAACATCTGCGATTGATGGTTCAACACCGATTCGTACTATGTTGGTACGTGTTTTTTCCTCTTATTCAACTTTGTCTTTATATTGAGGAATGATCTTCAAATTACTGCTCAGAGGCAAGAAAAATTGACAGTTGGCACTATACGCAAACATCAGACTTCAGCGTTACTGCCGTGACTAATCTGATAGATTTCAAGCAAGAGAGCAGGTTAATAACGGCTTGCCTAGCTTGATAAAAAAAGCCCGATTATATTTTCTTCGAAAATTCTTGTTTTTTATATCAAGCAGAGCAAGCCGTTTTATTACCAACCTTGTCTGCCAACCTTGAGTAGATTGAGAAAGGAGGCGCGAAGCAGATTTTAATTTTATGGTTGTATTTGTTCATACTTGATATGCCAATTTGAAATATTATTGTACCGGCATTCAAACTTGCATACAATCAAATGACACCAAAAAAAAAACAATCCAAAATTGCTGGTCAGAGACTGCTTTTGAGCAGGTACAATGGTGGCAATTAAACTTACTAGATAAAACCTAAACCTCTGCACCCAGGTGTAATTAAAAAATAATGGATCCTGTTGCAGTGTGAACAATGCATACATGTAGCTTTCTGTCTTTCATGAAATCTCGAATGCTACATGTAATGCCTTGTTCACACTGCACAGAATCCATATTTTTTAATTACCCTGGGTGCCAGAGGTTTATGTTTTATCTAGTAAGTTTTAATTGCCACCATGTGTACCTGCTCAAAAGCAGGTCCTGACCAGCAATTTTGGATTGTTTGTTTTTGGTGTCATTTTTGTGTATGCAAGTTTTGTGCCGGTAACAATAATATTTCAAATTGGCATATCAAGTTATGAACAAATACAACCTAAATTAAAATCTGACTTCGGCCTCCTGTTCTCAATATCCTCAAGGTTGGCAGACACGGTTGGTTTAAACGGCTTGCTTGCTTGATAAAAAAACAGAATTTTCGAAGAAAAATATAACCGGGCTTTTTTTATCAAGCTAGGCAAGCCGTTTTTACCTGCTCTCTTGCTTGAAATCTATCAGATTAGTCACGGCAGTAACGCTGAAGTCTGATGTTTGCGTATAGTGCCAACTGTCAATTTTTCTTGCCTCTGAGCAGTCTTTGAAGATCATTCCTCAATATAAAGCAAAGTTGAATAAGAGGAAAAAACACGACAACATAGGTACGAATCGGTGTTGAACCATCAATCGCAGACGTTCCGCGTTGCACCATCATCATTCGCAGCTATTCTAGTCACAGTTCGACAAATTGCGTGAGTCAAATGTGATATTGTAACGTAATGGTTGTTATTTATAAATCTTCTGCATACAAGGAAGTGAATTGCTGCCAAACGACACGAAAAAGTAATGTATTTCACACTAAATAAAACAGCAGAGTATTCATGTTCAAATCAAAAGTAATAGCTTGATATGAAATTTGACCTAACGGCGACCCTGGTTTATCACAGACGTTGACTCATGTGACCCCATGACGTAATCGTCCTTATTTATAAATCTGCATTTCTTCAGCAAGTTTCTGTTTTTCTCAGAAAATATACGGAAAAGATATGTATTTCACACAAAATGACAATTATTTAACAGGACAATATTCATAAAATATCATTTAGGCAAAGGATGACTCTGGCGAAATCTAACGTAGCCTTGATAAACAAGTTGATCTAATGGCGCTTCCAGTGTATGGGATGTACGTACGCACCTCACAGACAATCTCTTCAAGTCACGATTCGACGTGACCCTATGACGTAATCGTCCAAATATAAAATCTGCACGTCTCAGCAAGTTTATGTTTACATAAATCTGCGAGTCTGGGCAAGTTTCTGTTTTCCTTTTCGGAAAAGAAATGTATTTCACACAAAACAAACAGGACAATATTATGCCCCTGGCGAAATGTAACGTAGCCTTGATAAAAAATTTGATCTAATGGCGCTTCTAGTGTATGTGATGTACGTACGCACCTCACAGACAATCTCTTCAAGTCACGATTTCGAACGTGACCCTATGACGTGATCGTCCAAATATAAATCTACACGTCTCAGCAAGTTTCTGTTTACATAAATCTGCGAGTCTGGGCGAAGTTTCTGTTTTCCTTTACGGAAAAGAAATGTATTTCACACAAAACAAACAGGACAATATTATGACCCTGGCGAAATGTAACGTAGCCTTGATAAAAAAAAATGATCTAATGGCGCTCCTAGTGTGTCCACCTAGTAGTGAGTACAATGATTTAATATTTTGACGAGTCAAACTCACCGACGTTGCGAAATCTGTACGCCGCTCCGATGTGTTTACGCGGTCCTAAATTAATATCTATTTGAGGACCAGTCCAACTTTCACATAGGCTCGATTTCCGCCGCTCTCTCGAGTCCGGGCTTCGTTCTTCCCCGAGAAAATCTTTCACAAGGCGAATACATTCATATATATTCATACTCACCCCTAGCTCTCCTCCTAGCACTTTGGCGGAGTAGAGGTATAAGAGATCGACGACAAAAAAAAAACAGAAGCTATTTTATTAACCGGGCTGGGCCCCAGGCCCACGCCCGGTTAAAAAGCCGGTTATATTTTCTTCGAAAATTCGTGTTCAACATCATTAAGTCACGTTTCAAGACATACGAGACGATTCTACTCCACAGGGATCACTCCTTTTGATCTGGATTCCTTTCAATTTGCCGGAACAGTTCTTGACATTTAAGGAAACGGATGTATGACACACCTCGGCTGTGACGGCTGTAAATTCAGGTATACAATTTACTAGAAACATAACTTGTCTCATGTAAATTGTATAGGGGGTTAGCTTACAGTTGCAAGGTCGTGTGTGTCCCCTCATGGATGTTAGATGGGGAGAGACGCGTGTATTGAAAATACGAGGCTTCGCGGCGTGGCTCTATCAGGCTCGCACGTGGATTATCGGCGGCTTAGTTATATTCAACGAAAACGAACGACAACGAAACTGAAACGAAATGAAGATGTTTGGTGGTTATATTTGATTTTAGGAAATATATTCGAGACTGGTCATGTTCGTTTCGTTGATTATCACTTTTTCATTTCGTCGGAATATCACTTTTTTGTTTTCATTTTGCAAGTGCTTTAGACGTATCGACATGCGGTGTTCTAATTGTGTGTTTGACTGGCCTTGTTCCTATATCAACGAAACGGAAAACGAAATGCATATCGTTTGAGTGGGTTATATTTGATTTTAGGAATATATTCAGACTGGTACATGTTCGTAAATTTCGTTGCTATTATCACTTTTCATTTACGTCGGAATATCACTTTTTGTTTCAAGTGTTTAGCTATCAACACGCGGGTTTAATTGTGTTTTTGACTTCCGCCGTGTTTACGAGTTGACACAAACACCGTCTGCCCAGTCCAAGTCCATGTACGTAAGCTACAGCATGTTCGTTGTTTATCACTTTTCCATTTCGTCGAATATCACTTTTGGAAACGAAACGAACATGCTGTAGCTTACGTACATGTACTTGGACTGGGCCAAGACGTAGGCTTCGATTTCCGCCGCTATCTCACACAGGTCGCCCAAGCTAAAGATAAGGAACAGTACACGGTATAAGCGGTATTGTGTTACAACGGCTCAATTTATAAGGGTTTGTATGGGAACGCAACGGTTATGTTTCTAGAAGATATAAAAACGAATGTTTTGTGAATAAAAACGACTTACCCTGTTGCTGTGTTGTATTCTTTGTAGTTTGCCAGACTTCTCAGGACGGTTTGAGGCGATTTAGGCGAGTTTTTAGTTTTCGAGGTTTTCCGTTATTATAAATACTTACTTACTTAGCCTCCGTAGTCCCTAGGAGGAAGCATAGGGCATCCACAAAGTCCCGCCACTTAGTACGATCTTGGCTAGTCTAGCGATCTTTTGCCAGTCAGACCCACTTTGGCGCAGCTTCCTGTTCAACTGATCTTTTCCAGTTCAATTTGGGGCGGCCCCGTTTCCTTCTGCCATGCGGATTCCATGATAGCGCTTGTCTTGTCACACAGTCCTGGGTTTCCTGAGCGCGTGTGCCCAATCCCACTCCACTTTCTTCTGCGTATTTGGTAAACCATTCTTGTCCTGATTGGTAATCTCCACAGGTCATTCATTGCGGATTACCAAAGGCCATCGGATCCCTAGTATGGACCGCAGCATCTATTGACAAATATCTGGACCTTGTCCGTGATGTACTTGGTCACCCTCCAGGTCTCGGACGCCGTAGAGTAAACACTGCTTTAATGTTGCTATTAAAGATCCTCAGCTTGGTCTTAAGGGTCTAGGTTTTGGATCTCCAAATTGGTCTTAACAGGAGAAAAGCAGATCTAGCTTTACCAATTCTTGCTGCACATCTTGTTCAGAGCCACCAATCAGTAGAAATCCACACTGCCGAAGATAGGTGAAGGAAGATACCTCTTCAAGGCTACATTTTTCCAAGGTGATTGGTCATTGCTGACGTTGTGACTCTCATAACCTTGGTCTTGCTCCTTTTGATGTTCAAACCTGATTGAGTTTTGCCGTTTGAAAGCTAATGACTGGACCTTCGCTTGTGCATGATTGCGAGAATGTAGAAAGGAGTGCAATGTCGTCAGCTAAGTCAGATCATGTATGTTGGGATGTGAGAGTCACTGAGATACCAGTTCTTGCACCCTCTATTGTGGTACTCATATCCAGTCTACAACCAACAGGAAGAGCAAGGGAGACAAGAGCAGCCTTGTCGAACGCCAGTTTTCACTGGAAATGGGTCTGAGAGCTCTCCATCATGGATCACTCTGATCTTGGATTGTTGTACGACGCCTTGATGAGGGTAATAAATTCTCAGCATACCATAATAGTGTAAGATCTTCCAAAGTGTAGTGTGGTCGACACTGTCAAAAGCCTTCTCCAAGTCTACAAAGGTAGCATAAAAGTCGAGTCCACTCGATAAGGACTGTTCCTACGATGATTCGTAAGGCAGCAATATGGTCTGTACATGATCTATTTCTCCTGAAGCCCATTGTTGGTCCCTCATAAACTGCTCAAGAGCAACACCAAGTCGTTGGAGGATAATCCTGTTTAGGATTTTGCCTGGAAACAGACAGAATAGTAATGCTCTATAGTTGGAGACAGTCTACGCTAGTCACCCTTTTGGGGATTTTCACTAGATGGCCCTGCCTTCCAGTCTTCCGGAATAGTTTCTTCCTCCCAGATGTTTTCGTAGATTTCATACAGCATTCGTGCTGAGGTGTCTACGTCAGCCTTTAAAACCTCTGCTGTTATCCCATCAGGACCCGGAGCTCTACCATTCTTTTGCTTTCCAATTGCGCTTTTGTTTTCTCCAATGGTGGGTTGGCAGTGTTGACATTTAAACTGAAAGCGTGGGCATCAGGATGTCAGCAACCTCTGATGGTGGAGGTCGGTTTAGGAGGTTATTGAAATACTCTGCCAATCTGTTCATGCTGGTCTTGTTGCCTTGTTAGCTTTGTACTGCAGCATCCTGCATGTGATGGGTTTTAGGATGATGCATACTGCTTCCCTGACAGCTTTCTTGTTATGTCGTAGAGGTCCTTCATCCTATGCTGCTTCCGCGGACACAAGTCTCTGCTTCCTGTGCAAGGGTTGTCGACAAAATCTTCGTTTGTCACATCTGGTATCTCTGCGCACCTCACGGTGGATTGCGTTGTACTGGTCCTGCGCTCTTTTTTTAGCACCAGCCTAGTTCTGCTGTGTTGACTAGTGCCTTACATCTCCTTCTCAATTCGATCTTCTTTTGAGTTTCCACTGAAATCCATTCTTTGTACTGATGTTGCTTGGGACCAAGTACTTCCTTTGCTGTCTCGATCCATACCTGCCTTCCGTCCAAGCCATGTGTCTTCTACACTGGGATGATGGTCTTCTTCATGGAGTTGTGCTAGGGCTTCAAACCTGTTGGTGAGCTTAATCTGAAAGGTGTTGCATGTTGTTGGGTCCTGCAAGAGTCTGGTGTTGAATCTTCCTCTAATCTTAGGGTTGTTGGTAGTATACCTCCTGAGCTTTAGTTTCAGTTTGGCTACAACAAGGTGGTGGTACAGTAGCCACATCGGCTTCTCTATAAACCCTGAACATCCTGCAGTGACCTTCTATGGCGGCTTTGCTGATACAGATATGTGTCAATTTGGTTTTCAGTGACATGGTCAGGAGATATCCAAGTTGTTTTGTGTATGCGCTTGTGGGGGAAGATGATCCACCGATGACAAGAGAATTAAATGCGCACATATCTCCAAACAGTTTCACCATTTTCGTCATAACGCCCTCGCCATGTCTACCCATAACTTCTTCTCTTCCGGGTATTATCCCCACCGACTTTAGCATTGAAGTCACCCCATGAGGATGACAAGGTCTCGGTTTGGTAATTTGTCTAGGACTCCTTGGAGGGTGTTATAGAAGTCCTCTTTGGCGTCAGGGTCTGCCTCATTAGTTGGAGCATATCCTTGTACTACAGAGATGTTGAAACTTCTCCCATGGAATCTAGCCATGATTAGTCTTGGACTTATTGGGTCCCAACCAATCAATGCTCTTGCTGCTTCAGGGCAAAGCATAAGCCCTACTCTTTGTGTGTGTGGGGCGCGCGGTTCACTTCATGGCCTGAATATAAGCAAGTCTGGCCGATGTTAGTTTGAGTGGATCCAGATTTTTTCCATCTCGTTTCACTGATTCCTACCAGTGAGATGTTGTACCTGGCCATTTCCGTTGCGATTTGATGGGTCTTTCCAGACTCGTACATGGTTCTTACGTTCCATGTACCAAGTTGCTGATGTTCCTGGGCGTGAGCAGAGGGATCGGCGTAGCAGCTCCCAGGGTGCGGGTTTGGCTGCTCCGTGTCATGACAGTCCTGGTTTGAACTTCTCGTGCTTGGCCCAGGAGAAGTTGAGTTGCGTTTTCTGTGGATGTTTCTGTAACTGGGATGGTTTTTACGAGGGTAAGGTAGTTGGCCTATCGCTCAACCCCCAACCTGGAGGACCAGGGGATCACTCTTTGTCTGGTCTCTATCCTTCGACCTGATTCGGCATGGGTGACCCTGCCAGGAGTACTAGACTCCAGCCGACATAGCTCTAGGATCATTGAGACACACAAACCGTCCCACCACGATAAGGTGGTGATCCCTTCAGGACAGTAAAGCTGGCGGCCGGCGTTCAAACTTTGGCGGGAAATTCAGGTGCCAAAGTGTACTTACCCGGTAGGGAGTGCGTTTGGTATTGAGCGACACAGAGGTTACGCGTATCACCCTTGTGGAGTATACTTGGCGCTCGGCCGTTGGTTTTTAGACCCACTTGCTGGAACATAGCCTCGTCCCCATGCAATGGCTGCGTTGAAAAAATTTAGCTGTTTTCAACGTAAAACTGTGCTTCGAGAGATCGGTCTGTTGGCGATTGAATCACACAGAAAGGTACGTTACATCCATCCTTCTTGAGATTTAGTGTGATTTGAAAGCGCCGGCTGGGGAAGAAATATATTTTTAGCGAGAATTTCTAACCGAACCTCGAAAAAAACGGTTGGGGAAATGTTCAAATTGCTTTCCGACCTTTCCCTTCTATTAGTACACTGCAGTCGCCAGAAGGTCGAAATTCGCCCATAGCAGCTTCCAGAAGCGATAAAAACACCGGAAAAGACAACAGGTGAGGTTTTTAAACTTTATTTCACATTATTTACAACTTTTCGAAGGAAAAGTGAAAATTATTTTCGATCGAATTCAGCTCCATACAAACTCTCATAATACGCTTTGGTGACCTGTGGTTGGACGTTTGAACCACACACAAAATGGCGTCATGTCGACAAAATCACCCTACGCCGGGGAGGGGCAAAATGACACTGCGGGGCCCGGAGAGGTCGATTGTCACTTGAAATCGGAAACCAGCACGTGAAAATTTCCCGCCTAAACGTCGACGCTAACCGTGACCAACCGTCACATTCCAGTGAGGAATCGATCGATCCGTCCGTCTGAAAGCAGATAAATATCGGACTAAATCAATGTTTTCGAAAATAGCAAGCAGAGAAGAAAAATATATAAATTTATGGAGATACTCAACAGCATAGAAATTGCTTTTTAATCCGTTCGGCCTGAAGAATAAGGCTTTACTTTTAGTTTCGAATTACAATTTGAAAGTCAGTGTGACAATCGACCTCTCCGGGCCCCGCAGTGTCATTTTGTATGGATGGCAATACGTCCATGCCCCTCCCCGGGCAATTTTTTTTTTACGCCCACTTCAAGATGGCGGCCATTTACATTTGTATTTTTTAAGCGACTAAATATTGTTTCGGGTTTATCAACAGTTTAGAATTTGAATTTAGCCAACGTTTTACTGTTTGGGGTTAAAAAATGGTTTAAATTTTGATGTTAAGTAGCGATTTTATGATTCGTTCGTAGTAAACCGGTTATTATTGGGTCAGTTTTGACGTATGTTACGGGAGCACGTTATTGCCTTAAAAATTAGTGTTTCGGGCAGCTAGCGGCTCGATTGTGTTGTGCTGGGGAATAAGGTTATTGTGGGTTAGAATCAACTCAATTCATGAACTGTGTTCCCTTTTTCTGGAAAAAGTCTTAACGCCGCCATCTTGCCGCCATCTTGAAGTGGGCGTAAAAAAAAAAATTGCCCTCCCCGGCGTAGGGTGATTTTGTCGACATAACGCCATTTTGTGTGTGGTTCAAACGTCCAACGGGTATCAGGAAACGCGAGTGTCGAACTGACGAAAGTTTATCTGCAGTTAGAACGGCATTTGGAAGCCGAAAATACAACCAGAGGGAACATTCGCTATCGGAGATTACACTGGTGGAGGTTTGAGGCGATTTGAGCATTTTAACGGAATTTATCGATCTTCGAGTGATTGGATTTGAAATTTTCTTTCCGACCTTCCCTATTTATATTAACGGAAAACCTCGAAAACTAAAACTCGCCTAAATCGCCTCAAACCGGCCTGAGAAGCTGGCAAACTACAAAGAATACAACACAGTAACAAGGTAAGTCGTTTTTATTCACAAAACATTCGATTTTATATCTTCTAAAACATAACCGTTGCGTTCCCATACAAACCCTTATAAATTGAGCCGTTGTAACACAATACCGCTTATACCGTGACACTGTTCTCTTATCTTTAGCTTGGGCGACCTGTGCTATCTCGAGTCCGGTCTTGTTCCTCCCGAGGCCAGACGGTGTTGTGTAACTCTTAAACACGGCGGGAAGTCAAAACACACAATTAAACCCGCGTGTCGATAGCTAAACACTAAATGATAATCAACGAAACGAACATGACCAGCCTGAATATATTCCTAAAATCAAATATAACCACCAAACATATTCATTTCGTTTCGTTTCGTTTCGTTTCGTTGAATATAACAAGCCCGCTTCGCGCCTCTCAATTCGCGCGTCGCGCACAATATCTCGAGAAAAGGAGAGACTGTTTTGCAGTCTACCTGAGATCAGGCTCCTGAAGAAAATTTGCGAGCGAAGCGAGCCGAGTCGCTGCAGAACGAAAGCGACGGAGCCTGAAGACATTCCTTTGATGCCGCCGATCCTCCAGTAATTAGTCCTGTTATAAAATGTCAACAAGTCACCTGGAGTGTTTGGCGTGTTTCCCAAATTAACTCTTGTTAAACTAGAATGGTTAAATAAATTATTTCCCACGGCAAAAATGATCGTTGCATTTCAAATATTACCCATAAAACAAGCTTGAAAGTAAAAATTGCTAAAAGTAAGCGTATAAAGCGGTGAAGACGGCTTCGTCCACGAAATTTACCGTAATACGCGTATGCAAATATGTAATTTTAGCCAACGCTGCGTCTGTTGAATGTTCAATTTTCAGCCGTAATTTTCTCTTCGCAAATGAAAGGACTCCAACGCAAAAGATCGCCGGCTAACCGGTTCCATGTCCATTTTTTTGGCAGTTTTTACCCTATTTTTATCTCGCCCCAGGCAGCGACTCAATCTCGTACCCAGAGTCCACGGTCTCCTCGGTCAGCGGTCGGACGACCCGCTGACGAGGAGACCGTGGACTCTGGGTACGAGATTGGCAGCGACTCGGCTAGCTCAATCTCGTTCCCAGAGGCCGCGATTCTTTTTGGTCAGCACCAGGGCGCTGGAATGGATGGCGGTGAAACGACCACTGCGCTCTTGTGCGATGTTTGATGCGGAGTGAGAACTGGGTTTGAGCGCCCTCGAGAGCGCTCGCGTTCAAAACATGTCAGCAAATGAAGTTCAATAGCTTATGCAGAAAAGGGATTGCCACAAGAGAACGGTACGGGATTTCCACTTAGTTTTTGTAGAATGAAAATGTCAACATGTTGGTAAAGCTGTAAGCAATAAAGAACGGGTTCAATATGTAAAATCAACAACGATTTTATTTAAAATAAGTCGAGCTGCTTCGAAACGCGTTGCTCTTTTAGTGTGGGCGCGAAAAGACAGACGTTGATTGCCTACGATCTAAGCCAAACAAAACGGTAATTTTCGGCGTATGCATAGAGCAACATTCGCTTTTTCATCGGTGTAAATTTCATTTTGAACTTTTTTGAACTTTTGTGCTACACGCCATAGACGTCAGTGCACAGTTGTTCTCTCATAATACGGTGAAATTGGTCATTTGACGTTGTTGTTTTGCAGACCGGACGGCTAAGAAATGTACCAATATGTAAAACGCAAGTGCAGAGCCATTGTTCGAGAACGTCACAAAACAATCGTGTAATTAGCAGTACAATGGCTTTGCACGCGTGCGTTTACATATTGGTACATTTCGTAGCCGTCCGGCCAGTCTGCAAAACAACAACGTCAAACAGTGACCAATTTCACCTTATTTTGAGAGAACAAAGTTCTGTGCACTGACGTCTAGAGCGTCTAACTCGAAAAGTTCAAAAAAGTTCAAAATGAAATTTACACCGATGAAAAAGCGAATGTTGCTCTATGCATACGCCGAAAATTACCGTTTTGTTTGGCTTAGATCGTAGGCAATCAACGTCTGTCTTTTCGCGCCCACACTAAAAGAGCAACGCGTTTCGAAGCAGCTCGACTTATTTTAAATAAAATCGTTGTTGATTTTACATATTGAACCCGTTCTTTATTGCTTACAGCTTTACCAACATGTTGACATGTTCATTCTACAAAAACTAAGTGGAGATCCCGTACCGTTCTCTTGTGGCAATCCCTTTTCTGCATAAGCTATTGAACTTCATTTGCTGACATGTTTTGAACACGAGCGCTCTCGAGGGCGCTCAAACCCAGTCTCACTCCGCATCAAACATCGCACAAGAGCGCAGTGGTCGTTTCACCGCCCATCCATTCCAGCGCCCTGGTCAGCACCAAGGAATCTGTTCGGTCACCGCTGACCGAAACGCGCTGGCTCTGGGGACGAGATTGCGTCCAACCTCGTTCCCAGGGTCTACTCCGCTTTCAAGATGGCGGCTGGGCCGCCATCTTGAAAGCGGAGTAGACCCTGGGAACGAGGTTGGATTGCGGCTAGATCTCAGGCTGGCCCCACCGGCTGAGCCCGCGATAGAATCAGGCAAGATGGCGACTACATCGAAATATCCACAAACATCTCCTTTGTCGCCACGTCAGACGAATTCTCAGTCAAGTTAGTTGATGTTTAATGTCATTATGTCTCTCGTACATAACGCTAGAGGAGACGTTAACTTGTTCATGTTTGTTTAGTTTCGTGGGATGCTGAAATGGACAGCGATGTACTTTTTTCTAGTCACACTGTTGACGAGATCCGAGCTGTGGAGCACAAAAACAAGGTAAGCTTACATAAGCTTTATAACTAAGTTATACCTGCCAACTCACACGCATTATGCGTGTGTCACACGCCTGCGGATCGAAAACATCGATCACACGCATACAGGACAATTTCACACGCCTGACTCACAATTCCGGACTACTTGTTCATTAACCATTAACGTGAAAAAATTGGATTCAATTTCCACCCAAAATAGTCCAATGAACGGCGCTAAATGTCGCGTTTGAGATAAGCGTGATCTTGGCAAGATGGCGCCGAGATTTTTAGCTTCGCACCGCGACATTCGGCAGCCTTCGGAAATCATCGGAACATCTTCGGTAATCTTCGGCAATGTTCGGAAGTCGTCGGAACATCTTCGGCAATGTTCGGAAGTCGTCGGAAATGTTTCGGAAATTCGGGTAATATGGATATGAAAATCACTATGTTATTCGCATTTAATCGAACACCATACCTCTATTATCACTGGCTGAGAGCATACAGCAAATTCACGCTGGCATCGAATATTGACGCGTCATAAACATACATAACTTATTTATATAGGAGTGTTCACTGTTTATCAACATTACGTCAAATTTGTTTTGTTATTCAAATTTGCCAACCTTTAAACAAAAGAACTCTTTGTTTCAACAGCCAATAGTTCTCTGGTTGGCACATTTATAACAATAGGTGACGTAACGAGAAATATCGCTATACACTAGCATGCCTGTAGGCAGGATTTTGAATGGGGGGTGCGTTAGAGTGGAAAAGGTGCGATCGTACGAGCGCCAAAGGCGTGAGCTACTATTTTGAAAGATTAGGTTGTCTGAGACTGCATTTTGTGCGTTTTGAAGGCAGTATGATATGAAAACCAGGCAGCCAAAAGCGAACGTAAAAACATGAATTTCTGGAACTTTTAAGATAATTCTGATGAAAGAATACTAAAAATACTTATTATATAGACACAAGTGTTTTACTGGAAAATAGACCACTCGTAAAGTTCATACGAAACTACATCCGGGACCCGAGTGGCGTATTTTCCATATCCTCACTAGTGAGGATATCGATGACGTCATTTCCCGCTTTTGCATGGCTTTTTGTGCAAAGCTGCTAAACTCCAGTTGAAAAATGGCGAGTGATGGATTCGTGAAATGACCTGAAATTCACTGAAGCCGACATGAAATCGTTCACTGAGGAGTAGGAAAATGTTAACACGAAGAAGAAAACTTCATATGACTTAAAATTATTCAAGGAGTTCCTTGCAAGTGAAGACGAAAGGAGAGAAATTCGGTAAGTCCAGCCACTGAGCTGCAAGAGTTCGCGATAAAGTTTGTGCTTTTGTCTTTTGTCTATATAATAAAAAGAAAATTACACGGTGGTTTGAAGATATGAATTTTATTTTCGAGTGGTAAAAACAATATTTTTCTCACTCGCTGGCGCTCGTTCGTAAAATATTGTTTTTACCACTCGAAAATAAAATTCATATCTTTGCTCCGCTGTGTAATATCCTCTATATATTGTGGACCTTCGATTACATTATGTAAAGACATTTGAAGCCAAAGGAGTGAATATTTAGATTCAAGAAAACGACTTGCTTGATGGTGTCTTTGTCGATGAAGACGATATGTAAACACGTTCTATTGTTTTGATTCCGACTTCATTTTCAAACTACAACTGTCCAGTTATCGAATTAGAGCACAAGCACTACTATTTCACTACTATTTCACTTTCTTTTGAACCTTCGGTCCATAATAGGTGGACCTCCACTGTCCGTGGTGGGTGCAGACGCACCCATCGCACCCCTATGAGCCTGACTAGGATTTATCATGTAATTCAGGGTTCAAAATTAACGGTTGTCCGGTTGTCCCGGACAACCAAAACGTATGCTGGGGCAACCAAATCTCACCGAGTGGTTGCAACCTGATCTGCCAGCCCACTGGCACTAATCCCTGTAATATCACAGGTTTCTGTCTTCGAAGAGCAAAGAAAACATAAAAGGTAGTAGACAGTAAAATTAAATCCATGGAAAAAAAGTTAAATACAGTAGCTGTTAAACTTTTCTCTCCCAAATTCTTCTTTCACGATTTCTTCCGCCATGTTTAGTCAATGCGAGCTTGTAATACTTTTAACCGTGGTAAGCGGTATCACCAAATAAGATCCACGATGTATTGCAGTGCGATTCGTTCACCATGTAGCGGCCATTTTGTTTGCTCGTGGGCGATTTATTATTTTATTATTTTGTTATTATGAGCCTTTTACGGTACTTTAATCGGGGAAACACATGTGAAACAGAGAACCTCCCCGACGATCACATAGGATAGTTCACCCAGTACGGCTGTCGCAGTCTCTGATTCAAGTTTAAAGAAATGATTTCATGCATTTCAAGAGCAGAGAGCAGTGAGCAGTTGTCCTACACGCGTTTTTGCGCGTTAAAGTTAATGCATTAGTATGTATGAGCTTGGTCATTTCAAGCATGTCCAATACTCACCACTTGTTCAAGTCGTGAAAGTCGTGAAAGGTGATATTCAACCCGTACGAGTCGTACAAGTCGTGGCCATTTTTACGATTAGTTCAAGTGGTGAATGTGATGCTTTTCATGGAAATAAACATGAAGTGTCATTTTTATATGGGTTAAAACTGCATCTCATTAAGGAAGGGACCCAGTCAACTTGTACGAGTCGTACGACTCGTACAAGTGGTGAAACTGCATCTCATTAAGCAAAAGACATGACACAAATTTATGAGTATTTATCGTTCTAAAGCGTGCTACAAGAGAAATGCTCGATTCCACAAATAACGTGCCAAACACAGGCTAAAACGTGCACTAGCGCACGACAAACAAAACATGACATGAATATTCTTCGTTCGATAATGACCCCATTGCTACACCACAAATGCTCGATTCCACAAGTGTAACGCGCCGAAACAGACATAACGTTGAGTTACTGTGAAATTCTCAGTTGGTCATGAGCTTTATTATATTTGGTAGCTCCTAAAATGGCCGGGTTTTTTTTACCTGCAGAGTGCAATGTCAATCTCAATGAGGTCGACCTGCAGGAATTTTGCGCTGTCTTGCTGAGGGTTCATTGTTCCGAGGAAGCCCGTCCAGATCGTAGTAGAACCACGTATGTCTTTTTGTGTCGGCGTTGTTTATGATGAAGTCAATTTGCCGGGCTCTCTTTTCTGCAGTGGCCGGTGCTGCCCAAAACTGCGACAGCATTATCCATTTGGCGAATAAGGCTGGTGAACACCCATTTCCCAACATGAACAACACAAACTTGAAGGTGTCGTTGTCGCTGATAGGCTTTTTTTCCAAAAGAGTATCCGCATGTCTTTCGGCCACCATTGTAATGGATAGAACGCATCGCCATTGATTGAACTAAACGTGTCTAGCCTTTCACGGATGACCTCCGATTTTGCCAAATAGCGCATCGTTTCTCTATACTCGGCCAACGTTGCCATGTTGATCAGTTGGAAGTGGTGTTCAGCGAATAGCGTAATGCTTATGAGCAGTGCAACTAGGTTGCTATGGATATTTTCTCTAGTCATACGTCTCGTACGAGTTTACAAGGCCCCTTGCTTCTATAATGAGATGCAATTTCACCAGTTGTACGAGTCGTACGACTCGTACGAGTTGACTGGGCCCCTTATATAATGAGATGCAATTTCACCGGTTGTACGAGTTGTACGACTCGTACAAGTTGACTAGGCTCCTTCCTTCTATAATGAGATGCAATTTCACCAGTTGTACGTTTCGTATGACTCGTACGAGTTGACGAGGCCCCTTCCTTTTATAATGAGATACAATTTCACCAGTTGTATGAGTCGTACGACTCGTACGAGTTGACTAGGCCCCTTCCTTCTATAACTCCGCTCAAACTCTAAGTGTCTATAATACTTCATTTTATTTCACTGAAACATATCACATTCACCACTTGAACCAGATTCACCACTCGTACGAGTTGAATATCACCTTTCACGACTTTTACGACTTGAACAAGTGGTGAGTATTGGACAACCCTCGGTCATTTATTGCTATTGTTATTTTGTGAATAGCAGTTGAATGGTTAACATGGTTTTCAAGGTGATGACGATTGCTTGAGTAATAATTCGAATGAAGAGCAAGTTGCGATCGCCGAGCTTCTCGGATCTAAATTTGCATAATATGTAATAAACATCGAAGCGATGCGTGTCATGTTTAATACTTCTAATTCCGTACAAGAGCGTATTGATGAAGTTAATTTTTTTCACGAACGATCAGCCACCTGGAATCTTGAATCTTTTTTTGATTCAGTGAATAACCGATATTCAACCACGCTTGTTCGGAAGAAATATATGTGATGAGCCGCACTTGAATCGGCGGCCGATCAAGCACGCTTTTGTTTTCTACCGTATATCCCTGCTTTACAAATTCATAACTCAAAATCTTCATGAACTGAAAAGAAAACACCTGATATGGCGTGGCATTCAATAAACAAACAAAACGACTCAAAATTAAAACTCGATGGTTGAACCTTATGCTGTCCTACTGTAGATCTTTGAACACTAAACAGGAAAGAACGACAAAATAACGCAAATGGTTTGAGAATAAAGTGACAGGACGCCGAAAAGAGTAGCGAAGCAGAGGGTTTTCAATGCTTTTCAAAGTGTTGTGATCAAGACAAGATTGTTTGAAAAATTATATCAGTGTTTACATAATAGTTTTGTATTTTAAAACTGTATTTATCATTTTAACTAATTCGACTTGTCTTTTGTTTTGCTAAACAATGTCTCACAAAATAAATTTTGGGAATGAATAACAAAGGCTAACGCGTTAAAGAAAATGTGTGGACCTAACGCGTTATGGAAAACGCGCTGACACATTTCCTTCACGTTAAGATTGCGCGTCAAACGCAAAGGCGATGTTAGCTTACATGTATCTCTGAGCTGTACTGTATTCTAGCCTGTGTACATCCGTCACCTCCCCTCAAAATAAATCAGGATGTACACAGGCTACTGTATTCTTGGGCAACCAAACCAAGTCCTGTGGTTGCCCCAGGGGCAACTAGACACAAAAATAAATTTTGAACCCTGTAATTACGCTTCATACCTACAGACGTCATGCATGTGTACCATGCATCATTCGCTTCATTAGTGCATAGCACAGGCAGCGAAAAAGAAATATTAAAATATTCCACAATCCGCAAAGGAAAAAGCTATAAAACGCTGCAAAGTTAAGCCTGAAATGATGATGGCAGTTTTTTAATGTATAAATATAAAACAATTATTGGATTCAGTTGTCGCATGATAGCGAAATTATCAAGGCCTCGCTTTGTGTTATCTGCCTAAGCCTTCGGCTTCTGCAGATAACACAACCTCAGCGTTGATAATTCTCACTATCATGCTCAACCTCATCCAATAATTGTTTATTATCGGACAGCCGAGAAGAAAGATACTAAAAAAAGAAAAAAGAAAACGGAAGCTACAAGTTCCAACTTACTTCTTGGATAACAGTTGTTCCCTCGAGTCTACCGATCAAATTTTGTTCAGATCCGTTTGTGTGTTTCGGAGAAAAAATACTGTATTTTGTAGAAAGAAGAAGAAAAAAAAATGGCGTCTCTTCCACACATTAACCACGTGAAGGAGATTTGAGAAAAAAGGCTCAAAACTTGACCACAGAAGCTTCTATTTCAGCAGCTAAAGTCTTCGCACCATCTTGTATCCTATAAGCCGTGTCGGCTATTTTTGTGGGTCCTGACTGCTGACAGAGAGCTTTGTACTTCCGCCGAACCCACAAATCTACATGTATTATCAGACAGCCATACAAACCCTTGTAATTTTGATGCGAACTTTCACAAATGCGCAGAATCAATGTTTTCAAAGCCTTGAAATAGCTTTGCATGTTTAAAATTGATCTGTAGAGTAAGGAAAATCTTCCTGCGGCTACCTCAGGTGATGTACTAAGCATTGTTTATTATTATTGTCAGCCTAAAAACGTCACTACTCTGGAATGTGTTTGCGTGTCCCATAATTATTTTGATGTCTGAGAATAGGTTTCTTCTCCGTGAATTACATGATCTGATCAAATGTAAAGTGTCCGATGAGCATGCGACTACCTTATATATTTTCAAAGTTTTTACAAACAGTCAGTATAAAATGCAGACTGCAGACTGCAGATTGTATACTGCAGATTGCAGACTGCAGATTGCAAACTGCAGACTGGGTATAAAATGCAGACTAGGTGTAAAATGCAGACTGCAGATTGCAGACTGGGTATAAAATGCAGACTGATACCAAAACTGTCAATTTGTTTTATTCGCGATTTATTTTCAATTTTTTAACTTACCGGAGTCATGCAATCGCCTTCTGAGTTGAAAACTGTCACTTTGTCATTAAAAATGGGATATATTTTCAATGTTTAACTTGTACATTTTGTATTAAATACGTTTCACAGCTTACCATAATAAGTTCAAAAGTCTATAAAATAACAACAAGATGGATTACTAGCACAAATTGGTCAACAAACTGAAAGGCACTTTGGGTAGCCCTTCACAACAGTGTCACACAAGCACTTTTTCGAGTTCGTCTGCCGCGAAAAGTTTCCTTCTTGGTCCATTTAAAAAAGTCATCAACATTGAAAGCCTATACAGTATTCATTTTCTTTAGCTCTATTTGTTTGCTTTATTTTCCTTTCCTTTTGCTCAGTTTTCCATAGAGGGGACTGGCTGGTGTGTTAATGTATAACAACATTCAATTTGTTTTGATTTGACCCCAGGTTTGACCTATTTTCACAATACGTTTTTGTCACTAACTCAAGGCGATGATTACACAAGACCTGTACTAACCAGGCACAGAGGTCTATTTCTGAATGTACCGGATTAAATATTTCGCGACTGATATAAACTGAACACCGGGCATGGGCCAAGAGGGTAACTTTTTGTGAAAGATGAACGTGTGACTCTGAGGTAAGTTAAAATATTGAAAATAAATCGGCGAATAACATGAATTGACAGTTTTGGTCCCAGTCTGCATTTTATCTGCAGTCTGCAATTTTTATCTGCAGTCTGCATTTTATACCTAGTCTGCATTTTATACCCAGTCTGCAGTCTGCATTATATACTGACCATTTTTAAATTACCAGAGTTGCGAAGCAACAAGGACAATTTTGTAAAAACTTTTAATAATTAATACAAGTGTAATTAAATAAATTCAGAACAGAATCATAACATTGACTGTTATAAGTCCGTGAAAAATAAAAAAATAATGAGCTTACACTCAAGCCAAGTAAACGTAAATTTTATTCACACTGTTTGCATGTTTTGAAGCTTTTAATGTCACGCACAATTATTGAAAGACACAGTTTATGTGGGAGAAGGTCGGGGGGTCTGTAAATCCAGCGACACAGAGACCCAGCCACACGCGAGGCCAGTACTCGGGCTAGTGTCAGCGAGTGACATATTAGACCATGAGATGGGTGTCATGGGGCACAGAGGCAGAGTGGCATGTACCTATGCCAAGCTCCTGGAGGGATTATAGTCAGGGGAAGTGGATGTGACCACCGTTTCTCACCCAAGCTAAGCAACCCAGGCATCGCTTCAGTGTGGGACTGAAGGGTTGTCGCCAGCAACACTTATCCCCCAAACCGTTTATTAGTATAGGTAATCGCATGATTTCGAGTGCAATTTGGAATAAATGAGCACGAGTAAATTTTTCAAAGACTAACTAAATTGCACGAGCCCGTAGGGCGAGTGCTATTTGTGGTCTTTGAAAAATTTACGAGTGCTCATTTATTCCAAATTGCACGAGAAAATCATGTGATTACTTGTTAATAATATACATACAACAATTTCTGTCACGCTTTGATAGTTTTCGTGACCACATTCTAATGTCAAGCTCCTTCAACTTTATTGGCTGAAAAATTGACATGTTAATTCATGCGTGAATTTTCATGCACTCTCTGCAAGAGCTGTATGAAACGTTTTTACGAGTCCATCAAATCTTCAATCCTCTTCAAATTTAAAGCCTTAAATGAGGTTTTGTTGCCGCTCTACGTAGGCTTAACTGATTATTGGTGGGTATGATAAATTCCACGAACTGCATGCCGTGTTTATCTACGCCGAACAGCACGCCGAGCAGAAAACTCTTCAAACTTCACCGCTTTTTTGAGCGACCTTCAGCACACGATGCTCCAGCCAGAATGCCAAAATATTGAGCTTAAAATCTGCAAAACGGCTTTTTTCAGCAGAGGAGGATATTCATGTACAACTCCGTGTTTCTGACAGAGTTTAGTTTCTTCACTGGACGTTGCAGCAGGTTAGATTTGCCTCTTTATAAATGCATTTTCCACCTTTTATTAAATATTCAACGAGCTTTTCTTGCAGCAACTCCAGAAGTCTCTAAGCTTTTTCATTTGTAAAAAGCAGAACAATTGAACCATTCATCTTAAGTTACGGTTCATAGGCTGTCTGTTTCGTCCTTCTCGTTTCGCTATGGAGAACAATAAACTTGTATTTCCCGACGAATATTTTGTTTGCATGTCGTCCGCGCCGGTAATATTTTATAAGCTCATGTTTTCGTTTGTTCTTGCGGCTTTTGTGTTTATCCTACGGCTTCTACACTTTGTTGGTAATCAGATATTTCTGTACTTTGCATTATTTTAACATCTTTGCATTTATACGGTAATTCTGTTTATTTATACGTTTGAATCTTGTCACACTTTTGCCCGCCATTTTGTTTGGTCGAATCAAGCTACTGTAACTGTCAATCATTTTTAATTTCAACTTTCTGCACTAATTTCAACTTTTGCACTAATTTCAACTTTCTGCACCATTTGGGATAAATTGGCATGCTCTCAGCCAATCAGAATGCAGAAATTGTTGTATGTATATTATTAACACTAAAACAGCATATAAAATTACATGTTTAAAAAAAAATGTTCAGAGCAGATAAACAATAACAGCCTACATAGCAATGCGATGTCAGAGAGTGGAGGTTAACTAGCAACAGAGTTATTTACGTAGAGTTATGACATAGAGTTAGAGTTAGCCGAAATCCTGAATTCAAGATTTTGGAAGCCGAAATCCTGAATTCAAGATTTTGGAAGGCCAAAATCCTGAATTCAAGATTTTGGAAGGCCAAAATCCTGAATTCAAGATTTTGGAAGGCCGAAATCCTGAATTCAAGATTTTGGAAGTCAAGATTTTTGGCATTCCAAAATCTTGAATTCAAGATTTCAGCGTTCTCGAATTCAAGATGGATGAAGCAAGCAATGTCGTATACGATCAAGAAAACAGTCTAAGCAGTCGTCTTCTTCCTTGACTCAGCGTATCTTCATAGTCCACTAAGAGTTCATCTTCTGCTTTCTGGTCTAATATGTTTATGCTGCCATTGCTTACGCCAGGTTTGTCGGGAGCATTTGTTAGTCTTTGAGACATTATGTTCAGTTTCGATCCTATCTCAGTTGTGGATCTCTTCTCAGATCCCGACTCTTCACTGAGAGTTGCCGATTCATGCTCTCGGTATCATTCCAAAGGAGGCGTATTTATACTCGTGTGTAAGGCGACAGAAAAGATCTATAGCTCCAGTTAACAAAGGCGAAATATTCAAACATGAATCATTGCTTGATGTACGCAGGTACTTCAAGCCTACTGAGACATTTTAGTACACACATTTCTCCGCGTGTCACCCGCCAGGAGTTAAGAAAGGTTTCATCAAAGGAGAGGCCCTCAGACTTCACAGAACAAACTCATTTAAAACAACATTTGAAGTCAAAATCAAACACTTTAAAGATATACAACAAGTCATCTTGCCTTTTGTCACACAATATCAGAGTACCTCTTCTAATATCATACAAAAGAGGTTGGTCTCTCAAAGATATGCTCGCTCTAAAAATGGCTAAAACACGTATGAGACAGTCGTGTAGGCCTGTCAACCCCATTTGTATGACTGTAGGCCTGTCACCCTTTTTAACTCGGAAAATGGCTTAAAGCCGGCTAATTTCACTCCTTCGCTCCTTTGCTTCCTGTTAAACATTTTGTAAATCCGCTGACTAGTGCATAACGCTTGCGCATATATTGCACATAATATATACAGTGGGACGAGTGGGGCATACAGTGGAACTCTCCTCACGAAACGAAAATTGGTTCGAGAAATCAGGAAGTTTGAAATATCGGGGATCAGGGGTAAAATTACAGTGAAACAAGTCCAACGGAAACGACTTTTGGTTCGAGAAATCTAAGTTCCAAGTATAAATCGAGGGCGAGAAGCCGTCTTACATTTCGTTATTTATTTCATCCTTCAATAAACAAACACCTTGTTTGAGTTTGAAATCGAAATACTCGACCGCCAAAAAAAAAAAAAAAAATGGTTTCCCATGATATAAACACATGCGTTAAAAAAAGTAAGGGAAAAAAAAGAAATAAAAAGGGACTCTCTAGGCGTCGAACCCACGACCTCCAGACTCCAAAGCGGTGCTAATATCCACTGCGCCACGTCGACACAACAGAAAATTTTGGGAAAAATCATTTAAGAACTGGGTTTGTATTGAGCCGCTGATTTGAATATCACAGCAGGCTCAAGTGAGTTCTGTGTACTGAAATCGTGGCGAACTTTCGCCGAAGTGTTGAAGTGCTGGATTGAACATGCCGGTGTTGCTGTTTTCAACCCTGTAAATAGCTCGTTGCCGAGGTTGTTAAGGTGGACTTGACACGATTTACTCATCAAGTGATTTTGTTTTAGTAGTCTTTTAGTGGCAATGTTTCTCATTCTGTTTTGATGTTCGAACGACTTAAATGATAAATTGAAAACGTAATTTGAGATCTGCATATAAGCTTAACATAATTTTCCGACTTCAGTGGCTCATAGCCACTTTGATTATTCTTAATGACTGAAAATCTTCCTCATAATTAAACATTTAAGCTTATTGCCCGGCGCGTTAGAAACGCACTTGAAGCAGAGTACATCTAAGGTTACGGCTTTCCAAAATCTTGAATTCAGGATTTCGGCTTCCAAAATCTTGAATTCAGGATTTTGGCATAACTCTAACTCCACGCCCTAACTCTACATAAATAACTCTATGAATAGCCGGCCCCCAGAGAGTGGTAACCCTAACTATATATAAGAATTGACCGCGTTGGGTGGGTTGGGAAATAAACGCTTGAGTTAAGCAGCGAAACTGAGCTGTATGCGAAGATCGGCTGCGATCTATGTTCTTGAGCCAGCGTAAACAAGACGAGCCTACGTGGAGCTGATTGGCTGACAATCTGTGAGCACGTGCGGGCTAATAATTTAATTGGCCGTTAAGAATAGAGGGCGGATAAGGGTACATGTTTACGATGCAAAGTATAATAAATTGATTGGGAAAACACTGACAAACAGCAGGGAGCTTAAGGTTCAATTGAGCTACACATTACATTGTAACTCCAGTTTATGCATGGCAGAAACAGCCATCTGCTGTGAGGTGCTTGATATGTACAATCCTGCATCGATAAAACAGCAAACAACGTATTTAACCCTTTAAGACCCGGTAGAAATGCCATAGTTTCAAAAATGGTAACTCTAGACCCAAATACCACAAGTAATACACATGTACCATTTGAATGGTATTGTTTGGGGTATGTCATAAATCACCACAACAGACATACAGGAAGTCACAGATTGGATTGAAGAGTGTCCAAAATGAAAAAAGAAAAATACCTTATTCTTTGTATATATTGGGTATACCCCTAAACAATAGCTTAATTTGCAGCTCTTGGTGTGTGGGTTGTTATCAGATATTCACTTGACCTAAAGACTACGTTTACACTAGAGGAAAAGTTTCCGGATTCATTAATGTTTCCGGATTCATCACATTTGGGGTATTCAGATTCGTCGGCGTTTACACTGGAGGGTTATTTGGATTCTCAACTGTTTACACACATTGATGAATCCGGGGAAATTCATATGATTCTCAGGTGGATAAATATCCGTATTCATTCCGGATTCATTCGAATAACCGTTTACACTACAAAACATTCCGGAGTTAAAAGTTTTCGGATACAAAGTATTCACTTTGATTTCTGGATTCAAAATCTCCACACACACGACCAAACCGGGACAGTTTTATCCCGGATTTGTCCACCTACATGTATGTGTAAACTGCAAAACGAATCCGGTGCCAAAACGTCCAAGATTTGTCACGAATCCGGAAAAATCTCCTCTAGTGTAAACATAGTCTAAAAGTGTAACAGGCAAAAGGTGCAAAAGTTGAAGGGGTGGTTAATCAATTCTGATATGGAGGGGGGTATGATTTTAATGCTTCCAATGTGCAGATCTCGCCAATATCTTTTTGGTGTCCAAATTTCATACAAATTTGTCCAATATTGAGCTTGTAATAGCAGTTTGTGTCATGGCACTATCCGGTCTAGCTGATGCAAGTTTTTCTAGTTTTCAACTGAAATTATATTCTGTTGTTTTGAGTGAAACACTGAGATTTAGCTTTGGAATTTCGTTTCAAGCTATCACTCGGTTTCCATTCCTTTTTCATCAAATAACTTAGGAAACTGAAGTCAAACTTTGAAGCGAGCGAGCACTGAGTTTGAAAATTCTGCTCAAAACCTGCCGTCAAGAAGCCCACCAAGTGCAACATGCTCAGCCAAGTAGGAGTGAGTAATTTTGCTGCTTGTCCAGTCAGGATCAAGTAATTTTGCACCGGGCAAACCAAAATTAATTAAAAATGTCCTCTGTCTCAGCCAATCAGCATTCAGTAATTTTTGCCCTCTACATGTATGTGATAAACAACATTATTGCAGGCATTTGTAGTATTAAAGTCTTAGGTACCGTAAATACAAAAAGTACACGGATGCAAAGCGTTTACACGAAAACAATTTTTTTTTTTGGTGCTTTTGCATCATGTACGTGACATATTCTGTTAGCTGGGATCTGGACACAATAATAACTTGAAGCGCCGTCATTTTTATTTAACATCGCGAGTTAGCTGAAATAATGAAGCTGCACCGCAAAATAAAGTAATTACGGGTAAAGCAAGCGCTGCGTTCACCATTTTAAGTTTGGCACAATTGTGTTCAAATCTATGTTGTAGTTTAAAATAAATTTTAGTTCAAAATTATCTCAAACTAGTTTAATTTTTATTTTCCTTTCTTCCAGATTTATTACCATAAATACTAAGACAAAGAAAAATCAAAATCAAACTAGTTTGATATCATTTTAGCCTAAAATCATTTTAAACTACAACATCTACATGGTTACCCTGTTTACACAACACTAGTAACCGTATCATTTTGAAAACGCTCCACTTTGGACAGTGTATTCAAAAGTACACGGTTACACATCGTCTCTGTGAAAATGGAAGGCATAACCGTATAGAAAAAGATACTGTGTTTGTGCAAACAGGGCCTTATATATTAATTGTCAAGATTAAGTATAGTTGATCTAATATTTTTTTTATTTTCAGGGGTGATATTGAAAGAAAAAAAGAAGATCTACGTGTGATGGTTGGGTAAGCTAATACGACTTATAATTAACCGGGCGTGGGCCTGGGGCCCAGCCCGGTTAGTAAAATAGCTTCTGTTTTGTTGTTGTTGTCGATCTCTTTATACCTCTACTCCGCCAAAGTGCTAGGAGGAGAGCTAGGGGTGAGTATGAATATATATGAATGTATTCGCCTTGTGAAAGATTTTCTCGGGGAAGAACGAAGCCCGGACTCGAGAGAGCGGCGGAAATCGAGCCTATGTGAAAGTTGGACTGGTCCAAATAGATATTAATTTAGGACCGCGTAAACACATCGGAGCGGCGTACAGATTTTGCAACGTCGGTGAGTTTGACTCGTCAAAATATTAAATCATTGTACTCACTACTAGGTGGACACACTAGGAGCGCCATTAGATCAAATTTTTTATCAAGGCTACGTTACATTTCGCCAGGGTCATAATATTGTCCTGTTTGTTTTGTGTGAAATACATTTCTTTTCCGAAAAGGAAAACAGAAACTTGCCCAGACTCGCAGATTTATGTAAACAGAAACTTGCTGAGACGTGCAGATTTATATTTGGACGATTACGTCATAGGGTCACGTCGAATCGTGACTTGAAGAGATTGTCTGTGAGGTGCGAACGTACATCACATACACTGGAAGCGCCATTAGATCAATTTTTTTATCAAGGCTACGTTTTATTTCGCCAGGGTTATCCTTTGCCTAAATGATATTTTATGAATATTGTCCTGTTAAATAATTGTCATTTTGTGTGAAATACATATCTTTTCCGTATATTTTCTGAGAAAAACAGAAACTTGCTGAGAAATGCAGATTTATAAATAAGGACGATTACGTCATGGGGTCACATGAGTCACGTCTAACAGTGACTTGACGAGATTTCGCAATGTCTGTGATAAACCAGGGTCGCCGTTTAATAGGTCAAATTTCATATCAAGCTATTACTTTTTGATTTGAACATGAATACTCTGCTGTTTATTTAGTGTGAAATACATTACTTTTTCGTGTTGGTGCAGCAATTCACTTCCTTGTATGCAGAAGATTTATAAATAACAATCATTACATTATAATATCACATTTTGACTCACGCAATTTGTCGAACTGTGACTAGAATAGCTGCGAATGATGATGGTGCAACGCGGAACGTCTGCGATTGATGGTTCAACACCGATTCGTACCTATGTTGTCGTGTTTTTTCCTCTTATTCAACTTTGGCTTTATATTGAGGAATGATCTTCAAAGACTGCTCAGAGGCAAGAAAATTGACAGTAGGCACTATACGCAAACATCAGACTTCAGCGTGACTGCCGTGACTAATCTGATAAATTTCAAGCAAGAAAGCAGGTAAAACGGCTTGCTTGCTTGATAAAGAAAGCCCGGTTATATTTTCTTCGAAAATTCTTGTTATAATTTAAATGAGATTATCAATAATCATAGTTAACTGGGAGATCTTCTATTGGCCAGCGGGTGATCTATTGACACATGCACGGTTGGAGTTGTTTCCAAGAAGAGTTGCCCTTGTGGCGTGGTTTGCACAAGTTGCGATTAATGTTGGCTTGTATTTTACATTCTGTTTGCTTGCTTGGCTGTGTCAAAAGGTTTTTTGCCATTTTATGCTCGTGGTTCGCTCCGCTCATTTCACGGGTACCGTATTTTGCCTTCATTTGAATTGCTCGTGGCTTGTTCTGTTTCGCCGAAAATGCCGTCATGACGTACCAGAAACAGTGCGGATAGCACTGCGACTCCCACCGACCCTCCCGGCTTGGTCATTTCTTCGGCATCTTCCATCGTTTCTACGGCGGCTGTTACAGTTCCTTGTCAGTAGCCATTCCACCTGAGTTTCTCGTCTCGGTTGTTCAGGTGATCCAGGCGCCGATTTCGTCGTTGGTTCAGAGCGCGGTAGCAGCAGCAGTGATCGCGCCTCAGGTTTCTTCACAAGGTCTTCCTGCCAGTGCTGCGAATGTGGCCTCCCTTTCAACCGTCTCCGAGTCGCTGTTGATCCATCGTGCCTCGCAGTTTGACTAGTTTGGGTTGCCCTATCCGTTGTCTACTACGGCTTTGCCGCCAACGGCTTTTACCGCCAACGGCTTTGCCGCCAACTGCTTCGCTCCCGGCGAGTGGCCCCACCGTTTTGCAGGTAGGTCATCCTCATTTACTGTGCCTTCGTTCGTGTCAACTTTCTCCGCCGCCAGTTTACCGTTCTCTGCCCCAGCGCCTCGTTTGTCAGGAATTTCTAGCCTAGTAGCCCCCGCCACGTCTACTTCAGCCTCGGCTCCCGTGTTTTCCTTGTCGGCCGTACCGCTCCAACAGCCATTCGTTGTTGGCCCAGGCTACTCTCCAATTCCACACAAGGTAGTCACCCAAATCACTGCTGGAAAGTTTGTGAATTTCGAAGAGCTCTTGTCTGAAAACATTCCTCACAATGAGCCCAAACCCCAACTGTGGTTTGACGGCCGCTTGGTTTTGTCCCAAACGCCAAAAAAGTCGAAGTGCCAGATTACTGACATCACGTTGTGGATGGAGGCGTTCGCTGTTTTTTACCTCATAATCTGCATGTCTTTTCCGCATCGTTGGCGAGATTTGACACTTTACAAGCTATTGATTCTCTGAACATATCATCAGTTTAGCGGTTTCAGTTGGTTAAACTACGATCGTGCCTTCAGGGAGCACGCGGCAGCTGGAAACTAACTGATTGGTCAATCATGAATGTGCAACTATTTAACTACCATACGGCTGGTTCACAAGTCCGCTCTCGCGTGTCTTCGCCTTATTTGTCCACCTCGCAGGTAGAGGCATCGGGTAACACCATGTCCAAGGTTATTTGCCACTCATGGAATACCGGCCGTTGTGTTGCTCCCACTTCTCAATGTCGCTTCCGTCATGGGTGCTCCAAGTGTGCTGGCGATCATCGTGCAAATGCCTGTACATCACCACAGCCTTTTCGCCCTCGCTCTCCGGAACCAGAGGTCGCAAAGCGCCGTAAACGCCACTAAACCCCGTTTTGCTCTGTTTGTTGTGTTTATTTTTGTTGTTGTTGCCTGGCTTCCTTTTCTTCTTATGCTGACCCTTTGTACAATAATATGTTGTTTTCGTGGCAGCTGTTTTGTCGTTTAGAGTTACTGTTAAGGAATATTCAACAATTAGTGTGTCTGTTTGGTTCTAGGTTCGTCGGCCATACTTCCAGCAGTTTGGGAGGTCTCTCCCTTAAACCACGACTTGTTTGCTGTCGAATTGATTCGCCATCCCAATAGATCAAAGGTCAACTTTGTTCTTCAGGGTATCCGTGAGGGCTTTAGACTTGGTTTTGATAAACCAGTAACTTTGAAGTCAGCGAAGAGAAATAAACTATCGACTTGTCAACATGCTGAGATAAATGATGCTTATTTGGCTAACGAGGTTAGGCTTGGTCATGTAGGGGGGCCATTCCACTCCCCTCCATTACCAAATCTTCACATTAGCAGTTTTGGTGTCATCCCCAAAAAGGGACAGCCAGGCAAATGGCGCCTTATTGTTGATTTATCCTCCCCTTTGGGCCATAGCGTCAATGATGGAATCGATCCAGATGCTTGGACGCTCCAGTACATAAAAATTGACGATATTATCAAGATGTTGTCAAAATTCGGACCTGGTGCCCTTATGGCTAAATTTGACATTGAATCAGCCTATAGGAACATTGCAGTTTATCCGCAAGACCGCTACCTCTTAGGCATGAAGTGGCGCAATGCTTATTACGTGGATTTTGCTCTACCGTTCAGGCTTCGCTCTGCTCCAGCCATTTTTAATTCTGTTGCGGATTTGGTGGAGTGGATACTCGTTAATAACTATGGCATTGACGACCTCCTGCATTATTTAGATGATTTCATCATGGCAGCTCCTGCCAATTCGTCTCGTTGCGCATACTATCTTCAAACAGCTGTATCAGTGGTTGCGAGATTGGGTCTTCCTTTACATCCCCAGAAATGTGTGGGTCCTGCTTCGTGCATGGTGGTCTTGGGAATTGAATTGGATACAGCTGCTCAGATTGCCCGACTCCCAGTCGACAAGTTTATTGCAATTCAGGAACTTCTTACCCAGTGGTCATCTCGCAAATGCTGTACTAAAAAAGACCTACAATCACTCATTGGCCGGTTGCATCATGCGTGTTTGGTAGTATGGCCTGGGCGCACATTTCTTTGCCGAATGATTGATCTATTGTGTTGTTTCCGCAATGACTTTCATCCAATCCGTCTTAACCTTGAATTCAGGAAGGATTTGGCATGGTGGATATAATTTTTTTGGTCAGTGGAATGGCATCACCTTTTTCCTGTTCCCCAGCCTTGAACTCCTCCCAGATTTCTGTGTCGGTTCCGATGCGGCTGGTGCTATTGGCTATGGTGCATTCATGGGCTCTGATTGGTTCAACGGGCGGTGGCTTCCTCATCAGTTTCCATTGTCAATTGCATATAAGGAACTTTTTCCGGTTGTTTTGGCAGCCCATGTATGGGGTTCCTCTTGGTCTCGCAAGCGTATCTTGTTCCGAGTTGACAATGAAGGAGTGGTTCACATCCTCAATTCTCGCACATCGCCAGATCCCAATATTATGCATTTGTTGCGTTGCTTACTTAAAGTGGCGGCTTGCCTCAATTTTACGTTTGCTGCAGTTCATGTTCCAGGGAAAAATAATGGTGTAGCTGATGCTTTATCGCGTTTTAATTGGCAGGGATTCCGCTCTCAAGCTCCCACAGCCAAGAAGTTTCCAGTCCCCATCTCTCCTCATCTAATAGCGCATCTCTCCACAGTGATTTAGAATCGTGCTGCCTCTCCTTTATGTACCAGGGTTTAGCTGCTTCGACTCGCCGCACCTATTCTTATGCACAGCAGGAGTTCATTAATTTTTGCTTCAGGAGTGGATGGCTCAGTTCAGTTGGCTCCCCCTGCCCAGCGAACGAATGGACTCTGTGTCTTTTTGCCACCTACTTGGCTGAATCGCTACGTTTCTCTTCTATTAAAGTCTACTTATCGGCTGTGCGATCTCTTCACGTGGACCAGGGGCTCCCAGACCCACTGGAGAATTGTCTTCAGCTCCAAAGAGTTGTCAGGGGAATTAAGCGTTCACAGTCCAGTCTGCCTTCCAATCCTCGGCTGCCAATCTCCAATGACATTCTCCGCATTGTACATTCTGCATTGAACTTCGATTCATTTGATGATGTTATGTTTTGGGCGTCCTGTACTTTGGCTTATTTTGGGTTTCTGCGATCTGCTGAGTTCACCGTCTCCAGTCTTTCCACCTTCAACCCCAGCCGTCATCTATCTGTGTCTGACATTGCAGTTGATGTTCCCTTAAATCCATCTTGCCTGCAAGTCTGCATTAAAGCTTCCAAAACGGACCCATTTCGGAAGGGGTGCAAGATCTTGATTGGGTGTGGTTCTCCTCCACTCTGTGCAGTCCAAGCAGTTGTTTCATATCTTACCTTGCGTGGAAGCCATCCCGGACCTTTGTACCTGCATGAAAATGGCCTGCCTCTGAATCGGTCTTTACTCACAGATGGCTGCGAGCTATCCTCCTTTCTGCTGGAGTTCCTGGTAACTTCTCGAGTCATAGTTTCCGGATTGGTGCAGCCACTTCAGCTGCCAAGGCTGGCATTCCGGATCACCTGATTCAACTTCTTGGCCGTTGGAAAAGTGACGCCTACAAACAGTATATCCGAACTCCGCCTGATACGATTACTGGTGCAGCCAAAGCCATGGCTTCCTAGTTGTTGGTGAGTTACAGGTTCCTTTGGTTGGTTAATTTCTGTTGCTGTCATGTTTATTTGCCTGTTGCTGTTTCAGTGCCTGTGGTAGTTTTTTGCTTACTGCCTGTGGCAGTTTTATGCCTGTTGGCAGTTTTTTTGGCCTATTGCTTTTTTTTTGCCGGTTGCAGTTTTTTTGCTTGTTGCAGTTTGCTGATTGCTGAGTCGCTGTTTACTGTGCCCTAGCCTTTGCTCACATGGAGGGAGGTGCCACTCACGTGCTTGGAGATTTATCTTTGGAGGGTCGTCCCCATGGCTGCCTTCCCGGGTCCTCCTTCTCCAAGCACTTGTCCTTGCTTGGAGTGTTTTTTATTGGGGGATTGACCCGTGTGAGGTTGCCATGGTTACCCCCTCATTTGCTTATTCACCTTTTTCTTTTTATTCTCCACTGGGACATCAGTGTGACAGGTGCCTTGGGGGGGTTGACCCTTGTGAGGTTGCCATGGTTACCCCCTCATTTGCTTATATTTTGCTCATGTTCATTTGCCTTTTGCCCACGTTGCTCACAACTGGCACCTACCCTCCATTTAGGCACTGCTCTTCGACAAGTTAATGGTTCATGCCAAAAAAGTACTTTTGTTTTGATCTGGTTCTCAGTTTTATTGTTTTAAACCCATTGACCCCTAATCCTAAGGTATTTTCCAACATTTTTTAACATTACATTTTTTTCGGCATTTTCAAGGTGGCTAAAAATAATAATTTGCTGTTAGTAGTAAAGCTATTCAAAATCAGTCACAACTTTAAATTATCAAAGATATTTCCTCTGGAAGGATTTTTATCTGTTTCAGTGTTAACCTATATTTGACACCTGGTGCTTTTTCCAAAAAAAAACCCCAGAAATCTGGTGGGCTAGCTGGTGTTACTAGTAGTTTACTAGCCCTGAGCCTGGAAGTTCTAGCCCAACACTCGCGGTGTTATGCAAGCAGTCGCCCCTATGACTTTTCAATGGATAAACAAAGCTCTGGCTTTGTCAGCTAAAGATGGATATTTGAGGCAAGTTTGGCAGAACATTACATCCTTTGACCCATCATATTCCACCCACGGCTATTTTGTTTTCCACTGTGGAATAAATAAACATGCTCACTGAGCATCATACTTTTTTGTTTTTCATCTGAATTTCATCTGCTGCTGGGCCATCGGCAATCCGTTTTGCAGTACGCTGATCTTCAGTATCACCATTTGCCTGTGAGAAGCTAAAGCGATGTCCAAGTTGACCAAGTCACCAAGTCTGGTTACCAGTCTTCTCTGGTCCGCACAGAACGCCTTGGGGCCTGGGGGGGGGGGGGGGGGGGGAGGACTCTCCCATATAAAAGTGACGGGGGTGATCGCAGTACCTTTTTAGGGGTTACAATTCGTGGTTTGGTACCGCTTAGGGTGTTCAAATGTATCCAAAATGACTGCCGTTAGAGTTATTCCGGTACCTTTTAGGGTATTAAGTTGGAAAAATATATAACAGGGACTAGTTCTGTCTTAGAATTGGTACCTTTTAGGGGTGAAAATGAATTCGAGCCACACCCACAAAACGGGATTTCGGTACCTTTTGTAGGGGTTCTTTTCAAAATTTCCAGCGATCATCCCCGTCACTTTCATATGGGAGTCCCCCCCCCCCCCCCCCCCCCGGATATTTCTTTTTCTCACATGCTGTATTTTAATCCACTATTTTATCTGCTTTGTCGGTAGACTATTAAATGTCCTTAGCTTGAATTTAATTCACTATACAGAAAACATACATACTGTTAATCTTCTGAATAAATGCCAAATAAAAGACTGGGCTTTCTTTGTAGCTTGCTAGCCCAGTGGGCTAGAAAGACATTTTTTTGCTTACCCAACAAAGCTTTTGCTAGCCTCGGGAGTTGGACTAGCGGCTTTTTCAAGCCCTGAATCTAACATCCCAGTTGCCTGAAGTTCAGTTGCTTACTCCCGAGATAGACTTCTGAATCAATTGGTTGCTAATGCCGTCCGGTGATGTCACTACTAACCTGCGATCAGGCATTCTTTTCCTTTTCTTTCTTTTCGCGGAGAGAACAAGAGCGCGAAGAGAGAGAGAGAGGAAAAGGAACGCCTGATACAATTATTTGCCGAGTCGCTTTCCACCCACTTGTCAATGATCTGTCAAGACTGCTGTCAGCTGTCAATTTTCAAAATCTACGTTACAGTTTGTGACATTTGTACACTTGAATTCGGTCTTCTGACCTTCTTTGCTTCAAGCGCATTTCTAACGGGCAAGATATGTTGTATTATGAGGAGGATTTTGAAGTAGAATAGAGCCTTTGACTGTGTTTTTACCATCAATTTCAGTCCGAAAACAGCACTGAATACGATTGCGTTACACGACACAAATTTGCATAATAACGTCCCAGACATGTCTAGTCAGTCGTTATGGTCGAATGATTCCATGATTCCGTTTAGAAATTTGAATCAAATAACCATTTTTTAAGCGGAAAGCTTCAGCCATTTTGAATGTAAGATCTTTATATTGGCTTTGTAATGATTCAGAAGAGTCCTTCCCTTCACAAAAGGCGGTAGCGGAGTGGGAAAGTAGAAGGCCTTTATAGTACTTTTCAATCGTGCGTGTACGCCGGATTGACAAAAGCCATATTAGGTACGCATGATTGACGGAAGTGTATTGCCAACTTCACAGTATTGTTTTCGACCAATCAGGAAAACGTCCAGAATCTGGATGTTTTACATGAGATCCGGCAAGTAATTGTATCAGGCCCTCCTCCTCTCGCTCCCCAAGGTTAGAGGAGGGCCTGGATCGCAGGTTATGTCACTACCTGAAAACCGGGTAGTGATTTTGATTGGTTGATTTTTAAAATATTTGCATAATTATGTCTAATTATGAGTAATTATAGCGGGGCTGGTATTTGAAATTCACTGGATCACATGCTTGCTGTTGCATGGAGTTCAACATTTCGAAAAAAAATTTCCTAAGCAGGAAAATGAACTTTATCAGTTCTTATCTTTGAAACAATGGCTTCTTAAAGCTACCTACGGATACAGAATCAATAAATTATGGAACGTCGGTAGGTGTTTATTTAGTGCCGCTTGTCGCTTCGACAGTGAATTATTTTTGTGAACAAGCTTGATGCTTGTGCTGAGCTAGTAAATTTACGAAGTTGTTGAGACCGGTTTGGAGTAACATGTCCACAGTCAAGTATAAAATATGTTATAATTGCTGCCCACACAGGGCAGCCTCCTAATTCTGTCCTGAGACTCGATTTCAGGATTTCCGTCTGCCAGCTGCCGGTAAGATGTTTGTTAGCAGCACCCAATCCCCTCCGCGTGAAAAGTCTGATTTGTGACGACTATTGCACGCTCGAATTTGCACGAAAAGAGACGATTGTTGTTTTCGGGATTTCTTTGCGCGCTCGAGGAGACGCTGTTTTGAGACGCTCTGATGCTTGATTGTTGCCGATTTCGGCTGTTTTGAGACGCTGTTGCACACGCTGTTGCACGAAAGGATCTTGCGTGACATTGTTTTATTACCAAACCGCCCTGTTTATGTTTCTAGCGAACATATGAACTGATCTTTGTGAGATCCGAGTCGCGTGCTCCTTTTTTTATACGATTTCACGCACACACGTTGCATTGGTTTACTTGAATCACATCGACAATTAAATATTTGGACACGTTACATTGTGTTCACAATTGGTTTACTTGAATTTCCTCGAAAACTAAATATTTGGAAGTAGTGTGCTAAATCTGGCTGTGACATTGTAACAAATGTGTCTGTCACTACCAGATGTTAGTTTTGCGCTTTGTTAGTATAAGGTTATTTTGAGACGCAATTGCACGAAAGGATCTTGCATGACATTGTTTTTAAAAAACCAACGATGATAACGAAATTACAAATGTGGCAGCACTTCACTTCCAATATGGTACCCCTAGTAATAAAAGTATTTCTTTCTTTGCTTGCATCCTTGGTTCTCGTCTTGGCCGGTTATGGCTGGTTTAGGTGTAAATGGGTTAACTGGGCTTTTTGAATGTTGCCGGCAGCATGCAAAGAAAGTCGTGTCCGATAGCCTGGGGCTAGTTGATTTTTCTGTCGGGCTAGTGGATTAATGTCTATAATCCATCTTCAAAGACTACTGAGAGACAAGAAAATTGACTGTAGGCACTATATGCATATATCAGACTTAGGCATGACTGGCGTGACTAATGTACTTTCCTCACTGATAGATTTCAAGCAAGAAAGCAGATAAACTGTAAAAGTCCGGTTATATTTTCTTTGAAAATTCTTGTTCCTTTTGTGTTCAAGATCACAATACATATGGTGACAGTGGCCAGGGCTCAAACCCCCACTAGCCATTAGGCCACCATGTCTCCCCCAGCTATGTGTACAGCCGTATATTTGTGCGATGGCATTGACCTTGGCTAGGCTCTTGCAATCACCTACATAATCCACCATAGGAAAACAGATGGCGACTGGTACATTTACCCATAATTCTTAGCGTACAAAAACCCTAAAAATGGCACCCCCCCCCCTCTGAAGGGGGGGGGGGGCATCTTAGTTTGTGGAAAAAGTAAGGGAATTTAACACATTGACTACTAAACCGGCCATAAACGGCCAAGAAGAGACAACTGACTTGTACCACTTGTGACGTCATCACTGTTCACGCCAGAGGATGTCTTTGATAATCAACGGATAGAGTTGGAAAATGTCTAACAAAGCATGCCTAAACGAGCACAAAACGTTAAATTGGACCAGAGATACACACAAAACAACTTGGATTTTTTCCTCCGAAATCACCAAAAAATGCGACCTTCACTACCATTGACACTCTTTGTCAAAAAAATTTCCTTTTCCCAACGTTTAGGTTAAAACTTTTTCAACGTGAACAAAGGCGACTGAAAGGCCAACAAAACCACAAAATAAAATAAGAGAAAAAGGAGAGCAAGAACGGCAAAAAAAAGAAAAGGAAAAGAAAAGCCTAAAGTCAGGTGTGTTTTTCAAACCCAAAAACTATGTCAAAATTTTGATTTCTGCGCATGCCCAAGGAAAATATTGAATTTGTTGCTTCTACGTAGAAGGGGATGTTAGTTGCCGTGTTTTAAACTAAGTTTTAGACAGTTTGACATTAAACTGTTGAGATAATGGCCAGAAATAGGCATCTGGGATGTTAGATTGCCGTTTTTACGAGTGAATGTAATGAAATGAGTATAGCTGTGGAAACAGATATGCAAATTTCACTCGCTCGCTCGATGGGCTGTAAACTTTAATTTATGAATATTAATTTATGTATTAAATTATAAATTTATCTTTTTTTCGTCTTTTTTTTTTCTTCTATTATATTATTTTATTTTATTTTATTATTTTATTTAGTGATTTTTTTGTTAATTTTTCATTTCCACACTTCTGGGATTTGAACCCGCGACTCCAGAGACGAACTTCGAATTTGAAGTCCAGACCATTAACCGCTCGACTACTTTTGGCGAATTTAACGTTGGGATGAAAATTAACATAGAGATGTCTTTGTGTTGTTGTTAGTACGCTGACCTAACTTTGGACTACCGTAGGCTCATAGCTTCTTAGAATGACTCTTCGGCTCGATTTATAGCTTGTAAGAGTTCCAAATAGAAGAAATAACCTTAGAAAATACTTGACTTCCGGAGAACAGATCATTGAAAATCTTTGAAGGGCTGAAATGCGTGTTTGGATAAAGTTTTTTGATTTTCAAAGCACGAACTGCGGACTTCGACTGATGTTGATTTCGGGACAGTATATGTCGTTGTTTCACTTTATTTGCTTTTTTCAATTGTATGAATTGCGTCTGTAATAGATTCATTAAAAAGGAGAAAGAAAAAAAAGAAGTAAGAGGTCGTAAATTGTAAAAATATATTTTTCGTTTTCACATTTCTGGGTTTTGAACCGGCGACCTTCGAATTTGAAGTCCACGTCGTTAACCGTTCGACTACTACGACGCACTTAACATTGGCTGTTAAAATTAACATAGAGATTTCTTTATATTGTTGTTAGTACGCTGACCTAACTTTGAACTACCGTAGGCTTGGCTTCGGTAGGGTCAATCGATCGGGAAAGTTGCCGTGGCAGAAATAACTGTTTTATGTAACAACCATTAGTGGAATAAGTTTAACATATCATTCACGAGTCGCTCACAAGAGCTTTTGATTTGGAAAAAGCCCAGTAGTCAATGGGTTAACTTACAGAAGTACTAAAGAGATCTAATTTTTTTAATTTTCTGGTCAATTTGTCGATGTATTTATACTCAGAGGTGACTGACTTTTGCAGCTTTCGTGATAAACTTACCATTCTGCGGTTACCTGGCCAGAAATAATTCTTTTGGCAGTAAATAGCACAATCAAGTGCTGTTGCTGGCAACTTTCCTTGTTGACGTTTTGTGTGTTTGAATAGGAATGTTGTTTTGTTTTGAGGTTCTTTTAGACATCGCGAAAAAGTCGACAATTCATTTTATTACAAAATGGTTAGTAAATTATTTAGATAGCCAGCTCTATAAGCTTTATTTGATATAGGGTTTTAGGTATCTGCAGTTTAATCCAGACGCGCTACATATTTTAGACTTGACCATTACATATCACAGGCTAAATCTCGTGAATAATTTAATGCATAAATTAATATGCCTTTTAATATATAAATTATTGTTTACAGCCCATCGATGGATCGAGCATTCGAGTAAAATTTGTCCACCAAATGCAACTACTCACTCATTGCTACGCATTCACTTGACAATGTCAAAAAGGTTACAAAACTCTTAAAAGTGTCATAAAACGTTTAAAGCACAGAACATATTTATTATTTCATATTGTTATGTAAGTTTTGGTAAGTTTAAGTGTTGTTAATAGTATTGTAATGGGAGTTATGTGGTGTATGTTAAATCCTGTACAAGTGATGTATGTGCAGATTCAAATAAACATTTGTTTTGTTGTTTTATTTGGTTACACTGTATTCGGTATTAAAATACCTTGCATTGTTCTTTCAGAGAAAGATATCGTGACCTCATTGATGCAGCTGATACAGTTACAGATATGAAGACATGTGCTGATCAGGTGCTGTAGTATATAATACCTCCTATCTGTTTTTAAAAAAGGAAATGGTGAAGTGATTATGGGACTTAACACATAGCAGGCAAAATTACTGAATTCTGATTGGTAATCAAGGGCATGATTACTTGATCCTGATTGGTCGAGCATCAAAATTACTCGCTCCTAATTGGCTGAGCGTGCTGCACTTAGTTGGCTTCTTGACGGTGGGATTTTGAGCAGAATGTGGTTCAAACACAGCACTCGCTTGTACGTCACTTTGGAGTTTGACTTCAGTTTCCTGAGTTATTTCATGAAAAAGGAATGGAAACCGGGTGATAGCTTGAAACAAAATTCCGAAAGTTGAATCGCAGGGTTTCACTCGAAAAAGATTATTTCAGTTGAAAACTAGAAAACATCAGCAAGACACTTGGCGAGTTTGCGACGAAATTCATTCATGGCGGCCAACTTCTGTTAAATACAGCTTTATCACATGCAACCCAGAGTAAATAACACAGAGTTTGTTCAAAGAAAGAAGAAGGTCAAATTAAACAGGAGAATTACCTCTACAAGTTTGTTTGGACTCGTCGTTGGCTGTTTTATCGATGTAGGATTGTACATGTCAAGCAGCTTGCAGCAGAAAGCTTCAAAACATGCAAACAGGTGAATAAAATTAAGCTTACGTTTACTTGGCTTGGCTTGAGTGTAAGCTTGTTATTTTTATTTTTTTTTCACGACTTACGTTTTTCTCTTTAGATTTACATAACAGTCAAAGTTATCCAGACCTGTTCTGAACGTACAATGTATAAAGGTTTTGCTTGATCTTGTTGTGATTCTGTGTGATTTTAGAAAGGAATATTTTCATTCCACAGGCTGAATTATATAACCTGGTTTTCCAAAAATTTTGCCCTTTATGTGATAAACAAGTAATCCCATTGTTCCCTCGTATTTTCAAAGTTTTTACAAATTGCCCTCGTCACTGTGTGACTCGGGCAATTTTGTAAAAACTTTGAAAATACTTGTGAAATAGGCAATTTTACAGTTGTGTGCTTAGTTACCAAGCCTTTGAGTTGAAGTGAGGCTCGAGGTGACTTAGTTAGTTTGTTTTGATACAAACCTTCTTGCTTTTGATATGTAAATCCTTATGTTCTTATGCTAACTAGTTTCTGGTCTCTATCATGCCAAGGTCACCCCAAACTTCGCGTTCATACAGAGGCCTGGTTACATTTCACAGAACTGTAAAATGGTCCATTAATCCCTAATTACACTCGGGCCCATGCATTACCTACACAAAATTTTTAGTTGTAATTTTTTTTAGCTCTGTCAATACTTTAGTTAATAAACCTCCTCTACGTCATGCCACATAGCATCATGGATAACTTTACTTTTGCTTGCAAATAGCAGTAGTAGAGTTTACTATTTTTGTTTGTCGAATGCTTTACTAATCTGGTGGGTTCCCTGTGATCTTGGATGAGACCGTGTAAACAAACATGGCGGACATTTCAGTGAGTACATGTATAATGCAGGGCTGTCATTAAGGGCCATAACCCGTAACACCTGTTACTGCTGAGTTTGCTTGATGGGACCATGATGTTATGGGTGAACTTGCCTGTTGTTGGTATAATTCACTTACAAAGCAACAAGTTTGTTATGGGTGTGAAGTTCAAAGCAACAGGTGACTCAAAACGTAATGGCAGCCCTGTATGTATGTAATTTAAAATTTTGTAATTTGGCATACGAAGGTGTACAATTTGAACGATCGATCGATCGATAGTTTTGAACCAAAAACAAATAAAGTGTTTATTTGAATGTAAATATTTTGGCTGCAAAACCTTTTTGCCTGTTAAATTAATGTGTAGACCTTAAGTTTGTTCATACATGTAGTTTCCGTGTAGAAAAGCAGGCTTCAGCTGAGGCTTGTGTTTATAATATAGCACATAAGCTAATATTATTTGAAATCTCTGATGAATTTTTCTGTAGTTTTATTAAGTTAAATGCTTATATTGTATGAATAAAGTCCAATATTATCTGAATCAGTCTATAAACACAAAACATTCATTACCTCTGTTTCACATACTTATGAACTGTCTGTAATATTTGTACTAAGAAGCCTACATGGATGCACATTCACATCTAAAGCCTGTTTTTTACTTGGTGCACAAACACAAGTGCAAGAGTCCATATACATGTAAACTGAGAAGCACAAGGATGAAAACATTTTGATTGAACATTCTGCTTGCACTTGCATTTCAAATCAGATCAAACTCTCCCACCTTGTGGTTGTGTATTTATGAATCATTGATTGGCAAGACTTTAAGTCAGTTCCCAATTAATTAGATTTTCTCTCAAATTTGTAAACAATTCCGGCGAGTCCATGTTTGGACCATACAGGGCAACTAAAGTGCAATGTTGTTGAAAAATTGAAATGTCTAAGACAATATATCTACCCTGTTGATCACTGATTACATTGTGCAACACATATTCAAATTTATTATATGGCAAACTGGTCCATGACGAAAAGGAGCATTCTGATTGGTTCCCTGAGCGGTCCGAATTTTGCAATACGGACCGCTAAGATGGACCGCTAACGAACTCATTTCGCCGAATTCCTTTTATGAAACATTGAACAAAGGAAAACTGTTTTCTATTAAGTAGAAACATTTTTCCTTATGTCTGGCAGACAATGTTGGGCTTTTTTGGCTAAAGTATTCGCAAAGTGGCCTGAAAAATGCAAGAATATGTTTAGCTTTGGCGCGCGCGCATGTTAGCCGAGAATGGTTGCATTAATTTATCAACAAATTTTTAAAAAAGCCATTATAATAAAACCTTTATTGAACTAGCTTGCAAGTTTGCAAAAAGTTTGCAAGTTTGCAAAAAAAACTTGCAAAAAAAGAACTCAACCAATATTTTCCCAATACGGACCTCACGCTAGTTCAATAACATCTATTTATTTTTTTCTCAGTGCGCGAGCGGGCAGTATCCTGCGAATCCTGCAATCTGATTGGTTCCGGGAGCGGGCGGTATTCTCCTATCTCTGACCACGGTCACGGTAACCGAGGCTTCACGGACCATTTCAGCAACGCGTGAAGGTAGAAAATTTCGCTTAGCTTTTTAAAACTGCCAGAATGCGTTTAATACTGTAAGACCAACAAAAACATATTAATCAAGCCAATATTGGTCCCGGGAGCGGGAAAAATTGCCCGTGAACCCGGCGGAGACCCGCGGAATCGTAGCGTAGGCATGCGCTACAAGCGAAAACATTTTAAGGTTACCGTGTACCTTCAGGGGTGTCTCAAGTCTAAAAAATGTAGCGCGTCCGGATTAAACTCCAGATACCTAAAACCCTATATCAAATTAAAGCTTATAGAGCTGGCTATCTAAATATACTAACCATTATGTAATAAAATGAATTGTCGAATTTTTCGCGACGTCTAAATACAAGGGTCCGAATCAGCTTTTGAAAGCTACAACTCTGTGCGAATTATATATTTCGCTAATTTGATTTGTTCTCGGGTTTCCGGACCCAAAGCGCTAAAAAAACGTGTCGGGGATTCCCCATATTCAATTGCAGTGAAAAGATAGAGAGCATTTTCTAAATAGGGCGAAAAAAATATGTAGTGATCGCGCGGAAACGGCTCCCAACGAAAAAGTTTTCCGAAATAAAAAATTCCCCGACCCTTTTTTGTTGTTTATATGTTAATCTAGATACTGTCCAAATTTGAGGTCAATCGCTCAAATTCCCTTTGAGTTGTAACTCTTTAAAGACGCCTCTATCGGCCCAAAATAGATTTCGAGAAAACAGCGGGAGAAGTATTCACATTCCACTCACACCTTACTTCCGGTTAAGTCTCTCGCACTGTATTTCTCCGTTAATAATTATCGGATTTCCATAGAATTTTCTTTATATGAAAGGTCATCATGTAAACTACATATCTAAGTGGAAACGTGTTTTTGGACCAATTCTGTCCTTTGAAGGTATACGGTAACCTTAATTCAGCAACGTGTGAAGGTCGATGCGAAGAAGCTTTTTACTGAATTTCTCGCATTATTTTGCTCTCTTATCGTTGTCAAGTGAATGGAGAACTACGCAGTGGAATTAAAGAGCTTGCATTTCTTCAAAAAGGCGAGTAGTCATTTGATTTTAACCGACAGAATTTAGTTTTAGTCAAGTTTGTTGTTCGTTTTTGGAAATCAGTTTCACGTTCAAACTTGCGGGTTTTAAATTACAATTCACCGTGTTTAGACTCAATTCCTTCGTTTTAATTGTTTGCTTTTCGTTTCTCTGTTTTCCTAAACAAACCTTCCGTTAATTTTCATTCAAGAAATAACTTTGTGGCTACCAGTATTCCCGTTTATAATTCTCGGCACGTATCAATTTTATGCCGTCGGCTTTGAAAGAGCTAATGCAGGCGAAGTTTGTCAGGGTTTCGCATAAAATGAAAACTGCAAACTGCCACCGAATGGCAAAAATTAGATTTAACATGTGAAATAAAATTGTAGTATACGTAAAGACTGTAACTGGGAACAGTTTTGCTCGAAAAATGCTTTTCATGATATTTGTTTACGGCAAGTAAGCTTAAATGTATGGAAGATTGCCGAAGATTGTCGTAGAATTTGGCGCCGGCTTTGGATGGTTTTTGTGAAAATGGAAATAGCTTCTCGTTTCAGCTGCTTTGTGATGAAATGCCGCTCTAGTCTCCATTTCTGTAATTACATATTTGTGGTGTAAAAATTACTCGTCTGAGTTTGTTGTTACTTCTTCGGTAGTCTTCTGAGCTACATGTACTAGCGCATGAATAAGATTTTGCAAAACAAGCCTGAGATTTCAATATTTCTTTATCAAATTCAAACGAAGTACGAAAAAAATAAAAAGGTTATTGGCCGGCCTAGGTCGGTCCGTATTGAGAAAAACTGTGCCCTTGGTCTTGTGTGCGGCCCTCGGCCTGACGGCCTCGGGCCTTACTCAAGACCACGGGCACAGTTTTTCTCAATACGGACCTCCCGGCCGGCCAATAACCTCTATGTATTGTTAAATAGGATAACTACCCCACAACTTTTACTATCTAGGCCGCTACAAAACGCCTTGTAGCCCCATTGGGATTCCCACCTTGACTGTTCTGTTTTACTACTTTGGATGTGTGCCTCTTGCAGACCATATATGTCAAGTTTCTTTTGCTGAAGCCAATTAAATAATCTTTTCTTTTCTTTTCATCTGCTAAACCTTTGCAATTCAATGTCCCAATCTTTAATCTGTTGATTGTGTCGCCACTGGATTTTACATTTTGTGATTTACTAATCTTAAATGCCCAACGTTAAACTCATAAATGGTTCAAAGTGATTTCCTGGCCCACCAAGCTAAATTAATGTTGAGTAATACTTTTTTGTAGTTGTAAGGAGAAAACTAATAATATTGTGATTTACATATCCAAAAATCAAGAAACATTACACACATAAACAAACACAACAAATAGCACCCTGTTAGCAATTTCAGCCTCTGGCTTCCAATAAACGTCCTGCGCTGCGACTCACACGGACTAGAAATATTTTAAAATTCAGATCTTAATAGTGAAATAAATATACTGTTCTGGAATTAGCTTTTAAGGTGGCCCGCGGTTATTTATTGGAGCGGAGGTTCCCTTTTTTAAAACTACTTTTTGGCAGGAAAGCGCCAACCGATTTCTCTAATTTTTGGTATTCAAAATAAGGAATCTTTAAATTTTAGATTTAGAGATACAAGCGCTATTAGAAAACCTTGTTTTTTACGAAATCGCGAATATTTTCATAAAATGAAGATAGATTTTTTTCTAATTACGTTCAATAAGTTCCAAGACTTCAATGTTTACTGTGAGCAAGTTTCCACAAAATCGGCTGCATAGAAATTGCTGCAAAGTTCACTGCTGAATTTTAGCTTCAAAATAATATGCTCGTGTATTTGCTTCATCTGTTGCAAGAACGCTTCAATAATTAATGCTAAGATCGCACTTATTGTTAGAAAGCTTGATACCACCTAAACCGTTGCTGAATAATCGGAAAAGATCGGAAATTCCCAGTAAAAGTTATAAGCAAACGAAGAACAAGATGTTTATAGTGCGTAATTTGTGAATTTTAAAATATTCACGTTTGTTCGACTTGTGAAAAAACTACCGATTTGTTTTCCGTAATTGTTAAGTATGATAAAATCCAGCATATATAAAAACGACCTCGCCTAGTTTTGGGCGTGTAGCCTCGATGAAGCTCGGCGAATTAAGTCGTCAAGTTAGCTACTTCATGTCCTCCATTTTACCAATGCTTTGAAAACCCCTCGTCTTCCGTAAATTATTCAAATTTGCCGCGTTGTGGGATTTATTTTGCACTTGGGAATTTTACGGATCATCGAAAATTTAAATGATAATGAACGATCAATGACATTCCAAAGAAATTTTCGATGATCCGTAATTCCCAAGTGACAAATAAATTCCAGAACGCGGCAAGTTTGAATAATTTACGGAACACAAGGGGTTTTCCTAGCATTTGTAAAATGGAAGACATGAAGCAGCTAAATTGACGAGCCAAATTCTCCGAGCTTCATCGACGCTACACGCCTGAAACAAGGTTAGGCCGTTTGTATATATGCTGTATTTTATCATACTTAGAAATAAGCGAAAACAAATCGGTAGTTTTTTTAAAAGTCGAACAAACTTGAATATCTTTAAATTCACAAATTACGCACATAAACATCTTGTTCTTCATTCGCTTATAGCTTTTCCTTGGAGTTTTCGATCTTTTCCGATTATTCAGCAAAGTTTTAGATAACATTAAGCTTTCCAATGATAGGTGCGATATAATAATTATTTTAGCGTTCTTGCAACAGCTGAAGAAATACACAAGCATATCATTTTGAAGTGAAAATTAAGCAGTGAACTGTGTAGCAATTTCTGTGCAGCCGTTTTTGTGGAAACTTGCTCACAGTAAACCTTGAAGTCTTGGAACTTATTGAACGTAATTAGAAAAAAATCTATCTTCGTTTTATGAAAATATTCGCGTTTTCTTAAAAAACAAGGTCTTTTAATAACGCTTGTACCTCTTAATCGTTTATTCCGATTGCCCTAAAATTAAAAGCCTTCTATAATTTGAAGATTCCTTGTTTAGATTACCAAAAATTACAGAAATCGGTTAATGCTTTCATGCGGAAAATTAGTTTTTAAAAAGGGAGCCTCCGCTCCAATAAATAACCGCGGGCCACCTTAAAAGGAAAAACACTTAAAGTGCCTATAACCCCAAAAATTATTTTTGCCCCAAATGAATGTTTATATTATACTAAGCAAAATTCCGTAAAATGTTTTTGTTTGGTTAAAACGGCAATTTTCTATGGGCCGTCAAAGTGAGGGTTGTTTTCCCCATGGCCGAGTCAAAGGGAGACTGAGACTAGTGACGTCATTCCAGGCCATTGGCGCCAGTTTTGAACTGGAAAGCAGAGGAATTGATCTTGATGGGTATTACAGAATTTTCGTAGAATGCCAACGTAATAACTTTTTTCTGCGTAACCTGAAATATTTATACGTTTGTTTAATGCATTACGCTAATTTTTACGAGAGCTGTGGAATTGATTCGGACTATAAATTTGCTATGTCTATACGCTTTGAATCCAGCCGAACTCACAGAAATGTCACGCAACCTCCCGTCCAAAGACACTTCTACAAACACGAGACTAAAGTAGCTTGAATACTTGAAAAATAATTTCTTACAACTTGTGTTAAAAATATAATAATATGAATTAGTTAGGGAAAGATTATCATGTAAATTGCTTGAGAGACCGTCCGCAAGCCAAAATAAACACCAGTCCACGCGGTGTCGCTCAACAGGGAAATTATGACATTCACACGGCACACACAGCTGAATTGAATGAACATAATCGCTTCACAGGTTTAAACAACGATGGAAAATACTGAATTGGCTTAAGTATTTGCATGCATGGAAGTTCTAGAACGAAAGTCTGGACTCATGTATGAATTATTTGCAGTGGATACTCGTACGGAAGCCGTGCGCTATTCAAACAGTAATCTTCTGAAGCTTCTGTTCGAAGTTACGATTCGATTGGGAATATCTTACTTTGCTTTTAAATGATTTAGCTTAGTTAGCAGTTTCATGAAATAATGCTAAAGCCCGAAGATGTCGAATTTTTTCGGTGAGAATCTGTCCTCCTTTGATGTCGCCAGATCAGTAAAGTATAAACAAATGAAATGTGTCGCCGGATTGTTCGCGTAGTATAAACACTGTATAAACAGACTGAGCAAATTAGTCTGAATCAAATCAGCCGTGCTCACTGTACTAGAATCGCTTAATGCATCTTAACAAAGATAATATTTTGGTTCAGCAAGAATAAATTGAAGGGCTGAGGGCATTACCAACCTATATTGATTTTTAGGACCTTTTTTTTTTTCCATAAGATTTGCCGCGTTTTTGGAATGTGACCTAAAAATTAGTTACCAAACATTTCCCCGTTATTTTTTTCGCTAGTTTCTCCTTCGTTTTCGAGAAATAACGTGTTGACAAACATTCATTTTTACGGCGGTTACGCTTTGTAAAGAAACCCGCGTCTTTGTCATTTGAATCTCTCGGGATTGGTTGCAAACCAGCAATAACAGAAATATACGTCATTTTTGCATATTTTGATCACATGTGATGTACAAACGTTAAAGTTACGTCTTGGGTTATGATTTAGGGTTGGGATTAGGTAAGGCTTAGGGTTGGGTACTTAGGGTTAGGGTGAGCTTTGGTTAGGGTTAGTTCCGGTGAGGGCTAGCTTTGGTTAGGGTTATCTTTGGTTAGGGTTAGTTCTGGTTAGGGTTAGCTTTGGTTAGGGTTAATTAGCTTTGGTTAGGGCTAGCTTTTGGTTAGGGTTAGGTTTAAAGATGTTCTTCACTAACAAACACGAAAATATGTTCATTTCATTAATCTAACAGGCAAAGTTGTTCGTTCTACGTACAAAACATAGCAACTGAAGATGTCCATTTCATGCTCATTTAAAAATACAGCCAACCCAGTGTGTTTGTTTCTTTTTCGTTTAACCCATTGGCGCCTGACGACTTTACGCGCGCGACTACCCCTAAGTTTTTTCTCGGCTATTTTCAACTCAGAGTTTCGATGTTCAGGATTTTTCTGCGTGCAAGTTTATCTCTTTGAAGAGTCTTTCTAAGGTCGCCAGTTCGCATTGTTTATGATTATTATCCATATAAAGGAGACAGTTTAATAGCTAGAGTAATTGAAGGAATCATTTCTTCCTCGAATATGCTGTGTTCTCGGCTTCATTTCTTCTTCTGTACAGCCCACAACAGCTCTTATTAAACGTCAGATACATATTGCAATGCATACTGGGTAACTGCCAAGCAAACTGAAACGGAATATGGCTCCCCGGCAAGTCAAAAGATTTTATAAGTCTAAAAGCAGGTCCAAACTTCCACATTTCTGTAGGCCCGGTGCCTTGCGCCCGACTATTAACTCCCAAATAATTGACCTGCTTTTAGACTAGCTCTGCTTTGGATCGACACAATCTCGGCGACCAAGTTTCGAACGTGTAGCGCTGAACAGCACTCTTGGAGGCGCGAGATGCCGCTTACATTCACTTCTTCGAATGTAGCATGTCAAGTTACCGATCTCCAGACTTAATGATGTCCTTTGATCACCAAAACAGAGCTTTTGAGTTTGAATTCTGCCACAGGTTACGTTTGCGATACGTTTCTCGATACGATACGTGGCAGAATCAATCGATAATTTGATAACGAGGTTACTGAATCACGTGACTATTTCCCAGGCCTTACTCGCTCTTTCGTACGAAAAGGATAATATTATTCTTATTTAGTTTCTATCTCCATTGCCGCTGCAACAACCTAAATATTTTGATAACTCACAACGCTGAAAGGGGCAGTGATTTCATTAGTAAATCATTGTAACAACGGCCATTTTACCGTTTCACTGATCTTCATTGTTCAAAGAAACAAAGGTTTTTTTAACAAAGCGTTACCGCCATTAAAACGAATGTTTGTCAACACGTTATTTCTCGAAAACGAAGGAGAAACTAGCGAAAAAAATAACGGGAAAATGTTTGGTAACTAATTTTTAGGTCACATTCCAAAAACGCGGCAAATCTTATGGAAAAAAAAAAAGGTCCTAAAAATCAATATAGGTTGGTAATGCCCTCAGCCCTTCAATTATTACCTTGAATTCTACGAAAATTCTGGAACCCGAACGAAGCAAATTGAAGTCCTGTCCTTATAAGCTTAATTTGTACAAAGACAGAAACTCTAATTTCATCTTTACTCAATCTTCGCTGCAGACTCGCCGATCGATCGACCCAGAAAACTTGACCATGAAATCTTGATCTCTGAAGTGCTAAGAGAAAACGGCAACGGCAAAGAACGGCTCGGCTCAATTTTGCACGCATTTCTAGCTCAGAACGAAGACACAACTCAAGGCTTGCGAGCGATCGATTGATGGCCTGGAATGACGTCACGAATTGGGCTAGATCCAGTAATTTCAGATGGTTCTGCTACTCGGTCATGTTTTTAAATAATGCGATTTTCCGAGACTTTGAAAATTCATAAAAAATCGCGGTTTCAACCAAAAAGATTTTTCTTTTCGGCGTTCTGCTCAGAAAAATGTATAGATTTTTTGGAACAAAAAAAAGTTTTTGGGGTTATAGGCACTTTAACTGTCTCCTTAGTTCATTCCGATGCTTGAACTTGACCATCCACTATTAGTTGAAGAAAAGGGGTCTTCTGTAAGTACTTTAATTTAGCATATTTTTGTTGCTGAGGGGGTAGCTCGTTCTTCTTCTTGAGTAATTTGCCTCTAAGTTTGGAAAGCTCTATGGTGGAAGATCAACCATAACTCCATAACCCGATCCCTTTTGGAGCTTCTTGGCTAGATTGAGAATGCAATCACGCTGTTGTAGGTCAACAAACCTAATGATGATCGACACCTTGGTTTCATCGTGGCCTCCTCAAATTCTGTGACGCTGCGATATTGATGTTTTTTACCTCACTGGGGTCCATCTTGAGTTCTGTATTGAAGAACTCTTGAACTTTATGTCTTGTGACTTATTGAGGACCCTATTGTAAACCACTGACTGTGATATACAATGTAGGTTTCCTCTTTAAAAATTAAATTTATTATTATGACTTCAGAGCTTTCAAGTCAAATTCCAGAGGGTGGGGACAGCAATGGAGATCAAATGCCTAGTATATGCCCAGCCTCGAGCTCCCCCCTCTCCTACCCCTTAGGCTTAACATTGATAGGTGCATGAATACCAGAGTCAAACCACAACTTTAAAATAATACTTATCAATAATTATTTCAAAGTTATTGTGTTTTGGTATACAATAGTGGAAACTAATACAGGCATTTAAGCTTCAAATAATTCCCTTTTGTCAGATTTGTATTATTGAGTTTGGGATGACTGTTGCCCAATATATATACAGGGGAATCCCGATTTCTTGAACCTCCAAGGGAAACGAAAATTGGTTTGAGAAGTCATGATCAGGAGTTCAAAATATTGGGGGTAAAATTACAGTGAAACAAATCCAAGGGAAATGACTTTTGGTTCGAGTTATTGTTTTCTTTTTTAGAAATCGAAATTATGTTTGAGAAATCGGGATTCCACCGTCTTTTTATATATTTGTTTTCTTTTTAGAAATCGAATATTTGAGAAATCGGGATTCCACCGTCTTTTTATATACATTGTATTTGCGTCTTTGTAAAACGTATTATAAGAGTTGTGTGACATAATCTGCTGACCAGTTACCACAGAATGTGTCAAATAACTCCTCCCCAGATAACATTTTTCACAGGGAAGAGCCAACAACTGCGTTCGATGAATGTCATTTAAAATATCATTATTACATTCCTGAGCCAGCTCATGGGAGCCTTTGATATCAATTATTTAGTTTTACACATATTAAAAAAAAAAACATTTTAGTTTGCAATACATGTTTCGACATGTTCTCATGTCATAGTCAGTTGCATCAGTGTGCGTTACAATTTTATTTCTTATTAAATATGTAAGTATTATGTGATACAGTGAATACATTGAAATAACCAAATAGCAGCGTATGATACAATAATAATTATAATATACTCAACAAAATATGCAGCTTCTGATTGGTCAATGACGAATGCATAAATAGGTTATAGAGTGCAATACGGAATTGTGATAAACGGTACCGAACAAGTAGAGACGTTTTTGCCGCTTAATGGCATTGAAATAAGTTTTCAAGTTAATGGTTAAATGTTTTCTAAACTATAGTACTGCAATTCTTTCAAAAAGTTCACGCTTGGTTTGCCTGCGCGTTCAAATAAAACTTGTGAGCACTTTGGAAACTAGTGAAGCGTTTCGTGTGCAGAGTAGCGAGATGGCCGCAGCAAAATTTTGTTGAGAATATTATAAACAAAAAATCGTATGAACTGCTCGTATACTTATTGAAATCTCTATTGTGTACTTGAGAAACAATAAGCATTGCATAATACATTAATGACTGTCACTATGAAATAAACAAAACAAAGTGTGAAAGAGGTATGTTACACAGATAAGGATAAGGTTGGTTTTTCCCACTTGATGTGCATGGCTTCCTTTGACTTAATTTGAAAACTTGTGGTGGCAAAATCTATAGTAAAACACGCCGCAGAGCATGTAACATGGCAAGCTTCTGAAGTCTGTAAAGCCTCGTTTTCACTAGCGATGCAAGCACAAGCACAAGCATAAGACAGTGCAAGTAGTCTCACCAATGTAGCTGGCATTAAAGCCAACACATGCATTAGCCATCAATAACACATGGTTAGGTTTTCGTGAGGACATTCAAAAATTGGTCCTCATTCTTCACACAAACCGTTTCCCAATTTCCTCCTTTTCAAGACCCATAGTAAGCAAAAATTCTCAATCATCAGTGTAATTTTGTGAGTTAATACACAAAATATCGGAAGCTATCGAATGACAAATCACCAGTGTTTGCATGGAAGTGTTGCGTGTTCTGTAAGACCAATCATGTTGACACTGAATAAACTTCTGAAACCAGCTCTTCATTCAAAATATGAAAACAAACAGCTAATGCATGATCATAAATACAAACGTAGCCACAGGTTTTCAAAATGGTGGAACCATAATAAATATCACTCAATGAATTGAGTTTAGCGAGTTATTTTGAATACAGCAACCAACGCTTTGAAAAACGATGAAAAACGATATAAGCTTACCTTGTTATGAACTTGTAAAGACTGCGAGCTCAGTTCTTTCCACAAACATGTACATGTAGGAGTATTTGACTGTGAGTGAATCGGCATCTCGTGCATGAATTTGAGTCAATTAATGTCAAGCAATTTAAATTGATACTGACAATAACTTTTTACATGCATGTTTATTTCAGTTTGACTTGGCCGACGTCTTTTGTGTCGCTTTAAGAACGAGCAAAAAAGAAAATAAACTGAAAGCAAAATTAGTAACAAGGGAAAAACGTGTTGAATGACTAAATGTTGTTTGAGTTGATTGTGAGTTTGCATACACATATTTATTATATGGCAAACTGGTCCACGATGAAAAGGAACATTCTGATTGGTTCCCTGAGCGGTCCGAATTTTGCAATACGGACCGCAAAGATGGACCGCTCACGAACTCATTTCGCCAAATTCCTTTTATGAAACATTGAACAAAAGAAAACTGTTTTCTATTAAGTGGAAACATTTTCCCTCATGTCTGGCGGACAATTTTGGTTAAACTTTTCGCTACGTGGCCTGAAAAATGAAAGAATATGCTTAGCTTTGGCGCGCGCGCGCGTTAGCCGAGAATGGTTGCATTAATTTCTCAGCAAATATTTTAAAAAGCCATTATAATAAAAACTTTATTGAACTAGCTTGTTCGGTCCGTATTGGGAAATATTGGTCTCGTTCTTTTTTTGCAAGTTTATGGACCTCGCCTTCGGCTCGGTCCATAAACTTGCAAAAAAAGAACTCGACCAATATTTTCCCAATACGGACCTCACGCTAGTTCAATAACATCTATATACAGGTTTTGACTGTGTTCACGCTGCCTGAAAATGCTGGAATTGGTGGACAGAACTGAATAAAAGTTCACTCGAAATATACGCAACAAATGTTTGAGCGGAGCGAATTTTAGAGCAGCGCAAATTATTGTTCGAAAATTTGCCCGGATTGAAACAGTAGGCATCACGAAAATGCCAAAATTTCGTCTGCTGCAATATTTTGTTGAAAAGCCCCAAAAAGCAAGGAATTTTGTTGAAATTTGTTTGCATTACTTTTGCACAATACTGTACCTAATAAAAATATATATTATGTTAATACTGTTTCCATTACTAGGTGATGCACTTTGTCCATGATATTCAGAAGCAGTGCAAGGACTTCCATTTATCTCACAGATGTCATGGGGTGGGTAGCACCCAGGCAACAAAAACAGCTGACAAGGGGTAAGTTTACTGCTTCATCAGTTTAGATATTTTCAAAGCAACCTTAAACCACTTATCACTTTTATTCACAGGTTGTTATTGCCATATCACGAACAAAAAAACTTAAATAAATATGTTATCAATCTCTTACCATTTGAGGATGATAACAAAACATGTGAAGCACAGCTGAGGAATAATTTGATTTGAATTCTTCATGGTGACTTACTCCATCATCAGGTGATCCATTGGTAATCCTTGGAAGCCTTTGGTCATTAATCTCCAGCCAGCTGCCTTGGTTGATCTTCGGAACAGCTTCATTTTTAGGGGGGGGGGGGGGGGGGTACTTCTTCCATCTACACTTATTAGTATGTCACACAAGTATATATCTGTAAGTGAAGCCCATGCTCTCCTTTTGGTAGACTTCTTTCTTGAACAAGGTACTTGGATCTTTAACACATGTGCTCAAATACACTAAAGACTGTAGTCTGAAGTGTCAGCCGCCTCCTCGCCACAACCCCCCCGTGGGGCCAGGCGAGAAGGACGTCTGAAGGCCGAGCGTTATAATGTCGTCCGATGACATCACATACTCTTGCGGAAATGGTAGGTAGATTTTGATTGGTTATCTATCTAATATTGGTTCTCGATAATATAGATGACCGTTTCCAATAAATTGGTCACAAAAAGGCAAAAGCTGTCAAAGTACTGGTATGCCGGCGGGAGCTGTGAACGTGGTGCAAGGAAAAATTGTAATAAGCACGTACGCCGAACTCAAAACAGTAATGTATCCGGTTTCTCGGTGTGTTAAAAATATTTTTTTCTTCGGTTTTCTCAAGCTTGATGTTGTATCACTAAAGGAATGACATGTACATTTTCTCAAAGTCAAACTATTTCAAGGTCAAGGCAAGCCAAATAACTCACTGTTAAATCTTACCGCGGCCGTCCACTAGCGTTTGTCCATCATCATGTGTAAGTCGTGTAATGTCTTCATAATTCCCCCCACGTTCCATGTAATGGACCAATTCCTAAGCTTTATATCTCATTTAAAAACCAGGACAACTAAGATTAATTCAAAATCGAACAATTGCAAGTGAAAGAACGAGAATAGAACCATATCGCGTATGGGAATTTGTAACTGATAATAACTCAACTGGCAAGCCAGCCATGGCATGTGTATTTACAAACACAATTTGTCATAGAAAATGAGCATTGTTGCCAACTAGAAATGTCATCCAATTTGCATTGAATTGCTCCAGATTTGAAGGAAAAATACAGTTCGATGTACTGTCGTGGGCCGTACACATCAAGGAGAACAGCAGAGTTAGCGCGCAAACACGCCAGACGAAATCCACTGTTATTCATTGATCGTAGCAACGACTTGTTTTGTGGGGAATGAAGAGCGATTGATGTCTTGTGTGAGTTTAACTTGGTTGACAGAGAAATGCTCTGAAATGAAATGACATTATTGCAACATTGTCATAAATTAGAGCATCATGTCACCTGACGACATTATAACGCTCCTTCTCGCCTGGCCCCACGGGGGTTTGGGGCGAGGAGGCGGCTGACACTTCAGAATATAAAGACTGGGCATCCCTCCCTGATGTTTTTAAAAGGCTGATGCCTTCTAAAATATTCAGGAAACACCTGAATAGGTTTTTTAATAGATAAATATTTTAATTTTAATAACCTGTAAATAGTTTTATTTCCATTATTAAGCTCTGTAAATATGTACATTTTTTATCTTCAATATTTTTTGTAACATTTTATATTTAGTATTTTCTAGTTTTTAATGGCTGCTGCCCACATTATGTGTGCATCAGCATTTACAGCCGGCATTGAAGCATTCTTAAAATTCCTGTATAAAACATTCTTGTGTAGACATTTCTGTGTAGACAATGGTATTGTTTGTATGACAACTGTACTTGAGACTTCCACTTCATTGATCTTTCTCGGGGGATTAAAGCTATTTTTTGTTTGGATGCTATATACTTGTCATGAGGCTTTTGCAGAGAAGGTGTTTGTCGTGTAGGGTCCATCGCATAATTCCTTTTGTTTGAATGCACTATTGATATATTATTGACGTTTTCTGAAGTAAAGTTTAAGTTGACTATTAGGGGATACAGTGTAGGTTATCTTTGGATGTTTGCTATAAACAAGGATAAACAAGGATTTATGTGGGAGCTACAGTAGATTTGTTTGGTTAGGTTAGAAGCAAACTCCTGTTTAAATCTGCGGTTTGAATTATAATCAACACGACTGAAATACAACATATAAATATTATTGGCCTTAGCCTGCGAATACAGCCACAGGCTAAATCTTTCTGGGAATAGAAATCAAAACTAATTTTCCATTTAATTACATTTCCAAACCGTTGAAGGTTTAATATTCCTTCAAAGCTTGTTATTGAAAGGCTCACTGAAGCAATATCACAATAATTACATAGAGTTTGTTATGTCTGCGATTTTAAAGTTCTTAGCGAAAACATTTCAATCGGGGCTTGACTGTATGACCAAATAATTTGTTTATCTCAGCACTTTATGACCTTGTGTTTTTAGAATGTTTGTTCAGCAAAACTGGCATGTGTTGGAATAGAGTAAGAGACTTTTCTGCTTTTGCAACTGTTCTTTCGAGGTATAGATGTTTAAACTGTCGTCTTTGAAAAGTTGGTGAAGCTACAATGAGTTTGCAAAATGGTTGAGACACTCTTCAAAAACACAATTTCATTCCAAAAGCATGTCTTCGTTTGAAAAATAAACAAATAATTTCATTTCTAACCCCCCCTCCCCCTTTCAGTGTTGTTTCTAAATGGTTTGAATGTATTCCCAACATTTTGACAACATTGATAAGGGGGGAGGGGGTGTACAAGGTATAATTTTTAAAATGTCTGAAGTTGTCCTCTTAACGAAGAGAACAAACAATTCAAACAATGCAAACAATTGTAGCTTTTAAAATGCGACAGCCAACCACGACGTTACCTGAAAATATATACGCCAATTTTGTGAAATGATATCAAAAGATTGAAATTATCCTGCCTTACTATGTCAACAACAAAAATGTTGTCTTAGTTATGATAGATTTCCAGCCGTACGCAATTATCTTCAAACAAGAAATTTCAGGGAAATTAAAACTGGGCAGTAAAAGTTAATAATTAATTTATTTGTTTAAAAGCTTTCACAGATGCCGAGCTTTCAATATATGATGTAAAATTACAAAACTATCATTAGCTATAAATTAAATAAAGTTTAATAATTGCTTTCTTGGTTAACAATAGCTAATTAAATAAGCTTTCTTTCAACAAATTAAGTTAAACTTTCATTGTTTTATTTTATTTCGATATGTTTCTTTAAAATTTCAATGACAAAAACTTACCATACCTAAATTAAAATTTCATATTTATATATTCTCAAGTAACTAGCAGGTGGAATTTCAGGCACAGCTTAGGCACGCTTTAGGTACATATTAGGCACAGTTTATGCACGCTTTAGGTACATATCAGGCACAGTTTATGCACGCTTTAGGTACATATTAGGCACAGTTTATGCACGCTTTACGCACAGTTCATGCACACTTTGTGCACAATCTTACTGGGACGTTTTAATGCTCTACTGTTTAGTGCAGTTGAGAAATTCTAAATTGTGCCAATTAGAACGCAAATGTTATGCACGTTCAAAATAGGCCATTTTGGGAGTATTATATATGCTTTGTTTCTTCTTATTTTCACTGTGAACAGGTAAAAAACGTTCCACGGGAAAGAACTTCCTTGGTCAGGACTTTTAAAACTCAATACACTCATAAACTTCAGGAAATATTTTAGTTCGAACATCAACCTGCCCTGCTTTCTTGCTTGAAATCTATCAGAGAATAATCACACCTGTCGTGCTAAAGTCGGATGTTGGCATGATTCGGCAACGACCAAAGGAAACTAATTTTCCGCTGGGATCTGATAAAGGTCAAATCTGCTCTTGTGTAAGTGGATATGCAGTGGAACCTCATTAATATGACCAACGTCGGGCCATGAAAATTTGGTAGTATTAACGGGGTGGTCTTATTAACGGGGTAGGGTCAAACTACACCCTTCTAAATTATAAAGATATGTTTTTAAAGTATTCCACTGCTAAACTCAGGTTTTAAATTCTCCGCGCTTGCTTATATAAATAAGTCTCTTTGTAAGTTAGGAGAATTACTTCATTTCTAATATTCTCAAGTCTGTGAGCAGTCTTAGCAAGTTGATTGTAGTGTAATGCTTTCTCTTACAAGGAGTCACAGAAATGAACTAATCGATACAGGCAAGGTACAGCTATCAGATAGGTTTTTACACAATATTCAATGATGCCCTGCTCAACAACAACATGTATTCTCTGCTTTGTCATTTCCACCAAGCAAAAATATTTATATTTAGGTCTTCCGGTTGGGGTTGGCCATGTGGGGTACGGGGTGAGTAACTACCAAAAGTGTTTCATGAACCAGGCGCTTGGCCCTAGGCCTCTGCCTGGTTAAAAAACCCCTGAGCGAATTATGACCCGGGCACTTGCCACACCGACGTCAACCTTATAATAGTTTCTAAGCGGATAGAGACTTCAGTTTTACCTTGCATGTTTTTCATATCCAAAAGCTGTTCCATTAGTTACGCAACCGTTTGGTTTGTATAGGGAACATAAATGTTTTATAGAACATACTTAGAAGGCACGCAATCTCCAATATATATGCCAAAACAAATTACTACCAGTACAACCGCTTTTCATCGTCCCCGGCTGCTTGTATCTGCTGTAATTTTCTCATGTTACTGAGTTCCTTTGTTGCAATAACTGTCTTGGAAACTGTCTCATAATGAATCTCATACAGTGAACAACAGCAGAGAGGTTATTATGAAACCAACTATTAATTTAATAAGTGGGCTTACCTTGACAGACGTAGATCTATTACTTGGTTTGGTCAGGTGGGAATGTATCAGGATGGAGAGATTTCTGCCCGTAGAAACAATTTTATTTGACCTGATATCCGCTTAGCTTTCAGAGGTCAACGTTCATTGGAGCTCATTGAATATTAAAGAGTGGAGTTGCAGGTCTCGAAGAAGCTTGAACTGACACTATGATTTTTGAACTGAGTAACTTGTAGACTTATAGTAGGTTCAAAACAACAATGACGCTATTTGTTGACAAAACTGAGATAAGAACATACCATTAATTCCCAGAATTGCGGTTTCTTTGTAAAGAAAACACAGATGTGCATCAGAGTGTGCTGTTAAATTATATTCAGCTGGGCGAATCTGATAAAATAATTTTCCCCACACATTTCATGTTACTAACTGTAGTGGATACAGTCTACATGTACACTGGTAAATTAAAGCTCAATTATGTCTTGTTAATTGTTTTAGTCCGTCACAGTCTAAAAGTGGCTTCTATGCTATTGCCTCTCAAATGAAGCTGTTGGTAGATACTCCAGAAAAGGTACGTTGTGGTGTAATTATCATTATTTTTTAGAGAATCTACTTGACATGTAGATGTAGTCATTTGTGTGATCAGAAGCTTATCACCTAGAAGCGTCTAACTTCTCTTTATATGTTTGAAACAATGCTGCGGATTATTCCAAACCAATCAGAATCGCTTAATCAAATATTTACCCTTATAAGGAAGCTCAGATTTGCACGTAGTTTATGGTCCGAGCAACTTCGTACATTTTTTCTTTCCAGAGTGCGTGAATGATGAATAAACATGGTTTACCTTCATTGTAACCTTACTTTTTGGCATACGACTTCAACTCCTCTCAACAAGCTAACAATCCCTGTGAAAAATAAATTTTGATGTCTAGCGACCCATTTGTGTAAGCAATCCAGTCCTGTTCCAGACCAAAAAATGTCATTTGTTATACCCTGTTCCAGACCAAAATGCTTAAAAACCAATACTCTGTCCAGCAGCACGTACCTATATAGCGTATATAAGGGAGTGCCCCCCCCCCCCCAGGGACTGTAGTTGCCAACGAGGCAGCTGAGCCAAGAGGCGAAGCTGCCGAGGCGGCCATTCATAAATTGTATTTGGCAGAAAATTCTGAAATTCTCCGTGAGTTTCGTTTTCCATATTTGGGTGTAAGTAATACCCCATATTTGGGTGTAAGTTAATAATAAATAACAGTGTCGTTTCGGTATTTCGTGAGGACCGAGGGTACAGGTGAGTAAGGTTAATATTTCTTCATTGAAATGGCTTTTAGTCACCTTAATTCACTTTGTAAATTGTAAGCAACAGGTGATCAAGGAATAGGGTTATACGCACAAATTTTGGTCAGTTCCCTCCTCGATTTAGAACCAGCAGCGTGTTCGCTTCTCGATTCCGAAAAAATGTGTGTTCGCTTCTCAATTCCGGCTTGGGGTTCATGTAGTCACTGACTTATAATGAACACATTACTAAAACAGTCTCTACCTGCGTACATAAACTTATTCAAATAAATAGAATCAAACATTTGCTAGATAACGAAACAATACTTCTCCTCGTGCATTCCTTTGTTTTCAGCAGACTATATTACTGCTCAACTACTGGTCAAATACTAGTAAATATAACATCAAGAAACTCCAGTTGGTGCAGAACTTTGCCGCACGTATTGTTCTTGGCCTCAAAAAGTTTGACCACATTTCACAAGGTCTCAAATCCTTAAACTGGCTGACTGTTAAAGACAGACTTTACTTGAACGATGCCATAATGATGTTTTAAATGTGTTAACAACTCGTCCCTGATTACTTAGTTGAGGAATTCACCTTGCGTTCTCATATTCATACCAGAAATACCAGACAACATAATCAAATGAACATTCCGAGATGTCGCCGAGCTACCAGTCAGCGGTCATTCAGTTACCGTGGAGCTAGCCTCTGGAACGACCTTAGCGACGAAACTACATCTTCAAACTCCATAAGAGTTTTATAGATCACGAATTGTTAAGTTACTTTTAGCTGATTAATCTATGAATTTGTTTCCATTCCAATTTGTATTTCTTTCTTTTAAGCTTATCTTGTTTTTACCAATTTGTTTATGTGCTTATTCATGTAGTTATAAGAAGTTATAAGTAAGGGGAAAGAGAGGGGGGCTTAAGTAGTTATGTAACTGAAAAACCCTTGTAGGGAGTTACAATTAAAGATTTCCATTCCATTTCCATTCCATTCCATTCCATTCCATGTACCAGTTCATGCTACCAGTGTGTTCTTTCTCGTCGATTGACATGTTCTTAAAGACTTACGATCAAAAGAAAACGAAACAGAATTACTGTACACATCTTATAGCACAAAAATTGTCGTTTTGAACCACCAGCGTTGCGTAATCAAAAATTACTGACAAGACAACAGCGTGTATCACAATATTCCGTTGATCACTGCGTTCAGTACATTTATTAATCTGGTTAATTGCCGTTTACATAGCCAAAGCCTCAAAAAATCCTTAGTTTTCGGCGCGGGAGGAAAACTTCGAGGCCTGCGAATTACGTCAGCTCTCGCAGGCTACAGAGATTCCTTTTCAGGGTATCAGTTCAGTGTTGTTTATGTATTCTATTTCCATTCATCGCTACACGCGCTTGTTTTATATGTAAACAATTCATTCGTTCTTCAGTTCTGTCATACACGAAACTCTTGGAAAGAAAAATATTACTGTTTCAGTTACTCTATGACAGTTGCAATTCTTGGACTAAAAATTAATCTTACAGTTAAATTATCAAAATAGCTATGAAAATAAAAGGTAAATCCTTTAATTTTTTGATTTTTGTGAATGAGGTCATTACAAAATATAAACATATGTGTGACCAGTCTGGCCCCATCACGCAACGCTTCCTTCCTTGCTCCGATAATTACATTCTTGAAAATTCTTTTCAACTTTCATGGCAAACTAAAATGACAAAAAATTTCAGCAAACGAAGGACACATCTTTCCTAAAGTGCAAACTTAGGATGGTGGTATTAATTTTGTTTTTTTTTTTTTTGTTATCTTGTCATCAAATAAAACTGGGGCCTTTCATGTTGTCTGTAAATATTTACAATGTAATGCCGGTCAGATTTAATAATTATTAATTATTAAGAATGTCCTCATGTTTCATGATGCCATATATTTTGAAAGACTTCTATCCAATTATTCGACTCCTCTATGTCGTTGGCACTTTAGTGGTAAACTACGTAACTAGTTATAGTTTCTATTTAAAGTCGTGTATGGGAGTTTAAAACCCCTGAACTACCCGACTAACTAAATATTTCCGCTTGGTGGGAATTCATGTAATTTTTCCTACGATTAAACCTTGACGTATCAAAAAAAAACGCTCCCTGATCGCCAAGCAGAGAATACATTAGCCCTGCCTTTCCACAGCCAAGCTTCAAAATTCTGATTCCAATACAGAGGGCCATTTCCCTACCTAAGCTGTACAAGGCCTTGAAATAGATTTCCTAAAGTTTATCAGCGTATTGAGTTTTATTACAGGAATCGCATCGAAAATTAAATATTTCGCTGGAATGTATTTGTTGCAAAATAGCTATATTATGAAATCTGATGTTGACCTTTAGCACCGTTATTCACATCTCTTTAACTTTACCACCAAGGGGTGCTAACGCAAAATACAGTCAACTGTTCACCTTATGCGGACAACCCACCGTTACTTTCAGGGAACACCTGCTATTACGGACAAAATTCCAGCCCTGAAAAATGAGGGCTCCTGCTATTGCGGACTCTCGCATCCAAAACCTCGCTATTACGGACTCCAAACTATGTCCCAAGGCTGTGGTCGGTCCTATCACCCTCAAGCTAACCGCAGGTTCCTAGTTATATAAATTATGTTTTCCCATTGTACATATCCTACTATTTTACTGTAGATGATTTTATTGTAATTAATTGTAATTACTTAAATAGCTAAGCTACTATTTATTAGATATATTAATTTTATTGTAATTAATTATAATTTGCACGGCTTTCGTTGGTAAGAGGCACAATAAATTGTGAAATTGGAAACCCGTGGATAAATAAATGGTTTTATTAAATTATATTATTTATTATATTATATTTTGTTTTGAACGTGGTTGGAAGTTTTTCCCCCCGAAATTTTGACCCTGAGCACAAAGCACGAAAGTCATCAAAAATTTGTTTGCATTACTTTTGACCCACCAGAGTTACTGTAAGAAGGCTGCGATGTTTCTATGAAAAATGAAAAACCAGAAAACTTGGCACATCGGCAAAGATGTCAGCAAAAGAACATCCAGTTTGACTTTAATATTGACAAGTAATTCTTTAATTTTTGACAAAACTTTTTTGGGTTTTATTGATAACTGATGATTTAAATAGTTGCAGTTTTCAAAAACAATGCCAGACGTAGGACCACTATTGTTATGGAAAGTAATAAATGGCTTGCCCTCACTACACTGAAATTATTAATTAAACTGCTATTTTTAAAATCACAGGTTATTTCGAAGGCATGTGTGCACTGGATAAGAAAGCAGTTCTTAAAAAGCAGCTTCAAATTTGATACCTTTTTTACTTCTCGCCATATCCCGTTAGCATCCTTCACATTGATACTGGAGATTCCTCTGCACCTAAAACTACTGGTGGGTTACATACATAGTTTCTTTGTTGCAGATAAGTAGAATAAATCAAGTGCAATGAACAATTAAGACAAAACTTGTTAATACAAATTTAGTCCTATGTAACATGATACCTTTGGCTTTACAGGGATTAAGACTTTTTGGAAAAAATCTTGGGGTCAGGTTGGCTCACTCAAGTTTCCAGACCTTGATTGCCAGCTCAAGTATTCTAGTCGCCAAAAATTTTCGACCCTCCGGGCGTATAGTTTTCAACATAGTAATATTAAAGCTTGACAAAACAACTTTTCCTGCTCACTTGCTAGACAGGCAAGCTTAGCTCCCATATACTGGTAAATAATGATTTTATGGCTACTGCGCTTGCGCAAGTGGCCATTATTGTCGTCGTCGAAGCATTCTTTGTAACATTCCTTCGTAAGACTTTTTTGTAACAATTCTTTGAATAACTGAACATGATATGGCATTGTTCGATTGTTTTGATTCATTGACGGTGGTGTCAAGTGCAATGATTAAAACTTGGCATATTTAGTGAGCTATATGGAGAGAAATTGCGTTGCAAAATAAATATGAAAGACAAGTTTGTTTTTAAATGTTTCTATTTACGTAGGTGTAATTTCTTTGACAACTGCACGAACAGGGTCGCATTTGGTTGAGCCACATTGTTGAAGCTTTTTGAGAAACCGCTGGTCGCTGGCTGCTGGCGGTACTCCCAAAACATTTGGGTAGGGGTGTGCCGCTGGGCTATAAAACCCCTTACCCTGCACCAGACTACAAAACGCTAATTTTGCGACCCCATGTTCCACACTAAATGTTAAAAAAGATACCCAGTTCCAGACGATTTTTTCTAACCCAAAAGGCTAAACTAGTAAGCAGCAGTTGTAAAGCTTCTTTTCCTACGCGTTTCGATTCGAGTAACAATTAACGATACTTGTGCCAACTTCTAGGAAACTGATACCCTGTTCCAGACCAAAATTGTTGTTTGTTATACCCTGTTCCAGACCAAACTGCTTAAAAACCATACCCTGTCCAGCGGCACGTTCCTATATAGCGTATATAAGGGAGTGCCCCCCCCCCCCCCTCCGGAGCGAAGCCGCGAGAAGAAGCGACCAGCATGGCTGCGTAGCTGGCGATTTTGTTGGCACGTGGATGGCAAAATACGCGCGTGCCGAAGCCATGAACGAAAACGAGGGCAAACTACGCGCGTGGCCGCCAAAACTGCCAGCTACGCAGGCTGAAATGTCTGTTTGGAGGACTTGGAGACGATTGACTTGAAGCATTTACAGTTGTTATAGTACCCTGGGTGAAAAGGTTTTTTTCCTCTGCTCAAACTGAGCGGTGAGTCACGACGGCAAAACTGGAGTAAACAAAATCGCTTTTTTTTGCTGTCCTTTATCTTCGTCAAGGAAAAAATATCCTCAGACGCCCTGTTGTAGTGGTGTACCAAGTCTACACATAAAGTTCGATCTACGTAGTAGTTTTAGTTAGCATTTCTGTGAAATGTAATTACCTTTTCCAGCCCGCTTTGAATTGAGGTTGATCGTTCACAGCTTCAGCTCAGTTGAAAGACTGTTGATGCAACTGTACTTATGAGTGATTCAAACAGAATCACTACATGGTGGAGTCACTTGTCGAGCGTTTTGCTGTGTTCATGTGTCGAGGAAAGATAAGACGGAAAAATACAGATACATGTTGATCTTGGGTTGAAAACAACAGTGACGTTAGACCATGTGTTGACATAAGATAACAGAATTGCGGTTTCTTTGTAAAGGATGTAAGTGCGTCTTTATTGATAAGAAGATAAAATTTAAGTTGTACCAGTCCAAATGGCTGTTCTGTGAGCTTCTGTGACTTATTTGCTGCCATTTGCAAGTTCTAATTTGTATAAGTGTATAGTGGGAGAAAATCGAGATTTTCTTTTACCACAATGCATCTTTTTGCGTGACATTATAGCAGGAAGCAAGCTGAGAACTGTTCTTTGATGGATTCTTGTGTAATAATTCGTCGTCTATTTATAATATGTCAATAATTTTGCGGCGTGTAATTGGTCGGGTTATTACACAATTACAGAGATAAAGGCAAATAACTTTGACAGTTTGGCAGGGTTTTTTTCGGTTTCTCAGGTTTCTTACTTTCGTGAAGTCAAATCCCTTCGTTTTGACTGTGATTGAAACGCCTCCGTATTAAGCAACGTCTAATGACTGCAATAAAAGGCCAAGGAAGTGAAACTTTTGTGCTACGCCTGTCACGCAGGCTACTTTTGTGTGAGCACAGTGAGCAGAGAACGTTTAGGTCTACAAGGGTCAAAACACCGGAAGACAGTTGTCAAACATGTCATGACAAATGAAAATATACAGTGCACAGATAAGTGAGGTTAACTTTGTATGAGAGCGGAATAGTGTCCGTTGTCCGTATTAAGGGCTAATGTAAGATAAAATATACGAGCTTTTCGTCGTGACAAACAAAACTGTCCGTAATAAGCGGGTGTCCGTATTAATCGGGTGTGCGAAAGGGGAGGGGATTGCGTGTACTAACTTTCGAGTTGCCTCCCGAGTTTTGTAGGGGGGGTCCCGCCGGTAGGAGGCCGAATTTTTAATCTCGCCAAAAAAAGTCTTAAACAGCCCGGAATGACAATATAACAGCACACATGACTCAATTGACTATATTTTAAACTCTATCAGAGGTCTATAACTAGAGGTTTCCATCTAGCATTGCGCGCGGCCCATCAGACTCGCAGTTAGGCTATTTTTAGACATTTTGCGCGCGAAACCAGCAGCCAATCACGCACCATGCCTGACAAAAATGGTCAGTGAACGCGCCAGCTCAACAATTTTTGTTTCAAGACGGTTTGTTCGTCGATTGAAGCGCTGGCTAAAATTATTAAGTAAAAAACCTTGGCCCTCAAATGCAATGAAATTTTAATAAGATTAGTTTTAAGTCGAAATCATAGGGAATATTATGAATAATCATATTCTTAAGTTTGAAACAATTTGGACAAAACGTCGCTGAGATATTCGACTTTGAAAAAACCGCCTTTTTTTCGCTTCCACAAACGGAAGCGTTTCGGGCAAACTTCGGAAAATTGTCGGAAATGGAAGCTCACCACATATGACGTCACATACACGCGCGAGTCCGCGAGAAAAGCGGGAATTATAGTTGTGTGGTGTTTTGTGCCGCTTTTAACTGTAGAACCACTGTTCAAAAACGTCACTTAAAAAGTGAATTCACATTCCTATAAACTATTTCGCGATTATTCCAACACGTCCAGGAGCTGAATTTCGCAGGGACAGAGTTCAAGTCCAGATAGAGAAAGGAAAATTCACCGTCGGTGTGTTCACGTTCTCCATAACAATTACCGTGAATTTGGTCATTTCACGTTGTTGTTAGTTGTTTTGCAGAGGACGGCAAAGAAATGTACTAAAATGCAAAACGCACGTGCGAAGCAATTGTACTACTAATTAAAAACTATTGTTTTGTGACGTTCTCGTTTTCCGTCGCCGTCGTGGTTGCTTAAGGTCCCTAATCAGGCGTAAGCTTTTTTACATTCCATAACGACGAGAAGAGATGCAAGGAATGGATGAGATTAATTAATTTGTTGTATTTGCAGCATTTTCAAAGGAGATGTCAAGGTCTTCATCCATTTCGTCAATACACTATGGAATAATCTCCGAACAAACCCAGCAACACTTGACCCAAGCAAATAATTTACAAGCTTCAAACACGCGCGAAAACACGCGCGAAAACAAGCTCACCACATATGACGTCACAAAAACAGTAAATTTGTTTCCATTCCAAGCGCGGTCATTTCTGGTTCGTTTTCGTTCAGCCGTCGGAAATTCTCGGAAATTGTCCAATTTTGTGCCTTTTAAGCGCCACAAACCAGCTTTTGAGGGTTGAGTATGATTGATGCCAGTGTAAAGAACAGTTTTCGCGACAAAAGAAAAAAATACCAAATTTCGTTGCATTTGACCTTTCTAAATCAAACAAAAGTTAATTCCACTAAATAATGCACAAAGTTTGAAACGAGATATTTAATGGGAAATGCCTGTAAAATGTACAACTAATGCGACTGAAAGAGCACTAAAGGCAGCCTGAAATTAATTTACGGGAAGATCAGACAATTATTTAAGCTTAATTCGTCCAAAAAAAAGGTTAGTCTATTCAGTATTGTTACCTTGTATTTCGAAGAGGCTTGTCAATTCCAGCTGAATTAAGGTTTTAAAATCAGCACAATAAATATCCATGGATCAGATATACGGCAGTTCGTCAAGCGTTCGTGACAGTCAATCATTCAAAGATCACTTCACAGATAAATTCTCTTCGAAGACCACTCTCTTTCTTTCCATCCATGTAGATATTGAGGGTTTCCTTTGTTCTTTTACTTCAATGAACTTGATTTTAAGCTCAGACGTTCGTTAATTCTGTAGTCGCGCAAGTTTTGCCCGCCGTATACATGTAAACAAGTGAAACCTTCGGCTGCGTATAGCTGTCCGTTCAACTTGTAAAATGAATATAATGTTCAGCTCCACAATTATTTCGAATCTTCCCATGTTAAGCTAAACCATCTGCACAATTTTCCAGAATATACGTAACTTTGGAGAAATTGAGTGAACATTAATCCGCGGAGAAAACTTTGTCTTGCTTTCTTTTCATTCAACTTGCGAAACTGGACACCGCGACAGAAGTTTTGCCGCCGAATTCATACAAATCATGCTTCATTTAGATTGAACTGAAAAATCACTCAGTCGACTTATAGTTTTACAAAAAGTATACCGAAGTTTGACCTAAATTTAGTGAAGTATTTAAACAATTATTACATTCTGCTGTGACGCTTTTCGCTTTTCCTTGGCCGACAAAGTTTCTGCCTTTGAGTAGCGCTCGCATATCATTAAAAATGGTTCAACGTGATTGGCTGCTGGTTTCGCGCGAAAAATGTCTAAAAATAGCCTAACTGCGAATCTGATGGGCCAAGACCCAATACCAGAGATAGAAACCTCTAGTTATAGACCTCTGACTCTATTGAATAATACAGATCAAGTTGACTCTTAAATCTAAACTTGTGAACCAAATCTCAACCGTCACAGTAAGTCTGTAGTTCGTGACCTGAATAATGTAAACACTGACCACTCAAACATAGGATGGTCTGCCTGTGGTATAAACATAAACATTTCTTGCACTTTTTAAATTCACAATGGATTTTTGACAAACAAGAAACTTTATGTGACATGTAATTTACAATTTACGGACAAAGGTATCTATCGATTGACAGGATTTTGCTGCGGCCTTTCTATTTCGCTCTTCTGTGACTTCTAGCCTATGAATAGGCTCCGTGAAAGCGAGCCGCACGAAGCCTGGGAGAGAGAGCCCCTTTCTCTCTCTCCCAGTCTTCGCGCGGCTCGCTTTTCCTTTCACCCCATCGCGGAGCCTATTCATAGTGACTTCTGGCTCTGTTCGGTCCATTTTATCCAACCACACATTTGACACACATGCTGAGCCCTTTTGCAGTTCATTATTGGGGTACCCAGTCTTCTCTCATTTTGATAGAGCCTGGAGATTAAAATTTCGGATGAGGGTTTTAGGTCGAATTTATCGTTAACGTTAAATTCAGCTTTAGAATCTCAAAATCTGGTCCAAAATTAAATGTGTCACCCAGCAAATCTACAAATGGCGGACCTTCGATGTTATCTTCGTTGATTCAGGCTTCATTTCCAGTTAGCGAATTATAGCTTTTAATTCACTTTCTTTTCAGCCATCGGTCCACGGACGCACCTATCGCACCCCTCGCCCTACGGGCCCGATTATTTTAGTGTGGTTAGCCAAAGCAAGATATGTTGCCTTAGGGGTAGGGTTATCAAATGCAATACGCCAAAGAAAAAAATAACAAAACCAACGAAGTTGCTGCACTATCCTCAACGGCGACAACTCAGAGAACGAAGTCTTGACCTATATTATAAATTGAGAAGTCTTGTGAGAGTTGAGCCATGCACGTGGCAAACATGTAGCGGGTTTGCGTGATGAATTCAAATTCAAAGTTTGTGCTTGTTTTATGTAATTGTTCATGCATTATTACATTTACATGTATCTAAAACTATTATAGCAACAACCTGTAGTTTGTTTATAATTCACGGAAATCAGACAATAATGTCGTCACTTCACTATTCACATCTTATATTTTTCGCGTGACAACTTGTTATGTAAATAAACAGCCAGGAAATACTTGCAATTAAAAGACTAAAGGCTAGTAACCAAACCCAGGTGTTCCCCTCCCGCTTACTCGAATTGGCACGAAATGACTTCCTGAGATAGGAAGAGCCCGCACACAAACCCGTTCCCAGGCTCCCAGGTGAACGTACGTACCCCTCTCCAGAGAGAGAAAGGGAATGTCTAGGAACTAAGCTGAAGGAATTACCAGGTTTAAGTTTTAATTTAAATCAAATTGCTTTTCATGAAAAAGAAATGTGACTCTTTCAATCTTTCGGTTCCTATTAACGAATTTGTGTATGCATTCGCAATGTTTAACGCCTGAGAAAAATAATTAACTTTCACACGAGATTTATTTCGAATCTTGGCAAATATTTGCCAAATAAAAATGTTTACATTAAAATAACCGTCACACATATGTATATACAGTGGATTGGGCTGTCATTTCTCTCATCACAAGAAACTAATAACTAAATATTAAGTAAACTAACCTCAATTTCCAAAGTTTTCAGTATTGATTTCCTTGAAGACTAATCCTTTTAAAACAGCAAAGCGTCTAGCCCAAATACAGTTGTAAACAAGTCCATCTTCCGTTCATCCGTATTCCTATTTCCCATTGTAATCATTCCATTGCGAGGCTGCATCTTATGTTTTAGTATCGACTTGTTAATTTTTCACGGCATTTCCGAGAATCCACCTTACTGATTGAAATCACGAGAGTCCGTAACCCATTCCGTTTACTCGGTTCATGGGCTACATGTATGCGCATTCTCTGAGTAAAAGTTGCAGTAGCCATGAGCACGCGTCGCGGGCCTATTTTTGTTTTTTATGCGCATGCGCATTAAAAAACAATGATAGAGAACCGTAAAATGTTAACACTTCGGGCGTTAGTCAAAACTTCGGTGTTCCCCTGGGATTTCCCGAAGTGACACATCATCACGAGTGTTATTTCGTATCGTCATCGTAATCAATCTTAGGCCGAACAACCAACAGTCATATTTATAAAGGCCATGATGCAGTGGACTTCCCAAAGAAGGGAGAATTTCAACCCTGCCACTCTGAGGTTTTTCAGAAGAGAAGAAAAGATCAGACAATAGATAATTCGTGGAAACGTTTTTCTGTGAATGAACTGAACGCCAGCTGAAAAGTGGCCAGTGTGGGACTGCATGCCAGAGTCCGTGATCAATAGCGAATATCCAAGTCAACTTCTCTATACCTGCATTGACCAATTTTTGATGTGACCTTTGGCTTGGAATTGTTTCGGGAAATCGTCATTGAATGGCGCCAAGGACCAAGGTAATTAGATTTCTATTGTTATGTTTATTACCCGACTTTTCGACTATGATGATCGAAGCTACTCTGCTGGCAGGGTAAACATGGTCGTGTATCTTTCAGTTCTTTAGTAGCAGGACACTTTTGGGCTTTTATAGTTTAAAACGTACAAGCTTTTGGCTCGAAGCACAATAACTTATATTTTAGCGTAAATTTAATTTGTTCTATTTTATTCTCATCAATCTCAGCGAAATATTCGTTACATACATCCCACTCCAAATGAAAATAAACCCTGTCAAAATTGCCTGTCAGAACGACAACAGGACGACTTTCTGGACTTTTTAACCGGGCGTGGGCCTGGGGCCCAGCCCGGTTAGTAAAATAGCTTCTGTTTTTTTTGTGTCGTGAATCACCTATACCTCTACTCCGCCAAAGTGCTAGGAGGAGAGCTAGGGGCGAGTATGAATATATATGAATGTATTCGCCTTGTGAAAGATTTTCTCGGGGAAGAACGAAGCCCGGACTCGAGAGAGCGGCGGAAATCGAGCCTATGTGAAAGTTGGACTGGTCCAAATAAATATTAATTTAGGACCACGTAAACACATCGGAGCGGCGTACAGATTTTGCAACGTCGGTGAGTTTGACTCGTCAAAATATTAAATCATTGTACTCACTACTAGGTGGACACACTAGGAGCGCCATTAGCAACCTCGTTCCCAGGGTCTCTCATCTTCCCGCCCCCTGGAGCGAGAGAAGAGAGACCCTGGTCTGGTCTGGTCACGTGCATCCCAGATTCTGGGATGTAGCAAATAAAAGATTAGTGGGAGGGGCAGATGAGTGTGAAATTTGTCTCCACTTTGCCTAGGGGTGAGCGGAAAGTGTTGTAAATCAAAATAACCGCATGTGGACGAGCTTTCGTGGTGAACATTTTGGCCGTTCCGAGACGCCAAAAAGACGATTAAAGAATTTTGAAGCCTCAAGACCGCGATCAAGGAAAGCCAGGGTTCTTAGATGTATCGAAATATCGCCATCTGTACAACGCACATTTGATCAAGATCCGCGAAGACGAAGGAGTTAATGTTTCGAATCCAGGACAGGAAATGGGATAAAGAAAATTTTTATAGCTTTTATTTATTCGGCGGCGATGTTTTGCTTGATTCTTTTTTCTGGTTATTTGACGGTCTCATGTATTTCGTCGCTACCGGCGGCGTTGCGAAAATGATAAAAGGTGACAAAAATAATGATCACCGACCAGAGCAAGTCTCCGCGATCGGTATGAATCCTCAAGAAAATTCAACCCAACTCCAGGTAAATTACGTACTATTGCTTGTTTCTGTTTGTTTTTATTGCACTCGCCTCACCTTTACCCTTAGGATATATCCATAAAACAGGAAAACTCGACATGCATTTTACATATTTCAGTGTGTGATGTGTACGTGATGGGTTAGATTTTACAGCGCTTAGACTAAGAGTCAGCGACTCGCAAAATATAAGCTTGGTTTATTAAACTTGAATTAAGCCGATGGTATCTTAATATTTTTCTTTCCTCTTTGTGGAAATGTTCAGACGTAAGTGTAATTTTATAATGATGACGCTTTGATCCGATACGACATTGACCTTTCGAGACCTTGCCTGCCGTGGAGCAGCGCTAGCGCGCTTGAAATTCATCGATTTTCCGTAGCCCGATACAGCAACAACATCTCGGCCACAGTAAATTACCTCTAAACATTGGAGTAACTGCTGCAAACAGCGAACTGAAGATTGCTGTATAAAAACATCGCTTGCCTGTGAACGGTGCAAGTGGCCGTTAGCTTCTGGCCTCACTTTGTTGTCGACAAAAGAAAGCGCGACAAAGATTCGTAATTATAGGAGCCCTCCCTAGGGTTTAAAAATGTCAATTAGACACGTGACCAGACCAGACCAGGGTCTCTCTTCTCTCGCTCCAGGGGGCGGGAAGATGAGAGACCCTGGGAACGAGGTTGCGCCATTAGATCAAATTTTTTATCAAGGCTACGTTACATTTCGCCAGGGTCATAATATTGTCCTGTTTGTTTAATGTGAAATACATTTCTTTTCCGTAAAGGAAAACAGAAACTTGCCCAGACTCGCAGATTTATGTAAACAGAAACTTGCTGAGACGTGCAGATTTATATTTGGACGATTACGTCATAGGGTGACGTCGAATCGTGACTTGAAGAGATTGTCTGTGAGGTGCGTACGTACATCACATACACTAGAAGCGCCATTAGATCAAATTTTTTATCAAGGCTACGTTACATTTCGCCAGGGTCATAATATTGTCCTGTTTGTTTTGTGTGAAATACATTTCTTTTCCGAAAAGGAAAACAGAAACTTGCCCAGACTCGCAGATTTATGTAAAACAGAAACTTGCTGAGACGTGCAGATTTATATTTGGACGATTACGTCATAGGGTCACGTCGAATCGTGACTTGAAGAGATTGTCTGTGAGGTGCGTACGTACATCACATACACTGGAAGCGCCATTAGATCAATTTTTTTTATCAAGCTACGTTAGATTTCGCCAGGGTCATCCTTTGCCTAAATGATATTTTATGAATATTGTCCTGTTAAATAATTGTCATTTTGTGTGAAATACATATCTTTTCCGTATATTTTCTGAGAAAAACAGAAACTTGCTGAGAAATGCAGATTTATAAATAAGGACGATTACGTCATGGGGTCACATGAGTCACGTCTAACAGTGACTTGACGAGATTTCGCAACATCTGTGATAAACCAGGGTCGTCGTTAGGTCAAATTTCATATCAAGCTATTACTTTTGATTTGAACATGAATACTCTGCTGTTTATTTAGTGTGAAATACATTACTTTTTCATGTTGGTGCAGCAATTCACTTCCTTGTATGCAGAAGATTTATAAATAACAATCATTACATTATAATATCACATTTTGACTCACGCAATTTGTCGAACTGTGACTAGAATAGCTGCGAATGATGATGGTGCAACGCGGAACGTCTGCGATTGATGGTTCAACACCGATTCGTACCTATGTTGTCGTGTTTTTTCCTCTTATTCAACTTTGGCTTTATATTGAGGAATGATCTTCAAAGACTGCTCAGAGGCAAGAAAATTGACCTTAGGCACTATACGCAAACATCAGACTTCAGCGTGACTGCCGTGACTAATCTGATAGATTTCAAGCAAGAAAGCAGGTAAAACGGCTTGCTTGCTTGATAAAGAAAGCCGGTTATATTTTCTTCAAAATTCTTGTTATTGCTAGGAAAGCAAAACAAACCGGCCTTCGATCGATAAAGAACGAGTTCAGTTAAACCCAATGTTTATGTCGCAGAGTTCGAGACATGTTAGAGTGCTGTGTAAACAACTTGTTTTATAAGTTTAAGTTTATTTGTTTTCATTCTGATTTCTTGCGCTTTTCTTGAATTTATAGTTAAATCTCTATTTAAAAAATGCATTTCTTTCACTGTACATAGTTTCTTGGTAGTTTACCCAGGGGCCCGGAGGATTTTTTCTCTCTTGTTGAAACCCAGGAAGCGGCACTTCGATGTTTACATTCAGGCGCCGGTGATTTGATAAATGCGAATTTTGTATTGACCTCACTCTACAGAGAGAAATTAAAATCAGCAAATAAGTGAATCTGTATATATAATAATACAGACGCAAAACTTCTCCGTTAATTAACGGCGAAATATTTCATCTGTATATAAAGATGCACCTAAAACTTAATTAACGGCGAAATATTTCATCTGTACATATTAAGGATGCACCTAAAACTTTGCCTCCAGACGGGCTTACACGTGCACGGAAATCGGTCAAATTTTCCAAATGACTCATAATCGAAGAAATATAATTTTATAGGGTGAAAATCTAAAAACGTTTGCCTCCGGACTTCCATAGATTCGGCGCTCAGACTCTATTTTCATCTCCTGGATCCGCGCCTGACATCACTTGTTTTCGCCGGGTTCTAATGATAACCCGGCGAAAACAAGTGTAATCACACAATTATTAAGAGACCTAACCTGAAATATTAAACTTGCCAAAACCTTACATCTGGACTGCAAAATGTTTGCCAACTATGATTCCTTTCATATATGTTTAACTAAGAGGCAAGAATTCAGATGTAAGGTTTTGGCAAGTTCTTTCAGGTTAGGTCTCTTAATAATTGTGTGAAATTACAATAATATCAGAAATTTCTACGGCCCCCTCTTTCTTAAATTTGTGGATCCGCCCCTGTGTTGTGTTCTTGGGCAAGACATTTAACCCACACAGTGTCTCCCTCCTCCCAGGAGTACAAATGGTTACCAGCAACAAAATGCAGGGGGGGGGGGGGGGGGGAATCTGCTATGGACTAATATCCCATCCAGGAGGAGTAGCAATACTCCTAGTCGGCTTCATGCTACAGAAAACAGGATACGCCCTAGCAGCATGGGTCAGTTTGGCCAGAGTGCAGCTTAACCTATTGTTTGCACAGTAAACATACAATACACTTGAATATTATTTTAACTGAGTGAGCATTCATTCTCCAATATAATTATTTAATAATTTTACAGCATCCATTTATTATCCAAAATGGCCATATGGCTGAATTGATTATTTATTTATTTTTTTCACTTATTTTTGTTCAAATGGTAAACAGCTTCCAGTAACCAACCCCATTATTAGGATCTATTTGGAAAACCAATACCTTAAGGAAAATTGCATTCCCACCGGATTTTTACTGCAAATAGCAAGTAATTCCGTTACCATAATGTGCCTCATTCATACCCCTGCAAATAGCATAACTTGTCTTTATTGGCACCAAACGCATAAAAAACAAGTACGCATTGCGGACCTATTTTTAAACAAATGTGAGTAAATTTAGGCATAGGGTAAAGCAAGTAAAATTAAGCTTGATGAAATTACAAATCAAAGCATAGTGACTTGTTTTCTTTTTGCCAGTTGATTGAAAGACTGTGCGACACTCGTTCACTTCAACGTGACTTTTTTTAATTGGGAAATTTATAGTTTGTGAATGCATGACTATTAACCACTTAAGGACGGTGCCTCCTAATACCAACTGCGCGGTTTATGACTATGCGGGAAAAGCAGATCTTAGCAAGGGCTATTGGAATCCAAAAATAAAATTGGGGGTAATTATGCATTTTCCAGAGATAATCAAGCTTCAATCTGGAAAAAATGCTGACATAGCATTTTCTTGAGAAAACGAAAACAATATTTCTTTGCAGATTCCCTTTGAATTTGCGTGACATACACAAAAGCAATAATAAATATAAAAAGCGTTACTTAAAATATTTAACAAATGGTTATATAACAACTACTATTTATGTGTTTTTTAATTAAAAATTATTGCAACAGAGCCATTATAAACCATAACAGCTCTCCTCTGGTATGCCAAAAATACAGTCTAAATAACTTTTGCGCACAACAAAAAATTAGTCATATCCGCTTCCATTTCATAACATAAAAAATAGGGGTCACCATGCATTTTTGTAAGTTATACGGAGAAAATGACCATTTATTTCCCTGTCGAGTTTAGCCCGAAATAAATCTCGCAATGTTCTGTATGTGCGCATGCTCAAGAGTGCGCCAATGACGCGAGAAATTATGCGCAGAACATATGCGCAGTAACAAAAAGAGGCACCGTTCTTAACCACAATATATACATTGGATACAGATTTCTATTAAAATTAATGGTGTTTGCAGACTGGCCTTAAAGTTAATTTTTCTTTGCAATTTTACTTCTAGTCCTCATTCCCAATCTTGCCAAAACAGTGGGCAGCTATCAGTCACTTCAAGGACTCCATACTTCAGGTAATGAAACATGTTTTAATGTGTTTGTTTTTACTGATTTCCAATGATGTAACTGTAATGATGCTGTCAATCAAATTCATTTGAAGTTCTTTTTGTCGAACTTTGGTTGGTAGGTATTGGTCGTTTTCTTGTTGCTTGTTCCCTGTATAACCCTTGTGCTCAGGCTTATCATTGATAGTAACACAATTTATTTAAGCAATATATCATATTTTTTATGGGTTTACCAGTGCAATAACCCCATGCTGGATGCTGGGAGAACTCAAGAAACATTGAGTAAATCACGAATTTGCCATTTTAAATGTTGAATGAGCTGAAATTTTTGAAAAAAATCCCAAAACAACCCACATATATCACTTACATTTGAACCATTGAACTTTATTATTATTATTATTATTATTACAAGTGGAACCGGAATAAAAGCAATATAATTTAATTGTCATAATGGAAAAATGGTAAATATGATACCACCTACTGCCCTTAATTTTAGTTTTAGTGGGGTTTAGAAATTGCGAAAATCATGCAAATTTGTTAGTAAAATATCAGCCCTCAGTCGGCCCTCAGTCTTTTCTGTATGGACCTCGTTGCACTCGATCTGTCAGGCTGTCAAGCTTGGTTAATAATAAGACATATGTATTATCAGATACAAAACCAATTGACAGTGTTCTTTGTATAGCACAAACCAACAAAAAGAAATGCACCCTCAGACAACAACCCTGAGTTTAAATTGTGTATATCAAAAACCCCAGTAATGCAATTTGTAAAATTCATAGTCAGAGCAATATGTAAATAGCTCAGAATAGTGGATTCAAAAGCCTCATATGAAGGTAAATGAGAGCTTACATGTAGTTTATATCAATGAACCAATGGTTTACATGAAGCGACTCGGCAACTTACATGTGTCTATCAGTATCAGTGAATATGAATTATGGTGATGTCAAAAATTCCTGGAACAAAAAATATACTAAAGAACACCAGTGAAAGTCACTCAAATGTTAAACTCTGAAAATATGGTAGCAGTATTAGAAGGAACAGAAACCAACACCCACACAATATAATTTATTTTTTACATTACAAATTTTTTGTTTCCTTTCTCTTGAATTTAATGTCATTAGTTAGGACTGTCATTAAGTACCATGCTCTAAAACAAAATAAAGACAAAAGGAAATAAATATCAAACAAAAATAAATTTAAAACCAAAATTGTACATGATTTGAAAACATAAATTTGGAATGGTCTGAATTTTAACAGGCCATGAATTGACAAAGAGTGACAAACTGGTGTGAATCAGACCAAAAGTATATGCATTTTCCAACAAAGGCTTGACTTTTCATACCATGCTCGATTACACATGCATGTACATGTATATTATTAAAGGGGCAAAATACACTAACAGCATGTGCTAACCATTTAACATTTTAAACATTCAATATTAAAATCACAGTTTAGGATCAGATTCAATGAAATCTAAATACAGCAGACAACCACCACATTTCAAAATCTTCTTCAAATATTTATTTGGTCCTTTTTTTTCTGGCCACAATTTTTTTTAGTGTCATGATTAACTGCAACACCATCAATCAAGTGTCACCCTCTGAATTAGTAAAACAAACAATTTTATATATTATATAGATTATAAATTATTTCAAACCAATATCAATTTAATTTATTCTCCTGACATCACAAGTGCTGCATGATATTACAATGGTTTTGAAGTACAAATCTGAAGAGAAAACAAAGCAGAGAATGTAATTAACCATCAGGTCAGCTGGAGGAGAGAGGGCTTAAGTGGTAGACCAGTACTGGTACCCAGTATTAACCCACCTCAGAAGAGAACATATAATTAATTATTATGCTCTAGATCAAGGATAATTAATGAAAGGGATTTTCAACTTTAAAATATATATCTATTTACTATGCTTTATTCTTTTATATACACCTAAAAAGGTTTGAGACGCAACTCCCTTCCCCCCAAAAGAAGCCCACCAAAAAAAAACCTTTTGAAACAAATAACAGATATTTAGCCCACGTACAGCTTATATAATTAATAATATATAATAACTTTACAGTACACTCCCTAAATGATGAATATAGCTCTGAAGACTTCAAAGTGAATTTTATGGGTGTATGTAAAACCAAAAGACTCCCGAAACACCCCAGAACACTCCGAAAACACCCAAAAATTACAAATACGAAGAAAATTAAAAATATGAAAAAAGGAAATGAAAATAAATAAGATATTATACGGCGGAGTGGTCCAAAAGGGGAAATGGAACATGGTCAGTGGTCTGAAATTTGCATTTAGTATATTTTTGGTGGCGGAAGATGCGGTGGCTAATGGAGTAATGGTTAGCATGCTGGACTCAGGACTGAGTGGTCTGGGTTTGAGCCCTGGCTGGGGTCAATGTGTTGTGTTCTTGGGAAGATACTTTACTCTCAGTGCAAAGGCGACAAAATGCCCAGGGTGGACTAACTTGCGATGGACTATCATCCCAACCAAGGGGTTAAGGAATACTCCTAGTTGCTTCATGCTACAGAAACTGGGATTAAGGCTCCGGATCCGGCAGTTGTGGGCCACTACGCTCATGAAGACTTTACCTGTTTTATATGTTTGGTGTTCCTGGGTGTTCCGGGGGTGTTGACCAGGGTGCGCTGTTCATTGGTGTTTAACAATACACCCAAATTTTTAATTCAATACTGTTACATAGAGATAATAAAATTTGCATGCGTCTTAAACACGGAGCGTGTCTATCAGTCGATGGCTGTAGAGTCAGCCTGCCAATCACAAGTGGTCTCATTTGAGTGGTTAATTCACCCAGGTCTAATTATGTGCAATTATTCAGTATTGTCCAAGTTGTTTGGGCCCCCAATCACTAAAGCTTGTAAGTTCTGAATAATTTTGTAAACTCCCGTTCAAAGTCATCTTTCAAACGAGACTCGTTCAATTTCTCGACAAAAACTCAGATAAAATCGGCAAACAGGTGGCTCTTTTTTTTTTTCGGTCGCAGGCTTGGAGCTTTGTAGCAATTTTAGCTAGCGCAAAATTCTGGGACTGTTACTATGTACATGTCGAACATGGGCGAAGGAGAATTCATTGTTTGCATTCAGTTCCTCCAAACAGTGAATAGATATATTTGTTTTGCGCTCAATATTTAATGTATTATAGCTTGTTGTGTTTGACATAAATCAATTATTTCGTTTGGATAAACCAACCCCAACTTTTCTTGACCGTTGTTGTGCGACGTTTCAGCTTTCCCCACATGCCATTAATGATAAAAAAATAGCCAACACAAGTGCTTCAGACGCGGGCGTTGTCCTTTCCTTTTATAGGCTCGCCCTCTGTGTTTAAAAGATATACGGTATCCCTTCAATTTATGCCTCTTCACTCTCACCTGTAAAAATCCACTTGTACTACTGACTACAATCAATATGTTTATTATAAGACCATGACCTCCCATCTTTGGAACAAAGGATTTGAAACACAAACAAAATTATAAATACTACCATTGTGCATGGGAAATTCCTTAGTACTCCTTATCATCCTGATGTCTACTACGCAGCCGTTATTTGTGTCTGTCACGCAGCGCTATATCCACTAACGGCTGCTCTAACATGGACAACATTCCACTTTCATTTTGTTTTGACCGCAGCAACTTTGCACACCTATCGGCAAAAACATGACTGTTACCGTCCTCGCCGAAAATCTTTTTCAACATTATTTTTTAATATCATTCATTTTGGTTCTTCAGTTAAACCATGTTTTATTTTGATGTACTGGTTCCTATGTGCGTCCATAATTTAAAGGTGCATGTAACACCCCAGACATATAAGTTTTTCTTACTAGACGTAAAAAGTGGTCAGTAAATACGATTTCAGCGTTTATTTCACCCAATTCGAAGTGGGTTTTAAGCGTCCAAAAACGACATTTTTGACCAAAACCTAACTTCGGTGAACGACAATAGCGAGTCCTCATAGACGTAAGCGGGGGAACACAAAACATTGCCGCAAACAGAAGATTCTGCTAAGGAGATAATATGGCGGGCCTAAGAGGAGCAGGTTTCAGTTTGTAAGGAAGTTTTATCGAGAGGAAAGCTATTCTAACGAGTTAAATTTATATGATAGTGATGGAGGCAACATTTTTGGAAACGTTGGGGCCTCGTCTGTATCGATTGAAGCACGCAGTGTTGGAGAAAAACGTGTCAGAGAAGAGCAGCGAGCTATAACAGATTGAAAGTGAGACCAAATTTTTTCTTGCGTTTCGGAATACACTGCCTGGTATTGTTTCATTTTGTGATTTATTTCATCGGCCAAGTATAGCAAAAAAGGTAGAAGTTGAAAGGCCAGAGCTTAGACTGCCATCACTCCAGCATCCAGGATTTCGATCAAACTTCCTTGATTGTGTGGGTGCTTGAAAAAGACAGCGGTATATTACGTGTACCGACAGCAGCTACAGCTAGCCGCAAGCGCGCAAAAAAAAATAATCTTACTGGCACACGAGTAGGTGAGGATTATGTTGTCAATGTCATACCACGAAAACATTGAATTGCAGCAGCTACGTTGCAGGATACCTTTTAGTATTGACCGTTCTTCGGATGCGGTAGTTTCTCTTGTGGACTCAAACCGCGGGAGGATTATATGATAAACTATAATACGGAGGATTCTTCTAGTACATGTAATGAAAATAAATGTAACATGTTCCTCAATGAGGATTAAGGTTTATACGCTACATTACTCCGCTTTCTAGATAAACTGAATATTTACCTACACTATTGATCTCCAACTTGTGAAGAGCCTCGTGTCTACTTTTCCGGACTGCGGCCTTTTATCAGCAGAACTATCAGACACTTCCGGTTCTACATGCTACATAGGTTGCTATTATAATACGCATGTTTGACGATTTCGTTCCTCTGGCGACTGAAACTGTCGGTACAGCACCAGCAAGTAATGCTTGTGCTTCTTAAGAACCATTTCTGATATGTAAAATTTCTCGTAGCGGTCACTGAGTGAGGAGAAAAATGACTGAAAAATTCTGAAGATTACCGAGTGCTCGGGAGGTTCAGCGAAATCGGTTATTTTAACTTGGACGAAGTTAAACCATTGTTGCCTCAAATTTGGAGCTTTAGGAAATTTTTACATGACATGCCCCTTTTTAACGAGTGAATGCTTTGACATGAACGAAGTTATAGCGTATAGCGGACAAATTTCACTCGCTCGATCCCTCGATCCCTCGATCCCTCGGTCGATGGCCACTAGGTTGTAAACTTTAATGTATGCGTAGTACGGTAATTTATGCATTATCAGTAAAACAAAAATGGCATCTGGCGCGGATCTCTTCTATTTTTCAACACGGTATTTTCACTCTACAATTACAATTAGACACCTTTTTGGAGTTCGAAATTGAAAGAAATAACCCTAAATAATACTCGAGCCGCCCAAAAGAGGAGACATTTAGAATATTAAAAGTGAGTCACGTTTGAAGTTCTTCGATCGATTCAAGCTCTGATCAAGGCTCAAGCTGTCGAAACTTTTAAAAACCAAGCTGCCGACTCAAGACTTAGGAAAAAACAACTTAAGTATGTTAAATGTTGTATTTTTCTTTATACCAAGTGTATGAATAAAATGTAATTTATCTGAATCATTCTATATTTTCTTTTGTACCACTATGGGAATTATATGATATTTTCTTTTGTTTGCGTCTGAACTATAAAAAACCCTTCAATGCCTTTTTCCCAGCGTATATATTTAAAGCGAACTGATATTAGTACCTGTGTTTCTCATACTTGCGGGGGGGGGGGGGGGGGGGGACCGTTTTCTCCGCCGGGATTTGATCTCGCGACCTTCGATACCTAAAAGATGATGCAAGATTCCTTTTTTGACTACGGGGGACACCACACGGGAGCGACAGGAGCCCTGTGCTTTTGCTCCGCTGATTGAATGGACGACTATCGCAGGCTCAATGAGATTCACCGAGACACCGAGGACCCCGATTTGCTGTTGTCTTGAGCTGGAAGTGGCTTGATTTACTCACCAAATGACTGGTTTCAGTGGCTATGTTCATCTTTTCTATTCATGGATCTATTTAGACGCTCGACAGTGTTTTTCTGCTCAATCTCCATATTTCCTTGACATCGGTGAATGGTCTCGAATTAGTCAGCGCGATGGACTATGTTATCATACGCAATGGTTGAAATATAATAATTTTAAAATATTATTATCGGAACGGAGGAAGCGTTGCGTGACGGAGGACAAAAAAATAAGATTTACCTTTTAATTTTCATAGTATCTCAATTATGTTTTTTTTAATAGGAGAGCAAACCCATTTTTGATAATTTAAAACTGTAGTTAATTTTAGTCCAAGAATTGCAACTTCATAGATAACTGTAGTATTTTTCTGTCCAAGAGTTTCGTGTATGACAGAACTGAAGACGAATGAATGTTTACATATAAAATTAATTTTATATTGTGCGTGCGAAGCACAGACTACACAAACAAGATCAGAATGTTTTGAAATGATTGAAATATTTTATTTCACGAAACAGCAACTTGCTTTAAAATAAAACTCAAACCAGTTCGAACATATGGCCGAATATTTAAACGACGTCTAAAAAGTTAGTCAATGAGGTCTAAATAAACTTATAAGCAGGTCAGTCTATTAAAGTCGCTAAATGTTTTTTTAGTCTGTGTTATATATACACCTTCTAATTATAAACGGGGTTTACTGTACGGTTAATATAGTTAGGTTGGCCAGTCAGTTTGAAATCATATTAGGCCATGGTTTTGTTAAACCCTGTGTAAACCTTGTTTTTAAAAATATTCGGCCCATAAAGTTGGCGATTATCGAATATCAGTGATTAGAGACTTTTCGTTTGAGTTTCCCTCCCGGACCATGAATGCCGCGCGGGAATCTATTGTTCTGTTTCGAGAAATAAATCGTTTCCTCGAAATCCCTATTCGAGTCAGACTCAAAACTCGATTCTCAAAAACATCGCGGACGAGACTGTCAACTTACATTTACCCGGTACTACTGCATATTTCTATGTTAATTAATTTATTTACTTTTCCATTCACGAGTTGGCACATAGTGCCTTTGATTGTTGGATTAGTTACTACAAAAACTGACCACACAACATCTAAAAATGAATGAATTCGCCTGAAAGCAAGTAAACATGTGCGCATTTCATAAGGCTATAAAGGGAGACCTTTCGCTTCCGGTCAAAGAAGGGTCCACCCGTGACGTCACGGACAAGATGGCACAATTCAAGATGGCGGCTTTTTTTAATTTGGGGCAGCTTTTTCCATGTGAAAACGCGCTCGGAGAGAAAAAGAATTACAGATCTGGACTACTTGATGAACGTACTAAACAGCTATATGACCAGAAAAACATATCATTTTTGGGTTTACATGCCCTTTAAAAGGCGGCATACTGGCATTCGCTTGACGTTTCCAACGCTAAAGTCACGATAAGACACAATCTATTATTGGTGTATTGGCGCAAGCAAGTTCCGAAAAATGGCACTGCAAGACAGCAACTGTGATTGGCTTAAATCGGGAAAGGAATGTGATTCGGATTTGAGCAGCCGTTAGTGGGGAGAAGAGTTGGGTGACGACACAAATAATGGCTGCGTAGGAGACTACTGTCATCCCAGTTCATCTAAATATACCTGATTAAATAGACAGCTAGATTTTGACTTTCATTTTACTGAAAACAATTTTCAGTTGATAACAAAATAAACTTAAGTTAAACTTAATTATTGCCAATTATTTTTTATAATATTATACACTGCCACCATAGCGTCTGTATTTATATTGTTTGTGATCAGAAAACTGAAGTTGTGTGACGCGTGACAAAAAGTGAAAAGTACAATGTTTACAAACGCTTTACTCTTCTGATTGGCGTTAAAACCTCGAATTGTAATATATATATAGTCTATTTTAATACACAACAGCTCTTCTGTCCAAAATTTAAATTAAAACTAGGGGTACCATATTGGAAGTGAAGTGCTGCCACATTTGTAATTTCATTATCATCGTTGGTTTTATAAAACAATGTCACGCAAGATCCTTTCGTGCATTTGCGTCTCAAAATAACCTTTACTAACAAAGCGCAAAACCAACATCTGGTAGTGACAGACACATTTGTTACAATGTCACAGCCAGATTTAGGACACTACTTCCAAATATTTAATTTTCGAGGAAATTCAAGTAAACCAATTGTGAACACAATGCAACGTGTCCAAATATTTAATTGTCGATGTGATTGAAGTAAACCAATTTAACGGCGGTCAAGTCCGTCTGCGACGCAGGCTAGGCGTGCGTGAAATCGTAGAAAAAAGGAGCACGCGACTCGGATCTCACAAGGGTCAGTTCATATGTTCGCTTGAAACATAACAGGGCGGCTTGGTAATAAAACAATGTCACGCAAGATCCTTTCGTGCAAGAGCGTGTGCAACAGCGTCTCAAAACAGCCGAAATTGGCAACAATCAAGCATCAGAGCGTCTCAAAACAGCGTCTCCTCGAGCGTGCAAAAGAAATCCCGAAAACAACAATCGTCTCTTCTCGTGCAAATTCGAGCGTGCAATAGTTGTCACAAATCAGACTTTTCACGCGGCGGGGCCTGGGTACTGCTAACAAACATCTTACCGGCAGATGGAAATCCTGAAATCGAAACTCAGGACAGAAATAGGAGGCTGCCCTGTGCGGGCAACAACAAACCGCAAAATATTTTTCTTAAAAATTGAAGGGCCACAATTTTTTGTAATGATTTATAGCAAGCAAACATTATATTTAAATGTTGTTCAGCACACAGATTTGACAGCATAGAAACATAAAATCGCCGGCCTTCATTCAAATGCAGCAATTCCATTTTCCCTTGGAACATGTAATGCACCAGTCAATATAAACCCCCGCACCCCCCGGCCGGGACATAGCGGGGCATTTGACAGGCACTTACTTCAAAAGTTGTTTAACGCCCGCACCCTGTGGCAGTTTTTTTGTTCTAATGGGAATAAATACCCCCGCTCAAATGCCCCGGTCCTTTCGGAAATAGTGTAAGCTTTATAATAATTTAGCCTATGGATTTTAGCAAAAACAAAGATACTGTACAAAACAAGAACGTTTATTAAAAATATTAAAAATGGTGATACAGATCGACATTCATTTCCACAGTCATCGCATCGCCATGCGGTAGAACACTGAGGAGCTTGAACGCCCACACACTGTGCATGGTATACTGGCCAATGAGACAGTCTCTGTTTAACATGTTCTAATAGAACATTGAAGTACATGTACCAGGCCACACTCACAGAGTCATTCTCATCCCCACAGCCCTTTCTCAAGTCCAATATCTCGACCCAGTCTTCTCTGAAAATTATCGTGCCAGTCTCTCCGCCGTCAGAGGAAAATGCCCCGCTCCATGCCCCGGCTGATTTTGTACGAAGTTCAAAAGCTTTCAAAAGCCCCTGTAGCCGTGCCTCTCAGTGTCGTAAAATCACTTCAAATTCCCCGCTATGTCCCGGCCGGGGGGGGTGCGGGGGTTTATATTGACTGGTGCATAAGCGCTTATATTAATATTTTAATTTCCCAGGACAAGAAACAATATGGCAAGCAAAACATCGTATCGAAACGAGAAGAGATAACAACTCACTAGGCAACTTTCCAGTATTTCAGTAAAAGCTGGAAGATTTCGTACTATTTTAGCCTAAAGAAAAGCTTGTGAAAATCGTTTGTTTGTTTATTGAGCTCAGCTTTGGGACTGGGAATTTTAATTCAAAGATGCACAATGTGCAGTGACGATTTATATTATTATACTTCGCAAGCAATACTGACACTATTAGAAACATAAAATCGCCTAGATTCAAATGGAGAAATTCAATTTCCCTCTGTACATTTTAATTTCCTAGGACGAGAAACATGGCAAGCGAAATATCGTATCGAAAAGTGAGGAGAAAAACATATAATAATTCACTAGTATTTCAGCGCAGTCGGAAAGCCGTTTATAGATTTCGTACTATAATCAAAGCAATGTTTGGAATGAAGGTAAGCCAGCAATTTTTAATGTAAAAATACGCCAAACAGGCGTGTTTTCCATATTTTCACTTACCGAGCTCAGCTTTTAAATTTCGGACTGGGATTCCTGCTCGTTCTTTCTCAAGTTCCTTCTTGTTTTCACGTTTCGTTTCTAAACTGAAACAATGCAAAAACAGTCGTGAAGTTAACGATTAAATACGTAAACAAAGGTGCAAAACTTTCTACCTGCCTAGCAGCAGAAAATTTAAATAAGCTCAAGCTTATAAACCGAATTGAACGGAAAATTAACCTTACCGCTAGCGGCGCTAAGCTATTATACGCTCGCCTGCCAAATATAAAATAAAACTCAAGAACACTTAGCTTTCTTTTGGCCAACAGGCGACTACTTGAATCTGCACTTTGTCTGCTACCCGAAGGACTTTCTTCGCTCTTAAGCAGCAATAAGATGCTAGAAAGCGAAGGAAAATTTCTTGAGTCGACAAAACACTTTCTTTAGATCAAGAACTAGCAAAAAAATCCGGCGAAAACACGCCACTGAGCTGACGCGACCGGACGCGAGTCGGCAACCAGGTAAAATGGCGGCAAAACACAGCCTCATTTTCATGCATAGTAGTCACCAGGCTCCAGGGAACTGCTAATTACAGCCTTAAAACAAATGACGGAAATTTAATTTTGCAAAACAGACAACTGAATTGGAAAGAGGATGCTCTAAACCCTCTCATAAATTTCTCCTTTTGGTTTTAAATTAATAAGTGGCCGATTTAGCGCCAACAAGAAAATGATCAAACGCTGCTCATGCACTGCTCTTCCCTGATATTTAAAATAAAAAATAATAATCGCCCTTTTGATAAACTTTACTTCAATATCTACAACTAACAGGAATAAGGCGCTGTTTTATTGAGCATAATGTACTTTTAAAGCAATTTGAAATATTCAAAGCGATCTGGTCACGTGACTGATGACGTCACGTAAGATACGTGTTCAAAAACGTGTTCTTCACATAAATATCTATCCACATGTAGATTTTTGTTGCTATGCGCCTTACATTTCGTGAGATATAGCTGAACAAATTTTTCCACACATTTTTGCACTCGTGTATAGCCCCCTTAAATTTAAAATGCCAGAATATTAATGGCCATTTCAAAATTCCCCATATCAATGTCTTGCTGAAAATATTGATTACTTTTCAATTGATAGAGACCTGTTCTCACAGTAAACAAAAACGCACTTTCGGGCGTGGTCACGTGACTAATGACGTCATCACACTAAGTTTGATATGAGAGTTATTTTATGGTAAGTGCTATTACCTTGTGGTGCTTCACCCTTCTGGGCCTCAAATTGACAAAGTTATTTGACATTGAAAAATTTCCAGTTGCAAAGGACTCTGGGAAGGTTCTTATTATAATTATATATTGCTTTTATAACAAGTGGAACCGGAATAAAAGCAATATATAATTTAATTGTCATAATGGAAAAGTGGTAAATATGATACCACCTACTGCCCTTAGGTTTAGTTTTAGTGGGGTTTAGAAATTGCGAAAATCATACAAATTTGTTAGTAAAATTGTTTGCGGGTACATTTTCCGCGATGTTCCATCAGTCACGTTTAATACAGGCTCATCCACCCAACTCTAGGGCAACTGGTTTATAGAAAAGCCCATTAAAAGAAAAAAAGTCCATTCAAGAAAACTTTGACGTAGCTCACGTTTCTCCAGATCATTTGAGGAACTCTCAGAGTTTTCAGTGAAATCAAATTACCGTCAGCATGCTCAAATGTTTTCGTCCCTCAAATACACGTTTATTATTTAAGTGACCGTTGAATGCAGGCCATAAACAATAAAATATGTTAGTCGGGACATATGTATTATCTGAGTAATAATTAGTCCCTTGAGTTTCTGACAAGATTATAGAGTTATTTAAAAAAACTGTACCTCTTTTTACAGAAAAAAACTCCAAAACGCCATAGAAATAAACCCCGAATATTTTTTCAATCCATGAAAATAAACATTTTTCATTTGAGAGTTATATTGTACTACATTGCCATGTGGTGTGTTTCAATAGTTATTGTTCCAGTTTCATATGTCCAATTATACACAGATACTCTCTCTTAGACTTAGAAATAATGTCATACCTGTGACCTCGATAATAAGGACACCACTCTTACTAATACATGTACGTACACTTTGGTCTGTCCCTTCATGGTCTATATTAGACAGGGCAGATTAATCAGACGAAGGTAATTGTATATCTTTTCACTTAATTTGTTCTCAAATTAATTTTTATTACCCACACTGCCGGAGTTTATTCCAGTTCACATAGCCGACTAGGAGAATTGCAACTCCCTCTAGATGGGATGCTAGTGCAACACCAGGTTAGCCCCAGTATTTTGCTAGGTTGTCCTAACAGTTTGCAAGTACCCATTTATACTCTTGGCCAGTGGAGACTTGAGGCACTGTCACCTGTGAGAGTAAAGTGTCTTGCCCTAACACAACACCAGATACCCTGGCCACTGGGTATATTTAGGATAAGTTATCACAAGTTACCACAACTTTTAAAATGACTTGAATGGTCATGCAGAATCACATTAAGTAACTATTTTATTATTTTTATTTTTTGAAGTGAATTCAGTTTTCAAATTTTGGGACCAAGTGAATAGTAAATTATGATTACAGTTAACACTTTCACCACTCGTGGCTTAAAGTTACATTGATTGGGATCATCTTAACATATTTTTAGTAGAAAAAGCAAGGAAGCTATCACATTTCCACACAGTTCTCAAAATATTTATTTAGCTTTTTTCCCTGGGAATACATGCACATGTAACTCTGAAATGCAGGGTTAATTTCTAACCCAAAAGCATTACATATAATGAATTGCATGATTTTCCTGGCATATGATGTTGTCTTGTATCACACTGTAATCAGGGTGATGAAATAAAAACCTGAAGAGGAAACAACACAGATCATTGTATCAATACAATAAAACCATGATTGCTGATGCATCAGCAACATTTAAAAACTACTGATAACATTAAAAAGAAACATATGAAAACAACTATGGTAAATTAAGATTTTGGCTTCAGTGAAAAGACCTACATTGCATTTAGCTTGGTTTGTTTGTTGCCCATTGAAGACCATGTGACGTTACTCTATAGAATTGTTTATTTCAAATTGTTTCATATTCACATGTATAGACCTTATTCATAGATGGCGGTCGATTAATTATTATTTTATATTCATGCTAGTCAGGTCCCCTAGCCCCGTTAGTATGTGCAAAATTCAAAATAAATTTTACTCAAAATGAGGCTAGGCAGGGTGATTAGCATGAATATAAAATAATAATTAATCCACCGCCATTTATGAATAAGGTCTATACGAATGCATAATTTTTAGATCTAGACAAAGGAACAATTCTCTAGAGAACATCACGTGGTCTGAAATGGGCAATTTACATTTGAAGCTAAATACCGTAATGATTCGATTTAGCTCCCGGGGCGCTTATTTACTATTTCGGAGGCCACTTATTCGAGACAGCTGCACTTATTCGGGGCAGTGCGCTTATTTCTTTTTTGAGAAACAACCGAATGATCAAAACAAAACAATCACCACAAAATTTGAAGAAGAGATCATTCATTTGAAGGAATTGTGCACTCACATGGACATAATAGTTGAGAAACTCAGACGAAGACCACTGTTTTTGTGTGTACTGCGCTTGCGCAAGTCAACACTATGCACTTATACCGTAAAATTGTAAACAAAAGAAATGTTAACAATGCTCTATTGTTAACATCAAATCGATAAACAAACCACAGACAATCGATCAAATCAATAACAAACCACGGTTTCCGAATTTTAATGGCCGGCGCTTCGATACCATACACAATAATGTAAATCAAGTCGATACAATAGCAATGAATCAAGCCTTCGATAAAATGCGCAATAAATCAAGCCTTCGATACGAAATCCTCCCTTCGACGCGATCGCAATGAATAATAATAATAACTAATTTACATAGTGCTTATTCATCGCTGGGCTAAGCGCTTTACAAAGTATAATGGATAAAAACTAATGAATCAAGCCTTCGATAGGATACCCAATAAATCTAGCATTCGATGTGATCAAAATGAATCAAGCCTTTGATAAAATACGGGATAAATCTAACCTTCGATACGATCGCAATGTTTCAAGCCTTCAATAAGATACGCGATAAATCTAACCTTTGATACAATACATGCATACATACATCAATCAATCACAATGAATGAAGCCTTCGGAAAGATGCAATGATCTAGCCTTTGGTACAATACGCAATGAATCAAGCCTTCGATAAGTTACGCGATAAATCTAGCCTGCGAGCAAGCTCTCTTGGCGTTTTTGGAGGGAAAATAGAAAGAGCGGGGGAAAGAGAGCTTGCACTTATGTCTCAGAATTTTGAATGCCGCCCCTCAAAACCCCCCGCCGTTTCCAGCTGTTTGAGCTGTCAAAATTTGGTCAATTGAAACTTCGTGGTCGTCTCAATTTTCTACGTAACGCAATGCCTTGTATTCGATCTCACACGCTCGAAAGTCGTTTCTCGAAAATTACTAAACGGATCGAATCGAAAAACATCTCTATCGAAAGGGGTTTCAAAGCGCAGGACAGCTAGCATATTTGTTCCACGTTTGTTAGAAATTCCGCTCTGAAATTTCTGTTGCAAGATTTTGCATATTTAATTACAAAAGCCAGTGTGTAGTATTTAACCTTCGATACGATCGTAATGAATCAAGCCTTCGATAAGTTACGCCATTAATCTAGCGGATCGTTTTCTGTACTTGCCAGTAAGTTTTACCCTGGTTCTGTCAACACGTTTAACTACATGAACATTATTGCTTGTTTATACATTGGACCTTCGGTCCCATCGATTTGGCAACGGATCGTAGATAAAACATTTGACACATACGCCATTGACACGCGAGGTGTCACTTGCGAGTATATGCCGGCTCATTGACTCTCGCGAGAAACGAGACACGTCTCGCGAGAAACGAGACGAGACTCGCGAGAAACGAGATGAGACGGTGTTGTCTATAAGATTCCATGTGAATGCGGCAAAGTATATATCGGTAAAACAGCGATATCGATGCGTGAAAGAATAAAGGATCACGACAGAGACATGCAGCTTGCAGGTACTCAGAACTCCGCAGTTTCGGAATATGCCAAAGAGACTGGGCACCTTCCTATTCTCGGTTTTCACTGTCACGCCATAAATAAAAAAAATCAAAACCGTTCAATGAATGAAGTCAAGGAATTGACATGTCATAGATAATGAATAAATAAGGAATCAGTCCAAGTCTCAGGTCTGTGCGGTATTCCGTACTCGAGTTATTTGTCAAAATGTTCCACACAAATTTATAGAGCTCAGTATGGAAACGCCATGTTGGAGTCCCTCTGATCAAGTAGTCTCCACACTTTAATTTAACATTACTTTGTTTTTTTTGGTTTTAACTTGGCTTGTCACTATCTCAAAATAATGAATTGATACTCAGTTCAAAAAAAAAATGATCAATACAGTTCAATTCACATTCCTCAAGTCTTACAACTCTGTTTCTGTAAATTACATTCTTCATATTTATCAAGATTAGATAAATAATAAATTTATCTGGCAAGTAAAATTAACACAGTTTGTTATGATGTGAATTTTATTTTTATACACCCTTCCCAGTTTCTTCCCTTCTATCCCCACCATCCTTTCCAAGCTGGCTAGTGTATTTTGAGTAAATCATATTTAGTGACAAAGACTTTACCACTTCCAAATGATAAATCAACCTAGGAAAAACCTTGCAGTACACACATGTACGCGTTGCGTACCTATTTTTGTAATGTGGCATTACGTATGTGACCAATTAAAGGAATATGAACCTCGGTTGATCTCAGTGTACTCTGACGGTGCTGTAATATTAGAATATTAGAATAGGGGCACTTATTAGAATATGGGCACTTATTAACAAAAACACATTCGAAGGGTGGGGGGGAGGGGGGGGAGCGCTTATTCAAAAGGAGGTGCTAAAGGGGGCCTAATAAATTTGCTCGCTTGATGCTTGTTCAGTTGTTGTAGCACCCAGGAAGCGATAATTGATGTATTTACATTTTAAAGTGTGCACAATTCAATCAAGCCATTTTCATTAATGTAATGATCTGTAATGACTCCAGGGATCAGAGATAAAATTATTCCCTGACCATGGGAAAATATTCATTGCTGAATGTACATGTAAACATGACATTTGATATTGTACAGTCTCGCCAGGACTTTCGCTTTCACAGAAAACAAAATTAAATCTTCTTTCAAGACGAGAAACACAAGACAAGAAACACGCATACATCTAGGTGTGTTTTAATCGCCTACGCGATAAGGTGTGAAGAAACTGTCAACTTACTTTTGACCAGACTGGTGGTACTGTACAATACTGAATAGGTAAACTTATGTGGGGACAATGTTTTCAAACTTACCAAACTTAGCTGAGGTCCAATCATCATTCCACATCCACTGCTTGGCTTTTATAACCGGAATGAAATAAGAGCTCTTAAAAGGTGACCACTGGTACCCTATCAAACAAAAAGGTAATGATTAATATGAAGCAAGGAAAGGTCTACATGTACATACCTACATATTGTAGCTAACACATGCAGTTTCTGCACGAAGCAAGCATGAAGCATTGCTACTCCCCATGGATAAGATGCTATTCCATCACAGGTTACCCCTAGCATTTTGTCAGGTTACCTTGTCAGTTTGCTGGTACTCATTAATATTTTGTACTCCTTGGTAGGAGAGGGCAATATGAGAGTAAAGTGTCTTGCCCAAGGACACAACACAATGACCCCAGCCAGGGCTTGAACATGGACAGCTCGATCCAGTCCAGTACACTAAATAATAGGCAACAACAGGTTTTTAGTCAGAGGAATACCATCCATTTAATAATTCAGATGAGAAATACCAGGCCTTTAATAGTGCAGATGAGAAATACCAGGCCTTCAATTGTTCAGATGAGAAGGAGAAGGTACTTCCCTAATCTGTGATAACTGTTAGTATTATCCTAGCATCAATAAAAATTGCTTTCGCCAACTTCGCTCGTGTCCAGTCTCTCACATGTCACGTTTTTGGGAAAATTACATCTATCTACGCTATGAAGAAGTGAAAATGACAGAAAACTGTCAACGGAATAGGAAGAAGCATATATCCAAACCTCTCATCGAAGTTTGCTTTTAGTTTTAAATTGAAAAGTCGCTGAACAGGATCGAAACAGGAGGCAATCCAAATGTTACTTTATTCCTCACCCGTTTATTATTTTACAGAAAAAATTAAAGCGGTCTTTTTTAATAATTGTACTTAACACATTGACGCCCATACCGGCCATAACCGGCCAAGAGGAGACCACGAACTTGTACCACTTGTGACGTCATCACTTTTAATGCCAGAGGATGTCTTTGATAATCAACGGATAGAGTTGGAAAATGTCTAACAAACCATGCCTAAACGAGCACGAAACGTTAAATTGGACCAGAGATACACACAAAACAACTTGGATTTTTCCTCCAAAATCACCCAAAAACGCGACCTTCGCTACCATTGACACTCTTTGTCAAAAAAATTCCCTTTTCCCAACGTTTAAGTTAAAACTTTTTCAACGTGAACAAAGGCGACTGAAAGGCCAACAAAACCACAAAATAAAATGAGAGAAAAAGGAGAGCAAGAACGGCAAAAAAAAATAAAAGGGAAAAGAAAAGCCTAAAGTCAGGTGAGTTTTTCAAACCAAAAACTATGTCCAAATTTTGATTTCTGCGCATGCCCGAGGAAAATATTGAATTTGTTGCTTTTACGTAGAAGGGGATGTTAGTTGCCGTGTTTTAAACTAAGTTTTAGACAGTTTGACATTAAACTGTCGAGATAATGGCCAGAAATAGGCAGCTGGGATGTTAGATTGCCGCTTTTTGGGAAAAGCCTGGGTGTCAATGGGTTAAATACCTATAATTTAGTTGAAATAAATTAGAGTATAATAACGTTTTAAAGCAATTCAAAATATTAAAAACGATGTGGTCACGTGACCTATGACGTCATAAAAAAGACGTTGCCAAAAACGTAAACTTCACATGAACATCTATCCACATGTAAAATTTTTGTTGCTATACGCCTTGCACTTGATGAGATATTGGCTAGAACCTAGGATCTCTCTTTTTTCTTCTCGTGTATAGCCCCCTTAAATTTAAAATGCCAGAATATTAATGGCCATTTCAAAATGCCCCATATCAATGTCTTGCTGACTACATTGATTGCTTTTCAATTGATAGAGACCTGTTCTCACAGTAAACAAAAACGCATTTTCGGGCATGGTCACGTGACTAATGACGTCATCGCACTAAGTTTGATTTGAGAGTTATTTTATGGTAAGTTTTATTATATTATGGTGTAACATCGTTCTGGTCTTCAAATTTGACAAAGTTATTTGGCATTGAAATATTTTCAGTCGCAAAGGGTTCTGGGAAGGTTCTTATCATTATTATATATTACTTTTATAACTATTACTGTTCAATAACATTTTATAAATTACAAATTAAGTACCGATATCGCTGCCACTCAGTGAGATATTGTTGCCACTCAGCAAGATATTGTTGCTGCTCAGCAAGATATTGTTGCCACTTGTGTTGGAACAATGGTTAAGCACCATCCATAAAACTGTTCCAGACATTGAAACTGCAGACTATCTGTTAAGATAGCCTATATAATGAAGTACCGTAAACACCAGCGTATAAGCTGCACTCACAGATAAGCCGCACCCCAAGTTTAGAAGCTCAAATTTTGGAAAAAACTAAAACTAAAAAAGTTCACAGTCGAGTCTTAAAAAAACTAACTTTGCTTCAATAAACATGATAAAGATGAAAGCTATCAATCATATTGAGTGTTCAAAGTTTGTATCAATCGTTCGTGTCGATCGCGTTTTAATAGTTTTTTTTACACGTACATGTAATTTCAACTCTGTTATTATGTGAAGGGCATGAACACCTACTTAGGCACATGATTGTTCTCTCCATGGAAGTTTTTGTCATTTCTTTATTCAAGTTAGTTTTTTGAGGGAGGTTTCCGTGTCAACACAAAAGCATACTTCATTGCATCAAGAGCTTAGTAACTGGGCATTTCATCAGCACCTTGTCGTGTCAGGCCTGGGGTGAGGTAAATAAATATTATAGTTTACGGTGCCATTCGCACTCGTTTGTTTGTGTTTGTTCGCTTGTCAAATGAAGAAGTTTGAGTTCTCTTCGGCTGTTCATGGTTATATTCACCCATTCATGTCCACAAAGATGTCTGGAGACAATAATTACTCATTGCTCAAAGGGAGTTTGAGAGCAAGTTCGACAAATTTGCCATCATAAGTCCTCGGCAACACTGCAAACAACCAGTCTCGCTCTCTTCTTGTTTTGTGTTGATTGGGAAAATTTACAGAACCAGCTTTTATAGATGTTCTCGCAGATAAGCAGCATCCTCGATTTGGAATGAAATTTCTGGGGAAAAGGTGCGGCTATTATGCTGGTGTTTACAGTACTCACATTCATAAATCCGTGACTTTCACTTAGGAAAACTTCATTGTTTAATCTGCATCATACACTGTACATGGCCACGTGAATCAATAGCCTGACATTACAGAGCATTAATAAAAATGATAAATTCATTCACTGTATCCAAGGTTATTTTGTTTTGCAAACAAATAATTTTGAAAATGACACAGAGCTTTACAAAGGCCAAACTATTCCATTGGATCTTTCCTGGAGATCTTTCTAAGTTCGTAAAGACAATCATGGTTGTCTCATTAATTATTACACCATGCTACACATAACACAAGAGACGACTGACAATGTGTGGGCCAAGAAAAACAAATTTATTTGTAATAAACAAAATTCCCCTGGGAGGGAGGGAAGGTACAAACGACAACTGCTGCAGACACATGCGAGACTGTCAAATCGGATGACTATGACTATGATGATTGGTATCAAAAGCTGTGGGTGAAGGTGCAGTGGGGTTGGACTTCCTAAGAAATGAGAAGAAGGCAACAGTGAAGGGGCACCAAATTGCAGCGTCTGTCAGCCTGGTGATATCGAGTCGGGACTTGAACTGGCGTAGGATGAGTGTGGAAATAGGATTGTTTTGATTCATAGCCAATCCATGAGACGCTGGAGACCCTTTTTGACCAAGATGACCTCAATGGAGTCCAGAGCGGGGCATGGAGACCAGTGAAACAGGCGATACAGGCAGAGGCCATTCAATTAATTCAGTATGGTTTGGTATGATGTTGAAAAACAGGTCAGGAATGCAGCGTACATGTATGAAGAGATGGTCTGAGGAGACGCAGGTAAAGACGAATGCCAGAAACACACACAGAAGGAGAGGTAAGACTTCCATTGAGACTTGAGATTCCGCTGAGTTCCTGATGCATAGGCGTGGGCTTGTACAGAGGCAGTAATGTGCGATAAGGCTGAAAGTGAATCTGGTACAGTACTTGGGTTGAGCGAGGGCAGAGGAGCTGTCGAGAATCAAGAAGAAAAGTGGTGAGCGAATGGAAATTCACATCTGCATGTCAAACAGGAAGAGCTCTTGGGGGCAGTGCACGGGTGTGGTATCAAGGTCAGTGTGAGGGAGTGAAACTGGGCCTCATGAGATGGGGCACAATGCCAACGACTGAGGTGGTCAGTGATGGTGTTGTTGCAGCCCAGAATATGCTCAGCTTGAAGATCAAAATCGTAAATAATGCTGATAGGAACCTAAATCTCCCTGAGACAAGCTTGCATTCCATAGTTCCTTGAATGGCAAGATTGGAGAATGAAGCATTTCCCCTGGAGGAGTGCACCCCAAAGCTTGAGGGCCACCATGATTGTGAGTAGCTCAAGGGTATTGATGTCATGACCAAACGATTGCGGAATGTTGTCCGGGAAAGGTGTGTGAAAGTAGAGACCCTGAAAAAACCTGCCTGCTCCTGTGCGGCAGGCGGCAGTGGACAGGAATCGGGATGTGTGATCCAAGGATCAGTCTTGATGTTGGAAACTCCATTAAGGTGGCCGAACACAGTTTGCGCACGCTCTGCAATTTTCATTGCATGACGCAATGTAGCGTGTGTACAATGGTTGAGAAAAACAAACATGGCGCCGATACAGCGATCATTTTATTTGTTCCCTGCTGGTTCTAGATTACAAAGTGCTAAAAAATTACACAGTCTGTTGCCTGTTAAAAGTTATGTTAGAGCAGTATGTCAGAAAAAGTCAAAGAACCCAGCCATTTTCAACATTGCCGCGAGAACCCATTTAAATGCAGTAAATCAAACCAGTAGCTGGTGAGTTGCATGTTGGAAACCAAAAACCAAAGCTTATGATTGGTTAGCCTGTTATTGGATTTTACAAAAGGTAAACAAAGCTGTCAAAACACAGCCATAGCTATTGTGCATGATGGATTTTTTTGACTAAAAGCCAACAAGCGCTCTCAGCTGATCCAAAGTTTGAAGCTTTCAAAGGATGGAATTCAAATTGTAAACAAACAAGGCCATTGAGTAGCTCCAGACGTTTGTTTGGTTCATCATGCAATCTTTCCTCAAAATATATATTTTAATGTGAATACCAAGGATTCTATTTATTTGATTCAAAATACAAAACATTGAAATGGCCCTGAAATTGATTATCTTTAGCGTTTTCACTTTGTCTTATACAGCGTATACTGGTATTTAACTCTAAACTTTATATTTTACCACATGTATTCCTTAAGGACGTTCGCGCCCAATTCTTCCTACATTCAGATTTGTTTAAAACTTTTGCTGCAGTTAGATAATGACCAACTCATGTCAGAAAGGCAAAAAAATTGGGGGTCATTGTGCTCGTTTCGGAGATAAAGCGCATTGAAGACCATAGTGTAATTAGAACTTTTGGTCATGTAAGGCAATATCGGCTTCATTGCTATCAGCAAATATTAATGTAAAATGGAGAACTCTAGATAAGATGGATGTGTTGATTTCAATGCATATAGGCCTATTGAGTAAATTTTTGCAGATGATGTCATTCCTTCAGGTAGAATTAGCCTTACAGTAGGATACTTTTAAGTTATGCACACCCGCATTCACAGAAAAATGTGATCGCAAATTAGTAGAAAAAGCGAAATAATCAAAACTTCTCACGTTCAGAATTTGTTTGTTTTTTGTTAAAATGGAGAGAATCAATAAAGGAAGTGATCTATGAAAAGAAAAACAGGGGTCACCGTGCTTCCAAGAGAGTAAAATCCTCGCCAAGTTATTCAAGCGGCCTCCAGCACTATAATTATTTGTCCAGTTTCATTCTAAGCGCGCGCGCTGGATGCATGACGTGGCGCGTGCGCACGGCATGAATAGCGTGCGTAGTAAGGATGCGCACTAGCAATGGGCGCGAACGTCCTTAAGTCAAAATATTAGTTAAATAGGCAAACATTTCCGATAAAATGGAGCAAATCTCTGCAAATATTCTATTTTCAAGCTCTGGAATCTATTTGCTTATGAAACAGACATCTTCGACTGAAATGTGATATCTTAAACAAATATTCAAGGCTTCATAGCTCAGTTGGTAGAGCAACGCACTAGTAACGCGGAGGTCATGGGTTCAAATCCCATTGAAGCCAGAATTTTTTTCTGGCTTAAAAATTGCAATTGCTTAAATTGCATTCACAACTGCGATGATCATATATTCATTTCATTCCATTTCCGCAGTTCATATATATATATATGCTTTCATTCATATATTCATCATCACATTATTCATTCCTATCACAGGTGTATAAACTCACAATTGACCTGCTCCCAACGTGTGGCTTCATAGCTCAGTTGGTAGAGCAACGCACTAGTAACGCGGAGGTCATGGGTTCAAATCTCGTTGAAGCCAGAATTTTTTTCTGGCTTAAAAATTGCAATTGCTTAAATTGCATTCACAACTGCGATGATCATATATTCATTTCATTCCATTTCCGCAGTTCATATATATATGATTTCATTCATATATTCATCATCACAAATATTCAAGTATCGCACTGGAAATTAAAACTTTCACTACTGTAATTTACCTCACTCAATTTTGAATCTGCCAGGAAGAATATTAAAGAGCAATGAAAAACGCCCATTTAAATTCTTAATTTTTGTCGCAAAATCATTCATCAGAGCTTTTGATTTTCTTTGGAAATATTTTATAAAGATTTCCAAGCATATATTGAATGAAAGATATTCCTAAGTATCGGTATGTCATTGATAACGGCTCACTGTAGTAAAAGCGGAAACTGCTTGTTATGTTCCTCTGTTGTTACCTGTTGCTTGTGTGTATTCGGATATTTCGATTCCGTATTAGTTCCTTTGTTCCTACTGCAGGGGAATGTTATTTTATTGCTCTACCCTCAGTAAGTTGTTGTTTACATTTTAATTTTGTAAGAATCAGTGAGATCTTCTGTTTTCATCCTCTGAGACCAAAATAAATAAGATGTTATAGAAACTCAAGTTGGGCAATTCCTTGTCCTCCTGTGTAATGGGAAAGGAGTCAGCCAATGCATGATGGTTATATGTGGTATACATCTGATAGCTTAATGTTAGTATTTTGTTCTTTGTTTGGTTTTATATGTTTCCCAAGATCTTGACATGTTTCCATTCTTTTCGTAATAGGGGAGCCGTACTTTGTTAAAGGATGCCACTCAAACTGAAGAGGTAATAAATGTGCCACATAAATGATCCTGCTATTAATTTTGCTCACACACTCTACCATTTTGATTATTGTTGGTTCTTTGGAGATCCAAGTGTTCTTGTTTAAATGCATTCATAAATTGCCTTCTACCTGGAACAACAATAAAATCAAAAGGTTTATCAGGGGCAATCCAACACTGAGAAAAGTTGAAATATGTAACAGTGTGTCAACTCGGGTGTTGACCCAGCCTGCGGTTCACGGTACGCAGCCCGGCAGCTTATTACATCGACATAGTTGTGTTATAATTCCTCGGTTCCTAAAAGAAGACGATGCATACTCGTAAGGTACCGATGGCATGAAGCAAGATGATGAACATCCGCTATCAAAATATATGCCGTTTGTATTATAGGATATTTTCCTTTTCTGGTTACGTTGGCGGCTTGCCAAATATAGTTTTGACTAAAAAAAAGTGTTGAAGAGGCCTTACATGGGAGTTTTTGATGGTTAGAAGACTTTCTTAGCAACAGCCAATGTTGTTGCTTTATTATGATTTACATGTAATATTATCTGTGTTTAATTTTACTCGAAATAACAGAGGTTATGCCATGAACAATCAAAATTAACAAAGATTTCTAACACAACTATGTTCAATTTTATTAACTTTCTTAGTGTGGACAATCACATGAACATTTAATGTCAGTTTAACATTTTTTGCCCGTCCCCGGTTTTACCAGTGTCGGAATTGTAACTCCAATGTAATAACATCACTGAGTCCAAGGAATTTATAAGGAGACAGTGCTTGTGTTGTCAATGCCAAGTCCACGCAGGGTTGTCTTCTTCATCCTTCTTTTGCACAAAGTCGATTGTCATGCGAGTCACATTTATTTCCGGACATGTCTACTTAATCAGTTAATTAGTTACTCAATTGTCATGTGTATAGGCTTACGCCCCATTTTAGTGTCTGTCAGAGAAATACTTTGAATTTGGAGAATAGGAGTGTACTGTACAATGTACTTGGAGTGTTGAACTTATTTCTATCGTTATTCCGCGAAAGCCAACCGTTCACGAAACAGACATTGTAGAGCTTGGAGTCGGACAGCGTACTAAGTTCTTATTTTCATTTGATTTTTTCCATAGCTTTCGCCACATTTTAACTATATTTTCAATCATTGTAATATTTATTGCAGTTTTTCTACCACGAAAAGAGAGTTTAAATAAAGACCAGTAGTGAGAGTAACTGTGAGAATCATGGCACTTAATTGGTTGTAACGGCGTTTACCTGGCTCGCAATTCATCGGGGTTGCGGAACGCGACATTGATCATCATCCATTTGGATTTTTTTAACTTCTTCTGAAAGTTTGGATGCATTGTCTTCTTTTATAATTAGGAACCGAGGAATTGTAATGCAACTATTTCGATGTCCATGAAGCAGGCCGCATGCCGTGAACTGGGCCAGGGGCAGGGGCCGCGGCCACAGGCCGAGGACTGGGCCACGGGCCGCAGGGCTGTGAAGTGGGCCATGGGCTGTGGTGGACCTATTTTTACAGTACTGGACTGAAGTAACCTAACAGTGAACGCATTCTAGGAATGGTAGGGAATGCAAATTGTAACTCTAAGGGAATGCTAATAATGCGTTCCACATTTTAAGGGGAACGTACGCGTTCTAGCGATCTCGAAACTGAATGTGTTTCAATATTATACTATTATACAGTAGGTAAAGCGTATTAAACATCCCGACACAAGATTGTACCGTGTGTTTATATTTGTGTCCCTGAGATCTCAAGTTTTCAGCAGGTTCTTGCTAAAAAGTATCTAAATTGCCATGAACACAGACAGAGTTTATAACTGGGAAAAACAAAACCGTTTGAAAGGGCTTACTATCTATCTATCTTATTATCTCTTCTATGTTTCGCTTCAAATTTTAGATCATTCAATTTCACAAGTAAAAATGTACTTACACAAGGATGTCGCAAATTGATTATTAGCTATCCTGCGTTGACTTTCAGCATTTCTTTCACCAGTCAGATCGGTTGTAAAACTTCATGCAGCCCAAAAGAACACATTTGGAAGTCAAGGTTATTTCTAATCTTTTGAACTGAAGTCAAAATAAATCTCAAATATACAGATCTGGATCACGAATCCTGTGCTCAAAACAGGACTGCAAGTCTGTGTTTGTTTTTACAAGCGTGGGAACCATAGCCTGAATTTCCGTCCCCTCCGTTCACTTTATACATGTACAATGTATACCATCTTCATGTTGCTTGTGAACTCAAGTTAAACATACTGTACCTTTCTGGAACAGGGATATGCTGCCTCAAAAGCCAAGAAACTCTCAGCTGATCACAGTTCGAAGATATCATAGGATGGAATTTATATATAATAAATAATTGGAAACAAGGTGGCTCGCCACGCAATGTGCAATGCCAGCAAGTTCAGTTGTAGAAAGCTCATCATTTCTTTGCATCTCTTCATCAATAATATCAGAATGTCAGATGACAAGTTTTCTGTTTTGTCCTGTTCATGGTTTGTGATAAGGATTTCCCGTTTGGTTAAAACGTGATAATAAGAAAAGACTTACTGCTGGTGAAAATTTACGATGCATTGTCTTGTATAAAACAAGAGTTTGCCCACTAGGTAGGAACTTGTTCCAAGAGAATTGGGTAACATGTTCTCTATTTGCATTCCAGGAACACTACAGCTGGCATTCCATTTTAAACTGGAATGCTAAAGGAATGCTATAAGGGAATGCCAAAGGAATGCAAAGGGAATGCTAATGGAACGCCGCTAAGGGAACTCTAAATAGAACGCTTAAAGAATGCATTCTGCTAAGCATTCTCTGTTAGGTTACTTCTCTCCGGTACTGTAAATATGACTGTATGCAGTTCAAGGTCATTGAATACAATGTTATGTTGTTGAAGAAGCGGAGAAATCTGTTACATGAGATAGCTTAATGAGTCTTTGATTTATGTTATCCTTTGTTCTTCAGATGCTTGCAGAGTCACTGTGTGCAATTCTTCTGTTAGAGGAGAGCTCACCTCGTCAGGTCTTTACTGAGTTTATCTTGGCAAGAAAGAATGCATTAAAAGAGATCTTTCACCCCAGTCAACATGGTGAGGTCTTTAGAGAGTAGTTACCTTAAAGGACATGTATATGTAAAGAAGATAAAGGTGGTACCTATCACACTGTCCAAGAAAGTGGTACAATGCATAACATTGAAATGAAATGCATGCTCTCATCGTTCTAAAATCAGAAATTTTATTAGACAGTTAAATGTGTACCGCTGTATATTTTTACTCACTGGCTCCCCCCTGGGGTTGATCCCTAGGCCAACTGTATATATTCAGGAATACAGAGGGGGCTGTATGAGGGGGAGGGGAATGGAATATCTGCATGGAATCTTCTCCCCTGTGTAAGGGAAAATTCAAGACTTTATTACAATATTATTAAAAGTTGAAATGATAGGGAAGGGAAATTCGTAAGATTGTACATCTGTCGGCCGGCACAGACGTTGCAGAACTCGGTAAACACACAGCCTTTATTTCACTATTGAGCACGAGGTTTGAGGCTACAACAACAACTAACAGAATCTGGGGAGTCCGGATGTAGTTTCCCTCTGAGGAGGCCTAAGTACAAGTGGCAGGCCAACACATGTAATAACAGGCCATTTTGTATTATCTGTATTGAACTGGAACTAGCTTGTAATGGAGGCTAATGCAGGGGAATATCATAAAAAACAGCTTCATCTCATTTGCATCAGAAAAGATTCACCCGCATTAGACTCCATTGCAAGCTAGTTCCAATTCAATACCAAGAATACGAAAATGGCCTATATATAGTCCCAATTATTGTCTCTGAAGGAAAATTCAGATCAATAAAGATTCTCCTACCCCTGGGGAAAATCATAAAGATTGTTTGACCCTGTTTAACTCATGAATAGCGAAGCTTTGAGCGAGTTGAAGGATTTAGCAGACAAATTTCACTTGCTCGCTCACTCAGTTTCTGTAAACTTTAATCAATTAATTCACGAAACAACAGAGACTTGCATAATGAAGTTTTCTTTCACAATTCAAAATACATCCTCTGTTTGACCTGAAAAGTAGCATAATGCTTTTTATAGCGAGGGTTTTCTTTTTGTTAGTTTTGAGAATCGTTACATGTAAAATGGCGCTAACATTTATACATGCGCGGTACTCTGTCATCGGAATGCATAGGTATAAAAATAATATTGCGTGATTCATTGCTTGACAGTGACAAGTGCATTACTGTTGAGATTCCATTGTTCTACCTCCTGGCAAGCCCTGTAAGGGGAGTGTCAATTAAGGTATTGTATTGTATTGTACTACTGTGTTCTCAGTGAGTAGTTCTTAACCAAAATTATTACTACAGCTGTAAAAAAAAAGAATGTGATTTTCTAATTATTTTTTTATGAACTATCATTTCCTCTCAGCCACAAGTATCAAGTCTCAAGTTTGTGAAGTTGTACGAATCATTCGAACAAGTCTCTATCAAATACATGCCCTGTTCTATTGTGACGATGGAGGTGGAGAAAAGGAATTTAAAGGTCAGCTATTTTCAAGTATTGACAACATTGGCTTTATTTTGCATAAAATAGCTCTTTAAGTTTTGTTGGATGTTTTCTAAAGGACAACAACAATGACTTTATTACCATTTTTATGTCGTGGAACATTGTGAAACTTGAATAGATGTGAGCCACTCATTTGGCTGGTTGCGTGAAGTGTTTCATCTTCAACATTTTGTAGTACAATCCCTATGGAGTACAATAAGATTCAGCACAAGAGGGGGAAGAAAAGAGGTCACTGGGTTTGAACTATATGGTTACAACAGAGGTTTGAAATAGCGGCAGTTCATAAATATTATTGAGCAGACATTAAATTCAAGACATTAGAGGGCAGCGAATAGAAAGAAATCTTGTCAATACTCAATACAAGAGGAACTTTGTGATTATCAAGGGATGAAGAGAGTTTACTGTGATACATGTAGAAGAAAAATAAGCTTTTAGCAGAGCCAACTGCTGGAATCACATGTATATTATAATATTTAATGTTGGTAGTTGCTTTAAATTAAAAAAAGTTTTAAATGACTGTTCATCGAAATCCAAAAGTTCTAAAATAATGTAAGAACAAATTTTATCGTCATTTCAGGGTTGTACGGTGAACAGTATCAGTCTATATTTGCCTGTGATGTTACACATGCACAGTTTGTGGAAGAAAATGTTTTAAAACTTCCAACTTGCTGCAGACACCATGATGCCTAGTTAAAACCACAAATTGACTTCAAGTTCAAGGTGTCTCTGATTTCCTGCAAGCGAATTCACGATCAAGTAACGTTGTTTGTTTCACCTTGATGAAATGTTTCTTTAATTACTCGATATACGTGTTAATTTTTGGTAGTTTTATTGTTAAAACCGAAGCAACCACGATCTATGATGGCAACAGAATAATATTGTGCTGTTCCGTGGCGATTTATTCAATTAGTTCCTGTTTTTCAGTTGAATGAAAATTTACGTTTATCTTCAATTTTTTCAGCAGGATTTTCACTTCTATCTATTACCATAATCTGAAACAAAGAAAATAAATATCAAACTGGTTTGAAAATTTTTAAACCAAAAATAAATTTAAACCACAACATATACAATCAACAAAAGCTTGCTAAGATTGAATATCATTAATTTAATTTTTTTTAGATAATCCAGCACTTGTATTCAAAACCCTTGGTGACATTACGAAAAGAGAGACTTCAACAAACAGTGATGAGGAAGGTAAGTGTATTGTATTGTAGTTCTTTTTAATTGATTTATTGTTTTGTATTTTTATTTTACTTTACTTTACAGGGCCCCATTGAAAAACACAAATGTGACATGGGCTCCCTGTCAAAATATTATTATTATTAAGTTACAAGAAGCTCAAGTAGAAGCAATTTAACAAACAAGAAACACTTACAATGGACAGTAGGTTGAAACAGGCTAAAAAAGCTTTTAAGGTGACTCCCTATAGTTTTATGACCGAGCGCGCGCTGTTGACGAAAGCTTTAGTAATCTGCGCGCGCTCAAAGGAAAATCCTCGAACCGCGCGTGTTTTTCCGATTTTTTATGACGTCAGCATGGTAAAAAAATTCAAAATTAGCCGTGGATTTTCTCACATTTCCTTCGGTAAATTTTTGTGACAATTCGCACAATTCAAGACAAAAACGTTACCTATCACATGACCGTTCTTTGAAGAAATTTGTCAGAGCAAGTAAGTTTTATTGTTTAAAATAACAAATGAGGTAATATTGGCAAAATCGTCTGAAAAACCACAAGGTTTTTCCCCTCCAAAATGCCAGGCAAACTCAGTTTCATAAGATGGCAAAATTTAAAGAAATTTCACCGAAGGAAACAAAAAAAAATAAGGAATAAAGATAAAATATAGCAAAAATGTGCCATTCTTTAGATGCTGTGTTGCCATGGCAACGGCCTCCAACGAAAAAAGTAACAACCTATAAATAACTGTAATTATATCAGTTTCCTTACTGGTAAATATTGGGAACAAAAAATCAAAGACAAAATAACTGGGGTTTCCTTTCGAACTCATGTCAGTTAGTGTAGGTCATTGGTAAATACTCTAGGGAGTCACCTTAACCTAAAGTATATGAGTTCAATAAGATACATTAACATAATATTATATTATAGATATATATTATATATCTCAAAATTCTAAAAATTACGCGTGCTTTCCTACCCTGTTATGCTATTACGGGTGCTTTTCATCAAACTTCATTATGTTGTTACCTTGTTACGCTATTATGGGCACTTTCCATTGAACTTCATTATTATGTTGTTATTTTGTTATGCTATTACGGGCACTTTTCGTTGAATTCTTATGGGCGCTTACAAATTACGTTATCGCTCAAAATGTTTTTGTCAGTTATTGCCTTGTTGAGAGCTTTTTTTTTACATTAGCAGTTATGCTACATAAGCTATGACCTATACTTAAAGGAGCTGTGTCACAATATTTTAAGTCATTTTTTGCAAAGTGCAAAATAACCTTCAAACCGAAGAAAACCTCAAAATAAAGTTTACTAAGGTAGAAAACACCAAAGAGGTGATAATAAACCAAACAGGAACAAGGATGGTAGAGGATGGAGAAGACTAAAGATGGATTGCGAATGGCGTGCTTTAAGGTGTTTCGATAACAGTTTTTCGGGGGCCATACCTACTGTTTTCAACCAGCTTTTTAGCAGACTTTCCTCAGTCGGATCGATGTGAAATTTATTTACAATATTTCCATGGCAACAATAAAAAGAATTAGCCAAAATGTGTCTTGAACTCATGTTTTGCCGCCATGAAAGTTTTGTTGATTTTCATTTTCATTTGCAATCCTGAGAATGAGCATTTTTCCAAGTAATTTTATCAAAATAATAGGTATCTTTCGGTCCATTTACTATTATGCAAAAATTAAGGTTTGAATTGTTTTTCCATTTTATTCGAAATCAAACATAAAATGTTTCAGAAAAGTGACATCGCTGAAAGTACTCTCACGTATGATAAATGAATACGTAAGACATATAAATCTGTGTCGTAATAATGACGTCAATATATAACATACATAACAGTCCCTCCTGCACCTGCAGTAACACCTGCACTTGCAACATTGTTATGGGGGGCCAGAGAGGGGTTTGGAAAATTGAATAATGACTTCTCATTGCAAGAAACTTTGCCATTAAGTGGTATTTTGTGAGTGTCTTGAAGACGTTTGATGGGCATAAACTAGTGAGCTTGCATATGCCACACTGTACATGTACATTTGTTACAAGTGAATAGAAATCATGCACACACTTTTCATGGGTTAATTGCACTTTACTTTCTCTATTGCTGTTTTAGCTTTGGAGGCTTTGTTTGGTCCGGACTTTGATCTGGTAACCAGTGCAAGATTCCTTCCCAAGACTGTATTAGGTAACATTTTGTAAAATCATCACATCAGGCCTTGAAATTAGTAAACTGCTTGAAATTAGTAAACTGGGCCTGGTTATTCAAAGCAGGATTAAGCTCATCCTAGAATCAGTAAATTACATTTTTGTCCAATATTTTTAACTTTTATTTAGCTTAATAAACTTTAACAATTTCAAATTGTAACTCAAAATTTCCACAAAAAAGGTCTATTAAGACTTTTAAGTAGGGGAGAGGGGGGGACTTAAGAGAGAGGGGTTCGGTTTGTTAAATGAATAGCTAGAATTGCATTAACCGTAACACATTTTCGCCCAAAAAATAACAATTAAAAGCAATATTATTGTGGTACAGTAGGAGGATAACTACAAAAACATAATGTTAGAGCTTCCGCAAAATGATTGTTTACATTGACCTGTTCATGATAATCATCATAATCATTGAATGAGTTAGAAAAATGACTACAAATCCTTGATTCTCTGCTGTAACAGCATAATAATATTATTATTGTAACCACCTTTTTTTATTGCTGTAGGCTACAGACCACATGTGAGGGCATTTCCATCTGTAATATCCAGAAAAAATATTTGTGACAACTGTACAGAATGGATTTCAATGTGAGTTGGTTAATCTCTTGGCAAGACCCATAGTCATACTCATAACAATATGAAATGCAGGCCAAAGAATTACATCTGTAAAAGAAATAGATGTTTACAGTTATGTAGCAACTGAAGCAGTTGTGGGGATTCAAGCCCATGAGCCCATGACTTTTAAGACTGCTCTACTGCGGTGGCCTAATGGTTAGCGCATTGGACTCTGGATTGAGCGGTCCGGATTCAAGCCCTGGCCTCCCTCCTCTCTATTTAAAGTTGCTGTTGCTTCTGGATCAATTGAGAACCAAATGCCTAAAGCTTTAACTTTGTAATTAGACCATTTAAAATTTCTCCCAGGAAGTGATATTTCATTTTCCTCACAATTTGCTCCAATCCAAAGAGCTTCTTCTTTTTAAGCGGCCAATGCCCATATATGGGCATCGAGCCACTCCAAGAAATGGAAAATTTAATGTTTTTTTTTTACTTACCCCAGACATCCGGTTGTGACTATCTCACAGTAAATATGACGCAATCGCAATTAGCTAAAATTAGCCACCAGAGAATTTCTCTTCCACAGATTTTCTGGAGAATTTCTTCCTACTTTTAGAGAAAATTGCGATTGTGCTCTTTCCATGTTTCTTTGAACAGAAACAAGAACCCCTGAAGGGATTACAAGCGGCCGATTTCCCGGGGGGGGGGGGGGGCACTCCCTTATTTTTGCTATATAGGAACGTGCAGCTGGACAGGGTATGGTTTTTGAGCATTTTGGTCTGGAACAGGGTATACCAAAAGGCATTTTTGGGTATCAGGGTATCAGTTTCCCAGGAGTTGGCATGAAGATCGGTAATTGATACTCTGGCATAGGGTAGATGAAGTAGTCAGACGAAAAGAAACGCGTAGGAGTGTTAAAAAGCTTTACAACTACAACTCGCAGTGCTGCTTAGTAGTTTAGCCTTTTAGGTTAGAAAGAAAATCGTTAAGAATCGTCCGGAATAGGGTATCTTTTTTCAACATTTAGGGCCTGTTTACATGGAGGGAGGGTGACCCGGGAACCCGGGTCACCCTCCCTCCATGTAAACAGGCCCTTAGTCTGGAACAGGTTTGCAAAATTAGGGTTGTTATAGCCCAGCGGCACACCCCCACCCAAATGTTTTGGGAGAACCTCCCCGGGCCTATTTCACCTTGAGGGGAGAAAGAACAATGCACCCCTCCACCCCCTCGGTCAGTTTACTCTGAGGTTCTCCCACCAAATCTAAGAGTCAACTTCGAACCTGCGTGACGAAAAACGTGACTGGGTGATGCAATATTTTGGCTAGCGTAAGTTTGAGCTTAGGTCAAGTTTACTGTGTAGAAAACTTTAGCTAATGTCAATTGCATCATAATCAACAAGGGCACAGATGTGTTTTCGCTCAACGTGAAAATAAATTGTGAATGACATATATGCTGTGGAATTGTGTAAGAAAAACTGTTATGTTTTTGGGACCGAGTTTTATCGTTCGTTTAATGAGGTAGGGCTAGCGACATGAAAAAAACCCGTCCATTTCTTGAAGCGGCTCGATGCCCATATAGGCCGCTTAATAAATTGAACAAAAAATGATTGATTAGTTAAAATACAACTCAAATACGTGGCAGTTGATAAAACAGTTGTTTTTATCAATGATTATTTTGATAGCTCACTTCCGATTCAAACAACAAAAGGGAACTTTGTGACAAGCTCAAAGAGTAATCTTGATTTCTATGATTCAACAAAGTTTATGTCGTGTGTGGTGCTTTTTTGAATTCGTTTCCATCCATATGTAAAGACTGAGATCAGGAAGCTACCGTATGTAAACATTTTCAATATTTTCCACAGGCAGTAGAGGATCAAATTGGACTTTTTCGAGTTTCGATTTATATGCTTTATACGATGACCTTTGTGAGTCGATCTATTCGGCTTTATACGCGGTGTATTGCGTTACTACATTATTCGATCATTAAGTACCCGCTGGGACGACAAGAGAAAACAATAACAAGATCGAATAACGCAGTAACGCAATTCGACTCCTTTGCTCCCTGTGTCATTTCAAGTCATCAAGTTTCATTTCTGCTGAAGTAAGAAAGACGACTTTTTGTTTGTTATCCAACTACATTCTGAAACTCTGCATCAGCACATACATGATCAGCTTCACAGATTAGTATTAAAAAGAATCACTGTTCTTATGCACATATTTTTGATTTCTCCACTGCAAGTATTTGAATTATTCATCTCTTGTAGGAAAAGACGATTAATAAGCTTATTCCTGACTTCATAGGTTAACTTTAAGATGCTCAGCTTCACAGATTAGTATTAAAAATAATCACTTTTCTTATGCACACATTTTTGATTTCTAGACAGAAAGTATTTGAATTATTCATCTCTTGTAGGAAGAGTGTGAATGTTAAAACCTTTCACGACAAACGATTAATAAGCTTATTCCAGGCTTCATAGGTTAAATTTAAGATTACTGTGTAGAAACTGAAATATATATCTAAATGCCATCAACTAATGACAAATAGTCATTTGAAAACATACCTTAATTTATCTTAATACCACTAATCCAAGGACACTAATCACGTTTACAAAAACATATACCACGGGTATCGTAACTGCGATCAGGAAGAGAAATCCCAATGCAGATTGCTTCATGCTCATAGCACATACCTCTATTGCATCATCTTTACATGACCAGAGATTGCGTCATGTCAACCATGGGATCGAATAACGAGAAAAGGTCACACAACAAAATTTAGCACATTTTGCAACAACACTGCTGTTCGCTGCTGTGGGACATTTGTCTTTGCTTTTTCCAATGCGATTACTGTAATAAACTAAATACATCTACGCACTTACACGACACTACAGAAAGAATGTGGAAGAGAAATTCTCTACTGGCTAATTTTAGATCGAGATGCGATAACATCATGTCAACCGTGAAGAGGACTAAGGCTAGCGACATGAAAAAAAAGTGCATTTCTTGAAGCGGCTCGATGCCCATGATGCATCGGCCGCTTAACAAGCGAAATATTTAACGAGACAGGGGAAAATAACATGTAATAGTCATCTGCTTTCAGTTTCAATTCTAGAGGGGTTTTCCCATTACATGGGCATGACGTATAGCCACTAGAGAATTTCTGTTCTGTTTAAACCTAATACATGCACCTCAACCAGTAAACGAACGATAAAACCAGGTCTCAAAACCATAATTCACAGTATGTCAATCATTCACAATTTATTTTCTCGTTAACACATTGACTACTAAACCGGCCATAAACGGCCAAGAAGAGACCACAGACTTTTACCACTTGTGACGTCATCACTGTTCACGCCAGAGGATGTCTTTGATGATCAACGGATAGAGTTGGAAAATGTCTAACAAAGCATGCCTAAACGAGCACGAAACGTTAAATTGGACCAGAGATACACACAAAACAACTTGGATTTTTTCCTCCAAAATCACCAAAAAATACGACCTTCACTACCATTGACACTCTTTGTCAAAAAAATTCCCTTTTCCCAACGTTTAGGTTAAAACTTTTTCAACGTGAACAAAGACGACTGAAAGGCCAACAAAACCACAAAATAAAATGAGAGAAAAAGGAGAGCAAGAACGGAAAAAAAAAGAAAAGGAAAAGAAAAGCCTAAAGTCAGGTGGGTTTTTCAAACCCAAAAACTATGTCGAAATTTTGATTTCTGCGCATGCCCGAGAAAAATATTGAATTTGTTGCTTCTACGTAAAAGGGGATGTTAGTTGCCGTGTTTTAAACCAAGTTTTAGACAGTTTGACATTAAACTGTTGAGATAATGGCCAGAAATAGGCATCTGGGATGTTAGATTGACGTTTTTTTGGAAAAAGCCCAGTAGTCAATGGGTTAAGCGAAAAACGCATCTCTGCCCTTGTTGAACATGATGCAATTTGACATTGGCTAAAATTAGCCACTGGAGAATTTCTCTTCCGGATGACGCAATAAAGAGACACTATAATAATTGCTTTGCGCGCGAGAGAGTTATCCAGCGATAACGTTAACAGTGCGGGCTAAGTGCATAGTATCCTGCGTAGTTTTTGGAAGAAGAATTGATTCGTGAGTGTTACGACATCTATTCTTGGTAAAGGTATAGGTGTTCAAATGTTTATTTGGCTTTTAGTTGACGGCATTTGGTTAGATATATGTTAGATATATGTATGTATTACAGTTTCTATGCAGTGAGCTTGACTCAAGCTTTTCAAACTTGAGCTAGCCAAAATATTGCATCAGGCAGTCACGTTTTTCATCACGCAGGTTCGTATGTTGACTCTTAGATTTGGGGGGTGCACCTCAGAGTCCAGTGACCGAGGGGGAAAAAAGTTATTATTTTATTTCAATCATTTCAAAACATTTTGATCTTGTTTGCATAGTTTGTGCTTCACACGCACAATATAAAATTAATTTTATGTAAACATTCCTTCGTCTTCAGTTCCGTGTCATACACGAAACTCTTGGAAAGTTATTTATGAAGTTGCAATTCTTGGACTAAAATTATCTACAGTTAAATTATCAAAAATAGCTTTGCTCTCCTATTAAAAAACCATAATGAGATACTAGCTATGAAAATAAAAGGTAAATCTTAATTTTTTGGAATGAGTCATTACAAAATATAAACATCTGGCAGTCTGGTGCATCCCCATCACGCAACGCTTCCTTGCTCCAATTCATGCAACTAAAATGACAACAAATTTCAGCAAATGAAGACACATCTTCGATTTCTAAGCAACTTTAGGATGGGGTATTAATTTTGTTATCTTGTCATCAAATAAACTGGGGCTTTTGTGTTGTCTTTAATATTTACAATGTAATGCCGGTCAGATTTAAGAACGAATGTCGCTAAGGATGGAGCCAAATTGGAAATGGTCAAAATAAAGTTCCCTTCATATTTTGTGTGTAGTTAGCCCTTGGGGTGGAAACATTCATGATGATACTTTTTTCACTTCCTGCACTAACCTAGACTTGGGATCAGGGGGGGAAGTTAATGCTCCAAAATGTATTTTTTGAGGTATTTTTAACCCTGAAAACTGAGATTTTGTTAATTAATTCTCTCAAAATGCAAAAGACTGGTTAAAATTCTGCTGACATCCTGGTATAATATCATCCTTCCACTCTACAAAACTGGCAACGGATTTTCAGTTTGCCCCCTGGGGCCCCCCTGGCCCCCTGTCCTTTGTAAGGGGGGAACCGCCTTTTTAAAAAACTGAAAATGAGACATCTTTGGCTAAAATAAAATCAAACTGGTATTCATATTTTGACCAAATTTGAAGTTGCAAATGAATATTTCGTCCTTTGTGAATCTTTTGGCACTAAAAAGTCCGCGGGCACTCAATTATTTTTGCAGAACACATAATTTACAATACTGACCCACGACAAAATGTTAATTTTCTGTCATTTTCAATGCCATCTTTCTGGGGCTAAAATAATGCTATTTGTAGCAACTTATCACTACACTGTTTCTCTATCATCGATCATTTGAAAATATTTCACTTTTACAGCTTACATTTAAGCAACTTCAGAAAAAAAAAATGTTTTGAATAGCACAGTACATCCACTGGTGAAACTGTTAATTTATGCAAATAATACCACTCAAGTTACCGGCCAAAAATATATAAAACTGAGTTGTGTAGTTCATTAAACCACGGAAATAAAACTTATAATAAACAATTAATGTTTTTCATACCATTTATTAAGTAGTAACTTCAAGAACCATCTCAGAGGCAGCGAGGAATCACGCCGAATATTATAATTCATCGAAGCTTTCATTATGCCCAGATAATCAATGCCACCATGTTGAAACTATAGTTCTCGTCAGTTGGATCAGCCCCAAATGGTTTCTTTTACACTGAAAATATTATCTGGAATTTGCTGCAGCTGATAACTATCCACAAAATACTACAAACAGCTTCACGATGCTCCACTGATGTCACTGATCGATGCTGTCACCGCCATGTTGGATCACTTCTTGTCAGGCTGTGATGAATGCTTTACAGGCAACCTCCTTGTTCTTTTAGAAATGTCCGATCTCTTGAGCTCCACAATTCTCAGCTATAAAATCCTGAGCTATATATCAGTTAGCTATATAAATCCTTTTGAAGTATCCCTGTTTGGTTGTAAACTCCAAATAAGCCGGGACGAGACGATTGTATGTTTACATCTTTTTCGGTCAGCGGACACCATAGATAAACACACCAAGTGTCCCGGGAGTCCCGGCGTATTTAAAGTTTACAACCAAACAGTGATACATGTACTTCAAAAGGATTTATATATAGCTAACTGATTTATAACTCAGGATTTATAGCTGAGAATTGTGGAGCTCAAGAGATCGGACATTTCTAAAAGAACAAGGAGGTTGCCTGTAAAGCATTCATCACGGCCTGACCGTGAAGAAGTGATCCAACATGGCGGTGACAGCATCGATCAGTGGAGCATCGTGAAGCTGTTTGTAGTATTTTGTGGATAGTTATCAGCTGCAGCAAATTCCAGATAATATTTTCAGTGTAAAAGAAACCATTTGGGGCTGATCCAACTGACGAGAACTATAGTTTCAACATGGTGGCATTGATTATCTGGGCATAATGAAAGCATCGATGAATTATAATATTCGGCGTGATTCCTCGCTGCCTCTGAGATGGTTCTTGAAGTTACTACTTAATAAATGGTATGAAAAACATTAATTGTTTATTATAAGTTTTATTTCCGTGGTTTAATGAACTACACAACTCAGTTTTATATATTTTTGGCCGGTAACTTGAGTGGTATTATTTTGCATAAATTAACAGTTTCACCAGTGGATGTGCTATTCAAAACATTTGTTTTTCTGAAGTTGCTTAAATGTAAGCTGTAAAAGTGAAATATTTTCAAATGATCGATGATAGAGAAACAGTGTAGTGGTAAGTTGCTACAAATAGCATTATTTTAGCCCCAGAAAGATGGCATTGAAAATGACAGAAAATTAACATTTTGTCGTGGGTCAGTATTGTAAATTATGTGTTCTGCAAAAAATAATTGAGTGCCCGCGGACTTTTTAGTGCCAAAAGATTCACAAAGGACGAAATATTCATTTGCAACTTCAAATTTGGTCAAAATATGAATACCAGTTTGATTTTATTTTAGCCAAAGATGTCTCATTTTCAGTTTTTTTAAAAGGCGGTTTCCCCCCCTTACAAAGGACAGGGGGCCAGGGGGCCCCAGGGGGCAAACTGAAATCCGTTGCCAGTTTTGTAGAGTGGAAGGATGATATTATACCAGGATGTCAGCAGAATTTTAACCAGTCTTTTGCATTTTGAGAGAATTAGTTAACAAAATCTCAGTTTTCAGGGTTAAAAATACCTCAAAAAATACATTTTTGGGCATGAACTCCCCCCCCCCCCCCCCCGATCCCAAAAATATCATCATGAATGTTTCCACCCCAAGGGCTAACTACACACAAAATATGAAGGGAACTTTATTTTGACCATTTCCAATTTGGCTCCATCCTTAGCGACATTCGTTCTTAAGACATATGTTTCATGATCATATATTTTAAAGCTTTCTATCAATTATCCGCTCCTCTATGTCGTTGGCACTTTAGTGGTAACTATAACTAGTAAGAAAATACACAATGATTCAGATAAAATAGTACTTTATTCATGAAACAAAACATGATGAGATGTTTAATTCTCATCAGAGAATATTGAATTAAGTTATACTACACTTTTCTCCCTTCCTACATAGAGAAAACAACAACAACAACAAATATTCAAATATAAAATGCTACATTTCCTTTTAGAAGCAGAAATAAAAACTTTCAATTTTCTTTCGTGCGTGTGCAAATAATTTTAGCTGAGGCTTCATTAATGTTCAATGCTATTCCATCGAGCAAAATCATACAGCTTTATATGTCTGAGTACAAAAGTTAATTGAATTGGGATCAAATAAGAAAAACAACATTCAAAAATAACACTGCACTGTTATCGTATTAAAGTCCTGAAAACTCCATTGAAGTGCGAGGTTCAGTTTTAATTTTCGAGTCATTTGAATATAAGCTTTAGCTTGTCTTGAGAATGGATAACTTCAAAACCTCAATAATGATGTCCTCTTATTTGGCGATCGAGTATTCTTTACTGTTACTTCTTTCCATTTGGAACTTTACTGAAGGTGTATTTTGATCGTAATTATGCCCTGTGCAACACTTGGCGCACACAGGATGGATGATGATTTTGTTTCGTAAAAGTGGAGAAACACCGTCTTCTAACAAGAAACCATGAGGGTACTGTGTTCGTTTTGTTTAGCGATTGAAAGAACTAGAAATACTTAGCTTGTGGTGTGCAACATGAATTGTAGGGAACAAATTAGTTGTTGAAAGCTCACTGGTGACACAACTGCTTGAACCATAAAGCTTCCCAATCATGAATGAAGCAGCATAAAAGCAAACGCCTTGATTCGCCAACGCCATAGACAGCTCCTGTGCAAATGGATCCAGCGTGTGCAGAGATAAAAAGTCACTGTATCTATCTTCTGGTTGTCCCAATAACTAAGGCATTCATTCATTACAAAAAAAAATACTATAGCCTGTTCTATCAGTGTTATCCAGCCCAAAAAGCTGTAAAATGAGCCAGATTAGCAAAGTTTGAGCCTACGGTAGTCATAATTTCAGTCAGCGTAGTAACAATGACACAAAGGCCCCCCATATTTATATGTTTTTTATACACCTTCAAATCAACAGTTGCTGGCGTGGCGCAGTGGTACGGTTCTGAGTTCCAAAGCAGGACTTTGATGGTTCAAATCCCAACACCCGTCGTTTAGAGAAAAAAGAAAAGAAAAAGGAAATTAATGCATACATTAATATGCATAAATTAATTTAGTGCGATTAAAGTTTACAGCCCATTGACCGAGTGAAATTTGTCCACCAAATGCTATAACTCGCTCTGCGCATGCGCACCTTAACAAGATATTTAAAGATGTTTAGTTTCCAGAAACCCGTTCCACATGGATTTGAATGCAGTGATAAGCATAACGTAATCATTGAGTGGTCCGTTTTTATAACCTGGGACAATATATGTGAGGGTTGTGATGTTAACTGTGCTTTGGCTTACTAAGGCCCTGTTTACATGGAAAGAGGATGATCCTAGTGCTAGGATCATCCTGGCAAGAGGGTCAAAGATAGCCCAGGTTTAAAAGCAAAATTTCACAGGTAGGGTTATCCTACTGCCCAGAACAACTCAGGCGTCACGCTTTAGTTAACCTGGTAAATAAAACACGCAACGGATAATAAATTTACCGCCAAACCGATTTTTCGCTTTAATTGTGTGGTTTATCAATTCCAATAAAATCATATTTCGATTTCTAAGCTCACTAAAAATCCCAGACACCAATATTTCTTAAGTTTGGAACGCGTTTGATGGCAAAACTTGAAACAATTATTCTGCTATCGAGTATTTGAGCGACAGTAGCGACAAACATTATATCAACAATTTTGTCGCAAAAAGCCGTTCGAAATTTATTTACTTGCAAAGCAAATTTAAAGTAAAACATTTTGAATGAATACAATGAACATTTTTTTGGCCACAAATCGTTGATTTTGTCGGTATTTTGCTTCTTGGGGTCAAAATAAAGTTGTCCCAGGTAGGTCACGGATCTATTTTTTATATAGTACTATTTCAGTTTTTTAAAACAATTATTGTTTTAAATATTATATAAATTCCCGGTAGAACTGATTCGGTGTCTTGTATATTTAGCATAATATTTTCATATGTTATGCTTTCCCGTCTCGAGTATGCTTCTAAATAGAGGTTCTTGTTTTTTAGTGCAGAGTGCACTGTAGGTATGGATGTGTAGGGCCATCCGCGATAAGAAGCTACAATAGTTTGCTACTTCGCTATGCCGTAAACGTTTATAATCAATTAATTAATTAATCAATATTGGGGGGACACGCGTGCTCACCACGCAAACCATGAGTGATCTATCTGCGTTATTACTACTTGTATTTAGCACAATATTATATTTGTTTCTCACAGCGCTTTGCTCTCCTTTTGGTAGCTTTCTTTCTAGAATAAGGGCTTATATGAAAATCTGTAGAATCTGATCTTTGGGACTGGGGATGAGGGTTCGAATCCGCCTGAGGTTCTTTTTTCCTTTTTTTTGGTTCGAATCCTCCAGAGCCGTTTTTTTTTAAACTTCCACTTAATCTGTCGTCAAAATGTATGCCTACTCAAGAATTGCTCCAAGCTTAGCATGTGTTTATCAATCAAATTTATATAGGGAAGTGGCTTTGTTGGACGGTAGTGCAGAGCATTTGGGGCAAAAACAAACAGGCTTTAAGAAATCTGGTATAAGATACATGTAGCAAAAAAATGGCAGTTGTTGATTCTCCTTCCCTCCAAAACAAGATCATGAACAGGAAAGGCGTACACACAGATGTCAGGATGGTTATCACCCTCCCTTCCAAAAATAGTTCATTCCCATCCTAGCTTCATGAGGACCTGCAAGTCACATATTACTAGTTACTATTGTTACTATTATACCTGAAGTATTATTTGAATTATTGTTAGGTGTATTAAGGATGTAACCACTGGAGTAAACAATCTACTGAAATACATAGGCAGTCTGAAAGGCCTGGCCTCTATACGCGATGCTGTGTGGGACCTACTCAATGAGGTGTGTGTACTTGAAATTTAATGTGCTTTTCTTCTGTATGTTTACATGTAATTGCCAGAATACATACATCGTATAGGTTAAAATCATGGATATATTGTGATAATAAACATTTTATTATCACAAATAAGTATAGGTAATCACATGGGGCTGAGTAAAATTAAGGGGGAATTATATGTGGATTTTTATGAAATTGGATAAGAGTTGAGGAAGGATTAAATTGGTAAAAAAAAAACACCAACAGACAGTTGCCCCCAACAAGAGAGAGCACTTTCGCATTGGGCTAGTCTATTTGGGTGTCCATCTATCAATAATGTATTATTAACCAAAAATTATTATTTTAAATCTCCATTAAATATCTTCTTGTTTTCCAAATTAATAAAAAATCCCCTATTCCCTATCCCTTTTTCCTCCTTCACAAACATCTTACAAATCCTCCAAAAATTCTTAAAACTCCATGGGACATTTCACTATGAACCTGTGATGGCATTTTTAAATTTCATGAAACCTCAAAGAGATAATGCAAGAATAGTTCTAAAATGTATGAAGAACATCGTATTCAGGTATACATGTAACTCGTGCGCGTTTTCAGAAATTTGCAGAAATTGCCCGAGTTACGTAGCGACGAGGGCAATTTGTAAATTCTGAAAACACAAGTGATATGAATCCTTAATTTTACGAGGAATCATGCTATTGTTAATAACATAAATGGCAAAATAAGTGTGATAAAGGCATCAGAGAGATTTGGGAGATTATCGTAAATATCTGCTAACCTTCCGATCATGTTCTAAAATCTTCTGAGGACCTCACAGGTAATTTTCAGAAATCTTCGGGTCATCTTCAGAAGAGTTCGGGTCATCTTCGGAAATCGTTGAAAGTCCTAATGGGCCAACTTTGCACTCTTCGAAAGTCCTTGCGTGGTCTAATTTTGGATCTTGAAATCAAAATGAAATAAGATCATGCTTGTTTTTCAAGGAGCCAAACGTTAATTAAATTAAAACATTTGGTTAATTAATTTAAAACCAGTTTTTATTTTAACATTAGATGGTGTTTTTCTGTGGGTTGAAGTCAAGAAATTGTTTATTATTTTTCTTCAAGATTATTGAGGGTTTTTTGAGTGTCTGCTATACACTCCTGAGTGTCTGCTATACATGTATTAACTGTTGTTAAAATCAAAGTCAGTGGCCAAAAGTAAATACAGAACGTTTCAAGCAGGCATTTGTAGATAGGTTAATATTTAAAATATAACTTGTCAATTTAATTAATTTTTTAATATGTAAACCTGATTTGTATTTTAATGAAGTGTAGCAATTTTAGCAATGAGTTTTGTACTCTCACTCACACCTACATGTGTATTGATGGATTGTGTGTTTATTACACTTTGCATTACCCTTATTCGATACTCAAAAGGAGAAGATGTTGTGTAATGCAATCACATCCAGAAAGTTCTACTCAAATGTCTCAAATTTACATTTATTTACAGTTTAACTAAGATCTTTCTTTTGATTTAGTTGATTAAAAAAGTATTAAACACTTTAATATAATTGACAGAAGTTATAATCATCATTATTAAATTCCCAAATTTTTGAGATAGAAAACAATCGCTATAGATAAGGTGACAGAGAAGCCATTGTAATGTAGATTATAAGGAGTCCCTCTTAGTCAATAGCCCTTTTCACGGTTAACCTGGAATATTTGCATAACAATACAGCTAAACATAGAAGCGAGGCAATTTCGGGCACAAGCTGTAAAACATCGTGATTTTCTTGAGCTCCTTAAATTATGTTAGCATAAAAATAGTTTTAAAACGGAGAAGAACTAAATATGCAACTATTTTAGTTAAAGTTTGCCGCAAAGATCGTAATCCGATGTCCCTCTTGCTTATATGAGTCTACTCTTTATTAATAGAGAAAAGTCGTTTTACAATTTTTTTCTAAAAACAACGTAAACTAAAATAATTGTAGTTCTTCTACATTTTAAAACTGTTTTTATACTAAAAGAGTTCTCGGAGTAAAAGAAAAACACGATGTTTTGCAGCTTGTGCCCGAAATTGCCTCGCTTCTATGTTCAAGTGTATTGTTATGCAAATATCACAAGTTAACCGTGAAAAGGGCTATTGAGTGAGAAGGGAAATAAAACTATCGGAAAACATGCTCAGCCAATTTTTTCTCTCCTTTATGTCGCTTCTTGTTCATCAGACTAAGGGAAAGAGGGACTGATCGTAGTCTAGTGTAATACGTTACTAAAGTCTGTCATCCCACACTTCTTCGCATTGCGGACCATTTATTAGTGCAGAGTGCACAAAGTGCAATCTGCAGTATTGGTAGGAGTTGGAAGATCAGATTCACTAATCATGTAAGGAAGTAAGGCTCTATGGCGTAAACTAATCGATAATCAATCAATATTAATTAATTTAAAATAAAAACTTTCAGGGGAGGAGGACGGACGCAGAACATGTAACATCACCTGAACACTACTTAAATTAATTCAATATATTTTGTTCGGATGACCCATGCTCTCCTTGTGGTAGCTTTATCTAGAACAAGGTGCCTGCATTTAACTCATTCAGTGAAGATCTGTAGTGCAAATTATTACTTCACAGTTACTTCGTCGATTTTTTTTTACACAAAATATATACAATTTACCTTTACTTACAAAAAATGTGAAACTATTTTGTATTCGCTATTCGCAAATCCGCTCTCTCTCTCTCTCTCTTGAAAGGTGATTAAGACGTTCGTCAAGACGAGTAGCGTAAAAATCGGATTTGCATTAAAATTGATAGCTATATAGTATATTCGTGTATCCAGCTCTATTACCTTTAATTTGATTTATGGGTTAAGGTATCTGCTATGTAATCTGAACGCACTAAACCTTTCATACTGAAGACACCCCTGAAGGTATACGGTAACTTTAACTGGCCGCAGCCCCCTTTGGCCGTCTTGATGAGGGTTCTCCTAATATTATTGCTTTTACCCCTATTAAGCCGCCACCAAGAATTTGATGCATGTAGTTTTGGCCTTGGTTTGAAAAGCTGATGACAGATAAGAATCCAAAATTGAATAAAGATTGACGACAGACCTGCCCTACGTGATGTGATGTAACATGCCTCCAAGCGCGTTTATATTCAAATAAAGGGACCTTTTTACCACTCCTTACACTAATTTCTGACGAAACAATGTTAAGGGGCCACTAGCCATTTCCCCTTAATAGGGGTTTGACTGTAATATATAAAATAATAAATAAAAATTTTAAAAAGCAAACATATTATTTGCGTTCTCCTGTTTTGAATTCCTTTTCAGGTCACCACAGAGAAGGCAGAGTCCAGTGACCACACACTAGACTGGTCAAACTCTTTGTAACAGAGTATTGGGATGTGATGTGTCCATTTGGAGCGAGTTTCTTCAACCCATCTTTCTCTCTAGAGCTAAGGTATACCACCTGCTCTTTGCAGTCCATAGGGCTCAGAGATATGCAGTGGCTAGTCTTTTCCAATCAATGAATCATTATCAGTTGCTGGAAAAGAAACACCTGCACTGTAAGGCTTTTGAGGAGTTTTTACATTAACTGAAAGAAAACAAATTATACATATAAAAATAATTGTATTTGACGAAGGAGAGCGCTTACTGATCTGGTGGGTTCCCTCAGGGCCCGCTGCTCAGGGCCCGCCGCTTTTTGAGTGGGGGGCTAATGCGAACACGTCAGCGTGAGCCATGTAGGGGGGTCCGGGGGCATGCCCCCCCCCCCCCCGGGAAAATTGTGAATTTAAAGGCATGTAAACCCCAAAATGATATTTTTTCTGGTCATATAGCTGTTTAGTACGTTCATCAAGTAGTCCAGAACTGTAATTCTTTTTCTCTCCGAGCGCGTTTTCACGTGGAAAAAGCTGCCCCAAATTTAAAAAAGCCGCCATCTTGAATTGCGCCATCTTGTCCGTGACGTCACGAGTGGACCCTTCTTTGACCGGAAGCGAAAGGTCTCCCTTTATAGCCTTATGAAATGCGCACATGTTTACTTGCTTTCAGGCGAAATTCATTCATTTTTAGATGTTGTGTGGTCAGTTTTGTAGTAACTAATCCAACAAAATGGGGCATGTCATGTAAAAATTTCCTAAAGCTCCAAATTTGAGGCAACAATGGTTAACTTCGTCCAAGTTAAGAAGGCACAAGCAATTACTTGCCGGTGCTGTGCCGACAGTTCAGTCGCCAGAGAACGAATCGTCAAACGTGCGTATTATAATAGCAACCTAGGTAGAACCGGAAGTGTCTGATAGTTCTGCTGATAAAAAACCGCGTCGGAAAAGTAGACACAAGCTCTTCACAAGTTGGAGATCAATAGAGTGGGTAAATATTCAGTTTATCTAGAAAGCGGAGTAATGTAGCGTATAACTTAATCCCGTTGAGGAACATGTTAATTTATTTTCAATTACATGTACTGAGAGAACACGAGAAAGCCTCCGTATTATAGTTATCATATATCCTCCCGGGTTTGAGTCCACAAGAGAAACTACCGCATCCGAAGAAACGGTCAATACTAAAGGGTATCCTGCAACGTAGCTGCTGCAATTCAATGTTATCTTGGTATGACAGTGACAACAAATCACCTACTCGTGTGCAGTAAGATTATTTGCGCCGCGGCTAGCTGTACTGCTGTTGGTACACGTAATATACGCTGTCTCAAGCACCCACACATCAAGCAGTTTGATCGAAATCCTGGATGCTGAGTGATGCAGCTAAGCTCTGGCCTTTCAACTTCTACTTTTTGCTATACTTGGCCGATTAAATAAATCACAAAATGAAACAATACCAGGCAGTGTTTCCGACGCGATTTGTCTCACTTTCACTCTGTATAGCTCGCTGCCTTCTCTGACACGTTTTGTCCAACACTGCGTGCCTCAAATCGATACAGACGAGGCCCAACGTTCCAAAATGTTGCCTCCATCACTATCATATAAATTTAACTCGTTAGAATAGCTTTCCTCCGATAAAACTTCCTACAAACTGAACTGCTCCTCCTAGCCGCCATATCACTCCTTACAGAATCTTCTGTTGCGCAATGTTTGTGTTCCCCGCTTACGTCACGAGGACTCGCTATTGTCTTCACCGGAAGTGAAGTTTTAGTCAAAAGTGTCGTTTTTGACCCTTAAAAACTTCGAATTGGGTAAAATAAACGCTGAAATCGTATTTACTGACACTTTTTACGTCTAGTAAGAAAAACTTGTATTCTGGGGTTTACATGCCCTTTAAGTCCTCTGAAATGGCTGGAAATGCATCTAAAATTAACAATCGTGGTGCAAATTACTAACTTTCAGCGCTTAAAAATGACTGTTTTTGATACAAGAATCAACATTTATTATCCGGTTCTTTAAATTCAGGGAGAGTTGTCTATTTTCCGAAAAGTAGTCAGAGATTTTTGTAGATGTTTTCTTTCCAACAGCCAGAAGCCTTCGTTAATTCGGGGTATGCTCATTTTACCATGTGCGCTTCTCTGTTAGTTATCACGCAGGACTCCCGTGTCCCGCTATGTCCAGAGCTGTATATAATTCTCAGTTTAAATTATCTATGGCCATAACATTTTGTCATGAAAATGTTTCTCTATAAATCGCACTTGATACAACTGCTCAAATGCATAAAGTCAGTCAACACAAAGTTATCTTAACTCTTGATATTTGTTCAGTTGTAATCGCGTCTACTTTGCTAATGGTCATTGCAACGTCTGTCCGTTGCGAACTACTGCATATCAAAAAGAAAATTTTATCACCAACTTCCAGTAAAAAACGTTAACTAGTGAAATGAATTCTGGAAATTTTTATTATTTATTATTTTTTAGAAAAGTGGGGGGGCCCTCCCCCTGCGCGGTCCCTGTCCCTGTGATCTCGTGGGAGTCCTATGAATGCAAGTGAGAACGATTACAGGATTTTGGTACATACGGTCGTACTTAGGTATGTTCATCTCCCATTTCAGCACCATTTTGAATAATGTCACATTCTTGCAAGGGATAAATAATTATTTACAATGCTTTATGGTGTGAGACGTCACTGCAACATTGACGTTTGCAATTCACTGGACTTTTGCTGTTTGCTCAGTAAATCAATGCTTGTCATTTTCCCATTAAAGTCTGAGTGAGGTGTGCTACTTCTGTATCCTGTACATCAACCCGAACAGGGATTATTTTGTTGGGATAATGTACAATCCTAACATAGTTGGACATGAAAAATCTACATTTGAGAGTCATATTTTATTAAGGTAATTCCCTGGTAATAGAACCAAACATAGATTTCCGATGAAACTTGGTACACTTTTGTAACAAGTCAAGGAGATAATAAAAACGTGATAAAAAGAGGGCGTCACCGTGCTCGTTTCCACGCCACAATGCTGACGAGTGCGGTCATTTTGGCCCCTTTTGGCAAAAACCGTGCGCAGCAAATAAGCTCGATGTTTTTCAATGCAGCCGTGATATCGCACAGAGTTTGACTTTATTCCATTGTTTATTCACCGACGTTCCAGAAAAATGTCTTCGATTTCCTTTGTATTTACTTTACACTCCAAAGTAGATTCAAATTGGATATGCGCTGTGGGACCGTAGTGGCTCCCTCTGGAGAATTTAGTTAAATTGCCAAAAAACTGATCATAGATTTCTGCCCATCTTTTTCTTGTGTAATGTAGACACTGTTCTTATTAAAATTATGAAATAAAAAATGGGGGTCACCATGCTTGTTTAGAAGAAAACGACCATTTATTTCCAGCCAAGCTTTGTCTGAAAGAAATCCTGTAATGTTCTGTATGTGCGCGCGCGCTCGTACTCGCGCTAAATGACGCGTAGCGCGCGCAAATGACGCAAGAAATTATGCGCAGTAAGGATGCGCAATGCAATTGCAGGGAATCACCTTAAGCTGATGCGATACATGCACTGAGATTACCACATGGCATTGTGGACTCTACCAGCAATTTTCTCTGTCTTCACTCAGAAAGAATTTATACATAAAACAAAGCATATTTGGGACAGATTTTTTGTTTATATGATCAATTCCTGACTTAAAAATAATTTCCAACCAAAAATGCTGAAATTGCAGTCAGAGATCGATAGACATCACAAAATCTAAACTGTGTCTGGCACTGACTAATGTCTGAACGTTTTGACCGAAAATCTTCCGACTTCATCAGTTTCAAATGTCATCAAAGCCACAACGGCTTTTTTTCTAACGGTTTTTATGACATTTGAAACCAATGAAGTCCGAAGATTTTCGTTCAAAACGTCTTGAGTTTTTATGAACGTTAAGTACATTAGTCAGTGTCAGACACAGTTTAGATATTCAATATACACTCTTCCTAATAGAAAACTCAGAGCTACCGAAAAATAATGAGGTTACATTCACCAAATGTAATGTAACAACGCATTGAAAGTATGCAAATTTAGCTTTGAAATTTAATCCACACATTGCAAATTGCATGACTATAAACCCAGGCTATATACCGTAAGTGTGCATAACCGTACCTAAAATGTGCATAAATTGTAAAAATTTGTGGATGGAGACACAATGTTACATTGGCGTGACACTTGGTTTTTGCATTAAACTCAATCGATCAACTGAATTAAACTTTCAGAATACCAGCCATGTAATTGTTATTCAGGAAGATGAACCCTTAAATTATCTGTGATTACTACTACGGTAGTTATAATGTAGCATGTTAGCTCTGTAACTCTTGATTACCGTAGAACACCAATCCATCAGTTATGCTCATTTTGTCAACTTTTTTGTATCTTTGCACCTTGCATTATTTCTTGTGCACTGGGCTCAAAGTCGATAAACAAATTGTTTCTTTTTCATTGTAGGATATCTTGAAAGGTCTGTTTGATGCCACAGTGTCATCATGTAAGAACATGCTAATCAAATCACAAAATGACATCTCTGACCATAACACCCCTGCCACTGATCTCGGTGTACTCTGGGAAAGGGATATTGCCATGTATGTGTGGCAAGAGAGTGCAAATGATATTCCTAGAACCATGCAGGGATCACAGGAAAACAGTGTAGCACATCATGAGCAGGAAAGTGGACTTTCACTGAAGGCACGTGTCTGTACTCCTTCTATACAGAGGTAACATATACAAAGTCATTTGTTTAGGCATAATGAAGAGCACAATGTTTTGATACTGTGAGGAGACAATGTATACTTAGCCTACCCCCATAGTGTTTTGTAATCACATGACTTAGGGCATGATCGGACCACAAGGAAGGAGAAGTGAAAAATACATGTAGTTTCGACAGGACAGAAATGTTTTGTTTTATTTTGTTGTGCCTTTAGTATAGGCGAATTCATTGTGATGTCATATATATTTAGAAATTCATCCGATTTAACACAGAGACTCAAAGGATAGTTTAGAGTGTCTGCAGAGACAGAGCACCAAAATAAGATAGGGTTGGCTAGTAAGAAAGGGATAAGGGTTGACCGCACAGTGAGAGCAACAGCGGGATGAGGAGGAGTTATCTGGCCTGTTACCCACTGATTTGGAGACATTGCCACTTCCAACGCCAGTGACAGGACATGAGAAGTGTGGGGAAGAACAGTCAGAGTGCACTGAGGATGGGACAATGCTTGTGGATGTAGAGGAACTGCCAGACCATGATGAGAGTTCCCCTAATAACTCTGAAGTACAACTGAAACTCTTGCCCCAACAGGAGTTAGGTCAATCATTCACCAAATGTGTTGTGCTATGATCGACTAGGAAATCCAAGTTACGATCTGTCCAAAGCATCGAACATTCAAGTAACAACTATTGCATTGCTATTGCTGATCCAGCGGTATACTATCCACCTCCACAACCATGGATGATCTTTAATATTCTTATGCAACATTGGACATGCAGAATTATTGAAAGCCACCTTTATATATTACACCTTAGTGTACCAAATTTATGCGCCATTGTTTTCTACAAACATGTATCAGTATGCTTCATCGATAGCCTTCCCAGAAATTAGATGATCTTATTCACGAACATTCTAAGCTTAGATTTCTGAACTTATAGTTAACATGTTTTGTTAAAAGAAAAAAGAGACTTGTTCAATAACAAATTGCTAGACAATTTAAGACATTCAATGTTTCAGTACACTGGAGTTGGCTGATAGTCAAATTAATGAATTAGGACATGAAATCGAACTTTCTTTGTAAGCCTGATCACCCTGCAAGAACATTTTTTAGTATTAAAGCTATCATATCATATCAAGCTATTACTGTTGATTTGACCAGGAGATAATCATTGGCCTATTTGAAATACATTACTTTTTCGTGTTGTTGCTGCATGTCATAACAACCACTACGTCACAAGATCACATTTTGAGCTAGTCACGCAATTTGTCGAACACGGAACGGTGCCATGACATGGAAACATCTGCGATTACGATTCGTAGCTATGTTATTGTCCTGTTTTTTCCTCTTATTCAACTCTGGCTCTATAATCCATCTTCAAAGACTGCTCAGAGACAAGAAACCTGACTGTAGGCACTATACGCAAACATCAGACTTAGACGTGACTGGCGTGACTAATGTACTTTCCTCACTGATAGATTTCAAGCAAGAAAGCAGATAAACTGTAAAAGCCCGGTTATATTTTCTTCGAAAATTCTTGTTGTCAATGAATGAGACAACTTTTCATTTTCCACGTATTTCCTGAAAATTATTTAATTTGTGGTGTTCTTTCAGGAATTGTATTCGCACATGAGTTGCAGAAGCATTAATTTTGTGAGGCTAGAGATAAAACTGAATTTCTAGCGTTACAATGATATTTTTGAATGAAATTTAAATTAAATTAGAAGTTCAGAGTTCGAAATTAGCATTTTGTTCAGCCTGTAAAACCCTTGTACCGTTCATTTGGCTCGCATTTCCATGCGCAAAATTCACATGTTACAGCAAAAATAGATTCACGAAAGCGTTCATGCGTGTCATATTACACTTGAGACGAAATTTGCATATTACTACTTTGCGACGTGTCTCACGCCTGTCTCACATACACATTTTCAAACACATGAATCTCGACTTCAGAGTATATTTATCGTAATTATATTTTCGACAATCGTCTGTGTGTCAAGACAATCAGAATGATTCCAGGCTTTTACTTCCGAAAGTGGACTCGCTCGCTCGGCGAATATTTTGATCGTGTAATTACACTTTACATCAGCACGTAGATAAACTGAATGAATTTCGATTGATAGAAACGAAACGTTTTAAACGATAAACGCTGATCAACCAAACCAATTTTTTCAGCAGGATTTTCACTTTCTTCTATTCATTTCCGGCTTAATAATTATTGGTTCCTTGTAAATATGGATCTTGAAAGCTAAATTAAATGAGATACTTAATTTTGAGGTCAAAACAACTTAATGAAATTAAAACATTTGTTTAATTAAATTAAAACCAGAGATGTTTTTGTTTACATCAGATGGTGTTTTTTTCTATGGGTTGAAGTCAAGAAATTTTTTTTTCTTGAAGATAATCAAAGTATTTGAAGTTTTTTAGTGCTGTTGTTAAATTCAAGCACTTTAGTGTATGAATAATAAATATTTTGTAGCATACCTGGGTCAAAAGGTCATCAATGAAATTTACATGAATATTTGAAGGCTTTCCAATACAAGGGTGTAAAATTCACTATTTACTACACATTTTAAAACTTTTACAAAAGCGAGGTGGTTTCATTCGACGGAAAAGCGGGGAAAATAGTCGATGAACCTTTTCTCGTCCCCAAGGCTCCCCCGGACCAGCTGGAAAATAACGACTGGACTCTGGACTGGACTGTTCGACTAACTTGCAAATTTTGATAACAAGTGTCTAACTTATAAATTAAACACTTTGCACTAGCCATTGAGTCTCTGGGTTGCTTTTAACTTTTCCTTATAACCAGACATCATTTTGAAATAAGTTGCTTTTTTTGTCCAAAGTTAATGCTAATTTATGCTAAATAATGCTAATTTTTAAGGATAAAAATTAGCGAGAAAAGTTTAACACAACGTTTCAATGTCGCCATGACATCATGTCACCATGTCGCCATGCCATGACATCGATGTCGTCATGGCGACATTGAAACTTTGTGTTAAACTTTTCTCGCTAATTTTTATCCTTAAATGTTTATCTAAATTTAATCTCATTCGAATAATGCTAATTAAATTAAAATATTATAGGTTTCTTTGGGAAAAAATAATTTTTCCTGAAAGCTTATTTACTACCCTTTCAAAAGAGATATAGCTTTCCATTGTTGTCAACTTGACTGTTTTTTGGGGTGGACCTTCAAGAGTTAACGATACCTCAATGGCTAAAAATATCAGCGTTCTGTCCTGAACACCCTGGCGACGACTACCGCTGACTGAGGAGACCGTTGACTCTGGGTACAGTGCTCGAAATTAGCGGTCGTCCGGTCGTCCGAGACGACTAAAAAGTGTTTCGGGCAACCACTTTTCAGTAAAACTAAAGGCCCGGTCGTCCGAGAAAAAACCACCGGACAACCCAAGTATAAATCGATCGAAGTACTTACGTTTCTGTGATGTCCAACAGAATAACGAAAAGAAGTTATTAATTTGACACAGGAAAATAGCTCTAAATATAGGGGTAATCTTCAGGTAATAAATGGAAGCAACCAAGATTTTAAAATCAACTGAATCGAAGTTTATACACGCAAGTAGCTCACGCAAGTGGCATTCACAGTTTCTGGGTTCAAATCGCCCTATAATGCATTGCAAGCTTAGTGAAAATCTTGAGTACTTCATGTATGTTGATGGTTTGTGTCTCTGGTTACTTGCGATCGTGTTTGGCTCACGTTAGCTACAAAGTTAGTGGCTGGAAAGTCTTAATATGTAATTTGTTTATTTTAAAGCTTGTTTGTTTTTATTTTCGCAACCATAATGATTTTAAACACTTTTAAATTAAACTAGCTTCTATTTGATTTTACAATCTGGCAACTAAAAAATTGCATTTGGCGACTAGTAATTTTGAGCCCTGGACTCAGACATGTTATAAGCATTGGACCTTGACACTGAATAAAGTAAACACAAGTAGTTACATATATACTAACTTTGTGTGAAACATTGTGAATTTATTATTTGAATTAATGCACTTCAGAGAATTGTGAAAATTGAGTCAAAACTTTTATTAGGCAATCGGTCAGATAATAATTTATTTTAAGGACAACCAAGCAGTCATCAGGGCAACCAAAGTCAGGGGTTTGGTTGTCCGGCATTGGGCATAAGGACAACTTGGGTTTTTTTTAATTTCGAGCACTGTGGGTACGAGATTGAGCAAGATTGGGATAACTGAAAATCAATTTGCTGCCATTTGCATGAGTAAATTTTTACTTGTGATCTAAAATCTAACCAAGATAGTAATATTAAAGCTCCAAAAAATTTATGTTTTCCCAGATTTAAAACACTAGCTAATAATCAACGCATCCCATTTGTTGACATTTCCTTCATTTGACCTCATCTGTGTAGCCTATTTCATTTGTGAGAATACTGCTCTCCCGTGTACCGTGTAGTCTGAAGTGTCAACCACCTCCTCGCCCCAACCCGACGGGGGGTTGGGGCGAGGAGATGGCTGACAACTTCAGACTACTCTCCTGTGAAGTCTTTTTTCAATAGTCATAGCCTGCGTAGCAAGCGTTCCTGTACGAACGAAGAGCTTTTTCTGCATTTTGGCCGCGCGAAAATTGGGGCGAGAGCAAAAACGTCGGAGTGGGGGGTAGGGGGTAGGGAAAGGGTTGGCGCTGAGGGAACGCTTGCAAGCAAACCCCATGATTCTGAAAAACGCCCACCGATTTTTCACGGTTGATTTCATTCGTTGATTGACAGCTTGTCAACAAATTAGCCAATAACAGATTACGGATGTAAAATTACACCCTTCAAAATAAAATGTCTGGAAAAACGCTCCAGGTTGGGATGTCCGCGATGTCCGCGATGTCGGAGCCGCGACAGTTGGAACTCTAAGCGATATCGATCGCTGCAGAGTTTGTCGGTGTCATTTCAAAGTAAAATTTGGAACTGCATCTCACCCAGGAAAACCTGGTTATATTTCAGTTCAGAAAATATTTTCAAACCATCGAAAAGAAAAGGAGAAATCCTTACCGATACTGAAGTTGTGTTGACTGTGTTTAAAAACACCAAATAATCCTTGCGCTCGCAAAATTAGAAATTTAAATTTGGGGACACTACGAACTCGCACATAGTTCGATAGGTAGCCAGGCTGCTGCTTGCAAAACTCCACCGAAGCAGAGCATCATCAACCGGCCGGGCAGCAGTCTTTGTCGCAAAACTGTTCGTGTATATTCTCCGTCTCACAAAAAGCTTCACGGAAGACATTTCAGTACAATTTGCAACCACAGAACAGTCACAGCAAATGCCCAAAATGATTGCGTTGAATCGAAGTTGAACATCGACGATTAACCAACTGATGGGACACTTCTAAAGTAGTGTAGATGATTCTACCGGCACAGTGACAACAAGAATTCCTCACGAGGAGGAAATATTGGCAAGCGGCCGCAAATTGCAACAAAAAACGTGACTAAAAGTGTTTCTAAAACCCATTCAAATGGCGCTGAACTTCTGCAGACAGACATACTAGTAAACGAGACCAGGTTTCATGTTATCTACTTTATTAAAATATTGTAGTATCACAACTTACTACTATCAGGCTACTATCAATAGTATAAATTCACAGAGCAATTCACAGGGCAAACCATATTTAGTTTTAAATACAATGTTAAACAGCGGCGAACAAGCTTACCTCAGCCCCGTCCAGGTTTACACGGTATGACGGCTTTCGTCTACAATATACGCAGCCAAATTTTCGTTAAATAAGGAATCTTGAATTGATAAAACGCTTATCCATGGCGGCTTCCAACTGACGCGTAAACAATGTTGAATTTCCCTTGGTGTATTATCGTCCGAACAGTCCAGTTTTTCATTTAAATCGCACGCCGTCATCCCCATAGAATTAACCTCTACTACTTGATGATCACAGATGATGCTTTGTAATGGAGAAATAACAATTATACTCGCGAAGCCCGTTCCACCTTGCCTTTTACTTCGCACTCCGCACATTAAAACAAACAACTGAAAAATTAGGCTCTTGGCGAATCCTGTTGGCAATACGGCCAATACATATTTACCGTTAAACAGATGACGCAGTGCCCTTTCTTGTTCGGTTTTCAGAGTAAAAGCGAGCCTCGCTGCACTCAGCTCTGAAAGAACTTCGCTCAAGCACGATTCAAAATCTACGACATCCGACATATTTTGATCTTTTACTTTGATCTCAAGTCACGCTCGAACCTTTTTGCGCGAACATTTGACATTTGACAACTACTTGTCAAACTTGTCAATCAACGAAACCACGCCGCACCAATCAGAAACTCCGTTCGCCCACGAACGGGTTTTTCAGAATCATGGGGTTCGCTTGCAAGCGTTCCCTCAGCGCCAACCCCTTCCCTACCCCCTACCCCCACTCCGACGTTTTTGCTCTCGCCCCAATTTTCGCGCGGCCAAAATGCAGAAAAAGCTCTTCGATCGCGGAAAAAGCTCTTCGTTCGTACAGGAACGCTTGCTACGCAGGCTACAATAGTCAGGATTACATGCACTCCATAAAAACTTTCTTATTGTTGTTTAGTTCATTTATCGATCGATAAGGATGGAATATTACTGAACTTTTAATCAAAAGTGTGACACAGTTTCATACACAGGAATTTCGACTTCAGAGTATATTATTTATCGTAATTTTCGATAATTGAGTATGTCAAGACCATGAGAACTCAAGAAACAAACTGATTCCAGGCTTTTACTTCCGAAATCAGACTCGCTCGCTCGGCAAATATTTTGATCGTGTAATTACACTTTACAGTTTCATCATCGCTCAGCACTTTGGAGAACTTCATGTAGATGAATTTCAAACGATAGAAACGAAACGTTTGAAACAATAAACGCTGATAAACCAAACAAACATTTAGACACGTTGTAAACGCTGTAAACACTGAATGAAAATGTCACACGGCCTATGAGAATTTTAGTGAGTCAACTAAGTTTTTCTGTTTGTTACTCGCTAACCTAGCAAAAGAGAGAAGATTTAAACAGCAACACGAACAGAGAATCTATCTATTAACATGATTATTTTCGCTCAAATTCAGTCCATATTCAGGGTTTGTACTCTCACCCACCACTTTAGGTTGGGATGGAATGAAATAAGGGAGCTGGTGTTCATTTATACACTCTACTCCACTTTTACAAGCTGATGTCCGATCTCACCCCTGAGTTGAATTGTACAGCGTATTTGAACTTTGGAAAGTGCGCTAGTAAATACCATTACCATTACTCTGCACTGCCCTTTCACTCTCTGAGTTTATTTCTTCACATGTAACCCCAAACGATACCTTGATAACTAAAGATATTGGTGTTCTGTCCTGAACATCCTAAGTGATACCAAAATCCATAATTTACACCCCTAAAAGAGATGACGAGCATCCCTGCCCCTTTCACATTGGAGTCCTCCCCCTGAGCGATCTTGAAAACCACTCTAATATCACTCTTACAGTATATCAACCAATGTAAGTTGTTCCAATTGTTTCCATATGTGATAGAAGCTCTAGCCTGCTCCTCCGTGGATGGTACAGTCTTTCTCTGGAGGCAGCCTAGTTTCTATGCACTTGATCAGGGCTGCAAATTTTTATTCTTGAAAGGACATAATTATGTCCGACTAAGTCACCATTTTGGTCAGACACATGTCTCTTAGTGCGTTGTTCAAGAAACACTAAAGCAGATAAGTAATGCTCAGAGATGATAAGTGAACCATCTAATGTGTTGACAAAGAACAGTCAACATGTTGGTGATGGTTTTTTTTTTGGCCAACAGGTTTTCCTTCAATGTGCTTTACCATGATGTTATTCATTTTGCCACCTTCAGTTTCTTTTTTGCACTAAAAAATCTTACCCACGTTTGTCCAGATGGATTATGTATATCAAGTATAAAATGGATGAGACAAGATTTGGAATATAATTTTATGGTTGTCAACTTTATAGTTTTTTCTCATGTATTTTAAGAATATCCTTGCATTTACCTTCACCATAATAGCATAAAATGGTCATTGATAATAATAAAAAATTGTCTGGACATTATGTCCAACCACAGTTGGGATTTCTTCGGACATGGGAAAATGTAGGTCGGCCATTGTCTGACAACCAACTATTATTTGCAGCCCTGCTTGATTATATTGTCACTGTTACCATCACATGACCTCTGTTCCCTTTTCAGATTGTGTAAAGTAGTTGATGACAAATTAGCAGCAACTCTTGAAGATGCCCAACACTTCATTTTGGATGTCCAAAAGGCTGAAGGCCCTGAGCTCAGCAAAAAAACTTCAGTGAGCAAAGTCTCTGACTTATGCTTTCTTGCCAGAAACAAGACAATCACCGACAAAACAGACCCATTTGATCGGTTTGGTGATTCACACCAAATCCAGTCCTTTCTTCAGGAAACCTGTTTTTCTGCATTTAGTCAGTAAGTCCCGATAATACATAAAATAAACAACCCTTTTACAACATAGTTCATAAATAATATTAAGAGATAAAGATGGAAGCTGTACATCATGCCAATGAAGCTGATTGTAATTCATAAACCCCTTTACATGTAGGTTGCGGAGATTTTAAAGGGAATGTTTCACGGTTGGGCGCATGTTCAGGCTTATCAACTTTATCCGTCTAAAAAATCCCCACTCACATGTACTGTCTTCTCGATACTTCAGTAATCGCATACTATAATTAGTCCAAGTAAAACAACGAATGACCAAAATTCACAAACAATTTCAACGGATTACACCGAGAATATCAACATTGAGTACCAGAGAATAAATTACCAGAATAAAGTGTTGGCCCGAAGGATTTATTCTTGTAATTTATTCTGGTATTCAATGTCGACATTCTCGGTGTAATCTGTTGAAATATTTTGTGAATTTTGGTCATTCGTCGTTTTGCTTGGACTAATTATATAGTATGTGATTACTGAAGTATCAAGAAGTACATGTGAGTGGGGGTTTTAAACGAATATAGCTGATAAGCCTGAACATATGCTGAACCGTGAAACACTCCCTTTAAGTTAAGGAATAACTTTAAAAAGCTAAAATTGTCAGACAAACAATTCTCAGAGGGTTTTTTTCCTGGCCAACAGATTGTTGCAGTATATTGATGACATAATAGAAAATCACAAGGACAAGTTATTGTTGAATTCAGAGGAAGTTCTTGCATCGAAATCACACTCATTGTTTGACACAGTCTGCATTGACAGGTAATGTCATGTTATTCATTTAGTGTAAATCATACTTATATCATACATCATTGTTCATAATTTTGACTTTTGGTTTACAAGGCTTTTTAAAACCATTAAAATAAATAAAAAACAGGGTTAAAAATGACTGTCTGCAACGTGCATGGGGAACAGTTTCGTAACATAGGATTGGACAGGCTAGGATTCCATTGTTGAATCATTAGGCCTTCATAGCATAAACAAGCAAGTCCACTCCTGTTCCCATGGGAATCACATAGTCATAATTGTAGTTTGTGTTTTGCTCTGGACTTTTATGAGGTGAGCGGCTGTTTTTCACAGACAGTATTTCTTGGTGACATAAACAACAGGTGAAAATCTGCCAGTGTTAGAAGGCTAAATGGCACCGAGAGTAGCTTTATATCTAGTTTAGTTAATATTTTCATTTTTCTCAAGATAGGAAAATCTCTTCATGATCATGAGATTAAAATAATTGTAGTTTTTTCACAGATGTGTAGCACTTTTATACACCTTGCATGTAGACTTCGAGTAGTCCCTAATTTTTCTCAGATCGAGTGGGCGGGCGCGCGCGAAGCTCATGGAAAGATCCTCGCGCGAGAAGACGAGACGCGAAGAGGCGCGAAAAATGAGGGACTACCGACATAGGGCCAGCGTTTGAATTATGCGTTGCTCTCACAACGCAAAATTATGATTGGTTCTTTCTTGGAGATCTGTCAACAATCTGTCAATACGCGCAAGCCGATGTCAACACTCAAGGATTAGGCTGATCGATTACAGGCCTGTATCGATCAGCTGCCAAAAATAGATGCGTTAAAACCAAAACAAATCGAAGCACTGGAGGCGCTCTTTGCTGGTCGAGACGTTCTCGCGATTCTACTATTGATCGATCGTCGAGCTTTGCCGGTTTTCGCCGTGTCCAACGGTGATGCTACTCGGCTTGACTTGAAATTAACTGAGCTTGAGCAAGGCCGGGGAACGCGCCAGTCTTTTAAACCTTTCAGTCGCAATCTGCGAAACCGATTCGTCAACAACAACAGCACAACCAGGTTGTGGACCTTGGTTAGGGAGATTTCCTCGAAGGAAACGGATCAGTTCCATGGCATTCCTTATTTTTGTGCCACATTTGGCACACACACGGGAAGAAAATGAAGCAGATTGTTCACAAGGAAACCCCAGTTGATTCAGGAAATCGGCGAGGAGAGATTTCTCGACTCTGCCCGTTTTGGAATTTCGAAAATATTTTCGGTTGAAATCCTTCGCTTAAAATCTCCGTAAAAAGTGTTGAAGTTGCAGCCACAAACACGGCAGAAATCGTTGATGCTAGGCTTTTTCTGAGGCCTAATTCCTATCGCTTTTTTAGACGTCTCAGCCATTTTGAGATGGCTTCCAGCGAAACATCCACGAAGAAAAGCGCATTCCTTCGCCCCCTGGTCTGTGATAAACATCTCCCGCAGTTCATCAATGACAAGCGCAAATGACAGCAAGATAGACGATATGAAATTGACACCCAAAAATCACTCGGCCGTGAAGGGTCAAACGCTGGCTCTATGTCGGTAGTCCCTCATTTTTCACGCCTCTTTGCGTCGTGTCTTCTCGCGCGAGGATATTTCCACGCGCTTCGCATGCGCCCGCCCACTCGATCTCCGCCCACTTGATCTGAGAAAAATTAGGGACTACTCGTAGTCTACCTTGCATGCTTCTCCGACTGACTTGAGGAAATTTGGTTACAATGCCTGAGGACTTTTATTTTAGAAAAACATCTTTTCCCATTTTCCTACAAATCTTTCTTCATTTAGATGGAACTTAAAAATCACTCAGTCGATTTATAACTTTTTAAAAAGTAATTACCGAAGTTTAACCAAACGTTAGAGGGAGCGACAAAGTTTTCTTCTCAGCAATAAAGACATTTGCACACGTCATTTTATGCATGCATTCAATATACGCATGGCCGTGCATATATTGAGTTATGCATGCACGCTCGCGCTATTGAAATAGATAGCGTGATTCAGCTGGCTATGTTATAAATATATATACTGCTGTAATCATCTTGTGTCATACCTTTTGTCATTCATAGAGTTCTGTTCCTTGGTCGGTTGTGTCACTCTTTCGCTGAACAGTGTCCCAGTATCAAGTTTGTCATGGAAGGAGGGGCAGCAGAGGGTAGAGGTCGAGGAACACCAAGGTTGGTGTTGCTTTTTGGGGCTGAGGTTGAACATTCTTAATATTTCAATTTGTTTATTCCATTACAAAGACAACAAAAATTGCAAACTAAGGTACATACATTATTACATATATATACAATAAAGAAATAGAGTAGCCACAACAGCTGCGCAATTACAATAATTACAATAATTAATTATGATACAAACATTCTAATTACAAAGACATTGAATTGAATAATTATTACAATATTTACTTGTTATACAAGTAATGCATTTCAAATTAATCATAATTATAAATACAGTCACAATTACACACGCAATAACAATAACAAACAAGTTTCTCACTTTCTGCTTTCATCCTTCCGGCGCGCTCCTTGTCTAATGCTACGTCATAGCCTCGATTTCATTCGTAGCTTCCAAGATGGTGGCGTACTAGTGTCGAAAGGGGTGATTTCAAAGCGCTCTATAAAAAAATTAAGACTTCCTCAGGCATTGTGGCATATTTTGAGGGCTAAAATGGAGCATGCTGTGAGCCAATCAGAAACAAGAAAATAGCGTAGCCAGCCAATCAGAACTGAAAGACCATTCAACTGTTCGCGCCATTTTCTTGCTGGCAATAATTCATTGACTTGAAGCGCTGCCATCTGCAACTGCAAAGTTATTGTTTTTGAGCTTTATAACAACAAAATGACTGAAAAACCTAACGAGGAAGCAAATTATCAGCCTTCTCAGTACAGCTAGTAGAAGAGGAGAGCCACCTTAAATTTTCGAAAATTTAAGGTGGCTCTGAATTCCCTCCGCAGAATTTTTTTAAACTTTGCAAAAAGTTGTATCTTAACATGCTGATCATTATTCAATTATAAAAAATGGGGGTCACCGGGCTCGTTTTTGAGTTATAAGCACTTAAAGCTAAAAATAAGGGTGTTTTTGACAGGTAATACTGTTGCTATGGTAACCTATTATGTCACAAATATTATCATAACTTGTTCACCGATGATTAGGCAATCGTTTGACACCTTTATTTTAACATCAACTGATATAAGATGGTAGTATCGATCAATCAAAGCGCAAGGGCTGTAAACCGTTACCAGCCACCTTAATAGCATATAGCGAATTTTTGCTTTTGCTTTGTTAAAGTTCGCACAATGTTTCATTCAGGTAGTTTTTATATTGGGTAACGCAATATATATTGTGTGACACAATATCATAGTGTGGGTAGTTTTTGTCATGGCACACTCGATCACTTTCTCCTAAGATGTTGACTTTTGGAAATTTTAAAGAAACGTATGGAAAATTAAATTACAAGATTTTGCTTCTAACAACGCTTCCAATACTACTGCAACGGCGCAAGGTATATATTTTTTTCTTTTGTGTCGCGGTTTCCCTTATGGTACATTACAAGCTACTTGTGCAAAAGACGCATGCGTGTAGTGCCCAAATTCGGAATATAATCACCAGAAGCTCTATTTATTGACCTGATTTCCTACAAGTCGCTGGCGTGATTTGCCCCAAATCAGGACATTTTAGGTAAAAGGACAATCTCTACAACTTATTGTTGAAATTTCCGAAACAAAATGTTATGACTATGACTATGTTATGACACATCTGCTAGCCACATGAGCGTCTTGTCTACTCACGGTTGTCTAAAAACACAATGAACTTCGACGGTCTTCGTCTCTGGAAAAAGGAAGGAAATTATTTAAGTTAAGATGATGGAAATTCAAACGTTAAACAAGTTATTTTCAAACTCAATAGTGATTACACATACTCATCATATCAACACACAAAATATAATTTAATATGTGATGTCAAAAGGTGAAAATAAGCCTGGTTGAGTTCTGACTATTTCAAATTGTTTGAATTCCCAAAACTGTGTGTATTGTAGAGGTCAAGAGTGTCAAGTCAATATTCCCTGATAAGACAGACTGTTTTACAATGAACTTTGATATTAATTTATCTTATCGTGTCAGGCTGGTTTTAGGCTGGATATCGGGCTAATTACAGTAGTTGCAAGCTTATTAGCGTTTGGCATTCAGGTAGAATGGAAGTATGTTTCTCCCTGGCGGTGGGACATTTTATCATCGTGGAATTGCACTTTTGGAACGCTTTAATACAAGACCATCGTCTTTTGGAAAAAATCGACTAACATACGCGGACATACGGAATTGGGAAACTGCACGTTCAGTGCTAAATTGTCCTATGCGAAATTGTGAACTGTCTTATGTGGTAATGACATGCTGGGTGACATGGAACGGACATTCATAACGGATTAGGAAACACTTAAAACAAATGGATTACGTTATGTAACACTATCGACTAAAAGCATTGTCTATAGTGGTGTGTGACATGTGCTGGCACACTGTGATAAGGGGATCTGTACATGTAGGTAGTGCTAAGTGGAACCTCTATTCTTTAGTTGGAGGGGGATCTTTTGTCAACTTAGGTTTGGGTGAGGTATATTACAGTTATTCGTTTATATCTTCAAAGTGCGGTAATCGTTACCCAATATGGCCTAAGGGGCCGCTAGTTAACTCTCTTATTGTGTAAATGTCTAGTGTAAACAACAAATGGAATGTTTGTTGATTTGTAGGAACATGACCGGACGTCTTGCCACTTAATTATTTTAAATACTACTAATGTTTTTTCGCTTAATAAAATCTTCCTGTTTTTCCAATCACTTCAACGATCGATAAAATACCCACGTGGCTTATACAGGCGTTTAGTGAGAGATGCGGTGGCCTAATACATGCAGTTAGCGCGCTGGACTCCAGACCGAGCGGTCTGGGTTGGAGCCCTGGCCGGTGTCAGTGTGTTGTGTTTTTGGGCAAGACTCTTTACTCTCACAGTGCCTCTCTCCACCCAGGAGTACAAGTGGGTACCAGTGACAAAATGCTGGGGGTTACCTGCGATTGACTAGCCTCCCATCCAGGGGATTATCAATACTCCTAGTCGCTTCATGCTGCAGAATCTGGGATAAGCTCCGCCAGTTGTGGGTCACCAGGCTCGTGAAGACGTTGCCTTTTTTACAGGCATTTAAACTTGGAATGTGCCACGACCGCACGGCTAAGCTACGGTATTTCAAATTTAGCACAAAGACCATTCTGTCCAATTTCCGGAGCTCGTTGTCAACACTAGCTGAGGGAGAATTTGAAAAATCACGTTGTTTTTCTACCACTGATTGCATCAGTGTTTTTGTTCTTCTTTCAGGTGTAGAATGTGAGATAAATTAAATCGCTTAATATTTTTTCGAACTGATCATCTGAAAACCAGTCGACAGAAGACGGACCAAGACGGGCATGCTTCGTTCCGATTTTGAGATGCGATCAGCCTGCATAGTTTGTGGTTTCGTTGCAAATACGATCTCATATGACCCACGTAAGGTCGCGTCGGTAAAATCGGGATATCAATCAAACTTGTCAACAATCAGTGATCTGACCAATTGGAGCTTGCACCAGAATCTGGTGCACAGAATGGTGGCATCAAAGGAATGTCTATAGGCTCCACCGTCTTTCCTTCTCTCCCCAGGCTTTGCCCGGCTCGCTGCTTTCACACCATTTTCTTTTTACCCCATCCCCACCACGGAGCCTATTCATAGGCTAATTCAGTCTCAACGTACGGCACAACTGATTTATAAACTTACGTCCCGAGAATTATTTTCTGGACTAGCGGTAATCACTAAGTTTTTTCTTGAATGAAACTTAACGGACGCTTTGTTTAGGAAAAAAGAGAAAAGAAAAGCAAGGAGAATTGTAATTTAAACTAAACCGCAAGTTATTATTAAACTAGAGAGCGTGAAACTGATTTCTAAAAACAACAACAAACTCAAATTCTGTCGGTTAAAATGTAATGAACACTCGCCCTTTTGAAGAAATGCAAGCTCTTTAATTCGACTGCGTAGTTCTCCATTCACTTGACAACGATAAGAGAGCAATATAATGCGAGAAATTCGTCAGTAAAAGCTTTTTCGCATTGACCTTCGTTGCTGAAATTAAAATGTTTTCACTTGGATAGCGCATGCCTACGTTACGATTCCGCTGAGTTCGCGGGCAATTTCTCCCGCATTGGCTTGATTAATGTGTTTTTGTGGGTCTAACTGTATTTAAAAGCAGCCTGGCAGTTTTAAAAAGCTAAGCAAAATTTACTACCCGAGTAAATTGCGGCGTCCCCACGGAAGGCTATTTTGTGTGGCGAAAGCGAAGGAAAAAATATGGTCCGGACCAGCAAATCCGGTCCGTATAGGAAAAAGCTGGACCAGGTGACAGCGCATGATTAGCTAATCAAATGCAGGCTGAAACTGGAACAACTCGGTTGCAAAATATCACTGTATGACCCTGTATAACTGCACTCACCTTGAACAATAATGGACTGATGAAATACACTTGAGATTGATCAATAATAATAGTCTTGTACTCATTAGCAGATTAGTTGTCCCAGCCCTTAATGGAGGATGAAATAGCATTCGGGGCACTCGGGAATACAAAGATTATATGAGCATTTTGCCGGGATAAGGATAAGTGTCCCCTTAATGGAGGTGTCCCCTTAATAGAGGTTCCACTGTATGTCATTGACATGAAAGTTTATGTAGGTCAAACTGGTGTTTCTTGTATAATCACTGACTAAAGCTTAGTTCACTTGTTTGTCTGTTTAATTGCCTTGTATATTTCAGTTTGTCAGTTTAGATATCCAAAAGCTGTTCTTTCGATCATGCAATCATTTGGTTTATATATAACAGAAGCGTTTTATGGAACATACTTTGAAGGCACACAGAAACAAAATTAATACCAATATAGCTTTTCATCGTCCCCGGCCGCTTGTATGTGCTGTAATTTTTCTCAGGATACTGAGTACCTCTGTTGAAACAACTGCCTTAGAGACTGTCATTATGAGTCTCCTCCTTAGTGAAAATGGCAGAGAGGTTTCTAATTAAGAAACCAACTATACTGCAGGCAAATTAATTTAATAAGTGGGCTTACCTTGGCAGACTAGTCCTTCTCCTGGTCAGGTAGGAACATATCAGTGTGAAGCTACAATAGCTCTAGATCTGTTGTCTCAGTCTCAAAACCATAGCAAAGTGCTACAAACTGAAGATACGTTTTGAAATAGATGAAATTTCCATGGCCACACTGTAAAAAAAAAAAACCAAGCCAAAAGAATTTCCCGAAGCAATACATACATACATAAACTTTATTTCAACTTGAATTTACAGTGTAACTGATGAAGCTACAAACAAATTACAAAACAATACAGTCGAACCTGTATATAACGGCCCTGTATTAAGCAGCCACCCTCTATTAAGTGGCCAGTTTTCATAGTCCCGAATTTTCGCCCATACGAACTTTGTATTTGCTACCTGTATTAAACGGTCACCTCTATTAAGCAGTTGCGGCCACCCATGAGCAGTCCCATGTTTGTCTGTCTTTGTTATTGTTACCTGTATTAAGCGGCCACACTTGAATGGAAACCTAAAACCACATGTCATTTTACGATTTTATTTTGCCTAAAAGGGATATATGGATCCATCAACACTACAGCACCATCAACACTGCGCTACAGTGTTGTTATTGTTTATTACTGCATGTAGTTCACCAATTTCATAAATGCTTTCTAGATGTCAATGTACTGTATCGCTTGATTGTGTTATTGTTAGCTTGAATTATCAGTTGCTAGTGTATAACACTGTACGTCAATAAAATTGATATTTGACCACGCCCACAAAGTATTTTTGGTGAACCTGTATTAAACGGCCACCTGTATTAAGCTGGCCAATTTCCAAAGTCTGTGGGTGGCCGTTATATACAGGTTCGACTATATAAAATTACATCAACGATGAGATGCATCAATGAGCATGTTCACGTTTGTTCACAGATTGAAAGTAGGTAAAGGGTTTAAAATCTCGTCTTTAATTTCACCCTTAAGGTTAAGTGTCACTAATAAGTTGACTGATAAATTGTCACACAGTAGAAGGCTCTCCATTCTCCCTCGTTCACATTTTGTAAATAAAACCTCGATTGATGTCATTGTCATCATAAAACCCTGTGCACAGAAAATGTACAGGTAAATGACTGTATAAAAACTCCAAAACAGGTCGCATCCTCAATTTTGCTCACCCATTTTCTAAATATAAACAAGTTTACTGCTGGTAGGTTGGAAAAGCAGGAATCCTTGAATAACTTCCATGCTAATATCTTGGAATAAAGTTCCAGCATTCGAACAACCATACACAACCATCAAAATAATATACTAATATATTGTGTTTATTAAAACTTCTACCAAACCAGACATAAAATCTACATAAAAAACCTACTCCAAAAATATAACAGACCACAAGGCCGGTGCCCGGTCTAAATTTTGAGTCATAGCCTGAAGTAGTTTCAGAGGCTTAATCCACAGGCAAATGCATCCATAAACCCCGAATGCTGTAAAATAACCTTCAAGAACAAATTAATTTGAATGGATTTCAATGTGTTCAGTGCAATTTCGAATAACACAGTGTCTTGCTGAACCAAGTTGCTTAATATACAGCGATCATTGGATATCAGAAATACATGTAAGAAGTTCTAATGTAAGAATCAGGGTTATATGGACTTTCATGTGAAGTGGTCGCTTAATGGAGGCTAAAAACAATAGAAAATTTCAAACCATCGGCCCCAAAAGTGATTGTGGTTGTGTTAGCTTACAAGAGGTTCCGAATATAGTGATTTGACTGGGGAAATTTTGGTATTTTGGAAAAGTTGTTGCTTATGGGAGGTTGTCGGTTACCAGAGGTGGTCGCACTGGAAGGTTCTACTGTACAAAAATATGCAGTAGCCTTATGTACGTGCCATGGACCTTTTGAATAAAAAAATTAAAAATAAAACATTTTGAAAGGTGAGCCTTACACCATTAGTCAGCCATGAGTGCACCATGTGACTTCTTTCTGCCACACACCATCGTCAGAAATAAAGAAAAAATTATATGACTACACAAAACTTGATTCTGCCTGCTCTAGCCTCTTTGGCAGACAAAATCATAAACCTTGCTTCAATACGTGAGGAACAAATTTGTTCATAAAAATTAAAATGATTACGATAAATTGATTAATATTATTATAAAAGTGATGTTGTCAAACTGATGCCCAACCTCCAAAATGACTCATAAATACATGGTATGTTGTCTCAACAGAATGCCCAAGTCTTCCAGCTCAATAAGGAAAAAGGTTTGTGTATGTTATGCAAAGTTGGTTTTATGGCGACTGACTGTCCATACATGTAGGTTATTCCGCAAGATTGAGCAGGATAATTGTTTTATTATTCAACAAATTGATAACACAACTAAAAAAATATTCTTCCACTTTTATTTCAAGAACTGACTTGAACATTTTACCGCGCGCATATGAAATTACATATATCGCAGGATATCTGTTGAGTACGGTCGACAGATATTGAGTGCATCATGACCATATTTGGACAGTGTTACAATTTGTTGAATAATAATTAACAATTATTCCGCGAAATCGAGTCGTACATTAACTCATAGCCAACGAGGCGTAGCTGAGTTGGCTATGGGTTCATGTACGACGAGATTGAGTGGAATAATTGTTTTATAATATACTCACCACAGGATATTGCAATTAAAAATTACTGGGGAAAGAACGGAAGGAAAAAACAGAGGAAAATGGGATATTTATCGTAATTAGTGGGATTCCCAAATAAGGTAGTAATGGTACATTGCCTCATATGCCTTGAGTAGGGAACCAATCAGATTGTCCAAAATAGCAATATCCTGTGGTGAGTATATTATAATGTACAATATACATTTGAATAAATCCTGGCTGTGCGTTATGCGGTCTTGTAATATTTAGTGTTCGCTGTATTTGTTTGTAATAACAAAAACCGCGCTGCTGTGCTTATTTTGGTGAATATCGACGGGAATGGGGAAAATTTGGTGCATGCCCATGCTCTTCCGCAAAGCAAGATAATAATGTTGTGTTTAGCATGTTTGTAATGGTAAGCTAGTATTACAGAGTTGGTTTCCAATGAGATGACAAGTTTGTTTAATCCCACTTGCTTTCATAGGAAGACAACAGGATGGCTGAACTTGCTAATCTTTTCAAAGAGGGATACTTTGCGGCGTACAGGTAGAAGCTCTTGTTTGATTTGCAACTTGTATTTTATGAATCTTTAACTATAACATTGGTCGCCGTTTTGGTCTTCAAACAGCCAAAAAAAGCTTGATGTGTAGTGGGAAAGTTATGTATAAAGCACTCTAACATACATATAATGTAAATAGCATAGCAAGGGACGAGCAAATTATACATTACTTTGAATTTTGTTTGTTTTGACCAATATATATTTGCACATGCTCTTCCGCAAAGCAAGATAATAATGTATTATTACAGTATTCCACTTGTTTTAACCAAATCCGTTCTCATTTGCAAATAAAAAGGTTTCGGACCATAGGCATACATACACACGTTTTGAAATAAAACGGCTAATTAGATCTTTGTACATGTTTTGTAAAGTAACTTGTTCACTTGCTGTTGGCATTGGCTTTAACTGGCTCTGGGTTTTACTTTTATTTTTTCAAAGCTGTGGCTGAGATTTGTATGCTGCAATCAGTCATGGCTGATTCATTGATGTGGTCATCTGAAAAGAATGCTTGATTCTTTACATTTCTTTTCCTTTGATCTTCAGGTTGTGGAAAGATTGGATCTCCATACTCTTTTTGTCTTCATTAGAACTGACATTAATTTATGGTGGCAAAAATGCGTTTTTGTTGTCAATGACTGTAAGTTATTGTTATTATTATGTTTATCATGGGAATTTTTTTCTCACAAGGATTTCACGCCATCATTACACATTGATCTTTAAATTTATGTAATTGCGGGCGAGCAAAAGCAAGCCCGCAGACTAATCTCACGAGCGGTCAGCGGCACGTTCTTAAACACGACACAGAAGCTCGATATGAACCCAACTGGTATGATTGGAATGTGAACTCTGTACCAAGAGAAGTGCATCGCATGTAAAGAGATTTTTGTTACACATGCGCAGCAACAGGAAACATGTTAATACCTCGGAATAATATTGTTGCAGTATGAGTTCGTAAATTTAAATACGAGTCATAGGATCGTAGGGGGAAAGTTACGCCAAATCCTCACATGCTAAATGATCGAAGGCCACGCATGTTTTCAGTTATCGTTATGGATTACCGTTGTAAGAAGACCAAAAGATGCGTTAATATTCACTGAGAAGACCAAAAGTTGTTCATTTGTAGTTGTCATAGGAGATGGAGGGGAGTTGCGCCAAATTGTCACGTGTGAAATGATCGACGGCCACACATGTCAGATCGTTATAGATTACGGCTATTATGGTAAGCTTTATTCAAGTGAAATCACAAGAAATTGTGAAGGCGTGTTTGCGTGTTTGTTGCCAATTTTCATAGAGGTGATGAGTCATTCACGCCACCGAAAATTATAGACTTCAAAGAAGTCTCAAAGAAGTCTTTAAGAATTGTACTTCACTGCATTTCATAATTTTACGTTGTGTACATGTACAATAAACAACAAATACCTTAGGAGAGTTTGTCTACAGGATTGTGAATAAACAAAACAAGATTGTAGTAAAGTTTATTGGAACATGACTAAACTAAATGATTTTAGATCAGTTCGATTAGCTTTGATTACATCTGATAACTAGAACCGGAAAATATAATATTTTGTTGTTAAAGTATTAAAGGGTGCAAATAAACTATGTGTCGCATGTAGGACTGAAATATAGTTCGTGCTTTCCGTTTAGAATACTGTGGAAGAACCAGTTCCTTTCAGTAATTAGTGTAGTGTAGGATTTCATGTATGCTCTCCCGAATGCTCATTATAAGTTTGATTACATAACAAGAACCTCGATATACATTGTAACGAACTCCTTTATAACGAAGTCCCCGGTAAAACAAACAATATTTTGGAGACCGGCCAAAGTTACAGTAAAATGTATGGAACAAAAGGCCAATATAAAAAAACCCAGTATAATGAAATCTCCGTTATAATGAGCACAATCAAGAAAAACTCTAAGCCTAAATTTAAAATATATCCCCCATCACATGCGAAACAGGTCAATCATTTTTTATGCGTGAAAGATTTGGAAATTTAACAACTGATTTCCAATTATTTTTAGGGGAATCTGTTCGTTATAACAGGGCTTTGTTATAAACGAAACCCTGTTATAACAAATTTGTGGGGAAATGACCTAAATCTATGGACGTAGATGTTACTATAGTGCCCTCTGGCAGCATATAATGAGCTGTTGACAGGATTTCCATCACAGGGCTCACAAAGATACCCCTCACACGAACAATGAGCTCACATAGATACCTTCCCTCGTAATGCTTCATTTCTAACAGCTTGTAACACCGGTCGCGGTTGCAGAGGAAGCACGGCCTGCTGTAAATCAGCCGATGCAACGGCAGCAAGCCATGCTATTGACACTCTTTGCGGACTAGTATATGTCATCGCGCAGGATAATGAATATTACATGACTGTGACTAGCCTGCAGTACAGGCGGCTTAGGGTTTTTAGTACAGGATGTACTATTGTGAAGATGTATTGTGGAGTCGTCCGCGATAACACCCTAGCACCCTAACACCCTAACACCCTAAGCCGTAAACTTTGATAATCGATTAATTAATTAATATTAATTAATAACTCTTGCGTGGGGCACGCGTGTACACCACGCAAAACGTGGGTTATCTATCTGCGTTATTATTTCAAGTATTTAGCAAAATATATATTTGTTTCTGGCAACGCTTTGCTCTCCTTGTGGTAGCTTTCTTTCTAGAATAAGGTGCTTACATGTAAATTCACCGTTGTACGCATGCGCTTAAGCTCTGTAGTGCATTACTAACAACAAGTACAATGTAAATGAGGTAGATAACAAAACAGTTTGGTATTGAAGAAAGTAAGTTATCGTTTCTCTCCGGTCTCCAGTGAGCAGTTCAAACAGAAAAAATAGTTCAAACTATCTACATTTGCTCGAGATTTTTCACAGATTTTAGCATGAAATGTTTTAAAAGTTCTCACCAAATATTACTGCAGACCCCGTGACGCCTAGTTTTGTTTTCACGGGAGAGAATTTTCGGTAAGCAGCGCTGTTTATAAGTTTTGGCATGCGCCATTAATAAGTAGCTCTCCAAAAAAAATTCAAACTATCTATATTTTCCGAGATTTTCCACAGGTTGTGGAAGAAAATGTTTCAAAAGTTCACACTTCTCAACAAAAGTCCGTGACGCCAAGTAAAACCGCAAATTAATTAAATTAGACTTTGAGGCACCTCTAATTTCACGGGAGGGAATTTTCCATTTCTCCAAGGAACCGAAAATTAGTTGGAGAAATCGGGAGTTCGAAATTTCGAAGTTAAGATTACAGTGAAACAAATCCAAAAGAAATGACTTTTGGTTCGAGCTTATCGGGATTTTTGTACGAAAAACGAAAGCATCATGTTACATTCCTGCGTACGGAAAACAAAAGTATCATGTTACATTCCTGTGTAAGAAAAACTAAAGTATCATGTTTGCTATTTTAAAATAGGGGTAAGTTAAGAATATGGGTTCTAAATAATTATTGTTGTCTTCTCGATTCAGAATTATTTTTATCCGATTCAAAGCATTTGTTTTAATTCCATCGGTTATTTCGATGTTTACGTTCACCGCTCGATTTAGAAATGTATTTGTTTGGTTTGGTCCTTTTGTTAAGTCAACAAACGTAATTATATTAAAGTTGAGCCAATTAAATTCACCTGTTCCCACGGTTCACATTTCACCAAAGCGCTAGCCAAGAAACACAAGACGAGGAGAACGCCACAATGCACGGAAAGTGAGTGATATTGCTTACGAATAAAATTGCTAAATTCTAAACAAAGAGTTCGTTAAAATAATTGCTCTGTCTTGTAAAACCTGTTTCATTTGTGGAATTTGCTAAACTGGTTGTGAGTGAAACTGTGTTTTTAACATCAGATGGCGTTTTTTCCGTGGGCAGTGAAGTCAAGAAAAAATTAATTGTTTTCAGTTCTTCAAGATAATTGTAGTGTTTGAATATTTTATTTAGTGTACTGCTGTTGTATTGAATGTTGTTAAATTCAAGCACTTTAGTATATAAATGATAAATGTTTTGTATGCCTGGGTCAAAAGGTCATCAACAAAATTTACATGGATATTTGAAGCAGACTTACAGGAACGCTTTCCGATACAAAGGTGTAAAATTCAATATTTACCACCCATTTGAAAACTATTACCCTGAATATTTCTTGGTAAACCAGAACTAAAAGGGTGAATGTTTTAAATTTGAAAAAAAGTATTTTTTCTTGACGTTGTCCCGTGTAACGCACATGTTCGTTTCAGCTGTCACGCATTCTTATCTGTTTATTTGTCTAGTAGCAAATATAGGGAAGAAGTATGTAACGACTTGATCAGACCCATATTTTTGTAGCAATGGGGGGTTTGTACTCTCGCCCACCACCTTAGGTTGAGATGGAATGAAGTAGAGGGGGGCTGACAGCTACATGCCACCTACATGTATATTGATTGGGGGGAGGGGAGGGGGTGTCCATTAATTACATCCTGTACTACTCCTTTGAGTCTCTGAGTTTACGTATGTGTGGCGTATTCAAAGTGAAAATGGTTACTACTAACAGTAGACTCCCGCTATCTCGAACTCTCAGGGGGAACGGAAAATTGTTCGAGATAGCGGGGCTTCGAGATAGCGAGGGTCGTGTCAAATTTCGTAATTTCAACAAAGTGAACTACAGTAGTACAGTACGCAAATCATTGACCTGTCGGTGCTCGCAGAGTTTGCCACGAAGGTCGCTTTATACAATATTAGCAATCAATACTGTTTACATATACGAGTGCTTGGCGAATACAGTAATGACTGTACTGTTTAGTGGAACTGTATACTGCATGTCAGTTTTAGACACTGGGATACTCCTTTTGGGGTTTCAGTTCGAGATAGCGGGAGATTCGAGATAGCCGGGGTTCGAGATAGTGGGAGTCTACTTTATTATTTGTTTACGTGAAGACACCTCGGTTGCTTCTTATTTCGATGTTTGTTTGCAGCTGTTTGGATAGATGTTTGCTATAGCTTGTACGAGCTGAAATATTTCCTGAAGTTTATTATTACAGGAATCGAATTTACCCGACAGCAGGAAACATGAGGTCAAACATGAGGTCATTTTTAAGGGAAATATTTAATGCTGCCCATTTGATTTTCAATCAGAAATGGATTGAAAGGGAACTGTACAATACAATACATATGGGGAACAAATTAACACAGGAATTTGCGACTGGCATAAAGCCAATGTACAAGATTAAGAGGGGAGGTACACAAATGCAAGTATAAAATGACTGAAATGGACCCATGAGAGGTTAAACTCGTGCAGCAAAACCAATAGACTTGGAAACGAGAAGCGAACGACTTTGAGAAAGTCTACAAAACCAATAACCTTAGGTAACCATGGTTACCCAATTACCAAGATTAAAAAGGAAAAAAGAACCCTAGGTGGATTCGAACCCTTGCCCCCAGTCCCGAAGATCAGATTTAAAGGTTAGCACCTTACATCTGACATTATTTCCACCACACACCATCCTCAGAAATAAATAAATTAACTAATTAATATGATCGTAAACTCCAGACGAGATTTGATTCCGCCTGAGCTCTTTGTCGGACAAAATTATAAACCTTGCATGCTCCTCCTCTGGCCTCGCTTCTCGAGGAATTTGGAGAAGTTTGAACTTCAAGGCCGCCCCACACACATGTACACTGGCTCCTCATTTTGCTAATGATAAAGCCGCGATGGCTAACGAGAGGTTTCCTAAATAAAAGCCAGTTGATATTTCATAATCCTAGTTCAAGTGACCTTCGAAGTATAAACTATGTCAAATTAGTAAAACTAGGCCCTCTCTCTTTTGAGTCGTCTACTATGTTTTGTTGTTTCTTGCGCTTATGCTTATGTCACAAGTGAAAACCAGGCTTTAGCTTATGCCTATGGGTAATGATCTATAAAAGACTGAAGATTCTGCTTCCGTGGGGTGTGTCTGATATTTCAAAAAGATGGTCAGACATGTCAATACTCCTGACCAATGGATGATGTAGTGGCGTTTTGTTTTTAAAACACTTGTCCACTGGATAGTGATTGATCCAGTGCGATAGCGTTATCCAGATACTCAGATTATTTGCATTTAAAGGAGCTACGTCGCAGATGGCACATCTTCGAAAATTTAGCCTACGTTGTTCATTCAAGTTCACTGTTCGTAATCCATCTCAATATACCCCAGTCTTAAACTATGCTTGTTCCTTGTTTGTTATTTTAGCTTTTTTATCTCCTAAGTTGTTTAGAATCGTTCAATTTTGGTCCGGATTTCATTCGATGGATAACGACCTTCTATAAAAAATATACAAAGCTGTGTCATCAATAATGATCACATTATCACATGAAATTACTTTACACTTGAACGAGGAGTTAGACAAGGAGATCCACTTTCTCCATACTTATTTGTAGTAGCGGTTGAAACCCTGGCAATCGCGGTTCGACAGAATGCAGCGATATAAAAGGTATCGTTATTGGAAAGAATGAAACAAAGCTTCTCCAATATGCAGATGACATGACTGCAGTTCTCTCAAATATTAACTCAGCTCGCGCTCTTTTCAAGATTCTTGACGTTTTTAAGAAGTTGTCAGGTTTAATGGTTAATCCTACCAAAACTGAAGAAATGTGGATGAGATCCTCTAGAGAAAATAAAACAAAACCATTCGGTATTAAATGGCCAAATGAACCAATTAAAGCCCCTGGGGTATATTATTCTTATGATCTAAAATTGCTCCACGAGAAAAACTCTAGTCAGAAAAATTAGACAGCATAAAGAAACTCATGAATATTTGGTCTTCGAGAGGTCTTTCCATATATGGGAAAGTGACAATAAAATCCTTAATTATCTCTAACTGTTACCTACTCCCAAGGAAGTAATCAATTAACCTGTTGCTATTTAAAGTTTTATGGAAAGGCGTCGATAAAGTAACACGCTTGTCAGCAATAAACGAATACGAAAAAGGTGGTTTAAAAATGATTGATTTAGAAATTATGATTAAATCTTTAAGACTAACTTGGTTAAAAAGAATTATTGGTGTAAAAGACGAAAATTTAGCCTACGTTGTTCAAGTTCACTTTTCGTAATCCATCACAATATACCCCAGTCAAACTATGCTTGTTCCTTGTTTGTTATTTTGGCTTTTTTATACCTTAGTAATTTTTTTTACTTTGAAACTTTCTTCAATATGAAGGTAATTTTGTTATATCATGACATTTCTCTTTTAAGCCAACTTTAACGTCTCTCAGAATTGTTATTGTTATCTTTGCTTAGAACTGGGAAGCAGTAAAGATTAAAGAGGAAACAGAGGAGGGGAAGCTGGTAGAATCCATTATAAGAGTTCCTACCCAGGTAATTTGAGTGACAGTTGTCTTAAGGCTGGTTTTCACTGGCGTCGGAGTCGTAGTCGGAGTCGTAAGAGCGATACGATCTAGTGAAAATCAAACCGACGGAATCGGAAGAAGGATACCGCTTACGACTCCGTCGCTTACGATCTGGTGAAAACTAGATTGTTGGAGTCGTTAGCGGAAACCGAAGAATAAACCAATGCTCGTTTCCATGCCCGCGAAAGTACAAATTTTGGCGCTAAAGAAAACATGGCGGACGCAGACGAGCAACTTGTGCTTTGGCTACTACAAATCATTATTTTGCGCAGGCAGAGGCGCCATAGGAATAACGTAGTTCGAAAAAGAAAGCGATTTTGGGTTCGAGACATTTATCGACGTCCTCCCATGCATTGCTTCTCTTATTTGTGTCTTTAAAGTCTTTGCACGATTTATCGTACAGTACCGGGAAAAGTCTTACCGCCTCTGCGACTGTTTCGTCTAAGGTGGCCGCCATGTTTTTTGGTATCAGACTGTACTCGGAGGGCCTGAGAGCTGGCATTGTGATTGGTTGGTTCTTACGCTTCTGCTTGCGACTCCGACAATCTAGTTTTCACTGGATCATAAGCGTCGGAGTCATAAGCGGAATCGGAAGAAAATGGAACCGTTCTGATTCTTCCGACTCCGATTCCGTCGAGCTTATGACTCCGCTTACGACTCCGATTTTCGATTTTCACTGGTCGGAAGCGCTCTTACGACTCCGACTACGACTCCGACTCCGTCGCCAGTGAAAACCAGCCTTTAAAGCAATCTCGAAGGTGGAATTTTCTCTCTAATTGGTGCTTTGACTTTGCTGACAGGTTTCATCTCACATAACGTCTTTGCTGTTCAGTCTATGCCAAGAACTCAACAGAACTGGGGCACATGCCTTAGACAGGTAGCCATTAATGAAAATATAACATATATTCATTACTTTTGTGTTATTTTATTACTCTGTCCAGCTATCCAACTGCATTTTGCGCTTTCAAACATAACCTCAATCCATCTAACATCTCTAAGTCTCTAATGGCATCTGATTCTCCAAACCCATACATGGTCTCTACAATTACCAACATCACAAGAAAGGTCACATTAATATGCTAAGAATATACCCAAGGCTGAGATAGAACTTTTTAAAACGAAACAAATTTTATCTGTAACGGTCTTAAAAAAGCGCAGGTTGTCTGTCAGTTGTGTACGCTTTGATGGTTGATTGTCAGCTAGGCGTGAGAATGACCAGGCCAGGTCCCTTTTATACCAAAACGTCTTGTTTAAGTTCTTTGGTTGTTTGTTTTTCAGGAAATTACTGCGCGAGCTTGTCACGAGCCTGTCACATGGAGTTATTTTAACGCACGAGAAATTAGTCCGCGAGCACAAGTCGAGTTTAACTCAAAACCATGCTCTACAGATAATGTTCGACTTGAGATTCATGACGTCCATCCTCATAGGGCGGAGTGACGACGAGAGTTCTGAGGTTTCAAGTCGTCTTGAACAAGTTGTGGACACTTTGGAAGGCTGTGTCGATCCATTTGATTTGGATGTGTTTTCTCCTCACATTGCAACAAACCTTACTAAACAGCTTCAGAGATGCGGGGTATGTGTACGTCGCATTCAATATTGTTTGGTAGCTTGCGGCTCATGCATCCACTAGCTACTTTTCTAGACCTCAAGCGTTAGAACATGGAAAACTATCTACAAATAAAGTGCACTTAGCCATAGACAACTGGATCAATAATTATAGCAGTTATTGTTAATGTATAGGGGCCTCTTTGTTCACTGAATTGTTTCGTGATGTCATTATTATTGTTATTGAGTACATTCGTGCTACTGTACTTTGTTGCTCATATTCCAGATGTAAATTGTTTTTATTTTATTCTATTTCTAGGTTTTATTTGGTGTCTTATCTAGTCTGGACAAGCATTCTACTCATTCCTTTGGTGTAACTCAACGGCCTTCCCCAGGCTCTCATGACCAACACAACGTTATGCCGTTGGCTCCCAATCCACCACGATTCACCCTGTTGCCTCTCAGTTCTCATTCAAGCGCGGGACTTGGGTACCAAGCAGGAAGTCATGATCAGGTTCAGAAATGACTTGTTTACTCGATTTATTTTCCTTATTGGTCAGATTGTCCGATTTTTCAATGATTTAGGTAATTCATCTGTTGTTACGGGTATTCTCCAAGGAAACCAGGGTGTAACCACGAAAAGAAATGAAAAGGGAAGAACTTACAAGAACCCTTTGAAATTATTTCAGCTTGCATATAGTCGTTTATGAATGTCAAGCTTCAGTTTATTCTCCAATCGTTTGTCTTTACTAGTGTGACTGCACCTTTTGCTTTTACTTTTTTTTTTTTTTGGTTTTAGTTCAACGTTAACTAGAAACATTTCGCTTCATCTGTGGTTTTTTTTTCAGGGGTCTTTGAACCAACAAGAAGATGCAAAGGGTGTCATTCCTCGAACAGCATTCTTCAAGCATCACCAGTTTTTTAACACAAACTTCGACATATGTCAAGGGATAAAAGCAACGTGACTCGATTCGATTTTTACATCTGTGTGATTTTAATCTAAAAGTAAAAGGTGCCTCCAGATATTTCACACAAAACTATAGATTTCATACAATGACGAAAAGAGCTTTCAATAAGGGCTAATCGTAGCTGAAGTAAACGTGAAATTACTCTGTCGTATGTCTTTTTAGATCAGGCAGACTAAATTTACGGCATTCTCGTTAAATCATTAGTTCTTCAAATTAATTTAGAAAATGCTTGAAACATGAAATGTGGTACTAATGAAATCAAACCGAAAATGTGACCTGGAGAGCTGACCTGTAGCTTTCTAAAGCGATACATCGCCTCAAATGAATTTAAAAAGAACGTTATACATGAACTTTTCATTGAAATATGTAGCAAAGACTGCTCGACGCGTTATCAATTTGCTACCGGAAACCACACTATCAAATAGCTTGGCAACAGATATCTCTGCCTAACTTCATCAAACAGTTTTTTTTTACTCACATCAGTGAACGTTTGAAGTCAAGCCATTCCTCGCGACTGAGATCGGCTGACTTTCTTGTTGCCATGTTATCCATTATCCTGGATGTAACAACTAACCTTCGAGAAGGGACCTAACACTCCGTTATCACAACAGTTTTTTTTTCTTATACATGTATATAAGACTTTAGCCACAGTAAATTCAAGTCAAATATCGTTATGGCCGCCTAGAAATGCCTGCTATTATAGTTCCATATCCAATCGATGTGGCTAAAGCTCCCCACTCAGTGTCTAAAGAAAGTCTGCATTATGGTTACCTCAAACACCGAGAAAAAATTCATTTGAAGTAGGATAAGTAAACTAGACAACTGCAACCTGGATTAGCCGGCATAATTAATCTTTAGATAGAAATTACATCAATTAGTGTCATTTATTATTAGTATTGTATTTTATTTTTTTCCTGACGAGGGCCACGCGTACATTATCTGTAGATATCAAGTGCCACCCTCAATAAAAAAAAACGTATTGTTATTAATAGCCGAAGCACAACTTGCAAATCGTAAGACTTCCACCTTCACTGGACTTAATAGTGATCTAAGGCAAACTTTCTTTAGACAAAAAAAAACAGAAAGCTACAGATCAACTCGCTTCTCCGAATTCAAATCTTCCTTTTTGGAGGAGAATGGGACAGAGTGAATTAAACATTACTTCTTTGACCTAGTGATTAAGTAAATCTTAGCACTTGGGGGGGGGGGGGGGGGGTGGGGGCAAAAAAGGTTATTGGAATACACCTATTTCAATTAACGTTGTCGGATAGAAGTGTTTTTAAACGCCTGCAAGACAGGATAAAGTTATTGTATTGTATTGTATTGTATTGTAAGACCGAAAGGTAGCATGGGTAAAAGTAGAAGACTGCTGCACGCACCGAATACTAATGAGAAGTAACATGAAAAACATTATTTTTCAGAATCAGCTAGTGACAAAACAGAGAAAATCGGGGCAAACCAAATACTTCACGTGCGAAATAAAAACTCCACCGATATGCAAATTATAATGAATACCCAGACTACCATTCGGTCTTGTCTTGTAGGCTTTACGCTTCTATCTGACAACGTTAATTTAGAATTAATGCTAAGAGTGGCATTGTGTAAACAATATTGGAAGGATAATAAACACAATAGCCTTGATTTGTCGCGAAATATGCACGGATATTTTTTTGGGTTCGAATCCTCCCATGCCGTTCTTTTTTCCCCTTTTACGTGACACGAAGGTTACGCTGGCAATCGACACATTTTTGTCATTTCAGTTGTAAGCATATTTTGTTAACACAAAAATGCCTGACAAGAACTTTCTTTTGTTAGCTCCGTTTTGTCCTCCTGTTCACGAGGAAAATAATAATAAATCGCGAGGAAAATAATTGCGGTCGACGAAGGATATCGCATACTAATCGCGTCGTTTTTTCGAAATCACTGTCCCGCGGGTATCGGTCTGGATGCCATGCGGTTTCAGGGTTTGGGCGCCATCTTGGGTCGTGTAAGCCATATTGCCTCGATCTCGTGTTAATTGGTAACCATAGTGACACACAGAAATAAACCTTGAAACCATGCTACCGTTCGTGGCATGGTAACTAGCGCATGCTAAGGGTGAAAAGATTGCAGGCTCAGGGCTCGAATTCCATGTGCGTTGCTCACTTCGATTTTCAACTGCGTCACGGATCTTTTCGCTGTTTTTCCCCAAAGTAAGTGAAGCTGTGTTGATTTTTTCGAACTATCGATAGCAACTATGAGCCAAGCTGTTTATCAGAATATCAGAAAGCTGTGTAGTGGCGTGTTTTCCAAGAAACAAACGTTGCAAACATAGAAGACTGCTGGCTCAACTAACTATGTTCTATAAAATCAATCAGGGTCTGGTGGGACTGAATTTTCCACCAGAAGTCTCCCCCTTATTTCGACGACAAACATCCAGATTGCCTAACTCCCATCCCTTTAATCACATCCAGACTAACACCAATACATATAAGTTCTCATTCTACCCAAGAACTATAGTTACTTGGAACTATGTCCCCTTTACTAACTACACTACTACTAGTGTTAGTGCCTTTAAGGAAGCAGCTATGTCCTCTGTCAGGTCCCACTGACTTTTTAACAAGGACATCGTATATATGTATTATATATGTACGAATACTCTAAACCGACTAACTATTTATTACTATTACTTTTGATCGATCACTTATTTCCAATGACTCAGTATATCACTTACCGAATTGTGTATTGATTAATCGAGTTATTTATTTACTTTTATTTATTACTTGCTGTTAACATTTTAAGTAAATATTTTAAATATTTTAAGTAAATTGTACATAGAGTTTAGCTAGAGTTTATAGTTAACTACACCTCCTAGTATAGCGTAAGCTGTTTTTTTAGGAGTACTTCATTAAAGCATTAAAAGCAATTCGCCCCGAGCTGTGATGTGTGAACTCAGCTGTTTTCCATCACAGCATGCAGATAGACCCAGATACTCTTGCCCTCGCTGAAGAATCGGTACGTTGTGTACCGAAGCAAATAAACACAAACCGAGTTATTGTACTAGATATCAGCGTGTTATTGAGCGATATGACCGTGATTTGTGGTTATAAATCGAGTTGTTTTGCTCGGCGATGGCAAATGAACATAGCAGCTCGGTTCAAAACAAACTTACCAAGTTGTATACTAATTTAGCCAGAATTTCAGCCGTCGATTTCCTCTGTCGATTCAGGCTATGTATAATCAAGATTAAGACCGAATCGGACCAATTCGACCGAGAGAAATTAGCGCAAGCAAATATATATTAACTGGCAAATTCAATATTGTGGGTCGTGCACACACTCCTGTTCTCAAGCTTTAGATGTAAGTAAAAATCTATAAGTAGAGAGTATATACATGTACGAATGGAACTCACTTCTATCTTTCAGGCCCTGAACCATGGAAACAGGGGAAGGTGTATTTTGTATATTATCAACAAATCATACTGTTATTTATTCCACGCGAAGCCTCGCGTAGCGGGGTTTATAATTCTGTCCCCCAAGAGCTGACGCGAGAGCAATTCTCGTGTGGCCTTTACGGTCATATTTATTTATTTATTTAATTGTTTGTTTGTGTAGTTGGGGGATGACATGACGTCACACGGCGCGCTCGTGGCCTAATGGCTTAAGGCGCTAACTTTTAAATCTGATCTTCGGGATTGAGGGCGTGAGTTCAAATCCTACATGGTCCTTTTTTTTTCGGTTCAAATCCGGGCCGTTCTTTTTTTTAACCCCCTTTTCTTTGCTTAATAACATTGACTTCGACGTAATCTTTGTACACGTAAATGTAGAAACAGGAACGGCTGCTGAAGAATAACAATTTTTACTCCAAGTTTGTTTATCGAACAAATTTATATACGGGTCATTTGTGAAAAAAAAAACCGGCTTTATTAAATCCATTATCAACAACAGGAAAAGGAAAGACGACTCAGGAATTTCTCAAAGTACGATCAACATATGGCTTAGTTTTCATTGTAGACGCGAAGACTTGTGTCTGAAAATAATTCGCCGATCCGATATTGCGAAGAAGATTTTACTTACAAAAGCGAGGTGGTTTCAGATCATTCGGACGGAAAACTGGGGAAAACAGTACAAGAGCGCTACAATTTATTACAGATATCGAGAGACGAGCGAACTCCAATCGAAACCAAAATCCGGTGGCATAGCAAAAACACGGCGTTCGTCCGGCGATTCTCAGAAACCTTGCAGCGATTCTTGGAAACCCATCCTCGGAGACCCAGGGGCAGATAGTGGGGCGAGCGAAAAAAATCGGCAAAGAAAAGTAGGAGCGAACGAAAATAGCGAAACCTTGCAGATCAAATCGCAGGCGTGCCCGTTACTAGGCAACAAAAGCTTCGCGAGGACCTGCGAGTCACGTATTTAATACTAGTTTATTGGGATGGCTATCTCTCAGCCTTCACTGTCAAATTAGCTTTCAACCAGGGGGCAGGGGGGAACTTGCAATTGACAAATGGTTAACTCAACTTAACTGTATATATATATATATTCAGGAATATAATTCCACCATTTCAAAATTATTCTTCCTTGGCACAATTCTCATTAAAAATAATATATCAAGCCAATCATATAAATTATTGCCAAAGCCAACATGTTTCATATTGATCAGCAGAAAGAAAACGTTCTAAGTTCGTTCGTGACCACTTGAGAACCATCCTCTGTTTGAGATTAACCTGTCGAACGCACTCTCTTAATTTGTGATTACTACTAGTAATAATAATAACAATATACGATTGGGGGCAAAGAAAGGCTTGGAAATGAAGGGATAAAATAGCATCATAACCATAAATTTTCTTTCATTTCTGCAATGTCGCATGGTCCTTTCACGTGCGCAGAATAACAGGTATCTGATTGGCTATGATTAACTTAAACTTTTTACAAGTACTAGAAAATATCTCGCAGCGTGAAAAAAACAAGCGAAAAATCCGTCTGAGCTGTATTTGCTGGCTACAGCGAGAGTCTTTCGGATACGCGTCAGTTGTGCTACTACTGGAACGGGAAGCGAAGTCGGATGAAAATGTTTATCGTAATTCACGAGGCGAAGCGAAATCAGACAACGACGAAAAGAACACGTATTCGTTTTCGAGCGAAAACAGCCAAGGAAAAATAAATGAATAAGCTACACTGTAAATCCTGGCCACTGAAAAAAAACTCTGCTGTTTATTTAGTATGAAATGCATTACTTTTTCGTGTTGTTGCAGCATTTCGTTATACGCAGAAGATTAATAAATAACAACATTGCGTCACAAGATCACATTTTCAGTCACGCAAGTTGTCAAACTGTGACTTGAACTAGGTTTCGCAACATCTGCGAGTGGTGGTGCATCAATAGCCGAGTTTCACAACGACTGCTACTGAGGTTTCGGAACGTCTGCGAGTGATGGTGCAACAACAATTCGTACATAAGTTTTCGTGTTTTTCCTCTCTTATTCAACTCTGGCTTTATATTGAGGAATGATCTATAATCCTCTTGATCCTCCTCCTGCTCAGAGACAAGAAAATTGACTGTGGCGATGATGAATATTTAACAGTTATTCTTCGAGGACGCGCCGGATATGAGCTGATATATATAACCAACGAGGCGCTTTGTTTTAGTAAATTTTCAAACACTCAAATAACCGGAAGATGCAAAAAAAAATTCCGCTCCAAGAAAAATACATGCCTACAAATGTACAACAAATGCAACTGAACGAGCACTGCATGCAAGGAAGCCTGAAACAAACTTTGTTTACGGGAAGTCCCGAACTGAAACCAATACAAATCTGCACACATTTAAACTGAATGAAAACCTGTTTACACTACAATTTTTTTACCTTGTGTTTAGAAGAGGCTTGTCAATTCCAGCTGGAGTAAGCTTTCAAAATCAACACAATAAATATCGGGAACGAGAAAGCATAAATATTGCAGTCGATCGATCGTCAAGCGTTGGTGATGGTACAATCGAGGAGGACCACTTCACAGTGAAATTATCTTCGAAGGTCACTCTTTTTCTCTCCATCCATGTAGATATTGACGCTTTCCTTTGCGTTTTACTTCAGTGAACGTGATTTTAACTGGCTCAGCTTCGCTGGTTTCAACACAATTAATTCTGTAGTCGTGCACGATTTGCTCGCCGTAAACAACCCGTTCAGCTGTTCATTCAACTTGTAAAATGAATATAATGTTCAGCTCCACAATTCTTTCTGATCTTCCCATTTTAAGCTAAACCATTTGCACAATTTTCCAGAGAATCGCATAGCTCAGAGAATTCTCGCACTCTGATTGGCTATCGATGCGACGTATTCAACGTGGAATTGTATGCCTGAGAAGTTGAATTGCATAGCTGAATTGCATGAAGTGAGTTGAAAGCGAGGCCCAACGCGAGATTGTGTTTATTTACTTTCGACATCGCAAATTAAAATATAAAAATGCGGTTTTCGTATGGTTTCAATGTCAGCATCAATGTCAGAAAAGCCAAAAGCAAACATGAGGGGTTTTTTTCCAATGCGAGATTCAAGAGTTAGCCAGCTTTGAACTCAAACTCAACTCTCTCGAGAAATTGAAGAAGCGCAATCATCGATCGATGCTTGCAAGTACAAGAAACCTGAAGAGAGGAAACTGGCTAAAACTACGGGACAAACAGTAGTACAGTAAAGTAAAGAGTAAAACGTTTAAATTACTTCATAGTGTCAGAGAAATAGCCACAAATGCGGCGGATAAACCTGGTCGTTAAACCACATGCGACTACAAAATAATAAGCTTTTTGTACTGCGCGAACAATTTCAAAACACGTAAATAAACAGTACTTTTAAAAACGTCGTCAAAACGTCCGCTTGAAAAATAATACGCCAAATTTTCCCGGAGCTTTCTATTTTGTTGAAGTGACACTATCGATAGTTTGACCATAATAAAATTATCTTACTTCAAAACCCACTTGAAAACAGCAATCATTTTTAAATACCGCGTGGTGATTTTTTCGGTAAACTCGCTGAAAGCACATTCAATGACACTTTTTTCAGTTCCGTTTGTAGCGAAATAGTCAAAATTTCGGCTAAAAGAATAGTTGTTTACATTTTCTTTGACTAATACTTTCGATAGCTTGACCGTAATAGTTCTCTTGTGCTAACTGAAGCTACAAAAACAGCCACTCGAAGTGTTTAATACGCAGCACTGAGTACAAAATAAATTCACATTCGAAACGAAAACAAGTCAACGAGGTCTAAAAACCTTCTCTCAAACCAAGGATGGACTAAGCCATTGAAATTTAAAACGTAGAATTTTGTACGCTAATAAGCTAAGGTATAAAGCATAATCTTACTTACAGCATTGCTTGACGTCTTTTCCAAAGCTTTTCTTCCCGGGTTTTCTTTTGATTCATTTCAGTGTGCCGCGGCCGAAGTAAAAGTGTTCATCATTCTGTCTTCAGTAATAAGCTTATGTAGTTTTTGCTACTTGCCGGAGTTCTTATAATTACTGACAAACCCGTTAAGGTCTACAAATAACGTTTCCCCAATTAAAATGGAAAAACTACTACCACGAGGATAAAATATAAAGTTTGTGACAGAATCTTTAGCTTGATTCTTATTCGTTCGCTTGCTCCTGACAGTTGACGTTGAATGGCTTTCTCGAGCGCTGTTTTATTATAAAGTACCGTATTTTCCTTTTTTAAAAGGCTATGCGATTCAAGAAAAATTCATTGCCTGACTCGTGAATTCCACGTTAAATTTCACTTGAAAAACCGATATCGCACTCATCGCTTCGCGATTCGTGCGATATCGGTTTTTCGCGTGAAATTTAACGTGGAATTCCCTCGTCAGGCAATGAATTTTTCTATAATATACGAAACTTTAGAAGACACAGAATGAAGATTAATTCTGCTTTGTTATCTTTTCATTCACTGTGCTAACGATGTGCTAACTGAACTGGCAGACCGCGCCAGCAGTTTTTGCCGCCGTTTTCATACAAAGCATGCTTCATTTAGATTGAACTGAAAAATCACTCAGTCGATTTAGAAATTTTTAAAAGTAATACTGAAGTTTAACATAAAGCTAGTGATGTTTTTAATCAAACAATTATTCCATTCGCCCTTGTTGGATATACACTACATTAGAAATTCATCATTTTTCCATATTTGGTCAACTTAAGGTTACTGTAAACCTTCGAGGGTGCCTTCCGGGAAATCTTTCCTATGCGCGTTGTTTTAGAAGAAACCCTAGAAAACTATATATCACTGTAAAGGTAATAGAATGAAGAATCCGATAAAAGTACTATTTTTGTCCGTTTTTGTTCTGTTAGGCGCGCGCAAGCCTTCGAACGCAAAACTGACGGTGTCTGCATAACTGAGTTACAAGCCTTCGTGTTACCGCGGACATCAAAACAATCTGGACTATATCATTCAGGAGATAATGGGCTAACAAAGTGTGTGAGGCTTTTTCAAAACTCTTATTGGTTCCCGAAAAAATCTATTTTAAAGTTAGACAATGGATATGTTTTCGATGCGTGTCACGAGCTGGGACGCCACGCGAAAAATATTTCGAATTTCGTTAAAGCCTCACACACTTTGGTGCATTAATGTCTAACAAACATTTTGGCCAAATTTCATTAAAATCCAACAAATCTACATATCCTGTTAATTCATTTGAAGAGAGGGAATTCACACAAAAACAAATCCGGAGTTTTCGAGCAGAAAAGATTTTTTGTAGTTTTCACACTTAATCAAAGCGGGTGTGAATGCGGTCATGCCGCCGACCAATAGAACACAACATAGGAATCCCCCAGAGAGCCTCGTGACAAGGCAGTCTATTGAAATTCACGGGAAACGACATTTCCATGCTTAGCGACAGGAGAATATTGGGGAAAGTGAAGTCTGGCGCACAAAATTCATCGGCGAAACCGAATCAATGGAAAAGAAAACAACCGCAGCGGAATGCACGGGAAGAACAAAGAAAGAAAAAGGCTCGCGAAAGTGGCGTCGACGAAACTGGAATTCATCCAAAGCAAGCGTTGTTTGCAGCTACAAATGCACGCGGGTATTAAAGCTTTCCTTGATAACAGCCCTGTCCTCTCTTTTTCTCCATAAACGGCGTACGGAAGCGTAGATTTTGGTGTCATAAATTACAAGACAAGTATAAACACAAGAAACAAAGCGACGTGAAATACGAGGCGCGGGGTGAGATTGCCGTAAAAAAACGTCACGGGGAGCTCTGCGGTTGACACATTCTGATTGCCTTATAACACCTTAGTGGATTTTTTACTTTTATTTGAAAACACGTTTTTGTCGATAGCTCGCGCGCATTTCAAGTTTTTCAAATTATTCTTTTTGGAAAATGCAGAAAAAATAGTAGTCTTTAATTTGGCTTGAAAAACAAATTTTGCAAAAAAAATCGTCCCTTGAAGGTTTAAAGTAACCTTAAGAATAATGGCTCAGATCCATAGAGGAGGGAACCAATCAGAAAGCTAGAAAATCATTATCCAGAGGTACAAATTTACTAAATGAAATAATTCATATGTGAACTGCGGTGGAAATAACGAGAGAGAATGAGATCTTCGCAGTTATATATAAACAATCGCGCTTCGCGCTCTCGCGAAAAGCCTGTGGAGGAGGCAGTATATAAACTTTTATAGAAGCGATGACGGATTACATGTATATCAGGGGACACCTGTATTCAGTTATTTCTGTTTCAAAATATTTTAGATACATCTGGTGATTCCTAAGTATTGCATTGCGCATCCTTACTGCGCATGATTTCACACGTAATTAGCGCGCGCACATTAAGAAAATGTCGGCTTTTCCTTTACGGCTAAGCTCGCCAGAGAGATGAATCGTCGTTTTCTCGTAAACGAGTACGGTGACCTATCAATTTTTTCTCTTATTTTGAGTCTAGCAATCACCTTCTTTCTATAAAATAAATATAGACTAATTTCTATTGCAGAAGAATAAATAATCACCGGAAACGTGAACATAGCTAATAAAAACGTTTCTGGAAGCTGATATTGTAAGGAATTAAGGGGTAAAAACAAGGTCCTCCTGTTCCTAAACGAATACCGGGACCCCCCTTTTTATTTCAAAATTTAAGTTCCCTTAAGATAAACAACCAATAGGCAAAGTTTGAATGAAAATCTATTGTACGTTCTATTTCGATGGAATGACCTTAAGCTAATAGTAGTAACAATTCGGCGAGCCTGCTCCACAGCACGCATTTTGCTAGCGCCATCATCTCTCCCTTTCATGAGAGATACTCTCTTGCTCAGAAACGTCCCAAGCGGCCGGGAGCGATGAGAGGCGGCTGTATGCCGTTGTATCAGTAGGCAACATGGTGGATTCACCTTCCTTCAAGCCTCCCAATGTTTTTTTTAATTGGGTTTCTTTATTTCTTTTATTTAGTTGCACACTGTCAGATACATGTAAATGTTTTAAAAATATTTTCCGCTTTACATGTGGCTGAAGTCAAGTCACAAAGCAAAAAGACTCTACATTGCCACGTGAATTACAGTGTAAATTTTGAAAACGATATTTGGTCAGGACACAATCATTGGAATTATTGAAATTTCCAAATACCCTTCCCTTTTATTTGTGGCATGGAATGTATTCCATAATTTGTATCATTCCATTGTTCAACTAAATATAAGAAACGGAACAAAAATAAAATATTTCCAAAAGAAATAAGCACAAACTAAATACAGTATATTATTTTATTATACAACAGCATTTTAGAGTGCGAATACGCACAAAGACGAGAGCAAAGATATAGATGTTATTGAACTAGCTTGTTCGATCCGTATTGGTAAAATATTGGTCTCGTTCTTTTTTGCAAAAACATCACGTGACTAAAGCTTGTTCCCAGTCATTTTTGGTTCAAAACACGACATCCATCCGACATCGACCAAGGGCGTTAACCAAGGTTCTGACATAAAGCGATTCCTTACGTCATCGCTTATTCCTTACGTCATCGCTTAAAAAAAGGAAAGCAGGTAAACTTTGACAGCCCGGTATTAATTTCCACGAAATTTCTTGTTTTAATAAACAAGAAACTCTTGAAATCAGGCTAACTTGATGTTCATAAGTCACATCAACGACTTAATATCAAAACGAGAGGTTCCGAACGGATAGTGCGAAGTTCCCTTGATATATAAATGGGGAAATAAGATAGAGAAAGCAACTATCAAGCAGACCTGTCATATCTAGACGTGGGTACATGTATACAGCCTGTCTTTACTTGAATTTATGCTGCTGACGATGATATGAGCCATTGTTGTTGAGAAGCCTGTTATGGCTTTAAATTGACAGAAATATTCGCCGGTGTTGAATGCTCGTGTCATCGGCTCCTGGTTGTGTTACGAATTCACATCATTTCGTGGATTTATTGCTGTATTGAACGTGAGGGGTAATTAAATGCGGCAAAGTGTAAAATTGTACAATTTGTGAACTATTAAATCAGCTAACTTATTATGAAAACGTTCCAGTCATATTTGAAACTTGTTGAACAAATATAAACATTAACAGTAATATATTCTCACTGGTTTCCCCGACAAACAATGCCTGGGCTATGATAACATATGGGGAGAATCAGCCCGAGGCGATTGGGAGCGGGTAGCTCCCAGAGGAGAAGATGGTTTATCGCTGCGGGAGGTGGGTGGGCGAAGCAGTGACGGTCGTCCTGTCGAAAAGTCCTTATTGAAATTGTGATCATCGGAGAGGTCTCGCTCTCTCGCAGCTTCTTTCAATACATTCTTCAATCCATCCTTGAAGATTACCAGTGTTTCTTCCATCGCGTTGTTCCTGAGCTTCGGTGAAGTGATTCAATATGATGATGAATATCGCATTTTTAAGCCTAGTTTTATTGACTGATTTCGCGACACCGAGATCCTTTAGACGATTTTCATACAAAGAATGTGAAGCTTCGAAAGTAAAGAAACAGGGTTCCGTTTTCCACAGAGTTCTCAATGTAGTCAACTAACTCAAGAAATGCCCTTGATTTGTTCATTTTTCCTGCTCTTCATCTTTCATCAACTCAGCACTTTTGCTTCTTCTTTTGAATGCCCTGTGGTTGTTCCGTAAGGTTGTCAAGTACTTCATGTGATACTTCTCCTCAATGGCAATCAAATCACCACCTGATATCCACGCGAACAGATGAAAGTCCTGTAATTCAATCAGTAGCGATACGACGACGATTTCTATCTGCTTCCAATGAGGAAAAACTATGAAGCACTCTGGACAGCGCTGTCGGTCTCATCGCAAAAGACGCACCTAGCTACACAGCTGGCTTTGCGTTTAACAGATGGTCTAGTGGATGGCTCATTCTCGACAACTTGGCTCGAGCTTTATTCAGCTTGGAGATACTCAATTTCAAGTGACATGATTGATGCCGTTTAACTTGATTATTGATGAGATCGTCAACAGTAGTATTAGTCGCCTAACTGTAGCTGCACAGGTACCGCATTGCGTAGAGTGACTTAAACTGACTATGCTACATTGTTCAAAAAGGAGCTGTAAACATCGGAGTGGAACGCACAAGACACCTTTCTTGACAAATAATGCAACTTGTACTGAAACGTATTTGTACGTTCAGATGACTGAAATGAAAACAAAGTTACGAAGACGTATAAACCTTTGATTATCTTAAAATTAAATGGAAAAAAGCTCCAAGAAAGTGCTACATAGACTCGATGACACACTACAGTGACTCAGAGGTCTTTAAATAGCGACACTTGCGAACAGTTCATGCAATTTCAAACTTATTTCTGTACTTACATGACTCGCAGTGACACCAGGAGGCCGCCATCTTGGGTGACCAAGGGTACACTGGGCACGAGTCTTCTTTTAGAAACCACAGCCCTTTCGCGTCTCTTAGCCGGTGGAACCTAGGCACGAGAATCCATTCAACCAAAATTTCCGAGATTCTCCTTCAGAAATCTAATGGAACGGGAAAAGTTTCGGGAAAAAAATCCGAAAAGGAATACGTTCTGAGCTTGTCCTCTTGATGGAATTTCCGGAATTATCGAAATTTTTGTGTTCCATTCGCAATTTCTCTCGGGTCTAGGCTCCCAGTCGTGGAAAACAGTTTACGTGAAAAACAAAGATGGCGGCTGCGGATGCACACCATGCACATCTACAAGCCAGTAGGGACAGCGCGTCACCCAGCTCCAAATGCACTGGGAACGAGTATTGTTAGCCCCGAGAATAGCGCTTCAGTTAGCCTACTATAGCACTGATTAGGCCCGAGAATAGCGCCCCGGTTAGCCTACTATAGCAAATCAAATCAACGTTGAAATGTTTCTCATCCATGTGATTCTACTTGCAACGGTATGAAACGGTAGATTCAAAGGATCAACTATACTTTGCTTGTCTTGCTCAAAACTCACGTTTCATTCGTCAGTTGTGTTCTCGCCATTTTGAAATACATGTAAGTCGCACCCAGCATTCCTATACAACACAGAGAGCACGCGATTTCCAAGTTCTTAGCAGACCTGTGCCATTAGAGACCATTAGACCAGCGAAAATTCCGAAAACTCGAATCGGAAGTTTGGCTGAATGGAAAGCACCCCTAGATTCTAGGACTTACGGTCCTTCATGTATGTCGTCTTCAAGTGACGTGCCGTGTGTGGGACTGTAATGGTTGCCGACACGAACTGAATAGTCCATGTGCTTTCCTCGATTTCCAAAATTTACCGCCCCGCGTGGAGCAAGGAGGCACATTGCCGTGTTGACGATGGAATTGACTTGATGATCTGCAAGAGTTGCAAGTTGTTCTATGGTTCGTAATAAATAACGTCGTTGGCGCGCCATTTGTAGCAAAATTACTTTTCGACACATGCAGAGTCGAAATAAAGTGGAACTTTGATTTCTCGAACCCTCGATTTCTCAAAAACCCCGATTTCTCGAACGAAAAATTGTTTCCCTTGGACTTGTTTTCACTGTAATTTTACCCCCGATGTTTCGAAGTTCCCGATTTCTCGAACCAATTTTTGTCTCCCGTGGAGGTTCGAGAAATCGAAGTTCCACTGTATCATATTCAGTTCTTTCAGTTTTGAATTAGTTTGTCATTAAAATTAATATACTATCGTGAGCCATTGGCGCGTTAATCGCGTAATCTTCATCCTCTGCCTCTTCTTTCAAGTCTTCCACAAAAGTCACAAAGAAATGTGTTTTTACACTCGTGAATTTTTGCGGTAGTTCCAGGTTTTCACCACCCGTATTTTCACTTCCGTTCAAGATTTCTTTGTTTTCAAATAGTCAATCCTGAAAGCCCTTCATTTCTCATGCCTAGGCCCCGCTGGCTAAGAGACGCAAGGGCTGTGGGGACGAGAATGAAACTGGGCATGTTTAATGTATCATGTCGTTTTTTTTCCTGTTTCATCGATGTATAGGATTGTACATGTCAAGTAGTTTGTAGCGAAAAGCTTCAAAACATGAAAACAGGTGAATAAAATCGATGCTCATTTGGATTCAGTTTTAATTGCAGTCAGGAGCATATCACCTATGCTCCTGTTGCAGTGTATTATTTTTTCAGTTATTTTCACGACTTACATTTTTCTCTTAAGATGTACATAACAGTCAACGTTATCCTGGCTCAACGAAAGGGTTTGGGTGATCTTACTCATTTTAGGAAGGAAGTTGAATATTTTCGTTCCGCCGGCTGAAGTGCCGTGAATTTTTTCCAAACATTTTGCCCTTTATGTGATAACAAGAATTTTCGAAGAAAATATAACCGGGCTTTTTTTATCAAGCAAGCAAGCCGTTTTACCTGCTTTCTTGCTTGAAATCTATCAGATTAGTCACGGCACTCACGCTGAAGTCTGATGTTTGCGTATATTGCCTACTGTCAATTTTCTTGCCTCTGAGCAGTCTTTGAAGATCATTCCTCAATATAAAGCCAAAGTTGAATAAGAGGAAAAAACACGACAACATAGGTACGAATCGGTGTTGAACCATCAATCGCAGACGTTCCGCGTTGCACCATCATCATTCGCAGCTATTCTAGTCACAGTTCGACAAATTGCGTGAGTCAAAATGTGATATTGTAACGTAATGGTTGTTATTTATAAATCTTCTGCATACAAGGAAGTGAATTGCTGCACCAACACGAAAAAGTAATGTATTTCACACTAAATAAACAGCAGAGTATTCATGTTCAAATCGGCATACTGTAAAACATGGACTGGACTGGATTTGTAAAACATGGATTGGATTGGATTGGATTTGTAAAACATGGATTTGTAAAACATGGATTTGTAAAACATGGATTTGTAAAACATGGATTTGTAAAACATGGATTTGTAAAACATGGATTTGTAAAACATGGATTTGTAAAACATGGATTTGTAAAACATGGATTTGTAAAACATGGATTTGTAAAACATGGATTTGTAAAACATGGATTTGTAAAACATGGATTTGTAAAACATGGATTTTGTAAAATGACACCACATCGCAAGATAGTCACGAAACCACGCTTTTCCTTTGCAAACTGAGTTCGTCGGATATATTTTCTTGTAGTATTTCATTGTATTTCATTGTGCTATTGTTGAAAAGCTGCGAGGACTTTAAACAATGCTGTATAAAATTGCGACAGCTCACATTCTTTCCTGCACGCTCCTCCATGCAATCAGACGCGTACAATGTACATTGGATAGCTGTCAAATTTGCAAATTCAAGTCAACACCTCAGGAAAACCTCAGGAAACGCAAACATAGGATCGAAATTCATCAATCACAGGTCACGCTCAAAACAGAAAACGGCTATGATTGGTTTGTTGTCCTGCATTGTGAATTGCACGATTTGTTTCATTTTTGTTTGTTTCATTCGCTTGACGCTGAGTCTCCTACGCAGCCGTTATTTGTGTCATCACGCAACGCTTCTCTCCACTAACCACATTCCTTTCCTTTTGTTTTGACCGCAGTAACTTTGACAGCTATCCGCAAAAACGTGACTGTTACCGTTTGCCGAAAACTTGCTAGATCGATCCAATTCTTGAACTAGGATGTCTGTTGTAATTATAATGAAGTTTTTTCGACATTATTCTTTCATATCATACATTTTTCTTCAGTAAAACCGTGTTTTATTTTGATGTCTGGTGTGCGTCAAATTCAAAAGGCGGCATACTAGCGTGCGTTTGACGTTTCCGACGCTTTGTTAAAAGGTGGATTTGTAAAGCATATAAGGTACGGGTCGCACTACAGCCAATTTTGTAAAACATGGATTTGTAAAACATGGATTTGTAAAACATGGATTTGTAAAACATGGATTTGTAAAACATGGATTTGTAAAACATGGATTTGTAAAACATGGATTTTGTAAAATGACACCACATCGCAAGATAGTCACGAAACCACGCTTTTCCTTTGCAAACTGAGTTCGTCGGATATATTTTCTTGTAGTATTTCATTGTATTTCATTGTGCTATTGTTGAAAAGCTGCGCGGACTTTAAACAATGCTGTATAAAATTGCGACAGCTCACATTCTTTCCTGCACGCTCCTCCATGCAATCAGACGCGTACAATGTACATTGGATAGCTGTCAAATTTGCAAATTCAAGTCAACACCTCAGGAAAACCTCAGGAAACGCAAACATAGGATCGAAATTCATCAATCACAGGTCACGCACATTAAAAACATGGCGGCTTTTTCATTATGGCTATGCTCGCCAGAGAGGCAAATGATCGTTTTCTCGTAAACGAGCGTGGTGACCCATCATTTTTTTTCGCATATTTAAGTCTAGTAATCATCTTCTTTCTATACAAGAAGTATAGACCAATTCTCAGTGCAGACAAATTAATAATCACTGAAAACGTGAAAAAATACGTGTTTGGTTGATTTTGTAAGGAATTATGAGGTATTTTAGTCGATTATATCTCTTTCGCGGGGCTGGTGACCTATTCTTTTTATTCTATATTTTGAAACATTACATCACAATGTTCAACTAGGGAAAGTTTCAGAAACTTCCCAGTTTAACTTCTATTTCGATGGAATGACCTTAAGTGGGAGAAGCGTTGCGTGATGACACAAATAACGGCTGCGTAGGAGACTCAGCGTCAAGCGAATGAAACAAAACAAAAATGAAACAAATCGTGCAATTCACAATGCAGGACAACAAACCAATCATAGCCGTTTTCTGTTTTGAGCGTGACCTGTGATTGATGAATTTCGATCCTATGTTTGCGTTTCCTGAGGTTTTCCTGAGGTGTTGACTTGAATTTGCAAATTTGACAGCTATCCAATGTACATTGTACGCGTCTGATTGCATGGAGGAGCGTGCAGGAAAGAATGTGAGCTGTCGCAATTTTATACAGCATTGTTTAAAGTCCTCGCAGCTTTTCAACAATAGCACAATGAAATACAATGAAATACTACAAGAAAATATATCCGACGAACTCAGTTTGCAAAGGAAAAGCGTGGTTTCGTGACTATCTTGCGATGTGGTGTCATTTTACAAAATCCATGTTTTACAAATCCATGTTTTACAAATCCATGTTTTACAAATCCATGTTTTACAAATCCATGTTTTACAAATCCATGTTTTACAAATCCATGTTTTACAAATCCATGTTTTACAAATCCATGTTTTACAAATCCATGTTTTACAAATCCATGTTTTACAAATCCATGTTTTACAAATCCATGTTTTACAAATCCATGTTTTACAAATCCATGTTTTACAAATCCATGTTTTACAAATCCAATCCAATCCAATCCATGTTTTACAAATCCAGTCCAGTCCATGTTTTACAGTATGCCGTTCAAATCAAAAGTAATAGCTTGATATGAAATTTGACCTAACGGCGACCCTGGTTTATCACAGACGTTGCGAAAATTTAATCTCTTCAAGTCACAGTTAGACGTGACTCATGTGACCCCATGACGTAATCGTCCTTATTTATAAATCTGCATTTCTCAGCAAGTTTCTGTTTTTCTCAGAAAATATACGGAAAAGATATGTATTTCACACAAAATGACAATTGTTTAACAGGACAATATTCATAAAATATCATTTAGGCAAAGGATGACCCTGGCGAAATCTAACGTAGCCTTGATAAAAAAATTGATCTAATGGCGCTTCCAGTGTATGTGATGTACGTACGCACCTCACAGACAATCTCTTCAAGTCACGATTCGACGTGACCCTATGACGTAATCGTCCAAATATAAATCTGCACGTCTCAGCAAGTTTCTGTTTACATAAATCTGCGAGTCTGGGCAAGTTTCTGTTTTCCTTTTCGGAAAAGAAATGTATTTCACACAAAACAAACAGGACAATATTATGACCCTGGCGAAATGTAACGTAGCCTTGATAACAAATTTGATCTAATGGCGCTTCTAGTGTATGTGATGTACGTACGCACCTCACAGACAATCTCTTCAAGTCACGATTCGACGTGACCCTATGACGTAATCGTCCAAATATAAATCTGCACGTCTCAGCAAGTTTCTGTTTACATAAATCTGCGAGTCTGGGCAAGTTTCTGTTTTCCTTTACGGAAAAGAAATGTATTTCACACAAAACAAACAGGACAATATTATGACCCTGGCGAAATGTAACGCAGCCTTGATAAAAAATTTGATCTAATGGCGCTCCTAGTGTGTCCACCTAGTAGTGAGTACAATGATTTAATATTTTGACGAGTCAAACTCACCGACGTTGCGAAATCTGTACGCCGCTCCGATGTGTTAACGCGGTCCTAAATTAATATTTATTTGGACCAGTCCAACTTTCACATAGGCTCGATTTCAGCTGCTCTCTCGAGTCCGGGCTTCGTTCTTCCCCGAGAAAATCTTTCACAAGGCGAATACATTCATATATATTCATACTCACCCCTAGCTCTCCTCCTAGCACTTTGGCGGAGTAGAGGTATAAGGTGAATCACGACAAAAAAAAAACAGAAGCTATTTTACTAACCGGGCTGGGCCCAGGCCCACGCCCGGTTAACAAGTGAGGATTAAAAAAAATCACTTGTATTTTCAAAGTTTTCCAAATTTCCCTCGTCGCTTCGCGTTTGTGAAAACTTTGAAAATACGCGTGAATGCGATTAAAATTAATTTCGTTTTTTACAGTCGAATGGAAAGCCGCCAAACACTTCGGACGAGTGACATTTATGAAGAATATCAATAAGGTACAAATTTCTTGGAAGCGAGCGATTTGTATCTCTTTTACTATCTACTTTTACCAACCGAAAATTATTTCGTCAACAGTAACATAAAAAATCATTTTGTTAACGGTTAGAGTCGAACAGTGATGGGCTCCCCCACTATCATCTAAATCTCATTCAGCATTCACGATTTCTCATTTCCCATTTTTAATTCCCCATTCCCAATTCTCCGTTTTAGTAACATCCATAACAGCGTTACACTCGGCTTTCACTTCTTGAGACATAAATCGTGTGAGAAATATCACTGAGCGCTTATTTGTCGTTTCCGTTATCCCTCTTGGTACGCATACTTTTTCTTTCTAATCTTTCACTTGTTTCTTTGCTAGTTATCATTCACGTAAGACATTTTCCTTCCATTTTTGTAGCAAGCCTGTATCACGCGTTGAGCGGCGGCAGGCAGACAAACGAAAAACGACACATGCAGCAACTGACGAACACACAACTCTTAAATGACGTCATCGAACTAAGGGCTTCAATAAATCAGCACGTGAAACGTCCAATATAACAAGTACAAAGCCTTGTGACAATATCGGTCGGTCGCCAAATAATCAGTGACCTTGGTACTACGTACCAGAAGTGAGACAAATCGAAAAGGAAGTTTGGGTCGAGCGCAAATGTCACGAATTTCCCTTGCGGGGGTTGTAATTAGAAATACCAGCGCAACCTCAAGAACTCCGCTAATTAAACTTTATATTCAGTGTTGTGCTCATTTTGATAATTTCAATGGCAAGCTGGATTATTAATTGCCCATTAAAACCAAACCTCCGGGCTATTGGGTAAGTAATAACAAAGAAACTGCATTACACAGTTGAACGTCCATCTAATGTGGCAACCGTTATGTTCATTCTTTGGCCAGGGTAGAGATTATTTATTCCTTGATAACTTTGCTTTTGCTTTTACTTAGAATTGTGGGGAAAATTAAAGAGTTGACAGCAAACGAGCAAATATATCAATAAAAGTTAATTTCAAGAAGTTAACGGTCAACTCGCACCCCCATGTGAAAAGCGTCTCCGTTTTAGTCAGACATTAGATTGAGTGGTATAGTACACCAAAGAAACGCCTAAAAACATACCACTTTTTACAAATTGATCGCATGGCAAAAAAAAAATCATTTTTTGTTTAATTTTATACTGCAAATTACACTGAAAAGAAAGTTTCATCCCTGACGAGGAGCCTATTGCTTGAGACTGAATCACAAAAGTTCTTAGTCTTTCAAAAAGATAATTACCCTAGTTGTCCGTGTTATTGACACTTCACTATCTGCTCTACTTTAATTCCGAGTTGCGCACATATATTTTTCACTCTATTACTTTTTTAGTAAGATTTTCACCCATAGCTGTTCATTTCTACTCCGTTTTTTTCTTCTTTTACTATTTAATGCTACTTTGTTGACGGTTACTGTGGTTTTCAAAGACAATGCGTCGTGAACACAACGTTTTATCACGCCTCCTATATATAGATCTCTTATGCGCATAAAATTAACGAGCTCTCATAATAGTAATCTGATAGTAATAGCCAGCGAACACGTAAAATATGACATCAAAGTTTGCCGCATAAAAGGCGATCGCAGCAAAAGTCTGCGTGGCTTGTTCCGGCACTTGAAACGTCCCGTCCTGAATAAAATATACTGCGGCCCATAACACTATAAGCCAAGTGCAACAGATTTTGCAATAAAAAATAGTTGCAGTTGACGTACAGTTAAATGTTCTCTTTACTTTTAGGCCTTACGAAACGGATTGTATATCGGGCAAAACAAGATTAATTAGTGTTGTCAACTACAAAGTGTTTTGTTTTTCATATATTTTAGAGAATGTCTGTAATTAAGGAACTCACTATTGGAGACTTCATGGATGAGCATTTTTCTTCTAATTGATCTGTGGTCATTCCACCAACCACAACAGTTTGTGTGATGTTTGGTGAAGTTTATGTGGTTTTAGATAGAATAAAAGAAACGATATCCTCTTCAAGGATATGCTGCAACCCTAAGACTATAAAGAACAAAAAGCATTTTCTCGGTGCCCATTGACAGACACCTTCAGGACTACAGGAGCACCAAGGGAATAAGCTTTATACTTCTTGATCTCCTCCCAACCCAAGCTAATTTACTTGACAATATTCTTTATGCATGAGTTGCTTCAGTCAATATCCAAATTCACCACCAAATTCGATAGCTTAATAATAGAACTATGAATAAGATATGACAGCTCTTTTTTCATGTAAACACTAGAGCCGTATATATTTTGCTTCGGACACAATTACGTTTCAAGAAATGCTGCCCTCGCCGTCTTGTAAATTGCTGTTCAGTTATAGTCTTGTACATCAGTTGCATGTCTATTTGTTTCTCGGAATGATATATTTCAGCTGAGGGTTTACAAACACTGAGAAACGCACATGTTGAAACTGTCGTCTTTGTTTAGGCGATCATGCATATCGAAAAGAAATGTAAAATGCGCTGTTACGGCAAACAGTAGCACGACAATCTGCTATTCCCTTACTCACGTCGCATAGAAGAACAATAACGCTTCAGTGACAAATAATTTTTTCGTGTTGTTTTGAGAGGTCATGAAAGCATTTGGTTCACGGGTGGCCTCTCTCGTCCGAAATTCATATGCTAAATACTATGAAATTATTGTTTGCAGTTGCCAGTTCTCGTTCACCTGCAGGAGTATAAAGCATCATCCGCTGCAAACTCTTAGAACGACAAGTTTCCCGCCTTAAAAACTCTATCCTCGTAAGAACCGAGCATTGCAGAGTTCTTGCATGCTCTGTATGATTGTTATCCGCTTCTTATTTCGCATCGCTTAGCAGATGTGAGAACGCGAGATCATAAACAACGTTCTTATTTTGCATATATTGGGTGTGCTACAGACAAGGTGACAAGAAAATAAGAAGATTTTACATAATGCACTTCCGTCAAAATATGCCCTGTTTTCAAATGTGACTTTTATAGAAACAATTTTCCCGGTTAGCTGTGTAGAAGAATGTAGAGGAAAACAGCAGGGCGTGTTTGTGGCGATTATAGTACAAGCTGAATCAGGAAATAATATTTCAAGGCGAAGTTTAAGGGCGTGATGGCGCTAAAAACTCTCCCAATCAACACTCTGACACATTTTTGACAAGCGGCGGTTGAAATTGACAAGACGCTGTACCTCCCGCGAATTCCAACCAATCAACGCAAACCAAGAGCCCCACGTGTAGCAGATGTTGCTAATGAGTGGTGCATTATGGCCTGACTTGAGGTCAAAACCAAATGACGTCTATTCCGGCTTTCACTTGAAGCAAAACTAGAACGATCTAGAGGTGGTTCGAACCTCGCAACACAACCACGGCACAATTACGGAGTTGTAGCTGACGGCTCTCGGAGCGACTCTTTCCATATGCCGAGCTCACTTCTTGTCGAAATGGACCGCTCCACAAACGGGCAATTAGACGCAGATCAAAGGGCTCTGCAAATCGCCCTCGAGCTCTCCATGCTCGGTCTGACAAATGACGATGATCAAACTTCGAACGCGTTTGACGACATTCGCAATAAGAAAAGTATGAATATGACGGAGTGCGTTCCTGTACCGAGTTCCGAGCATGTGGCCGAGATAGTCGGACGGCAGGGTAAGTTTTGGAGTCTTTAGCGAGACTGTAATCAAATTAGCTACCTGACTTGTGGAAACCGCGTGTATTTGACGTGTTTTTGTGTTTGGTTCCATTTTCAGGTTGCAAAATCAAGGCTTTGCGAGCGAAGACGAACACTTACATCAAAACACCTGTGCGTGGCGAGGATCCTGTTTTCGTAGTAACGGGAAGAAAAGAGGATGTGGCTCTGGCAAAACGCGAAATTGTTTCAGCTGCAGAGCACTTTTCTCAAATTCGAGCTCAACGAAAAAATAACAGCCTGAATTCACTTGCTCCTGGGCCACCAAGCCCTACAACCCCAGGACAAACTACCATCCACGTTCGCGTACCTTATAGAGTTGTTGGTCTTGTTGTGGGCCCAAAAGGAGCCACAATTAAACGAATCCAGCAGCAAACTAACACCTACATCGTTACACCATCCAGAGACAAGGAGCCCGTGTTTGAAGTCACTGGCATGCCTGACAACGTCGAAAGTGCGCGAAAAGAAATCGACAACCATATTACTATGCGTACTGGTGGTAGAATGGATACGACCGACGATGTTTTCATCAGTGATGGACTGCAAGGCTCGTTCAACGACTTCGCTCCCAGCTCGATATATTCCAGCGTGTCGTCGAGCTTCTCTGCGTTTAGAGAAAACAACAGCTCGCTTGGATTGCCTCAACGTACAAGCTCGGATTCATTCTATGGCTACCCCGGCAGCAAGAGTTCCAGCGTTAACGATGGCGGATTTAATCCGATCAACAGTCCATTTTCCGCGAACGGCTTCTTCTTCAACGATCTGCCCTCGCCGACGGATCGTGATGTTGGATCAGAAGGGAGCTCAAGCGGTTCAGGATTTGATCCTGCACCCGCACCGCCATCGCCGTCTATCTGGGGGAACGTGCCGTCTACTCGGTCCATGAACGAGCAAGCACCCTTTACTCGTAGCTCAAGTTTAAATGGTCAAACTTTAAGCTCAGCAATCGGCCGGCCAGCAAGTCCACATACCTCTGCAAGACGAATGAAAAGCGATCCTTTGACAGGGAACTTTTCTCCTCTGTCGGCGTTTACTCCATTTACCACCCAAGTTACTGCATCCAGTGTATCATCGATTCCAGCCACAAGTTCTAATGGAACGGTTAGCACAAGTGAAACAAACGGGGTGAGTACGATTGGTTTTAGCTCCGCCGAGGAAGCGAATAACAACAACACTACATTAAGTCCGCTCGGTAAAGATATAAAAAAGAAAGATTGCGTCATTTGTTGTGAGAGTGAAGTTGTGGCAGCTCTTGTTCCGTGTGGCCATAACTTATTTTGCATGGAGTGTGCAAACCGCATCAAAGATGAGAATAATTCGTGTCCTGTTTGCCAAAAGAATATCGACCATGTTCTCCGTATATTTTCCTAGGAACTGAACTAGTATGAGCGATAAAAACGACTATACAATACGACGAAGTTAGTGAATTTAAAACGACGAATTGAAATGTCATGTAATGCTATAAACATTTGAAGTAATCTATGGAGTGTATTTGAATTAATTCAGAGAGAATTTGTCTCTATGTATATTTAGTTGAAATTTTTCAAGAATGCTTTTATTCTATACTTTTGTTAAGTGATAACGTTATGTAAAGCTAGATTTTTTGCTAATTTAAGATTAGTACAAATGAGAAAGACTTAAGTTATGTAAAGATACCACATTGCTGGGTTTAAAATTATCTAAAGAAATAAAAACACGCTTGGTCGTGTTTGGAGCCAACTTACTTAAATCTTATATTCAAAAATTAGTTTCGAAGTTTATAATCCGTCAGAGTGAAATTATCTGAAATCAGTAAATGAAAGTACATGCTATATATGAAACATTAAACGGGTTAGATTCCTCTACCCAGCACAAACGCATAGGTATATTTATGTGAACTATTTTATGTCATATCGATAACTTTTTTGATACAGCCTTCTAAGGAATTCTATGCCCTAAAATTATATGATATTTGTATAAATAGTCATAATTTCTATATAATATTGTGTTGCACCATAGTTCTATTTACTATTTTAATATTGCTAAGAGAAGTCGACCAAGATTATAGTTCTTCTGTATATTTAGCTGCAAATGCTCACAGAAAATCTTGGTCAAGAATTGAGAGTTTAAAGTATTTTTATTTTATGGCACTCTACATAATACTATATGGAATTATACAGAGAATAAAGTGTAAATTTTATTTTTTGCTATTAAAATTGAGTCTATAATCCGTTTTCTTGGATAAAATGAGCTCTAGAAGTCCACACAATTGAGAGATGTGGCAATATAAGTGTGATTGGGATGCCTTGCCAGTGGATGAACAGTTTCCGTCATCCAAGTCATTTGCTGGTGCTCCTAAAAGAAATTTTTGCATCGTCACGTAGTAGTATTAGAATTGTTTTAATAAAAATGGAATGAGAAGTTTTAGTAGAGCAATTCTGTCATTGATTGCGTTGACATATTTGGCATCTTGCATAAATAGACAACTTTATTTTGATAAAGAATACTTGTAAATCTACATCAAAAAATCAAGGAACTTCGTGGGCCAACGCTTTGTTGTGCAGATGCAAGGAAATATTTTATAAGATTCAACACTGGATACGTGTGAAATATATATTCCTTGGCTTAACATAAATTTGGAGTTTTGTTTATCATATATCGCCTTCCACCCTTTCGTATTTAAATTTTAATGACCTCGGTAAACACACGGAACGTGTCTTGAAATGTTGCAAGCTATTAAGTGTTCGAATGCACAGATTCACCTCGTGTGTTTTGCTTTTACACTACACAAACAAGCTCACTAATATCGAGCGAAACACGGTGACTGACTTTGCTGATGAAAATGTAGAAAGCGCCCCTTGGAACACCTGATTCTAATCAAGAGTCCTACCACCTAGTTTGCAAGAGCAGCAGGAGCAATTTTCATAGTGTTCAGTTCAGGAGTCTTGCAATGATGTCGTGCGTGAAATTTACGCCAAACAAATGTTTTTGGAAGTTATTTTCGATTTGCGTGTTTTACTGACTGCAGCTAAATTCTTTTTCCATTTTTGCAAGGCTTGAAAAGTCCCAATCAAAAGACTCTTAAGATGCAGAGTAAATGCTTTAGTTCTGTTCATCCCAAGGCCCAAGCTTTTGCCTGAGACCGCTTCTTTTGCAAACAAAAGGGTTCGAAGTGGCGCCAATTATGTTGACGTCACATGGGGCTCGCGATTATCATATCAACACCTCATTGGCTGTTGATGACATTAATTATTTACTGTTTACGCTCTTTTGAGGTGTATCAGCTGTTTTGCATAAATTGTCCCTCCGGCAAACCGTGTTTTCCCAGTGTTGTTTTGGCAAACTGTCAAGATCTATTGTGCGAAGGTCTGCTTAGCAAGACCTAATTAACAATCCTTTGCAAATGGAACGAAACAGCTGCATCAGCGTCCTAGATCCTCGGAATACATTCCTCAAAACCTATTTCGGTTCATAGTTCTTGTACAATTCAAGAGCTTGCAAGAACTTGTCACCTGAGAAGTGATATTGCTCTCAAAACAGTTCACCACTGGCACGAGGAAAACGATTTGGCAGTATGAAGCCTATTCGTTTGTATGGTTGGATTAACAATTCATAGCAACAAAAGCGAATACCTCCACGTTTAGAAGCTATTTGCATAATAATTCCCGAATTAACCGGTGCCGTCTAGCGAAGCAATGTCTTAGGTTTTGTGCTATTATAGGTAGGTCCTAGAGTTAGTCAAGTAATTAATCTTTTTTCCGGCGACAGTCTTGAATGGTACATACCAGTATCAACCCACGCAAATTGTAACTCACAACAACGCGAATCTACAGTATACAATAAGTTGTGATCTTTCATCTACGTTCAGTGAAATATTTTCAATAGGGCTTAGATGCTATTGTTTCTTTACAAAAGGTGCCTTCTAGAAAGTCTTGAATGCAGTCTGGTGTTTAAAGATCAATCAATATTCGAGTGGGCTAAATATTTCGCGCTTTCCCTTAGCAACTCTCGTTAGTTTCAGTGTAAACAATCCTTAAGGACTGCGACTTGAACCTTGGACATATTACCGTTTATTTCTTTATAATGTTTGTTTGCTTTTCTGTTGCTGAGATTTTAGCCGTAATTCCGCCTAACAATACCTGTTCTTTGGGAAGCAACTATAGGAATCCGTTCGTTGATTTTATTTACATTTGGACTATGGATTATTCTGCCCACAAGATAAATTAGCCGGCGGTACCTTTGTAGTTCTTCCAAGTCTTAACTAACTTTACCCATCAAAAGCAAAAATATAGAAGACCTTGAGAAAAACATTCTTCTGGGATTATTGTATTTTAAGGTATCTGAAATGACGCAATGGCATTCAAACTTCAATGCTTCAATTCTATTATTTCTTTAAACCTTTTTACACCAAGAAACAAAACAATTAATGTAAAAGAACAAAACATTTAAGCTTATTTTCAACGAACGTGACTTACACTCCTCCCCGACGGAAAATATATCACGTATTTGACGGTAAAATACATTTCTTTCTTTTTTACACATTACTGTAAGTGTCTCATAAACGGGCTATAAATCACCTCTACCTACAACTGTGAACACAATTAGTATTACTGAGTTTTGCTTCACTTCTCATACACGCACGAATAGAGATTGTTAAAATCAGACACCGTACTTCCGATAGTAAGCCCTGGGCTTATATTTCTCATAAAGGGTTTTTTGGTGGGCTTGTTTTCGGGGGAGGGGAAAGGAAGGAGGGGGGGGGGGGGGGGGGGGTTGCGTTTCAAATATGTTTTGGCTTACATTAGAAGGATCGATTTTGTATTTTTAGCGGCTACTAAATTTAGTACTTGTGTGGCTTTCTGTGAAAAAAGTTGTGTTTGGTTAGTCTATTGCACAGAATTTCGCTTTCCGGGAAATTTAAGATCAGCTTCTATATCTGTCCGAATTTGACAAAACGTACCCGCTCGGAGCAAGGTTTTGTGTTCCACTTCGAGCCTATGGTGTTGGCAAAATTTCAGGGGAGGGGAGGGGGGTACTGTTTTGGACACATGTGCCAAGTAGGCCGGTCCAGGAACTGACCGCCCCAACTGCCCAAGGAGTCCAGGCTCAGGGGGTGAATTGCTCCCTGGCTAGGGGAGGCGATATAGTCAACGTTTAGTGACCAAGGATTGAAGGCCCTCCGGGGCCTTCAATCCCACCCTTCCACCGACCACTGGCGTTCGAGAATTTTGAGGGGGGGGGGGGGGGGGGGGGAGAGCACCGTCATGGACAGCTTTGCCAGTTAGACCAGTCCATGACCTAACAGCCCCAGGGAGTAGAGGGTCAGGGGTTGCATTGTTGCCTAGGGGTGCATTTTTCGCTGAATCTCAAGTGACCCTTACTTGGCTTTTTATCACTTGCATTGTGTGGCTTGTCCTGTTTCGCTGCCTAGCTGAGCTGCTTTGGGCCAGGGTTGACTTAGCTGAGCATCCAACTGGGTCTGTCATTTCCCCGCCGGGGGAGGGTGGGGGACCAGAAACTGTTTGGTGGGTCTGGCCAAGCTCTCGGGTATGTTTTGTTGAATCAAGACACTTATCTATCCTGACGTCCGTGGACAAGGTTTAAACAGGGACCTGCACTATAAAAGGAACCTTGGACTGGCCGAGCCGCCAGTCATTTCATTCCAGACACCGACCTGTCAACATCTCAGAGTCGATCAGGGAAAGAAATCTCGTAAGGTGCCAGAGGAGGTCAGAGTGAAGCAAGGAATTTTATCCATAAAATTATTTAAAACAACTTGGAAAGATATATATTTATAGTTCTATCCTTTCAGTTCCTGTTGAAATATTCTCCTCAGTTTGCGCGGCACAACAACGCGAAATTATGTCTGAGCGCATTCAAATATTAGAAACGGTTCCTTCTGTTACTAACATATAAGCTTATAGTGAGTTGCTTTTTTCTTTGTTGATTTGAAATATTAGCCAGTGAATATTTCGCGAAGTTCCCTTGACTATTCCGTTAACTGTCGTTTGAATTCTATGCATTGTCAAACAAACGGCACGAAGTAAACAACTTGATTCCCTTTTATAGCGTAAGTCATGTAATCCTGTTCCGCAGATATCTAAGACCTTTGATCCTGAAATATTTTAGGTAACACATAAATCTGAATTTCAAAGCAGAGTTGTAGCGAATCATTTCACTATATACTCCCAGGAGCAAGCAAACCTATACTGGAATATTATAGAGATCTAAACGTAACACTGACCGTGTAAACTGTGAAGCGATATGCATGTGGCAAATATCTTCACCAGACATGGGCATACAATTTCAGAAACACTAGTACTGTGCATACATCAGGTAGATACATTCAGTATGAAATTGAAGTGTTTTGTATTACTGTACCTCGGATATGCATCTAGAAATCCACCTCAATGAAACACTCCCCGGCGTATAAATTCAGGCTATAGACGTTTGGTACAGCATGTCCGACGAACTACAAACGTCAGTCGAAGAGCCGTCGAAGAGGGTAGAGTGCACATTCAACACACACGCGTTCACTATAAATGCATCATTTACTTTTATTAGGTGCTGTACGGTATTGCTAGACCAAACAAAATAATGTACGAGGGTTGTCCTTGAATAACTGAGTACAATATTCCGGCGCTTTTCTCTCCATCGGCCAAAAACTACCCGGTCCGAAAGTCAAATGATATCCCTCGCGTCGCGTAACTCATCTCCAGGTACTATCCGTGGTGCACAACAGGCATCTTTCAGGCGTTTTTTTCTGAAGAATCAGCCGAAAACATATCAAGATGTAAAGCTGAATAGACGATAAACGTGAAAATCTAAAGACAAGGAATAGCAATGTACGCAAGCGGTTCAATCCAAGACAGAAGTCGACTTTCCAATATGGCGCAACATCCGCCATGGAGCGAACAGCAGTCTTTTCACAATCAATTTTATTCGTTTGTTAAACATTAAGCCACGGTTGAGCATGTAAATAAGAAAGACCACAAGCCATTCATTTTGAAGGCTCAAGAAGGCGCATCTCAGCTGCGAGGAGTCTGTGCGCCATTGTGCAAGCATCTCGCGATTGGGGAACCGTTACGGGCGCGAAATTCAAATTTGGTAAGCTAAAATCTCGGATTTGAGCTATGAAAGAGGCATCACTGGTGTTTTTTGGTTTATTTCACAAGAGTGAGTATTTTAAAGTAAAATTAAAGAGCCCAAGGTAGGATTCGACTTGTATTTTGTATCAACGATTTTTCCCTTCTTGCTCGCATAGTCCGCCTTTGATTAAGCCACTGAAGCAGGGATTTCGTGACAAAGAGGGGAGGAGCTATCCCTTTTATAGTGCAGGTCCCTGTTTAAATTCGCCGTTTCAGGCACTGTAAAAGTTGTAAAATAGTGATCACGTGATACTCTTTTTGTTGCTCGTGTGGCCGGAAAAATTTATATCATTATATACTTCGATGAATGAAAGGTACTGATCTCGGCTGCATCTAGAGATGGCCGGTCTCTTCTGTTGTTGAAACAGTTGGCGATCAAGCAGTTGAAAACCGTTTGTGACTGTCTCAATAAGCTAGCGCGTGCGATAGAAACCACCGTCTGCATACACACCTGTAATGTATTATTAGACATTTTAGTGTATAGTATCGCAGTATACTTTTACGAGTATTTTGGCGAGCCTGTAGGGCGAGTCAAAGTACAAATGACGAGTACAAATATGCAGCGATACTCTACTAAATGTCTAATAACAGATTTATTATCTAACGTTTTTCTTGTCCGAAATTCAAACCGTTGAACCGTGTTTTGCGTTGCGCGCGGATACGAAGCGTTATTTGTGCTCTACTGCAACAATATATAGAGAGGTTATTCAGCGGAAAGTTGTGTAATAGTATACGGCTGGGTATTTTTACGAGTCAGTGTTTATTTTTTCGAGCCTTTGACTCGTAAAAATACCCAGCCGTATACTATTACACAACTTTCCGCTGAATAAATTGTTTATTATACGACATAATATCTTTCCTAAAATATAGGCTTTCAACAGTGTTTTCCCTATAGCGCGCGGTCAAGGGGACTAAGACCCTTGAATACCTCGTCTTTGTGCGTATTCGCACTCTAAAATGCTATGTCGTATAATAAATGCCGTTCATTCATTACGGTATTTTAACTGTTCTGCGTCTATAATAGATCCTGAAAAAAGGACAGACAGAAAAAACTCAAGATGTCGTAATTTATAAATTTAAGAGCGGATTGTCATAAAAAAATGATGTGGGAATTAATATTATATAGCGAACAATACTCCCGTATGTTCTCGTATCGGGCCGGACAAACATTGCAGACGACAGCATAGCCGGACTGTATTTATTGCCACACAAAAATCGCCGTTTCAGTTGGGAACACCAAAATCTCAAAAAAAAATCGCTAAAATCGCTAAATTTAGTAGCCAATACTCTGGCCTGCGAGCAAGGTCTCTTGAGGTGAGGATCCTCTTCTTGTACACGGACTTGCTTCTGTTTAATTTCGTTTAATTTCGTTAAGTAGTACAAGAGTGTCCGCTCGTGCCGTGACCTCTGTGGCCTCGACCTCCGAGAAGATAAGAAACCGTGGGGTTTACGACATTTACTGCGTTCAAAATGAAGGAAAATCCTTCACTAGTCTTCCGTATTTTCGTTGTACATGGTATATGAAACTCTGTCGGAATGACTAGAGTTTCTTTCAACGTAGATTCCCTTCTTTTGGGATAAAACTGTATTACAATCTTCAAACATGTTAAGAAATTCGGTTTCTTCGATTTTTTCATTTTTAAATTTTACTGACTGGTCCTGACTGCAAGGACGGTTTTCTATGCTTAAAGCTGCTGGCCTCTAGAATTAGAAATACGAGAATATATTTTTGAGGTAATGAAGGTTTTTAGAGTCTCGGCATTTTTCTTCATTTGGCGCGTGGCATAGAGATTCTGGCGTGCGCACAAAAATGTACCAACAATACAAGCCATCTGATTGGTCCACTGGAGGGCCACTGGTTTGTCATCTGCGCTGTTTTTGTTACCCTCTATAAATAAAGTTGTTTATTTATTTATTTATCTATTTATTTATTTATGCGCATGCACATACAAGGTCACGTAAGGTTCCCTCGACCCTATCCTCTAGTAAAAGTTAAAAAGCGAGAAGAGCGGTCTATTAAGGCGGGGTATGCGTGAATTTCAATGAAATTTAAGAGGTTTAATTAACAACTAGATTCCATTTAGCCGTGCGTCTGTTCAGTTATAGATCACAGATGACGTCAAAATGAGGTAAGAACAAAAAAAGTGGCCAACGAGCCGCTGCGGCGAGTTGGTCACTGATGTTCTTACCACATTTTGACGTCTTCTGTGATCTATAACTGAACAGACCCGCAGACAAATGGAATCTATTTTTTAATATAATTTCGGAGATATTCACTTCTCGATTTTCACTTGAATGTACGCTAAATAAGCCGATACAAATTCTGTTAACAGTTTAGGCCACAGTGTTTTCATGCACTCAAATAAACTTTGTGAAAACTAAACGGCTTAAAATAAACTACAGCTCAACTCAGCGAATGTTTCGAACAACAAATTAATACTGTATAAATTTGAGAGACTAACCTCTATTCCTTCCTGATATGAGGAAAATTCCCGCTGCAAGTCGCTTCACGACGAACGATAATCCCACTCTAATTTCTCGGATTCTTTTCACAATGAGCTAAAAGTGCATCATGTCGGCTTCAAAGTTTTAGCCCAGCTTAAACAGCCGATTTAAAATTCGTATTAATTGATCTACATTGAATTTCCTACGGAATATTTCCAGTTTGATGAAATTATTTCTCTGTTTTGAGACGGCGATACGAAGAATTTGTGTTGGAGCAGGGCACCCGCGCATGTTTTCCCGCCATTCGTGACGTCATTCGTCCGTCTGTACTCTAAAGGCCCGTTTACACATGCGATTTTTGATGCGATTTAGCGGCGATTTGTATGGCGATTTGTATGGCGAGTTGTACGAGATGTATCAAATCGCCGATAAATCGCATCAAGTCGAGCAAGTTCGAAACATCGGCGACAAATCGCAATCAAATCGCAATCAAATCGCCATGAAATCGCAGCTGGTTTACACGGGCGATTTGGAATCGCGCGATAAATCGCCGCGAAATCGCATCAAAAATCGCATGACCGCAAATCGCAACGGGCCTTAATAGATAACAGTTCTAAACCAATCACAGCGCGAGTTTTACACAGCAAATGATATAAAGAAGGGATAGAAGAAAGAAAATGATTTTTGGAACACCAACAGACAGTTGATACCCACGCGGGTGCTCTTGCGTGGGTATCAACTGTCTGTTGGTGTCCATCTACTAATTTTTAACTTCAAATTCTAATTTAAAACTACATTAAATCTTCAATATTTCTTATTTCCCTAAATCAGGGGGAGGGGGTAGCTACTTCCCATACATTCTCTTAAATCAAATCCAAACCATGCTCTCACAACTTGCAAAGCAATCATCACAACTTTAGCCAGCGGATTCATAATCTGCACGTGCGTAGAAGTTGTGTAAAGCCAGAAGGAAAGCTTATTTTCGTAAATCGAGTACAGCTGATAAGGCTCTGTGTTTAAATTACATGGCGAAATTGACAATAAGTCACATTACCCGGTAAAGGAGCTGTGTCACGATATTTTAAGTCATTTTCAAGCGAAAGTGCCGAATCACCTTCAAACTGAAAAAAGCTTCAAAATAATAGTTAACTAAGGTAGAAAAACACCAAAGAGGTGATAATAAACCAAACAGGAATAAGATGGTTGAGAAAGGAGAAGATTAAGACGGATTGCGAACGGCAAACTTGAAAAAATTGGCAATTTTTTCAAGATGCGCCATCCGTGACGTACTCCTTTAAAATAGAACTTCATAGCCACTCGCTCAAGTAGACAACCCTTGACAGCTTCATTTCACGAATGAGAAAATAAACTGTCTGCAGTATTAAAAGCGAACGATGTACAAACTGATGTACTCACTGTACCTTACTCGCTTTGTTTTGTTAACATTTCTGTTCTGAACATTTGTTTTCTGTTTTATTGATATATTGTGATTGTGTTACGTATTCAAATGCTAAAATAAGCATTTTTTAAATAAAAATGTTGTCCCCCCCCAAAAAAAAACAATGGTGTCATATTACACCCCTACCTCCCTATAACGGCCACCTCTCTACAACGGCCACTTACCTCTGTCCCCAAGGTGGCCGTTGTGGAGAGGTTCGACTGTATGTCCAAATGTGCTGTTACCTCTATCAGTCCATTGATCTCATTTTTACCCACCTAACCCATGTAAAATGTATATGTTAACTGTCAGACACCTGACACCGGGGACTGACGTGCCCTACTCTTTCCGAACAGTATAGTGCCAGTTAGTTATATGAGTGAAAGGTTTTGAATCGAAGACAAGGCCAACGGCTGAACCCTGCCCAAGGACCGAGAGAACTTTGTTTATGCACAGGCCACTCCGGGAGAGAAAACAATGCACCAGAAAACAATGCACCAGATGAAAAAAATAGTATTGCACTGCGCATCCTTACTGCGCATAATTTCGCGCGTAATTAGCGCGCGCACATTAAAAACATGGCGGCTGGAAGTTCCTTCCGCTTACAAGACATGCCACCCAAACCAAATCCAAAGTCTGACGGGGCCAGTCCGAATCCAACAGCAACAAACGGACCAAATCTCCCATTTATTGAGTTGTTTTTTTCTCTAAAAAACTGCTCTTAGCTGTCGCGATGGACGGGCAATCTTGCTGCCTTGTATGTCACACCAATCAGATTGGGGCTACTATGAACAACCAATGAAATAGCTGATTCTAATATCCGAGTAGATATCGATTTTTGAGAGCCATTTGGTGACGGCCATCTTTGTTGTTGATGTTTAGCAGAATGGCGAGAGTGCTACTGCGATGTACAGGCTTTATTTGTACATTTCGTAGATAATTTGAAATGTGCTTTAGGAGTTTGTTATGATCTCTTGTCAACAATTGATTGTAGGTAAAACTGGTTGCGTCGATTTTATTCAGTAGTGTTGTGCAGTGTTTCAGTAAAAGTTTGTATTTGTGTTATTGTCGTTCGATGCAGCTAGGTTAGGTGATTTAATACATCACTATACGTTTGTGATGGCTGTTCATTAACTTCAAAGGCAAGTATCAAAATACTTCAAGTTGTGAGGCTTAAATTTGTGGCGAAATGACAGGCAGCCGGTCAAGGTTTTGAAATAGACTAAATGATCGGCAGTGAGACTTGGAAATTTTATATAAGTAAAAAGAGGAAAAAAAGATAATAAATTATAAGAAAAAGTGATATGATCATCTTCGAACTTCGAGCGGGCTAGTACGTGCATGTAAAATCAGCTTTGTTGACTTTTTAAACCGAATTACCGACTGACCAATCAAAAGCGTTGCTTCCAACGCTTGTTTATAAAAATAGACACAGACTTCCAGTCCTGTTTCGAGCACGGAATTCGAGAACAAATTTTCAAACCTTAGTCATTTGAGATTTATTTTTACTTCAGTTCGAAATATTAGAAAATAACCTTGACTTCCAAATGTGTTATTTTGGGCTGCATGAAACAGTGAAAGAAACGCCAAAATTAGTCAACGCAGGTCGATTTGCAACATCCTTGGGACCGTCGAACGATCTGAAATTTGAAGTGAAACTGGCTAGTCACGCTCAGATTGCGTTACGAGCCAAAAGAAAGTCAACCGTAGGAGCTTGTGTTCCCAGATCTATTATTGGTCATTATTATAAACTCTGTGTTGCGAATTACCATTAGTGGCAATTATTTAGATGGCAAGGACCTGCCGAAAACTTGAGATCTCCGCAGGGACACAAATAACACACGGTACAATCTTGTGTCGGGACGTTTGATGCGCTTTACCTACCGGTATAATAATGGAACACGTTCTCTTTAGTTTCCAGATCGCTTGAACGCGTTCCCCTTAATATGTGGAACGCATTATTAGAGTTCCTTTAGCGTTCCCTGACTTCTCGTGAGGATCACGCTCACGGCGCTTCGCGCCTTTGCGAGCAGCGAATTGAGCGGAAAAATAACGACTGTTTTGCAGTCTACTTTTATAGTGTTCCACTTTGCCATTCCTAGAACGCATTCACAGTAGCTACTTGTATCTGTACAACGTTCAAGTTAATTATAGAAAGATTAAATTACATTTTGCTGTTTTCACGGTAATTAAGTGTCAAATTCTTGAGCTGGTATTTCTGTTGTAATCGCTGTTTCTGGTACGTAGCTTAGATTTGTGCACTTGTACCGGTACAAAGTTAAGTTAATCATAGCCAATCAGATACCTGATGTTGTTATGCGCACGTGAAAGGACCATGCGACATTGCAGAAATGAAACTGGAAATTTATGGTTATGATGCTTCTGTGTGGGTCGATTTCCTACAGCATTTGTCTTCGTTTGCTCCCAAGCGTATAAGATCATGCTGTTGTCTTCCTCGCGAACATACGTAACATAATACTATTGTTTTTTTCCGAAACCCATGTAATATGATAGTTTTGTTTTTCATGTGATAATTTATCCCAACCTTATTTCAGAAGCTATTTTTTGCGTTCAGTTTAAATATTGCCTATTTTCACTCCTGTACATCTATTTTCTTCTTATAGCCCTATCACGATCCATGTAAATGGGAAAAGAAGGATAAAATTTGGCATAAACAACATTAATTGTATCACATACTTGCATGGGATGGTATCAAAAACACACCATTTTGAATGCGCGTCGTTTAAAAAAATAACTCCCGCGTGCCTATGTTTTCTTCTGCAATTGCACGAGTCCCGAAGCTGGATATTGTCACATCTACTCCAGACGGATTCCAAATTTGGAAGCAGCGATGGAACTCTGCAGTTACTATCACAAGTTTTTCTGTTCTTTCACGAGTAACCCAACTAGCTCTATTTACAAATGTTCTTAGTGATGACACTGTCAAAAGAATGGACATCTTAGGACTCCAAGATGTCAATCAGTGCTATCATTGAATCTTTCCAAACCCAGGTATGTGGTAGCACAGGTATCTTTTTCATGAATACGAGTTTCACAACAGAACCCAAGGGACAAATGAATCCTTTGAAGAATTTTTCCCTGATTTACAGTCCCTATTAAATCAATACCAATATGAAGATTGTTGCAAGACTGAAACCAGGATGTCATTTTTTGTCATGTAGGGAACGTGTGCTCCTTGCAAGATTAGTGGCTGGCATAAGGTCCAATGATGTTTGTAAGAGTCTTCTGTGTATCAAAGATCTAACCCTTGAGAAGGCTGTCCAACATGTTCAAGTTGATGAAGCTACTTCAATCCAAGCAATTAAATTTTCTTGTAAAGTAAACAAAGCTAGTGCCTCTACCTATAAACAGTACATGTCCAATAACAGCCCTAATGAAAGCAGGCCATCTGCTTCTGCACCACAAGACGACACCCCAAAGAAATGCAAGTTCTGTATGAGAGCCAGCCATAACCGAGAATCACACGACAGTCACAAGGGATTCAGACGGCCTTCTCACTACCAGTGTATATAGAAAGCCCACACACTGACCAATACCTAGCCTATGATTCACACCATCCTCAGTCAGTAAAGCGTATAATAAGCGGTGCTTATACGACCGAGCCAAACATCTCATTACTAGACCATCATTTATCTTGAAGGAGAAGAAACATTTGTCACCAGTTCTTGTTTCTAATGGATATCCTTCTCCTTTTGTGCAAAAGATGACAAAGACTAGGAAGCCAACAACCGAGAAAGAACCCGCGCAGGAATTTCAATCCACTGCGGTTAACCGTTTTACCCTATATTAAAGGTGCATCAGAGGTTCTTCGCCGCTGCCTGCAACAGCAAGGCGTACGCACTGTCTTCAAATCTGACACAACACTTAGGTTACACTTAGTGCGACCAAAAGACGCCCTTGATCCATCTCAACATACAGTGTTGTCTATAATATTCCATGTGAATGCGGCAAAGTGTATATCGGTGAAACCCCGCCCGGGGGTGAAACAGAGAGATCAGTGCGTGAAAGAATAAATCGAGAATGAAGGAACACGACGGCTTACTCGTACTCAGAGCTCCCCAGTTTCGGAACATGCCAACGAGACTGGCACCTTCCTATTTAGAACGAGGTTAAGTTTATTGACAGAGACCCTCATTGGTACACTCGTAAAGTTAAAGAGGCCATACACATAAGAACTCCATCCAAACAACATCAAGCACCAAGAAAACGTGTTCCGTGACCCAAAAATGCGCATTCTGGTAACTTAAAGGTTAATCTAAATCGAATTTGCTTCCTTTAGTACTGAATCTTAAAACTTTGTAAAATCATTATTTTAGTGTCTAACCGTACCCGAGCAAAGAATGATGACCCTAAAATTACGTCACAAAGTATATCATACACTGATTTTTAAGAAAAACACACAACGCAGGGGCGTAGCGAGGTTTTTTTAGTAGTTGTAGGCCTGACCAGGCCGGCTCGGGACTGGCTCCTGTTTTGTCGCACTTTGTAATAATCTCGTCGCACTTTGTAATACCTGACGCACGGGTGTATGTAAAACCGGGAACACACTCGGAACACCCCGAAAAACCCCTGAACACCCCCGGAACAAACCCTGAACAGCCCGGAACACACAAAAATATTTTAAAAATACGAAAATAGCAAATAAAAATAAATAAGATATTATTTGGCTGGTGGTCAGAATTTTACAATGAGAACCCCGAAGATGGACCGTTCACGAGTCGACTTAACCCGAAGACATCCGAAGTCGTCCGATGATTACCGACGACTTTCAAAGATAACCCGAAGTTTTCCGAGCGTTTTAAGAAAGCCTCCGAATATTTCCGAAGCTTCTTATCTGAGGTAAGAACAGCGAAAGAGCCGTTATAATAAAAAGAAAAAAATAGAAATTGGGGCTTTTACGATATCTGTATGAAAATAAATATTACATTTCATTTAAAACAAGAACCCCTGAAGGAGTTTACAAGCGGCCGATATCACCTTGATGGGGGAAACAACAATCCACCTCTCCTCCCCCTCGGTCGCTGGACCCCCAAATATAAGAGTCAACATACGAACCTGCGTGACGAAAAACGTGACTTTGGGTCAAGCTTACTGCGTAGAAACTGTAATATCTAACCAAATGCAGTCGACTTAAAGCCAAATAAACATTTGAACACCTACAGCACCTACCTTTACCAAGGATAGATTAGTCAGGTTTTAGGGCGATTTTTAGGTGAAATGTTTAGAGAGGGGAAGAAAGCACTAAATTTGGCACGAAGTCTTCTCTTGGTTAAGGAACAAATCTAGAAGAGGTGCCACGGAATCAAATTTATCTTTTCATGCTTCCTATCGAAAAACATCACTTATTAGGTAGTGTGGTTAGTTAACAAAGTACTAAGAAGGATGTTTACGTGATCCAATCATCCGGGGGGCCATGATAACAATTCAAGTTTTGATACTGGTCGAGAAAATAGAACAAGAGTAGGTCAGGTTAGTAGCAGCTGGAGAGAAATTAACAGAGGCTGCCCACAAGCTGCCACAAGGGTCTTCATTAGGACCTATGTTGTGGAACATTTACCAGAACGATCTGTTCTACATTCAACTCGAGAGTCAGTTATCAGCCTACGCAGATGACCACCAGCTTTATAATACCCATGTAGACCCAGAACAGGCAGTGATGGGGATCAATAATGATGGTAAACGAACCTCAGGCTGGTATAGTGAGAACTTTCTTCACAGAAATCTCAGCAAATATCAAGCTATGGTCATATCGAAGGACACTCCACAGCTGGACATGGAAATTGACTCAGTTAAAATGAAGTCAACAGAGGATCTTAAATTACTAGGTGTCGTAATTGACAGAAACTTGATGTTTACTGAGCAGATATCAGCAGCCTGCAAGAAAGCGAGCATGCGGGTAGGAGTCCTTATGAGATTCCCGATGAGATTACGCAAACTGATGTCGATTAAAGCAAAACTCTGTATATACAAGGCTGCCATATTACCATACTTAACGTACTGTGGTCTTGTTTGGCATTTTTGTAAGAGCTCAGACAGGAGGAAACTCGAGCGTGTAAATGAGAGAGGTTTGAGAGCAGTATTCTGTGACTGGAGTTCTCCATATAGTGAGCTACTCTTTCGTGCACGTTTGACAAGCCTCTTTAACAGGCGGCTGCAGGATATCGCAATCTGTATGTTCAAAGTGAAAAATAAGCTTCTTCCTACAAACATTGTCAATCTTTTTAATAAATCACCATCTAGTTACAACCGTGAGGAACTCAGACTTTTTATTCATAGGATAAACACGACAAGATTTGGTAAACACTCTCTAAGATACTTTGGACCGTATCTTTGGTCAAAACTATCGAGCAATGACAGGGCCATAACTTCGTTATCAGCATTTAAAGCAAATATCAGGAGGAAGAACCTGGAAACATTTTAAATCACTGATAACAGCTGCCCAAACTGTAACCTATGTAATTCGTAATATTAATAATAATTTTATTGTAATTTAACTATAATAGATTGTAATTTAACTATATCAGAAACAGATATATATATATATATTTTTAAAATTTACTAGTCATTTTTAAAATTATATTGTAATCTTAATTAGTCGTATCTTATATTTTATTGTAATTTTATTTGTAATTTAAAACTAAAGTGTCCCCAATTAGTAGTCCACTTGTGGACAGCTAGTAGATACTGACACGGTAATAAAGTTTATTGATTGATTGATTGATTGATTGATACCTTCTCACAGCATGAAAATGAGGCTGAGAAATCAAATTTACCTTTTTCATGCTCTTATCGTCAAATTGATTCAAAATGTATGAAAACATCACTTATTAGGTAGTCTGGTTAGTTTATAAAGTACTAAGAAGGATGTTTACATGATCCAATCATCCGGGGGCCATGATAACAATTCAATTTTTGATACCTTCTCACAGCATGAAAATGAGGCTGAGAAATCAAATTTACCTTTTTCCAACCTCGTCCCCAGGGTCATCTCCGCTTTCAAGATGGCGGGTGGGCGCGAAGAAGACCCTGGCGAAGAGCAGGTCACGTGTCTCCAAAAATATTGGAGATTTTGATTGTTTCAAAATGGCGGCGGGCTCGCGATTGGCTAATTTTGTGGTCACGTGACCTGCTCTTCGCCAGGGTCTTCTTCGCGCCCACCCGCCATCTTGAAAGCGGAGAACACTCTGGGGACGAGGTTGACCTTTTTCATGCTTCTTATCGCCAAATTGATTCATAATGTATAAAAACATCACTTATTATGTAGTCTGGTTAGTTTACAAAGTACTAAGGGTGTTTACAATATAGTCACCTGACAATCCCATGAGTCTTGCTTTCTCATTGGATTGACAATATATTAAGGTTTTCTTCAATTTTAAAAACATATTCATACACATCTCAACAATATGAATTGATACATATATTCAATTTTTTTTAATAACGCATTCAGCAATGCAAGTTACAACTATATTTTATCCATGCAATTCAAATCCCATATTTTTAAACACCGTTTTTTACGCTAAACGTATGCTTTTAAGCGAGTGATATAAAGAACTGAAACGAGTTTAAAACAACACAAATGTCTTTGAAAATGTTCACTAGCTATTAATTGTTAACTGTAGCAGATCAATTACATTACATTGCATTGCATTACATTACATTACATTACATTACATTATAGGTGGCACATAAGGCTGAGACCAGAGTTTTCCATTTTGTCTGTTAACTGCAATTCTTTCCACTTCGCTCCATGACTTTCCAGTGCATGGTTTTCATTTCAGCCTCAACCGTCCTCCTGCAAATCTTTCTTAGACAGAATGCATGACTGCATGATTGCATGACTGCATGAGAATTTGTTGTAGAATAGTTTGATTCAGTTATGTTACTCTGTGACCTCTGTGAATGTTGTCGAAGGCCTATTCTAGACTGATAAAGTTGACATCTATCTTGGTGTTACATTTAATATACTGGCTGCTCCATGATGAGTTCCAGAATGTGAAAATGTGGTCAATGCATCCTACTCCTGGTCTAATTCCTGCCTTTTCTTTCCTTAGAGTTGAGTTGATGGCATCACTCAATCTCATGTGGATGATTTTACAAAAGTCTGCTTGGTACCTCCACGCCAGTTTGTGTGCTGTGTCCTGTCTCCCTTTTTAGGGAGTATATCAATGATACTCCTGCACCAGTCTTCAGGTATGGCCTTGACATTCCAGATCTCATCAAAGAGTTCATGAAGCCAGTCTGCTGCACACCAGCACCTCTGCTGTGATGTTGTCGATTCCAGGTGATTTACTGTTCTTTAGCTTCTGGTTAATCTCTTGTTTTGTTCATGGGGAGCAGTCCAGGGTGCCTTCGAGGGGCTCTGCTATACACATGCCTGTACTGTTGGATCTGGTCTGTTGAGAACCTCTCGGAAGTGCACTACCCATCTTTGCAGCTGCTTAGCCTCTACCATTATTCTCTTTATCGGCTTACAATTCGAAGAGTAATTATGTTTTGGAATGAAGGCGCTTATTATCAGAGGGGACGTGAGGTAAAATGACTAGATATACTTAGACGACCTTGCTCAGCTTCAAATCTGCTGTGTCTTTCAACAATGAGCAAACAATGAGCTTTCGCCCTGCTGGGGAGAGAGGGAGGGACATGCGGTTCGCTTCGCTTGCGCGCCGTTTTCTTTTTACCCCATCCCCACCGCGGAGCCTATTCATAGGTCATCTCATCAGAAGATCTGATCGCTCTCGAGCTCTCTCCTTTCCATCATGGGTCGTATACATGATAAAGCATTGGTCCATTCTAATTTCGGTCCTGAAATCTTTAATTCCATATGTTGCAAATTATCTATAACAGACTTTAAGAATAGCAGTCGACTTCAAGACTAATAGCAAATTAAGTTTCTTAGTTCACTCAATAACACTGAGATTGTAAGCGTCGAAGAGGAAACCGAAGCGTGAAATGCACTAGTGGAAACCTTTCCATATAAGTCACAAAACAAACTCGCCCATTCAATAACATTCAGAGAGCGTTCCTTGGACAACTCAAAACATTTAAATTTGTACTTTGTGAAATTAAAAAAAATCATTTCAAAGCCCCTTTTAATTAATGTTTTGATATAATTGAAGCAATATTTGTTGCTGATGAAAAGCATGACAGCCTCGATGTCATGCCGACGAATACGTGGATAATTACCTGAATACATATCAATTAATGTTATTGAAATGTGTAAAACGGCTAAAAAATTGAAGAATACTCAAACTACGTTGCATTATCAATCCCATATACTCTGAATATATTATTGAGCATGTTCGGCTGATGGGATTGTTACGTGACTATGTTTCAAACACCATTAATATTTTGCAAATTAACCAGACTACCTAATAAGTGATGTTTTTCATATATGTCTTCTCAATTTGCCAATAAGAACCTTTAGAAGGTACATTTGACCTGTCAGCCTCGTTTTCATGCTACAAAGTTGAATTGTGTGTCATCCCTCCCCCGGATAATCGGATCACGTGGCACCCCTTCCAGATTTGTTTGTAATACCAAAGAGAGCATGTGTGCCAAATTTGGTGCTTTCTTCCAGTCTGTAAACATATTTCCATTAAGCCACCTGACTCCCACTAATCAATTCTTCTTCCAAAAACTACACAGAATACTACGCACTTCTACATTTAGCCCGCGCTTTTAACGTTATCGCTGGATACCTCTCTCGCAAAGCAATAGTGTCTCTTTATTGCGTCATGCTTATAATGCGCTCCGGAAGAGAAATTCTCTAGTGGCTAATTTTAGCCAATGTCAATTGCGTCATGTTCAACAAGGGCAGAGATGCGTTTTCGCTTAACGCGAAAATAAATTGTGAATGAGTGACATACTGTGGAATTGTGTGAAGAAAAACTGTTATGTTTTTGAGACCGGGTTTTATCGTTCGCTTACTGGTTGAGGTGCATGTATTAAGTTTAAACAGAACAGAAATTCTCTAGTGGCTATACGTCATGCCCAGTGGGGGTGGGGGGGGGGGATAGAAAGCCGGCACTTTTCTTTGAGGACATAGCGGTGCCGGGCAACAGATCAACAGTGCGAATCGTGTGTCAATCAAGCCGTTGCTAAGAATGACGTCAACCAAAACCTCATTGTTTTCTAACCCGGGAAACTTTTTCAAGCTCGCAGCGTAGAGCTGTACGCGTGTAGCCTGCAAACACAGCGCTGGCGGATTTTTGGCCTGATCTTTCACGCCGCCGAGAAAATATCTCGGCAGCGTGAAACAACAAGCGAAAAATCCGTCTGAGCTGCATTTACATGCTACAGCGAGAGTCTTTCGGATACGGTCAGTAGTGCTACTACTTGAACGGGAAGCGAAGTCGGATGAAAATGTTTATCGTATAAATACACGAGGCGAAGCGAAATCAGACAACAACGAAAAAACACGTCTTCGTTTTCGAGCGAAAACAACCAAGGAAAAACACCTTTTTGTTATCATGCATACTAATTTTAGGTGTGAATTTCTTGCCTGACAAGCTTTTTTATTGTTAATAAGTTCCCGTGGGACAATCCTTTTAGCAATTAGTTGAGTGCTACTGCGCACACTCGGTTGCCCGACACCGCTATGTCCGTAATTATGCAAACCATTTATAAGAAGTTTCTTCCCCCCCCCCCCCCCCCCCGGTCATGCCTGTAGCAGGGGAAAAAGACACGAAAACATGTTATCCTTTTCACGATAACAACAACGTGGTCTGAGTTTTATTCGGACTCCCTCCCATGACCTTAGCATCAGTTCCATATATGGTGACATGACATAATGTTCTAAGAAAAACGGCTACATTCCTTCCCTTGTAACATGAACTGAAATACACAAAACCTTAAAGAGTACAATCCCGTACAATGCAAACACTTAGTTTATTACTATGATAGCTCTCGGAAAGATTAGACTTAAACGAAAGCTATAACCTAACGTTAATGAATAAATTTGACACTGCTATGTCCATGTCTCTGACAGACAAAAGTTTCTCCAGAGAGTCTTGCACTGTGACAATTCACTTGAACTCGACACGATCAAAGTCTGGGCTATATTCAATTAAACGCTTGCTTTTGTCCATAGGGATAGATTTCTTTGACAAATCATGGTTTACACTGGTTTCCAGATGCGCGATTTTGCAAGTCTAGTGTGACGTCCTGTAGGAGTATAGGTGTAAACAACAACAGAGTCTTATACTTCATCAGTTTCTATTATCTCTCCAATGAGGATCCCTTGTTCAGAATTAAACCGTCCGTAGGCGTCTTTATCAAGGACTAGGTTATAAGCTCCCCCAGATGGGTCGCCTTCGAGAGAGAGGTACGGACAATGTGCTGCGAGACTGCGCATCTTTCTGAGTTTAGAGATAATTTGTCTTGATGCTGGAAAACAGAGTACAGATGCTTGCAGGCTTCTAAACATCTTGCCGCCCAGCGTTTCGTTGCCTTTCCCATCCCTCTCCAGTAAAAGTCGCGTGCGAGGGCATGGTAGGTGGCGTCTCGACCGCGGGACGACAGGTCGCGAAGTGCGGGTTTGTTGCTTCCTGCTGACAGGTACTTGTGAATGACCTTTAATGTGGGGTCTTGAAGTTGAAGATTGATAAAGTCCTGTTTGTTGGATCCTAGGTGAGTAAAAGGTGTATCTGACTGACTGGTTGTCGAGGAGTGTTCTGCAGTGGTGTTTGGTTTTCCGGTGAGGAGGCAGGTAACTGCAGCTTGAGGAGCGTTTGAAGCTGGTTCGTTATTACACGAAATGGTGAAATTCATAGCAGGATGACGAAACGTGACGGTTTTATTGCTGTGATCTGACAAGGCTTGAGTGGCTGCTAGGTGATTTTCACCGAACAAAAGTGGCCAAGACATGTTTGGGACTACAAGAGCAACATGGACTGTTTCCTTGTCTGGAAGCCACATGATTGGGACTTCTTGGACTGCGACGGCTTTCAGAGAGGTACTAGTGTTAGCCATTTGTACTGGAATGTGCTTGTCAAGTTTCTTGTAATTCAACTCAGGTCTGGACGAGTGGATGAACTGTGCATGTTCAAGGTTACACAGGGTGACAGAACAGCAAGAGTCAAGTGGAAGCTGTAGGCGTTTACCAGCTGAAGTGACTTGACATGACAGGATAGTGCGATTAAAGTTGACAGATAATTTATTTGAAGGATTCGATAGTGTGGGCATCATGAATAGAGGGGGTATGGCCGACTGGGAATTACCACTGGAGGTAGGCATTGCAGCCAAGGGGCTTGGGCCTGGGTGGGTTGCCTGTGGTGACTGTGCATCACATGAATTTACAACGGGCGGGGATGTGCTTGCATGATTAATTTCTTTGCATCCCGACTTAGAACAAGTATTGCACTTGTGTTGGCGGCCATATCTGCAGGACTGGTCCTGAAGGGTGCATGGCGACTGCTGGTGGTTGTTCCATAAGCGACACACTTCTTTACCTCGGTGGAAATTACCAAACGAGTTGTTTTTCGGTGTTTTCTCAGGACAATTGCTCTGGACGTGATCAGGCGAATTGCAACGGTAGCAATGGAGTCCTCTACGACGGTAACGAGGTGAACTAGAGCTTGGGTCCGTGGTGAGAACGTGGGGTGGTTCGAGCGGTGGTTCGGCGTTGGATGGACTGTGGCTTCTCCCAGGACTAAATGAACGCTCGATTCGTTTTGCAGCTTCGATAATTTCTGAAAGATCTTTGTACTCTTCGGCTTTAAGCACCAAGTGCTTCTGTATGTCAGTTTTTGTCTTAGAAGTAAACTGCGACATGATGAACTGCGGCGAATTTCTGTCGACGGGTTCTCCGAGTTTTGCAAGGCGGTGAAGGTTGTTTTTGAAGCGAAAAGCGAATCGTTCGATCGATTCCGTTGCTCGCTGTTTCATTGATGAGAATTCCGATGCCAACCGACGGCGTTGTACCTCTGGTGGTTCGGCGAAGGATTCTTGCAAAGCGTTTTTAAAGCTGTCGAACTTCTGTTGAGTTGTTGTGTCATCCATGAATTTCGTCTTCTCCATTGACAACACTGAATTTGGCCATTCGCCAATACACGATTGTTGCAGGAGTGCGAGTTTCGTTGTGGCTTGCAAATGGGCTGTTTGAACATCAAAGTTCTCGAGAAATTCGTTAACATCGTCGTGAGTGGTGTGCTCGTAGCGGAACTGTGGAAGCTGAAGGGCAGGCATCCGTAATGAAGTCGAATTTTGATTTGTAGCCGGAGCTGCGGGGGCCGCGCCATGTGCGAGTAACGCTTCGGTGAGTTGGGCGATTTGAGCATTCGTTGCCTTCTGTGCGTCTGCTTGTTGCTTCACAATGGACGTGAGGCCAGCCACGATGCCTTGTAACTCTTCTACGCTAGTCATTTCGGGTTTTTAGATTCTCCACCAGATTTGTAGCAGGGGAAAATGACACGAAAACATGTTATCCTTTTCACGATAACAACAACGTGGTCTGAGTTTTATTCGGACTCCCTCCCATGACCTTAGCATCAGTTCCATATATGGTGACATGACATAATGTTCTAAGAAAAACGGCTACATGCCCATGTAATGGAAAACCCCTCTAAAATTGAAACTGAAAGCAGATGAGCCGAATTGGTTATAATCATTTCATATCCAACAAGGGCGAATGGAATAATTGTTTTATTAAAGGGACTGTGTCACCTGGTGCCCATGCGCGGTAGGGTCCACTAAAAGCTAATTTGCATACGAGTTTTCAGCTTCAATTTGAAAGCGTTCGCCAACGTTTTCAAATTCGGCGGGAGATTCGAGGAGGACGAGGAGATGAAGCAGTCGTGAACAAATCTACGCTAATCTTGGCAATCCGTTGCATCTGGCTCACTCTTGATGTTAACTTATCCTTAAGAGATATCGAACTACAGTTCTATTTAGTTATTTCGGTGTTAGCTTGCTCGATTTGCGAAAAATATCCGATAGAAAAGTATTACAGTGGACTTGTACTTCAAAGAAAGAATCAAGGGCAAGAACTACGTAGTACCATCGAAGGAACAGGCTAGAAGTTTATGGCTTTATATTCATCGCGGTTTGGAGCAACATTAAGCGCTAGTTTCTTATCACATTCAACTTTCGCTGCCCATCTCCTTTCGCTGGAGGCGAGAAAGAAATCAATCGAGTCTTTAGAAGAAAAACAACAGCTTCAATGGCGGGCCGCTTCAGTTTACTGAATGAATTTTGCCACGGCAGTAGCGGACTTATTGAGCCTTTCCTAGAATTCTGAGAGCAAAATGGTGAAGAATATTATTTATTTGATAATGAATGAATATTACAATGATGTGTTGGTCCTTTGCAAAAACCACAGCGGATTCGAATTCGCTTCACATTCTATTTTTTTCGCAGGGAAGCTCACTACAATACTGGCCGTACCGGCGCTTGTCACGCTGCACGGTACTTTTTTATTGAACGTTATTTTACTTTTCAAATTATGAAATTTCCATCTGTTTGCATAAAATAGTCGCCTCTAATACAACTTTTCATTTCTAAAGCAGCTTTTATGTTTTGAATCATAGTTTTCTAAGCGAAATAAAATGTAAACGCGATTAGCATAATTTTGTTTTGACATTTTGGCTGCCAGCGAAGGCGTACATTCTTCAATGATTTTTGTCAAACTTATGTTAACAGGATTCAGACCATGAATAAACTGCTATGGAAAATAAATGGCAGAAATTTTATTTCTCAATATCAAAGTAAAAAAAGCAAGGGGAAGTGTGAATTTAGCCGGCGGTTGAATTTGAGTTGAATGTTTTTGCCGGAAAGTCACGCAAGAGTTGTTCCGTGAAATTATCGTCTTATGTTATCAATATCCTCGTTCAGTTATAAATATTGCAGCTACGTTGACACTAATTTACAGAAGCCTACGACTCGCCTTTATTTACTCAACAAGAAATACTTCACTCCAGATTACCGATATAAACTGCGAAAAAGGTCGTATGCAAATTAGCTTTTAGTGGACCCTACGCGCATGGGCACCAGGTGACATAGTCCCTTTAAATACTTCACTAACTTTAGGTTAACCTTCGGTATTATACTTTGTAAAAATTTATAAATCGACTGAGTGATTTTTCAGTTCGATCTAAATGAAGCATGATTTGAAAACCGCAGCAAAATGTCTGGCGCGGTGTAAGTTGGCAAGTTGAATGAAAAGCCGAGAGCAAGACAGAATGTTCAAGCTTCGGAGGGAATCTTCGCTCTGTGTCTTCTAAAGTTTCGTATATTCTGGAAAATTGTGCAAATGATTTAGCTTAAAATGGGGAGATCCGAGATAATTGTGGAGCTGAACATTATATTCATTTTACAAGTTGAACGGAGAGCTGAACGAAGCAAGGGTATTTTACAGCGAGCAAATCATGCGCGACTACAGAATTAATTGTGTTGAAACGAACTGAGCTGAAATCAAGTTCACTGAAGTAAAGAACATTAAGGAAACCCTCAATATCTACATGGATGGAGAGAAAAAGAGTGATCTTCGAAGGTAATTTCTCTGTGAAGTGATCTTTGATTGTACCTGCCGTCAGCGCTTGACGAATTGCCGTATTTTAGCCTGCGTCGCAGACGGACTTGACCTCCGGTAATGTTACCGGCGGTCAAGTCCGTCTGCGACGCAGGCTACCGTATTTATGCTCCGATATTTATTGAATTATTGTGCTGGTTTTAAAATTGCTTAGTCCAGCTGGAATTGGCAAGACTCTTCGAAACATAAGGTAACGATACTGAATAGGCTAAGCTTTAACTTGTGTTGTAAATAGGTTTTCATTGTTTTGAAGAATTAAGCTTAATTGTGCCGGTTTTCGGCGGATCTTCCCTAAGCTTAAATTAATTGTTTTAGGCTGCCTTTACTTAGTGCTCGTTCAGTCGCATTTGTGGTACATTTACAGGCATTTCCCATTAAATAATTCGTTCCAAACTTCGTGCATTATTTAATGGACTTGACTTTTGTTTGATTTAGAAGGGCCAAAGTTTTTTACGTAATGATTTTAGCCATCTTTTTCAAATTTCACTCTCTCGACGAACGAACTACCCTGTTATGAGCTACCATATTTGGCAGAATCCGTGTTATGAGCTGATAATATGGGCGCAAGGAGCCAATCAGAAGGCCAGAAATGCAATAACAGTGATTGAGTATTTTTAAATAATACATGTTATTTCCCGTCTCGTTAAATATTTCGCTTGTTAACCGGGCGTGGGCCTGGGGCCCAGCCCGGTTAGCAAAATAGCTTCTGTTTTTTTTTGTTTTGTCGTGAATCACCTATACCTCTACTTCGCCAAAGTGCTAGGAGGAGAGCTAGGGGTGAGTATGAATATATATGAATGTATTCGCCTTGTGAAAGATTTTCTCGGGAAGAACGAAGCCCGGACTCGAGAGAGCGGCGGAAATCGAGCCTATGTGAAAGTTGGACTGGTCCAAATAAATATTAATTTAGGACCGCGTAAACACATCGGAGCGGCGTATACAGATTGAACGTCGGTGAGTTTGACTCGTCAAAATATTAAATCATTGTACTCACTACTAGGTGGACACACTAGGAGCGCCATTAGATCAAATTTTTTATCAAGGCTACGTTACATTTCGCCAGGGTCATAATATTGTCCTGTTTGTTTTGTGTGAAATACATTCTTTTCCGTAAAGGAAAACAGAAACTTGCCCAGACTCGCAGATTTATGTAAACAGAAACTTGCTGAGACGTGCAGATTTATATTTGGACGATTACGTCATAGGGTCACGTCGAATCGTGACTTGAAGAGATTGTCTGTACATCACATACACTAGAAGCGCCATTAGATCAAATTTTTTATCAAGGCTACGACACATTTCGCCAGGGTCATAATATTGTCCTGTTTGTTTTGTGTGAAATACATTTCTTTTCCGAAAAGGAAAACAGAAACTTGCCCAGACTCGCAGATTTATGTAAACAGAAACTTGCTGAGACGTGCAGATTTATATTTGGACGATTACGTCATAGGGTCACGTCGAATCGTGACTTGAAGAGATTGTCTGAGAGGTGCGTACGTACATCACATACACTGGAAGCGCCATTAGATCAATTTTTTTATCAAGCTACGTTAGATTTCGCCAGGGTCATCCATTGCCTAAATGATATTTTATGAATATTGTCCTGTTAAATAATTGTCATTTTGTGTGAAATACATATCTTTTCCGTATATTTTCTGAGAAAAACAGAAACTTGCTGAGAAATGCAGATTTATAAATAAGGACGATTACGTCATGGGGTCACATGAGTCACGTCTAACTGTGACTTGAAGAGATTTCGCAACGTCTGTGATAAACCAGGGTCGCCGTTAGGTCAAATTTCATATCAAGCTATTACTTTTGATTTGAACATGAATACTCTGCTGTTTATTTAGTGTGAAATACATTACTTTTTCGTGTTGGCGCAGCAATTCACTTCCTTGTATGCAGAAGATTTATAAATAACAACCATTACGTTACAATATCACATTTTGACTCACGCAATTTGTCGAACTGTGACTAGAATAGCTGCGAATGATGATGGTGCAACGCGGAACATCTGCGATTGATGGTTCAACACCGATTCGTACCTATGTTGGTTGTCGTGTTTTTTCCTCTTATTCAACTTTGGCTTTATATTGAGGAATGATCTTCAAAGACTGCTCAGAGGCAAGAAAATTGACAGTAGGCAATATACGCAAACATCAGACTTCAGCGTGACTGCCGTGACTAATCTGATAGATTTCAAGCAAGAAAGCAGGTAAAACGGCTTGCTTGCTTGATAAAAAAGCCCGGTTATATTTTTCTTCCAAAATTCTTGTTTCTTTTTAAAGAAACATGAAAAGAGCACTTACACGACACGAAATAAAATTTTCTCTAAAAGTAGGAAGAAATTCTTCAGAAAGCCTGTGGAAGAGAAATTCTCTTGTGGCTAATTTTAGCCAATTCCGATTGCGTCATATTGACACTCATGTCCAGGATTGAACGCAGGCATTGTTTTTTTAAGGAGAAGGTCACTCCAGAAAGCGCATTTTTTTCTCTCACTACCATTAAAAAGTATATATGAAGATGAATTACTGACGGTAGTTTGAAGTTCCAAAGACCCTCATAACCTCGCGAAATTTGCCTTCAAAGTATCGAAAAATTCGACTTGACCTCCTCCATTTTGAAGACTACTCAGCAACCTGGCCGCATAATCGTGACGTCAAATAGTCCAACCTGAATTGGCGGGAAGCGCTGTGTGATTTAAGGTTATTCCTTAGTATTGCATTGCGCATCCTTACTGCGCATGATTTCACACGCAATTAGCGCGCGCACATTAAGAAAATGGCGGCTTTCCTTTGCTAAGCTCACCAGAGAGATAAATCACCGTTTTCTCGTAAACGAGTACCGTGACCTATCAATTTTTTCTCTTATTTTGAGTCTAGGCATCACCTTCTTTCTATAAAATGAATATAGACTAATTTCTATTGCAGAAGAATAAATAATCACCGGAAACGTGAACTTAGCCAGTACTCGTGAAATATAATTGTGGCCTCGAGAACACTGCATGCTAGGAACAAGTTGAATCACAGGTCACCAAAGCGTATTATGAGAGTTTGTATGGAGCTGAAATTCGATCGAAAATAATTTTCAATTTTCCTTCGAAAAGTTGTAAATAATGTGAAATAAAGTTTAAAAACCTCACCTGTTGTCTTTTCCGGTGTTTTTATCGCTTCTGGAAGCTGCTATGGGCGAATTTCGACCTTTGGTCGAATCTGCCACTGTAGTGTACTAATAGAAGGGAAAGGTCGGAAACGAATTTGAACATTTCCCCAACCGTTTTTCGAGGTTCGGTTAGAAATGCTCGCTAAAAAATATATTTCTTCCCAGCCGGCGCTTTCAAATCACACTAAATCTCAAGAAGGATGATGTACGTACCTTTCTGTGTGATTCAATCGCCAATAGACCGATCTCTCGAAGCACAGTTTTTACGTTGAAAACAGCTAAATTTTTTCAACGGCAGCCATTGCATGGGGACGAGGCTATGTTCCAGCAAGTGGGTCAAAAAACCAACGGCCGAGCGCCAAAGTATACTCCACAAGGGGTGATACGCGTAACCTCTGTGTCGCTCAATACCAAACGCACTCCCTCCCGGTAAGTCGGCAAGCTGGCGGCCGCGTTTCAAACTTTGGCGGGAAATTCAGGTGCCAAAGTGTACTTACCCGGGAGGGAGTGCATTGAAAAAAATTATTGAACTGGGAGGCCAGGATGCTGAGCTAATTTGTATTTGTTATAACCACAAATGTTGTTTTACGCCTCGAATACCCAATGTATAGGCTGTGGTAATTTAAAGACAAAGGACTACTTCTTTGTAAGTAATTTGCTTTTATTTAGGGCCTATTTTACACGGATGAAAGTTGTTCCTGGTAGGAGGGTTACCCTCCTCCCCGAGCCATCTTTTACCGAGCGTTTATATGAAAAAAGTTGTCCCTGTTTACCGAGCCAAAAGTGAAACAACAATAGCCAAAGTGTTTTATATGGAAAAAAGTTGGCCCGCCCCCAGGGTCACCCTACCTTCAAAGCAAGTGACACTCCACCCAGGGTCACCCTGCTCCCCGAGCCAACTTTGCGATTTTTCATGTAAAATTTTTAATGAGTTTTTGAATAAATTGTTATTATTATTATTATTATTATTATTATAAACAGTTCGCTGCTATTTATAAAGAAATGTATGAAAAGTTCCCTCGCCCGGGGTTGCTCGGTATGGAGGGTGACCCTCCTACCAGGGACAACTTTTTTCCATATAAACAGGCCCTTAGTAGAAACCCACATCTCCCGTCGCTCATGCACAGATGTGCCTATGTTCCATGGTAATGTCAACTTCAGACTAATAGTGGCACTGTTTTGTGTAAAAATGGGCAAATTTAATTGATTTAAACTGAACACTGTTAAAAGATCAATGCATCATTTATACAGAAAATCAAAACATTCGAGAGTTTTTAACACAATCATATCCTTTGCAACATGGTAAGGAGCCTCAGTGGTAAACATAATGCATAATAATACTGTTTGATCCCTTTCTGTAAAAATCTTGCTGCCCTATAATGAAAAACAAAAATCTCAGAATTAGTTTGATATAATTTTGTCTAAGATGCCGTAGATAAATTTCAAGAACTGATAAGTATATCAAGGTAGCTTACCTTTCACTTGGGGATTTCATGATCATATTTATCCTTAATGAAAGGAATTCTTTTGGTTACAACTTTCCAGTCAGTAAGGAACAAGCATGCAACTCCCGCTCCTGCTGTCCATGCTCCTGCTGTTGGAATCCTGCAAAATAACAGCAGTGAAACAATAATATTGTTTATGTTTATTATTATGGCTATAAACAGTTACATGTACTAAGCTAGTCAGCATAATTTTAGGAACCAGAAAATAATAATAATAATAAACAGGTTCTTAAAAACGCATTTCACGTCATCACATCGAGGTCTCAATGCTTTTTACAGTCTTGTACATAAAAACCCTAATCTAAAAATGCTCTCTTAAAAAGAAAAGTTTTTAATCTTGATTTAAAACAGTCCACAGAGGAACACTGTTTAATGACATTTGGTACTTAAGTCATTCCAGAACGATAACCGAGAAAGATCTGCAGATAACCGAGAAAGATCTACAGCAGATTTGAGCTACTTGACCGTAGTAAACGCTGAGGCGCGTAATGAAATAAAAGTTCGTTTAAATAGGCTGGAGCGAGGCCATGAAGGGCTTTGTAAGTGACCAGAAGACAAAATACCCTCTCTCCCTACCTATTACTCTAGATATTACTGCGCCTTTCAGCAACATGCAAACTCTCGCGAACTCTGCTCAATCAACAGTTTTGTATTTCGCTGCCGTCAATCATTTAGTAATCCATTCAAAAGTTCAAGTCCATGGATTGTGATTGGTAGATTTCAATCCATTTTGTTTGTTTCTTTTTCTTTTCACGGTCCGTTGGCTCGAGTTGTTTACGATTAACGGCAATGAAAAAACGCAATAATAATTTATTGTAAGTTGGGTTTTGGACATATAGTTTTAGAAGGTCCAAGTGGAAAGGTTATTCATTTTATCCTCATTGATATTGAATTTCAACTAACACCCCGGTGGTTCCCGGTGTTGTGGTCTGTCATGTTCACATTTATTCATGGATGGGTGGGCAGGGTGAGATCATGAATGGACTGATAGCGGCTGCCATATGCGCCTTTACATGCTGATGTCCGACTTCACCCGAGTTTACTCAGAGACTCAAAGGATAGTGCAGAGTTTAATGGCACAGCAGTCAGCTACCCATGCTCTCCCCCCCCCCCCCCCCCTCCCCCCCCCCCCTTTCCAACCTGATCTACATAGGACAAGGTAGTGTGTGAATGCAAATCGCCACCTCCCTGTGAGGGGAGTTGTTTTCACTTCTTCCCTAAGCTACCAGGTAAAGAAACAGTTGGACACAAGTGTGTGACAACTGATTTTATTATCTCCTAATTACTTGTCTGACTTCTCAGTAATGTATACCACTACACTATTGTGGATTAGTTGAATGTTACTCTTGTTGAATTCCTTTTATTTTTCCTTACTCATTTAAATTTAAAAAATCTGAATGCTCATGCACATAGCTCCTTTGTATTTGCATGAAAGAATGCAGCTGATTTATTTTTCATTGGTTCATGAATACTGAACATAAAGGAAGGTTTGCTTTGATCCTTTTTATTATTTTTTGTGCCGATGTTTGCTTCTGCAGTCTTAATTCAGGTTCAATCTTCCAATCTAGTTACCCAACGAGTTTATTGCCTACAAGACAAGGACTATAATGCCACAGTTAACCACAGCTGAAACTTCGTCAACCCAGACACAGATGCTCACACGCAGCACATTGAAAATACATGGGGAGTAAAAGAAGGTATGCCTTGTCATACAGGAACATCTAAATATTTCTTCGAAAGCTGGTTGTGGCAAAAGCATTATGGACAGGATCCCCTTTGAAAACATAATCAAGCATATGGCCGATCTTTATGAAGTCAGGAAGGAAGCACACGTCAGATGGTTCTACCTTTGTGCACCGTTCATGATCCCACCATTTCATGGAGGAAAGAATTAAACAAACTGGACTACAACAAACGGTTCTGCAAGCTTCGACTTCCTTTCAAGAAGGAAAGCAAGGGAAAATATGCAGCAAAAAACACAGAAGGTAGCAAACATTTTTATTTCATGTAATATTTTTGGCTTTCTAAAATTAAACAGTTTGGCCCGTGATTGCCCTAAAAAGGGCAGCAAGATGTTGACAATACATAGTTACAATCATTCGATATCAAGCTATATTGTCTAAAGTGAACAGGTTAAAATAAGCACCCGTCTAGCTAAGATATTACAGAGACCAGGGCTTGAAACATTGCAAATGATACAGTCGGAGCAGAGGAGGGATGAATGTCTTCTGGTAATCCTTTGCAGCATTGGATTTGAGAAGATGGCGGCGGCTTTCCTGCCGCATGGCGAATTTCAGTATTTTCATCTTATTGTCTTCACTATGGTAGAGTAAAGCACACGCGGAAGATTGTATGATCGCGGGAAAGCCCTTCACATACACTTGAGAAGGACAATATCCAAGACATCATTGAAAAAGGATGAGACTTCGCCACAGGTTTCTTTCTGGGAAGTTTTTCTTTGATTGCTAGTGAAAATAGGGTTAAATATGACACAGTGTGAAAAATTTGGAAAGACTTGGAACGGAAATGAAAAAGTTACCAGTCAAGCGGCAGGTGTAAAGCACATGCAATCGGATGATTGAGTTTGTTTGCTTTCTGAGGACTACCAGACCTTCAATGACCACTGGTGAACGCCATAAGCATGTAAACGAACATTGCAATGTCAATGGTAGAACTTCAGCAAATAATAAAAACAACATGAACGATGGAAAGTGGAGATGGAAAAAACTGACACGGCCCGTTGCAGAGAAGTTCACTCCAGACAACTTGAATTACATTTGTCAATTATATTTCTTCGGTGGACCTTTACAAGCTGAAGTTCTTTGATGAATCGGGATATAGCTCCCTGATGTCAGGAAGACAAAATTGCGGCCATTCGTTAATTGGTTGAGCGGTTGAGATTGTGCGATATGCAAATTCTCCCAGGTACGCTACATTTAACTTTTGTTCATTTATGTTTTATGTTACAGAACTTTCTTTTGATTCTTCTATGACGTGATGCAATATATTGCAGTTGTTTTGACACCATCGTTGTCGGGGACTCTGTAAAGTGCGGAAACGGATGGCGGATGATGGAAAGCAGACGGCGGAAAAATAAATAAATAATAATAATAATTAAAACTACCATAAACACCGGCGTATAAGCCGCACTCGCAGATAAGCCGCACCCCGAGTTTAGAAGCTCAAATTTTGGAAAAAAAAAACTAAAAAAGTTCACAGTCGAGTCTTAAAAAAAACTTTGCTTCAATAAACATAAGTTAATAAAGATGAATGCTATCAATCGTATCGAGTGTTCAAAGTTTGTATCAATCGTGCGTGTCGATCACGTTTTAATAGTTTCTTTTACACGTAATTTCAACTCTGTTATTATGTGAAGGGCATGAACACCTACTGGCTGGCACATGATTGTTCTCTCCATGGAAGTTTTTTGTCATCATTTCTCCATTCAAGTTAGTTTTTTGAGGGAAGTTTCCGTGTCAACACAAAAGCATGCTTCATTGCGTCGAGCTTGGTAACCGGGCATTTCATCGGTACCTTGCCGTGTCAGGCCTGGGGCAAGGAAAAGAAATATTATGGTTTACAGTGCCTTGTTTGTGTTCGTTCGCTTGTCAAATGGAGAAGTTTGAGTTCTCTTCGGCTGTTCGTGGTTATCACCCATTCACGTCTACAAAGATGTCTGGAAGCCATCCATAAGAGACAATTACTCATTGCTCAAAGGGAGTTTGAGAACAAGTTCGACAAATTTGCCATTATACATCCTCGGCAACACTGCAAACAACCAGTCTCGCTCACTTATAATTGTTTTGTGTTGTAAGCTTATTGTTTTGGTTTAAAAAGTGTTGATTGGGAAAATTTACAGAACCTTTTATAGATGTTCTCGCAAATAAGCCGCACCCTCGATTTGGAATGAAATTTCTGGGGAAAAAGGTGTGGCTTATACGCTGGTGTTTACGGTAATTAAAATAAATAAAATAATAATAATTGAAATACAAAAATTATTAAAATAAATAAACAAAAAATAATAAATGCCGAATTAATGAGAACTAAAGCAATGCACATGGTACAAATAAATATAACTGTGCGTTGATATTACCTCATGTGAGACATGCATCAAGCCATTGACAAATCAAGAATAACTTTCATCAATCGCGAACGGATTGCATTAATATTCCTTTCAAACTTCCAAATTTAACTCTAAGGCAACCATAGCTTTATGACTCCTTTATATTATACATTCGAATATATATTCGATATTTATTCCATTCCCCCTGCCCCAGAGTCTAACCTGGTGACGACTACCGCTGACCGAGGAGACCGTTGACTCTGGGTACGAGCACACAGCGGTCAAACACAAAAATTGCGCGCCACTTCCGGTTTCCGCGGCCTTGACTTTTCCATGAGTTTGAAGCGTAATGGCCGCGAAGTTTGTAAGGAAACGTTATAGAACATGCAGTGGTAAACCAAAATACGAGCTGAGACACTTTTTGGATAACAATTATTACATTATCTATGCATACTCCGAGTATAAAGCTTAAGTTTTCAGTAAATTTCTTAAGTTTGAGCTTTAAAGCGGACGACTTCGCAATTTTAAGACATTTGACTGCAAAGTTTTGGCGGGAACTGCGCGCGCGCAGTACGTTTGACCGCTGTGTGGGGTACGAGATTGAGACGTCCATTGAACGATTTCAATTGGGCTCATGATGGTCAGCAGTATGACTTTCATGTAATATAACATGAGGTGTCCTGCAGTTTGGACCTTACATTTTATGAACTTTTGAGTTCAACATTTCATTTGTTGAGCTTGAAGATTAATCCTTTGCGAGAGAGAAATGTTATAACTAAGTTAGTGTTCCCCCAAATAATGAAATGTCCCTCAGAATATTTTTGACTGGGACATATTGGTACGAGGCCACTATAACAGACCAAAGGGACGCCAAACAAACCGTCACTGGTGAAACAAACAAGCGAGATATACATGTATACCTCGTTCTAAAAGTATAAGGCCAATGAAACACGCTTTTTCAGTCCACTCATATTGTCCCCCTAAATTGAAATCCTAGTAAACCATGTCAGTCTTTTATAAAATTAATGCGTTTTAATTATTAATCCACTTCAGGAGTGTGGGACTGCGGGAGCACTAGTTTAACTGCCCTTCCTTTTAATTATTCGTCCACTTCGGGAGTGCGGGACTGGGGGAGCACTAGTTTAACTGCCCTTCCTTTTAATTTCTCTTCCACTTCGGGAGTGCATGCGCAGAGAATGATAATTTATTTTCCGACTGAAGCTCCACGGAACATTAGATTTCCACTTACGCTCTGGCCGGACCGGTATTCTGCAATCGCTCCGATTTTGCTTCTTAATTGGTTTGCATTTCTTGGCAAAGCGACGCCTAAAAATATTCAGCAATTTTCGCATGGTGTTCCTAAAACTGGCGTACCAAACTCTTCAAAAGTGACCTTTCCCAAACCAGACAAATGAAGGGATGATCTATTTTTAAACCAAATAATCCCTGGCTCATTTCTAATGTCAAGCGATTTTTCAACTCCTAGTACCAATTATTTGAAAACTACTGGAGGGACACATGAGAATCCACATGCATCCAGTCACGTGTCCCTCCAGGAGTGCAGACCCCCTTCAAGCCTGAACATAACACGTTTACATCTTCCTTTAAAAGCCTTGACTTTTATTTGTAAGAAATGAAAAGAATAGGTGAAATATTAAGCTTAATTAACGTCTCACACACGCTTATAGAACGAAGCATACATGCATGTGTCGGGCCTCCTCGCGCAAGAAGTGTAAAAAATTGTAAATCTCGCACAGCCGTAACGAAAAATCGTTGAGTTGCGATTTTTCGCAAATTTTGTAAAATTCGCAAGCCGGTTCTAGTCACTGATGAGGTAATGGAAGTACAAAAAATTGTAAATCTCACACAGCCGTAACGAAAAATCGTTGAGTTGCGATTTCGCAAACCAATAAGAAAAATCGTAAATCTGTAGCTGAAGCGAAAAATCGCAAAAATTGTAAAATTTGTTTTTCCGTTCAATCCTGGACATAAGTAAGGTATTCGCATATATTATCGGACACTTTATGTTTGGTCATGTAATTCACGGAGAAGAGAAGGAGTTTCATTCCAATTTTTCTTACACTTTAAGTTGAGGATATAGAATAGCTATAAGCGTTTCTCAATTTTATTTCACAGGAATCTTTTGAGAGAAAATCCATAACAAAGTAGGTTAGGTCAAGCAACCTATTATCGGACATCAAAATATATTATCGGACGCGAAACACGTTCCAGATTTGTGGCGTTTTTAGGCTGAAAATAATAATAAAGAAATGCTTGGTAGATCACCTGAGGTAGCCGCAGGAAGATTTTCCTTACTTCACAGATCAATTTTCAACATGCGAAGCTATTCAAGGCTTTGAAAACATTGCGCGCGTTCGCGAAAGTTCGCATCAAAATTACAAGGGTTTGTATGGCTGTCCGATAACAGATTCGTGGGCTCGCTGGAGGTACAAAGCTCTCTGTCAGCGGTCAGCACTCAAAACAACAGCCAGGATGGCTTATGGGATACAATATGGCGTGAAGTCTTCAGCTGCTGAAATCGAAGCTTCTGTGGTCAAGTTTCGTGCCTTTTTTCTCAAATTTCCTTCGCGCAGTTGGCTATTTTAATGCGTGGAAGAGACGCCATGTTCTTCACGTTTACGAATAAAGTATTTTTTCTCTGAAACACGCAAATGGATCTGAACAAAACTCGATCGGTAGACTCGATGGAACGACTGTTATCCAAGAAGTAGGTTGGAACTGGCTTCCGTTTCTTTTTTCGTTTTTGAGTATCTTTCTTCTCGGCTGTCCGATAATATATAGTGTCCGATAATATATGCGAATACCTTACACATTTTTTGCAAATGCTCGGTATATTGGGTTACCTTGGTGTGTCTTACATATAGGCCGGTTTTAGGTACCACTACGCCAGTTCTAGGGCCGTCCACCATTTTGTGAATTACAACAAAACTAATGAATTATAGCAGGGAACATTTGGGCTCACCAAGAGCTCACCAACATCCACCAACATAAGCTTAATTTATTTTGAGCATAGTTAGTAGAGGGGAATAGTCCCCTCTACTAACTATGTTTTGAGGTAAGACTAAGGGAGCATCTCCAAATATCGGAAGACAGAATTGCCGATGCTTCGGAAATGATATCGGAATATTTGTGAGATAATGCCGATTAAAATCGGATGTTTCTTTGGCGATATCGGAAATTGAAGTGACCGACTTCCGATAGTCTTCCGATACTATCGGAAGCATCCGATCCGATGCATTAAAATGGAAAGCTGACACCTTGTTTTAAACTGCATCTACCACAACTGATAAGAGACAGAAAACAAATGATCTCACGAAAGCAACCTTTCTCTGAATTTGTTTCAATTAAACAAATACCGTTCGGTCATAAAATTTTGTGCCCAGCAATTGACGTAAGTACTGTACATAAAAAGAAATTCAACTTTAATAATACCTTATCGCTTCATGCATCTACTTTCAACCTTTGCTTGAATGTGCTTCCGTGAAATACAAGAAAGAGTTCAAAGTACAAATGTATATTTCACGCCGTGAAATTGACGTGAGTGAATCATTCCGATGGTGGGAAATTCATGGTGAAACATAAAAGTAACGCCTAGGATTTGCTATCACGCCATCATGCTATTTGTGTGTTCAATGTTGCGTGAAAATAGGAAAAAAGGGATTTCGTGGAAATTCAGCTATCATTCGTTCGCGATTTCTTTTCATTCATTTATTTATTTACACTTACCATATAATTTCAAATGGTCAGTGCAAAGTGTAATTCAATCACAAGACTCACACAGAGTTTGATTTTCACCGGATTCGCACGGCATGCAAATGAAAGTCGTGAGAGCGGCTAAAATCGAGCCTATAAAATGAAAGACACTTATAATTTCTAATAGTCCAAGCTAAGGGTTCAATCCGATGTTTTGCCGAACAAAATAGCACTAACAAGCCGTGAACGCTTGTTTCAATGTCTACCAATCAGAGGCGAGATGAAACCGCAAGAACAAACAACAAGCCGCTGTCGGTTGCATCATACACGAAACTCTGAAAAAGATAAAGTGATGTAAGGTACGGGTCGCACTACAGCCAATTTTGACCAATTTTGTTTATTCAAGTGTCAAATCTGTCAACACGTAACGTAAAAATCGTAAAATACAGTGCGACCCCCAGTTTCAATTTTTTGCCAATTTTTTTGCGAATTGCCAAATTTTCGCCAATCTTCAAAGAAGCCGAAGTGTTGCCCTGGAGGCGACCAAATTTTTGAAAATCACACAATTTTGTTATTTTAGCCCGTTTTAGCCATTAAATTGTCATTCACGCAAGATGTTATGTTTTGATAATTAAGATTCGCTAGTTTAGCGCGTGCAATTACGAGACAAAATAATTTTTTACCTGGTTCATCTGACTCTTTTAATAATTATTTCGACCGGAAAACGAAGAAAATGAATATCGATATTACGCCGCGAATGTCTATGACTACACTGGGTCTGATCGAAACCAAATTTACCGGCGGCAATTTGGAGAACAATTCGTCTCAAGTTCAAAACAATCTCCTTCGATTGCAATTGAAGCCAGCAGCAAGAAACGTAGACTTTCTAAAAGCCCTTTCCAATATTATTTTTCCCTTTCGTTGGTTTTGGTTTCCTCTCGCGACGTTCCTCGATCGTTGTCGCGCGTCGCCCGGTTTCGCTCAAAGAAGACGACTAGTGGCAAGTCTACAAGAAACGACGAAAACCAAGAAAGCGAAGTACGAAACCTAATCCCAAGCCGTTTAAGTTTACATTTACATCAATCAGGAGAGTTTTGGAAAACACATCTTGGTTTGAGTGCGACCACCACCAAAATTTGGCACTTGCGAATTTTTTGCAAATTTTTCCTCGCCAAAAATTACAAAATTTTTTATGTAAACAAAATTGGCTGTAGTGCGACCCGTACCTAAGTAATATACAAAGTTACAATTCTTGGACCAAAATAGCGTTGCTCTGCTGAAAATCCCAATGAAACGCCATGAAAAATGAAAGGTAAACATTCAGTGTCTTGTAATGATCGAGACATCGCAAAATAAACATTTGGCGCCGCAGTCTGCCTGTCATCGCCTTACTTAGTCAAAAATTGAACATGCAGACTACAATTTATTGTATTAAAATGTGTTGCTGTGCTGTAGACTTGATGAAGATTGTAGTGTTTTTGGCCGCTTAATTTCAGTAACAACTAACGAAGAATGAAACGTTCAAAGATTGCATGGTCTCCATCGGCAACCGACGTAATCAATTTCATCCACCTGTGAGTCCGCAAAATTTATGTCTGATAATGGAAAAGATAGTTACGGTATTTTCTTGCCTAAGAAGGGCCATGTAAACTTAACACAATTAATTGTTGTGTATAGATGTAGGCTATGTAGATGTTGAAGTGGAGACATGGACTTTAATTAATATAAAAACAGTCGCGTTCTGTACTTCTGATAACGAAGATATAATTTGTTGCACGTTTGAAATATTTCTGTCAATCACTGGAACATCACGTTCTTTCAATTATCCGATTGACTGATTTGAACGTTCCGATTGATCTCCGATTTGATCGGAATTCAGAAACTTGACATCGGAAATTCTTGAGTTGCACGCTTAAGGATATCGGAATCGGAACAAGCCGATATTGACATCGGAAGCCAAAATTTCCGATATTAATTTGGAGATGCTCCCTAAGATATTATTACTGAAACAGAATAATGTATTTTTACGCCGGTTTTAGGCACACATACTGTACACAAAACATCGTAAGCAAACAGAAATCGCTTACCAGTTTTTTCCAACTTTTGCGTAGAATTGAAATCGTCTTAAAAGGACTCTCATGCTTCCTTTAGTAGGCCAGTAAGCCAAGACAAACCGTCAGATAAACCAAGATGGCCGTCTGTATATTACGCATGCCCACTGCCATTTGCTGTACGAAAGTATTGACGGCTCAAAATCAGGAGCAAAATATGGCGGTCGGGCGCCAGTGAGACAGTGGATCGAGTTGCCAGTGAGGAAATGCTGTCTTTCAAAGAGCATTTAAGGACCACAAAATTTATCATGGAGGCAGGTACGGTCGTAAACTGTGTTTTTTGTTTTTACAGTCAGTCGATAAGTATTAGCAGGCCCGTAGACAGGATTTTGAATGGGGGGGGGGGGGGGGGGGGGGGGGGGTGCGTTAGAGTGCCAAAGGTGTCATAATGGCGCGAGCGACTAGGGGGGTCAATGGGAGCCGTTATTTCCCAGCATGAGGCAGAGCCAGGGAACGTGTTAATTGGGCTAAAATGAGCTATCTCATTGAATATAGATTATTACATGGTAAGAGCTTGATATCGTTTTTATTCACAAGTTTTTAATCCCATAGGGCTATTGCATAAAAAAAATTTTACCCACCCGTTGAGGACCAAAGGAATTCTTCAGGGGTTATGGTGCAAATTTAAGGAATTCTTCAGGGGTTATGGTGCAAATTTAAGGAATTCTTCAGGGCTATGGCACAAATTTAAGGAATTCTTCAGGGGAACCAGGGAGCAAATCAAAGGAATTCTTTAGGGGTGTCACAGGTACAATGGTTGAGGAGCCGGAATTCTTCAGGGTGACATATTTTATTTATTTTAAATTATTTTATTATCGAGCGAGTCTTCGAGCGAGTGAGCGATATGGCATTAAAAACGAGTGAATAAAAACGATATCTAGCTCTTACCATGTCATAATATTTGAGGGGGATATAAAAACATGTAAATTACAACTGAAGTATAATTTGTTTTTAATTATACCTGCTATCATGCAACCTTTGCGATAACGTGAAAAAATCTTAGCTGATCCTCTGTAATATTTAGAAGCCTTCGGCAAGCCTTTGGCAATCTTCGGAATACCTCGGATGATATTCGGTAATCTTCGGGTGATCTTTGGAAATCTTCGGACGTCTTCGGAAATCTTCGGGTGTCTTCGGTTAAGTTTCGGAAATCTTCGGAATAGCTCAGGTAATGTTCGACAGTCTTCAGAAGGCTTTGAATGATCTTCGGCTATACAACCGGTGAAGTGATATCGTATCATTCACTAGTGAATTGAAGTGATATCGTATCACTTCACTGATGGTATGGATTTTATTCACGGCTTTATCACACTGATATCCACACGTAATATGTAATAAAACGCTATTAGCGCGAAATTGAAATGGTTTCAGGATAATTTTCAGAACTTAGAAATTATACGACTAGATCGCTGAAATTCACTTGTTTTCCAAAAATATTTGTGTATGCCAAGTTTTGAAAAAATTGTATGTGGGAATTATGCGTTTTTTTCGATGAAGATGCCGAACGCGATATTTTGTCTTGCGTCCATCATAACTTGACAGCTTTCCGAGGCATCACTTTGAACATTAGCAAGCACGATTGCGTAAATAAACTAGCGATTCTTCACGATGTCCAATTATTACTAGAGCATTCTCTTTTCATTTTCTTCAAGCAAAGTCGAATCCAGATTTTCCTCAACAGTGGGTTGTGAACGAGCACGCCAGCGGCACAAGCCAAGAAATGGCTAAACACGGATTCTTCAACAAAACTGGGAACAAAACAACGACAAAATACATTTTATAAACAGGCGAAACAATTTGGGTCATTTGAAGCCTAGGCTAGCAAAGCGGCTAAGAAAATAGTTAATCATACTGTTTCTCTTCAAAAGCTGACATCATGGGCAAGGGAAAAACACAATAATTTGTCCACAGTGAAATCATATCCATGTACCACAATCTGTAGTGAACATTTCACAGAACACAGACAGGCTACCGCCAAAATTGTACTGCAGAAACCGGTTCAAAGTAAGCTTTCTAATCACACACGAATAAAGAATGTTCCGTCATCTCTTCCGAACTATAGCTTTTATTGCAAGTCACATGCAAGCTTATTTGCAATGCAATTTTTTCTCTTGCGATTGTTGTGCTTTCTGTCCTTCTTGTTACCGCAGAAGGTGTGATAATCTGTGTTTATATGCAGCTCGCTCGCGGTACAAGGACTTAACTTAAAAATTGTCTGAGATTGCATTTTGTGTGTTTTAAAGGCAGTATGATATGAAACCAGGCAGCCAAAAGTGAATGTAAAAACATGAATATTTCTGGTTCTTTTCAGTTAAATTCAAAATGGAGTTTTGACAAACAGAAACTTTATGTGCCTGTATTAAATTTACAAGTTTAGAGAAAACCGATGAAAGAATACTAAAAATACATATTACGGACCTTCAATTAAAGACATTTTCAAGCCAAGGGAGTGAATATTTGGATGAAGAAAATGACTCGCTTGATGTTGTCTTTGTCAATGAAGACGATATGTAAACACGTTCAAAGCTGCGATTATTTTTGGTTTATTGGATGAACCAGTTGATCAAACTACACCAGTTATCGAATTAGAGCACAAGCACTACTATATATAGCTATTTCACTACTATTTCACTAATTCTTTTGAACCATCGGTCCACAATAGGTGGACCTCCACAGCCCATGTGGGGGTGTGGATGCACTCATCGCACCCCTCCCCCTCCCTACGAGCCTGATTAGTGTGGATTACAATCATAAAATTATAATCACGGGCGCCAGACAAACTTTGACTCACAGGGAGCCCAGACAAACTGTTTGACTGTGTGCTATGACATTTTTATAGTGAATGTATGGCATTTACTGGATGGTTTGTAGAATTGTGAATAGTCACAAAAACTATCAACAAATACCTGCTGAATAAACGTAAATTTACCTTACACTGTACATGTACCTGTTGTGTACTGTCATTTTTGTGGCTCAAAACGGCAAATTTAAGCGATTTGAAGGATTTTGTTTTCTCTGTTTACTGTACATGTATCTAATTATAATGGAAAGTACCTTATTTTTAGTTACTAATTTTCTCGCATACTTAATTTCACGAAAATGACAGAGCCATATTTCGTGAGGATTAATTTTCGCGATTTTACGAAAAAATGGACTCAAAGTGTATTGAATTTTGCAAAAATTTCACCAATTTTTAATCAACATTTAATGACATTTGCAAAAAGGCTATTTTGGCAATAAGGTCGGTGAGTCGGATGAGAAAATATCTGTCTCAAGATAATCTTAAACGTATTATTAACGCTTTTGTTATTTCACGCCTGGATTACTGTAACAGTGTTCTCTATGGACTTCCTAAGCTTGAGCTGGAAAAAATACAACGAATCCAGAACATTGCAGCTCGTCTAATTACAGGGACAAATCGGATGGACCACATCACTCTCGTGCTTAGGGATCTTCACTGGCTTCCTATTCAGTCACGCATCGTTTTTAAGATTCTACTTTTAACATATAAAATTATCAACGGACAATCACCAACCTACCTATCTTCCCTCATCAACGCCTATAAACCTGTTCGTTCTCTTCGCTCTTCAGACCGCTCACTTTTACAAATACCTTATGTTTCAACAGCAACCTATGGTCAACGAGCTTTTTCTTTTTACGCCCCGAAACTTTGGAACACCCTACCTACATCTATAAAACAATCTGAGACAATAACCATTTTAAAAAGAAACTGAAAACATTTCTTTTAGTAATTATTTTTACCCTTAGTTAATTAATTAGTTAGTTCGTGAGTTCAGTTATTATTGCATATTTGTAAGCGCGTTGAGATTTTTAAACGCGCAGAAAATAACTTTATTATTATTATTATTTAAAAAATCCATCAGCACCAGAGACATTTTGCAGGAATTGCAAGAAAACGACGAATCACTAGAGGAGGAATGTATAAATCACAGACAGAATTGTGACAATTTTTACCCTTCATATTTTACCAAACTACAGTGTCAATTTTTTGTGCAATAGGGTATTAAATTTCCTGTTTTTAATTTTCGCGGCACCTTTTTTCGAGAGTATTTAATTTTGCAATTTGTTTTCAATCGCGAAAAATGCGAATCAAAATTAGTACTCATGAAAATCAGTAAGAATAAGGTAATTAAAATAATTACAGTTACTGTAGAACCCCGCTAACTTGAACTCCCAAGGGAAACAAAAATGTAGTTTGAGATAGTGGGGGTTCGAGTAGCCGATAGTAAATGATTGAAAAACAAGGGCAAGGGGAGTGGGTTTGAGTTTGAGATAGAGGGGAGTTCGAGTTAGCCAAGTTCAAGTTAGCGGGGTTCTACTGTATTCTAATATCTCCACATTTGAACAGCTCCAGCACAGAGGCGATTTTCGCCCAGAAAATCCCATTTCCCGGCTTCCAGGCCAAGCACCAGAAAAGAGGAAAGTCATCATGCATGCATGTAATATAATTGTACCATTCAATCGAAATTTCATCCAAACGGCCCAGAGTTCGCCCTTGAACAAAAACGTGTAATGAAAATTTTGAGGCAGTCCAAATGCTTACCCACGAATCCGTGTGCTGATGTCAAACCACCATGTTATTAGCCTCTTTCTGATTGGATACAGTTAAACAAAAATTCAGTCCCTGCAGAATTCATAAGTGTTAATGCCTATCTTTAGCTGAAAGGATGTCCACTGCCAAACTAAAATTTAGGTGCACACATTGGAAAAAGGCACCTATTAAAATTAATGATTTGAATTGTCAAAAGTTACAGTAGGAGAAATTTGCATAGAAAAAAAATCGCAAGCCGCTATTTAAGGATTTCTGGTATACTTTTACAATCATATTTTTCACCGTTTATGAATAAATATCGTCCTTAAACTTTGGCATCACTAATTTTAAAAGGCCATGCTCCTCCGGGCTTTCATCATGGCCTTGATCAATACTTTCTGTTCTTATTAGATTGCCTGCATTGGCGTGTATCATAGATTCTTTAAGCTTACCTCTTTCTCTCCCTTTTCTTGTCTTCATTGTTTTGTTAACGCCATCATGCAAATACCCTAATAGATTGTGATTCGTTGGAAACTTATCAGTCTTAAATAAATGGGTGGAAAGGAAGGCTGCAAGGGGAGGCTGTAGGCCGCTACTATATCTGACATTTTGCATTCATTTGGTCAGGGAAATTTCACTTTTATCAGGGAAAAGTCAGGCAATTTAAAAAAATTATGTCTGTGGCAACCATGGTTCAAGATTTGTATTATTTTCAAAGAGCTGTCCTCCATTTCACCCTGGGTGAAATTCAAACTTTGCTCAATATCTTTAATCAATGCTTTAATTTACTTCCTCCATCTCAGATTTGAACTCAGTGGTAAATTATCCAAATCTGTGTGTATCGTCTTGGCCTCACATACAATAATTAAAGAGCAGACTGGATGCATGTAATTTCACTCACATTTTGGACGTTTTTCCAATCTGCTCTTCAGTTACTCTCTCCTCCGCAGAGGCTCATATATGGGAGAATCAGCTGAACGAAGTGAGTGCAGGCGCGAGAAACCCGGAGAGAGCGACGGCGGGAGCCTCTGCCAGATACCACACCCAATATGGCCGCCATCCGGGGGAGGCAACTTTTTATCAGTGTTCCTCACCGGGGGTACGGTGGTGTATGTATAACTGCCGTATGTCAGTAAAATGGCGGCTGCATCAGAATCTGTTCGGAAGTTTATACGCGATGTACAAGTAGAGAACTAAAACTTTAGATGCATGGAAATCTAATATGTTTTGTTGTGTTCTGATGGGTTGATCTACAGAATTCAACATTCTCGAGACCCGCCATGTGGCGATCAAGAAATTCAGGAAGCAAAGGATTCCCCGGCGACTGAAACTCTCAACAACCTATTAATTCTGTCCCAAAAGAAAAGAGAACAAGTAAGCTTAGTTTTCCGGCTATGAAATGTGTTTTATTAATCTCTATGTGTTTTAAAACGTCGAGTGCAAAACTTGCGATTCAAACCAAAAGCTGTAAGCTTATTAAAAACGAAATGCAACCAGCAGGAATTTATGACCAAAAACACGAAATACAGGAAGAACATTTACCGTCAAGAGACATCTCTTGGAGCGAAAAGTCAAGCTCTTCCGCCATTGTTTCCAAAGAATAACACACTTGCAAGACCACCCCCACGGGTTTCAGGAGGGTCTTCGCGATCAATTCGGAGACCAACATTTTGGCTTTTTTTTAGTAAATATGAAACCTCGTCTTAAAAATAACTATCGCTAACTGTAGCAACATACCTAGCGCTGATTTTTGCCAAGTTTCAAGCTGTCAAATTTAGCGAGGGCTGAGAAATCGTCCAATGTACAAGAAAACGACAAAGATGTACAAGAAAACGACACAAATCTGGCAGAGGCTCGCCGCTTCGTTGATCCGCCAGTTACTTGCGCCTGCACACACTACGTTCAGCGGATTTCTCCTAAAACCCCATTGAGCCTCTGCGGAGGAGAGAGCTTCAGTTATTGTTTTTAGTCAATCTATCAAATATTTCAACACGCTGTTGTCACCATTGTTATTGCTGGAGGTGGCCATACCTTCTTTGTTTCCTGAAGAGCTTGAGCTACGTTTCGGTTTCTTTCTTTTTTTACCGGCCATAAAAGGCATTTTTTATATGCCTCAACTTTGGGATACCAACATAATTTCCAAGTGCTTCAGTCTGCATTCTGTTGTAGGCAATGAAGTCCAATTTTTCTGGAGCTTTAGCTGAAACATCTACACACCATGCCACTCGGCCTAGTCTCAGAATGGAAAATTGTTTGAGATATCGGGGGTTAGAGATAACAAGGATGGTGTCAAATGTTTGTAATATTGTCAACAAAACTGAACTAGTGTACAAATCATCGACCTGTCGGTGCTCACAGAGTCTGTCCTATAAGGTCATTATTTAGCAATCCATATTGTTTATGTCAGTGTTTCAGACATTTGAGTCTTTCCTCATTCAGCAAATAAAACATGCTTAATTGTAAAGAAAAACTGAGCAAAACAGTGTCTCGTATTTCACATCATGATCAGGTGGTAAAAATGAAGAATTAAGGTTCTGCTGGAGCTTTGAACCATCGATAAATTTACTGTTTTTCATCTCCCTGGTGACCTGTGATAAAAATAACCCTAACATTCTTGGTAACCAATAGGTTGAAGGTTTGTCATTACTGTTCGCATGACAGATGTTACAGGGTGAGATTGTCAGTTCATCACACCTTCATCACACCTTAAATTTAAGGTGGCTCTGAACCTTACCTACAGAATTTCTTTTAAATTTGTAAAAATGTTGGTCTTGTTGAGAAGACAAAAATACATCAAATAAAAAAACTTTCACCAAGTAGTTTTAAAGTTATATGTCTCAAAAGGTAAAAAATAGGGTACGTTCGACCTCCCTTGACGTTGCCATGGCAACCAATTTTGACGTTATTTTCATCTGATGCTGTTCATTGATAAACGCTTTACAGATAACACTAAATGTTTTTATAAGTATCATCGGGCTAGCTGTAATAGAATGCCAAAGACTGGAAGGTCTAAAGTGTTGTGAGCCACCTTAAGCTAAACCATTTGCACAATTTTCCATAATATATGAAACTGTAGAAGACACAGAGCAAAGATTAAAATTCTGTCTTGCACTCTTTTCATTCACTGTGCTAACTGAACACCGCGCCAGCCTTTTTGCCGCCATTTTCATACAAATCATGCTTCATTTAGATTGAACTGAAAAATCACTCAGTCGATTTATAAATTTTTAAAAAGTAATACTGAGTTAGAGAAGTTTTTAATAAAATAATTATTCCATTCGCCCTTGTTGGATATGAGAGGATTATAGCCAACTCGCTCTACGCGCTCATTGGCTATTTATCCTCTCATATCCAACGCGGGCTCATGGAATAATAATATTGTTGAATATCTGAGTAGTGGTAATGGACTAAAGGTTAGTGCGTTAAATTCAGGCTTGATTGGCCACCATTGTGGTGTGTTCTTGGGCAAGAAACTTAACTCTCTCAGTGCCTCTGTCCATCCTAGAGTATAAATGGGTACCATAGACAAAGTGCTGGGTGATAACCTGGCATTGGACTAGCATCCCACCCAGGAGGAGTACATGGCTGGGGGTCTCCCATGTAAAAGTGACAACAGTGATAGTGACAACAGTCGGAAATTTTGAAAAGAACCCCTAAAAGGTACCAGAATCTTGTTTTGTGGGGGCATGGCTTAAATCTCCCCTCACCCAAACAGGTACCATAACTAAAGTGACAAGTAGTTCTTGTAATACTTTTTTCCTTCTCAATACCCTAAAAGGTACCGGAATAACTCTAAACATTTAATTTTTCAGGTCATAGACTAAAGCTACCCCCCGTGACTTGTGCTTCTGCATGTGTTCTGTATCATCGCCTCTACAAACAGTACCTTCAATATGACTATGATGCAACTGTAAGTTACACTAGAAATGGTTTATGTTAGGAATGTTGTAATGCACACTAAGACACTAAATATAATGTCAATATTGAACATGATACAGTACATAAGTGATGTGACCATTTTGGTGGTCAGAACAATATGGCTTAATTGCTCTGTGTTAATGGTCTCTCCGTTCCCAAAATAACCCATTAATTACCAGAACTGCCAACCTAAATTAAGTGAAAATTTGAGATTGCTAAAAAATAGCAGGGGATCTCTATTGGAGATTCACTGAAAACAGTATTAATTAAATCAAAGAAAATTGACTGGCAAATTACCAGGTGAAGTTGGCATGAAAAGGCAAATGATTATTTAGCGGTGACGTATTGTATTTTGTAGTTACCTTACTATTTTTAGTAGCTGCACTAATTAAATTTAGCAATGTCACTAGCAATGTCATGAAAAATCTCTAATTTAAGTGTTCGCAAAATTTAAAAATCGTTTCCGAGTGAGTACATAGTACACCAAAATCTCTAACTTTTTTCTATCTTTTTTTTTTTTTTTCAAAATCTCTAACTAGGAATAGTTCACACCACAGCTGCCTCCGCTGTTTAAAACCTATTGTTAGTAGTACTTTTTGACGTTCAGTGGTAATGAATGTTAGCTTTGTTGATTGTAATAAAAGTTGGCAAATTTTGTGATGTGGAAAGGTACTCTTGCTTTTAATGATCTTTCTATTTCGTGTCAATGTGTTTTCTAGATATCGGCTTGCACTCCGCCAAAATTGCGTTTGAATGGCTAAAGCCGTCTGACTTGCCGTTTATTAGCCGTTCAACTTCAAGAATGGAAGGAGGCCTTTCAAACGGCTGCTGTGGCTACTTGTGCAAAGAAATGTTCATCCAGGTTATCCGTTCAGCCGTTCAAATGGCTACGCTTATCCATTCAAAACTTACGTACAAGCAGATAACTCTAATTAAACTCCCTTGGCTGTCAAAAAGTGTGTTGCATTACCATATGCAAATTTAAGTATATCAACTTTGTATAGCTGGGTATAAGGATTACAAGAAATGAAGAATGATCTTTGTATACTCACACGCTAGCTTCCAGACATTGCATCGGCAGCACAAAATATTACAGCGATTTCAACTGATATTTATGTGGGCTGTTAACAAGAATAATTATTATTCGATAATTGTTACCAATCCGCAACAGAAACATTTTTTAATTTTCTGGCAAACATTTGAAGATTAGTGTTAAGCAAAATGAACTTGCGTGACATGATAAATTATTTGCTGACTGATGTGAACACACTTGCCGCTGGCGTTCGAGAACTTGGAGAAGACATTTTGGCAGTGTTCGAACCCCATTTGAACCTGGCTATGGACAAGAAGTTGATTACCTGACTAGTAAACCATTCTCACTGGTCTACTATGCTCTCTAATCGTTGAGTTATGGGAAAGCTGGTAGTGGCGTCATAATCCAAAGGGCGATATAAGGAAAAAGGGTGGAGGGGAGGGAAAAGGAAAATGACAGCCACCAAGCTAGAGAGCGAGAGCAAGGCAGACCAAACCCAAGATCCCGAAATGTGCCGAACGGAACGCTAGCATAAAAAGGTGATATTGCTTGAGGTTACTCAGCCCTTATAAGGTTAAATTAAATTCTGGGAATTTAAATACCTTTCTTTTTAGTGGCACGAAAATATTTAACGAACTCCATGTAAATATAGTAAACGCCGATAATATACAGATTTTCTGCCGCCTAGCAAAACATTTCTTTTTATCATAACTTCTTAGTAACATATTTTTTATCCTCTTATAGTAATTAGTATTGTATTTTTTATCATAGTATTTTTTATCTTATTTGTAATTATTAGTATAGTAATTTTTTTAATCTTCTTAAATTGTAATATAATGTATTTTTTAGACGCAGGGCCCCTATGGATACCAGCCTAGAGCTGAATGGGCCACCCTGCTTAAATAAAGATTTACTACTACTACTACTCACTGGTGTACTATGCTCTCTAATGGCTGAGTTATGGGAAAGCTGGTAATGGCATCTCAAAAAGGAGTCTATAAGACCCAAGCACTAAAGAGACTATGTAGCGAATTAGATCATTTCTTGTTATTATCGATCGGAACCACGCAGAGTCGTACTAATAATCCAAGCACTCATGTTCTTTATCTTCTATTCTTTAATTGAGGTACTTGAATAACGTAAAAACTGAAAATAATCAGCGACATAAAATACTATAAATTATAAAGGAATTCGAAGTTGCACAATATGTATTATGTAAGTAGTATAGTGGTTGGGGGTACGGAACCATTTTGAAAAATGATTTCGCACACCCCAACCACAATTCTACTTGCCAGCTGTTGGAATCAAATTTTGGAATCAAATGCTGAAATAAAATATTGGAATAAAATATTGGAATAAAATATTGGAATCCAATCTTGAAAATCCAATCCTGAAAATCCAATCCTGAAAATCCAATCCTGAAATCAAATATGGGAATCAAATATGGGAATCAAATATGGGAATCAAATATGGGAATCAAATATGAGAATCGAAAACTTAACAACAGATCGACACCTTGGTCCAACAACAGATCGACACCTTGGTATGAAATAAAAAAACTTTCAACAAATACTAACTACATAGTTTGACGTCTTAACCTTGCATTCAGTTTTGGAATAAAATATTGGAATAAAATATTGGAATAAAATGTTTGAATCAAATGTTGGAATAAAATATTGGAATTAAATACAGAAATCAAATCCTGAAATCAAATCTTGAAATCGACACCTTGGATCAACACCTTGGTTTATAAATGGAAAATGGAAAAAACAACACCTTGGTTCAACACCTTGGTTCAACACCTAGGTTCATAAATGGAAATCAAAAACTTCCAACAAATACCAAATACATAGTTTGGCGCCTTAACCTTGCATTCAGTATTGGAATAAATAATTGGAACAAATAATTGGAACAAAATAATTAGAATGAAAAAAGTTTATTGTTGTTTTATATTGTAATGCCCATATGCATAGCTTGTTATTCCATCTTCATGAATATATCTTTTGTCATCAAAACAACTGAGCGATACTTTGTTTATCTCATAACTTCCTAATTGATGGTTTTGACTTCTGATTGTTTTCATCTTGTGATGCATCTGCTTGTTGTTGAATAGTGTTTCCTTGTAGTTTCCATGTGTGATGTTCTTTTTGATGACATTCTTTTTGATTCCTTTAGCAGTCTTTCCTCCCTTTTGGTTGTCTTTAATGTAGCTGTACATCTTTGAACGCAAACCAACGAATTCACAAATGGGAACTCCTGCTGCTTCATCTTTGAATTTACCGATTACTTTTTTGTTTGTCTTGTCAAAATACTGAGAGCTTTCATTGTAGTCACTGTTATCAAATTTATCTTTGTCATTCCAAAAGTTTTGATACACATCTTCAGCTTCAATCTCATATGTGAGACTGTCTGTGTCTGTGAATAGTAACTTGGCTTTGTCCCCATATTTTATTTTAATGTAGTTGTAATGGAAATCATACATCAACGTTTTGCTTAAATCTAAGATACACATACCCACATATGCCGGTCTGTTAAGAGTAAGTGTTTCTTTGATCTTATGCACAGCCACCAAATCTTCGTTAAAGATCTTACTGCTAACATATGTTGGTTTGCTTGTTAATTTCAACAGTTTCTTTTCATCAGTCACTAATCTGACATCTACCCGCTTTCTGATGTTTTCCATGGTTTTCCCGAATACGCTGTTATTCATAAGTTTGAAGAAGTCCTTTTCAAAAGCATTTTTGGCATTCTTACGTTTTTCAGTATTGAAATCAATATATTGTCTGAGCCAAGGGGATTGATTGAACTCAAGGACTCGGTGGACTTTTGTCATTTTCAAACCAAGGTCCATATATAATTGGAGGCTTCTGTAATGCAGCACATACTTTTCTTTGTTTCCCAATGTTGGAATCAATTTATGTACAAGGCCTGTTGATATGTTATATTCATCTGCAATTTTTTTGCAATAATCTGACAACATGTCTTCTGTTACTTTCACTTTTTCTGGTCCTAATGGGTAGTCATTATGAAGATTATGTAATCCTTCAGGGTATTCAAGGTCAACTTCTAGTATCAAACCTTTCTTGCTTTCTTCAGTATACTTAGCTAAGTTTGTTTTATCAATCTGACTTTGTGTCATCCATCTAAACCCACCTGTTGGTAGATACTGACTCATAGCCCAACCGTATAGATTATTAGCATCTAGATACATAATATACTTCGATGGTGCATTATCATCATATGTTTTCATGTATTTATTGTTTGCTTTTCCATAACGATTTGCTATATAGCTGATTCCACCACGCATACCCTTTTCAATAAACTGAAACATATCAATATCAACCATAAGCTCTAATTCAATTCTTGTCATTTTCAACATTGCATCCCATGATAGTCCAGGACTGGTGAAATAATGGCAGGGGTCTAGTTTGTAGTATTCAAGACAAGTTTTCCTGAAGGATTCAAATACATCAGCAAGCAACAGGATGTCTGATTCAAGATATAAGTCATGATACTCACCCATGTTTTTCAAAGAGAATGTATTCCACACACTTTGAGCATGTTGATAGTCTTCAGCTGATATGTGGTTATCATTTAATATGCTGTAAAATTCTTCTTTTGATGGCAGCGTTTCATTGAACTTATCAAAACTATCCATGAAGTCGTAGGGGTAAACTCCTTTTCTTGTCATTAACTCAAGCTTTTTGCCTTTAAATATTTGGGAGGTATATTTCAATGATTGTTGCGGCAGATTGCTTACCAGCTTTTCAAGACTGGAGCTCATAAATTGGAAACTATCAAGAAACACAAGATGATTGCCAAGCATGAAAGCCATGTATTTTTCCATGTTGTTTGGTATCGCATTGATATTCATCTGGACCTCTTCCCCTTTCTTGTTTTTGTATGCGTGCTTTTTGACGATGGCTCCAATCTCTTGCATTATGAAATGACTGTCATACCCTCTCAAATTGTGGAAGATAACAGGTATTTTTATTTCTTCTGGGCTTACTCTCAGTTTAAGATTGCAGTCTTGGTGTGCTGATCCTCTGAATTTACCAGTGATATGACAATGATCTCTTACTCGAATGTCTTTCTCAGCATATTTCTTATCACATATATGACATGCTTCTGCTTTTTGGAATGCTTCTTCATCCTCTTTTGTCATTCTCAATGGTTTGTTGAACGATCGTTTCATTTGCCTTTTGCAATATTTAACTTCCTGAAGCATTGCTTCCATGAATTTGTGTACTGCATTAACACCTCTGTATTTCATCACAGGTTTGCTGTACTTGTCATCATAACAACATACAATCTTATAACCATACCCACAGTCTGTATGCTTCTGATATGCTTCAGTGAAGGATTTATCATCAGCAGGTTGACATCCTTGGATCTTTTCTGTTATGGCCTCAAAATCAGCATAGATAACAAATGGTACTTGTTGTTGTTTATTGAAGTTGTTGAATTTCAGAACATTATTATCCTTATCAGGCATTTTGATTGCTTGTGTTCCATTTAATTGTATGCAGTTATCTTTGTGATCGTTTAATACTCTTTCAGAACTGAAACATTGTAGACAGTACATACAGAAGTGCTTCCTTTCCTTGTGTTTTGTTTGGTTGTACATGAATTTATTGAAATCCTTTATGAGAACATAATGCTTGTTGTCATCTTTGATTATCAGGAGTAGTTCCATATGATCTTCATACTTTTCTTTCGATACGTATATTGGGTATGGTTTCTTTTCTTCATAACCGAATACGTTTATTCTGATGTTGTTATTTTTCTCAATCATGTTGAACTGTTTGATGGTTACCGGGAATGTGACTCCAGTGTAGTCCAATTGGTTGATATATTCCTTGTCAGATTTTTTGATTCGCTGAGGGTATTTAGCTTGTGGGCTCAAGTGTCTGATGTGGCACCATCTGAAGCATTCATTATCTTCATTCTTCATATTAATCAATCCCTTCGAACTGTTTCGGAGTTCTTGTGGTAGTTGAATATATGATGATCCATTCATTGGTTGGTATTGCACCACATTGAGATAATGACTGTCAACAGATTGAATAGTCCAACCAGAACCTTCAGATATCCATTGAGCTATCTTATTCAATATGAGGTCTTTTGACGCTTTCAGTGATTCATCAACTTCAAGATTATTCACGATTGTATGAGGCACACTGTTGAAATAAGCGGTTCTGTATATTGTGTCTTTGCCAGTTGGTTTGATGAATGTGACCTTCAATGTTTCAACGAATTTCAAGCCTTTCATATCTGTGAGGATGCTTTTAATATGATGCGTTATGGCCTGTCTTGTGGTTTGTAGTTGCGCCAGCGGATTTGTGTCATTTCTGATATGGATTTCAAAAGACTTTGTGTAGCCTTTCAGAGCTTTCTCGACTTGTTCTATCTTTGTTCTTGGTAGTGGAACTGGTTTCTTAGTCCTTGGTGCTGGAACTGGTTTGTAATCATCTCTGAATTCTAATGGTGGAAGGATTATGTTGTTTTCATACTCTTGTACCTTCTGCCTTACACTCTTACGAGGAGCTGGGATCGGCTTTATAAGTTGTGGTTTGACATTTTCAGACTGAGTTTGTGTTGTTTCAAACATTTGCAACAACAGTTTGATTAGTTGAGATTTGCTTAATCTCTCAAGATTGTTTTGGTTCATAAGATTGTTTTGGTTCATATAATATGTTGAGATATTTTTTTCCATTTTATATTTTACTATAGTTTTTTTTCTTTAAGCCTTTTTATATTTTACTATAGTATTTTTTTGTTTTTGTCTTTTTTAGTGCGTTTAAAATAACCCAAATATTGAGTCATTTTAAACTATGATTGAATTTGTTATATGTTATTCATGGGCTTCAGAATTTATCATATGCTTCCTTGTCTTGAGATGGCTCCATTTACCAGCTAATGAGTAATCCCTATTACCACATAAAGGACATCTCCATTCTTTATTCAACATGTACTTGGTCTTGCTTTGTTTAATTGCTTGCTTCCTCTCTTCTTCACTGAAATGCTTGATTGGTGTATGGATATTTTTTGGTCTTCCCATTATATATATAATATAGATAATTATTTCTTTATATCATATATAGTGCGTTTAAATACTATATGTACACCAATGCGTATTAAATCATTACCGTTGTTGTTCATTATCCATTACAACTTCATATTGTTTATTAGGATCATATACTTCATAAGTATTTGATGACAAATCATTTGTGTATATGTGAATTGTCTTGTGATAAGGCGTTATTTTTGATGGTTTGTATATTATTTTAACCTTTTTTTGACCTATTGGTTGATAGTTTTTATTACAAATCATTGGTATTAATATAAATTGATTATCTTCTCTTAGACGAAGTGTATAAAATTCATAAGGTTCGGATTTATTTGAGGTTGTTTTAACAAGTACACTTCCAATGTCTATTTTCTTACGTATCAAGTAGAATGATGGTTATAATCAAAATAAGGAGTAGGGTCAAATTCAGAATCAGAATCAGAATCATCATCATCATCAATTCTATCTTCTTTATATGTTTTGTTTGGGTTATATAATTTATAGTCTGACAATATTTCTCCAATTTCAAACCGATCTGTTATGGTTGTCTGTCTTTTTGTTATTTTTGTGAAGACTACTTCACGTTTATGCTTTGTTTTTGGTATAACCTTAATTTTACAAACCAAACATGTCAAATAACAAAAATTAGGACTTAATTCTGTGATTACATAAAAATTCATTGGATAATGTCTATGATCAGTCAGTATTGCTCCAACTTTCAAATCTTCAACTTTCAAAACTTCTTTGGTCATCTATATAATATCTATATATAATTATTTCTTTATACCATTAATAGTGCGTTTAAATCTTTCATTGGTATCCAACTGTTAAATTCATCACTATACCCCTTCCACTTCACTAAAGCTTGTTTCTTCTTATAGTTCCTCCGAATGACTTTATCAATACGAAAAACATCCTGCTTGGCTTTTAATAATTCAGGTTCATAGAAACTCCCATGGATATCTTCACCTCTGAGATCTTTTAGTTTGTATGTGATTGGATTAGTGTATTGCATCTTATCAACTGTGAACACTTCTTCTGTCCAGTTTGGTGTATAACCCTTGTCAAACACTTTCCGTTTATATTTACTTATTCTTACCTTGTCACCAACTTTGAATTTTGGTTTTGATGATAACGACTCCATTTCACCATATAGATTGAAATATACAACTCCTTCATTTTTCCTTTTGCTCGCTTCAATAGGTGTCATTTTAATGCTTGAATGCTTTGTACTATTGTATTCTTTTACCAACTGAGGTAGCATATCTAAATATTGTGTTGTATTTTTAGCTGTGAACTGTTTCCACATTTTATTTTTCATTGTACGATTCCATCTTTCAACAACTGATGACTTCTCTTCATTTTCTGTTGAATACAGTGTAATGTTGTGTTTATCAAGTAACGATTTCATATGTTTGTTATAAAACTCAGAACCTTTATCTGTCCATAAAAACTTTGGTTTTCTACCTTCTTTGAATATCGTTTTAAATGCTTCAGTAACTGTCTCGCCTTTTTTATTTTTTAATTGTTCAATCCATCCATACTTTGAGAAAACATCAATTACAGTCAACAAATATTTAACCCCTTTATTCCATTTGCTGAATTGTTGCATTTCAACCAGATCTGCAGCCCATATCTCATCTATTCCATTTACAATAACTCTTCTTGTTTTGAAATGCCTTTTGATTGGTTTATGAAGTTCATCGGCTAATTGTTGAGCCCAATCATTATTACTCAACGCCGTTTTCCGTTTTTTGGCTTCTTTTGTTTAACACCAAGACCTAATTTCTGTTTAGTATTTATTAAATTACGAACAGCTGTTGAACCCCAAGGTTTATCTTTCCATGGTATCTGATCAATTGATTTTACCATTTTTTTATCACAATCTCCCTTATCTTGACCACGATCGTAGCAAATATCATGATAAGCTGATATCTTATCCAATTCGTTTTTTGGATGGACTTTCCAATCAATAACCTCCCCTGTATCTGGGTTATATGATAATTGATCAGCTAGGGGGTTATACGGTCCCATATATTTGTATGAACCTGGTGTCCAGCCTCCTTTTGGGCGTGGAAGTTTACCAATCAATTTATGAATATCAACCCCTTGACCATATTGGCTTCTATCATAAAGCGGATTCGTTGGATCACTTGTATCGGTATACATGCTCATATCATATGCGATTCCTTTACCAATCGGTGATATTTTCTTTGAAATATCGCTCGTGAACGAATCCAAAGCTTGATCCAAATAGTTATGCCCAACCTTTTTGATCTTAGATTTTACAAAATCAGATTTTACAGCTCGACTCAAAGCTTGGCGTCCAACTAAAGATCCCATTTTCAAAGCTCCTTTGAAGAGCTCTGACGCCAAATCGCCCCCATCTTGTGAGGGCATAACTAGTTTTTTGGCTGTTTAACGAACTTAGTCTTCTTGATACCACACTCAGCACAGGTGCAGAAAAACATCAATCTACCATTCTTAGCGTTTTTATAGCCTGATGGTTCCACACACTCAGTTTGTTTCTTTTGTTTAACACAATATGATTTCACCATTATATATAATATTAGTTACATAATATTTGTGAAATAGTTGATAAGAAATCTATGATTGACACCGTGATCTATTGGATCAAAATTTGAATTATGTATTGTTTCCAATAATGATACTCCTCTTTGACGTTCATTTAGGTAGTACAAACACCAATATCCACATAGAATGGAATCTCTTTCCTGTATTTCATCTCCCGAAAATATGAGGTGTTTTTTGCTTGTTGATAAATACGTTTTAACCTCATGTGGCATGGCTAAACCAAATGGGTCAAAGTATTCACAATAATTATCAATATTCCTATAACAAACCCAGTGAGTGCCTGGCCCTATTTGTGAATCCAAATTGATAATCCCACATTCTTTCTTTATGCTGTTTGGTAAATTATCACGACTGTAAATACTCCTGAAATGTTTGATCTTGAGTTGTTTCAACCAGTGCATTAAATCAATGTTTGATAATGCTTTGTTTATGAATTTTAAAGGAGTGCTCCGAGCAATGGGATTCCGTTGAATGGGCTGTTTTTGCCAAGGAGAAGTCCTTTCCCTTTCTTTCCTTTTCCTTTCTTTGCTTTCTTTTTTGGAGCTTTTTTTTTATCCCCATCCCAATTGGATTTTCCCATGTTCCAAAGAATGGTGGAGGTCGTGCATATGGATTAATCAAGCCACCTTTCGATTTTGGGGTTGGAGGAGGTACATAAACAGGTAACGATCTTCTTGAACGATTACTATCAACCTGCAATCCGTTTCCGGTTAATGCTTTTACCAGCAGAGGGATCCCGATAGATGCAAGAAGAGTGCCAAGAAACCCACCATTCTGTGCTTTAGTAGGTTTAATAACTAACTGACCACCATTTTGAAGAGCATCTAAAATCTTCTTTTTCTGTGATACTGTTAAAAGATGCTTATACTGGATGAGTTGGTTGATCTTATTCTGTGGAATGAGAAAACCACCTGTTTGTCCCTTTCCAAAAATCTTGTCAATCCCCAAACTACCAAGAGCACTCATCGCACCAGTAGCAAGAGCTGGAACTGCCTTTGTGGCATATGGCAATAATTTCGTTCCAAGTGAGAATAGCGATGACCAAAGACTCCCACCATGTTTAACCGCTTTTCTGATCTGTGTCTTTGATATCTTGATATCAACTCCAGTTCCATTACTTTGTGATTTCATGATTTTATTGATCTGAGTTTGGGTGAGCATCAATTCATCAGATCCATTCAATTCGTTTCTGGATAACCTGATTGTGATTGCAGAATTATTTTGATAAGCTTTTGCAAGCTTTGATCTCTGTCCTTCTGATAGACTAACTCTGTGAGGATGATAGGTTGTCATATCTTGTATATGTTATATGTTAGATAAAATTCAGGTTTTATCTAACATGTTCAATTAATAATTTCATAGTGTCTTTGTTTAAACATGTCTTGTATCAGTTGAATATATTTAAGATCTAAACAACAGCTTACCATTCGTCATCACCAGCTCAACGTCTTGTTCATACAAGGTAATCGCATAAATGGAATAGTCAGCAGCGGTTGATCCTGAAAGCTCATATTTGAACGTCAATTTTGTAGTACCGTCTTTGATGTCCATTGGCTGCTTCGTGAGGTCAAAGTACAAGAATGGGAATATAGAACCGAAGTTCGTACGACTCAGAAGCGTCCCTTCTCCATATTCGTTGTTAGCGTGGACGTATTTCAAAACATCTCTGTATACACGCGATGGATCTGATGCAGGTGTGTATTGAACTTCTGGATATTTAGTTCCATTACCAACCTCAAGATGGCAATTCAAAAGAGTTCGGGGTCTGAACTCACCGAAAATGTATTATACAGGAACGGATTTACTTTTTGATTGTCAACGCTTGCGTCATTTAAAATGAACACAAAAACATGACGAGGTCTGGTTATCCCAGAACTGATTTTGAAATTACCAGATCTCTGTGTCAAACTGTTGGATCTTTCTACATTCTCACGTAGATAAGTCCAATTTCGAGTTTTAAGAAATTCACTCATATACAAGCTTTGACCCTCTGAATTAAAAGTTATTCTGGGAACAAACAGCTGCATTCGTGTGATGATTACCCTGCAAGTATCGGCAGCCTGCCAAATCAAGTTATTATCGCTCTCAATTTCTAAATTCAATTCCACTCTGGTGTTCGGCAATAGTTCACCCATAAGACCTTCGAAAAAAGAATATCTGTTTAGCGATACTTCAGTATGAACAATAGTGGACGTATCAAGAATAGCTTTTCTGCTTGCAAAGCCCTTATTATAGGCACCTTGAGCCACTCTCTCCTCAGCACTAGCATTGGTATCAAGATAGTAAAATTCATTTGAAGCCGTACTTGATGCATAAGATGGACTATATTCAAGCAAGTTTTTGATGTTTACAACATGGTTACTATAGTTGCAGTCGTATACCATCTTACCGTTCAACTTGATATCAAAATTCTTGATAAAACTATGACTCCCGTTGACTATTCCATTATGATCCTCAGCAGCGATATCTGCACCGTCAGCTTTCTTGTTAACTTTAAAATCAAGCGATATTCGGGCATTATACCAATCAAATGGGGTTACCTCTCCTGAATTGTCAACAACAAATCGGTAGCCGTTCTTTGTCTGCCAATTATTATTAGCAACAGCCGAATTCAAAGTTGTTTCCAGGTCGAAAACCACATCTTCATATCTTTCAACAAATTTAGGATTTCTATACATATATAATTAAATTACATAATTTTCATCTTTCGAAGTTTCCCACCTGAAAGTAGTTGATTAACTCTTTCATTTATCTCATAATCAGTTAATTGTGCTGATTGGGTTGATGGTGTTGGTAGTGATGGTATTTCTTTATTATTTTTGCTCAATAGTTGAACTATCTTATCACCTGCCTTCTTTGTTGCAAAATCACCTGCTTTAGTAGCTGCGTTTTCGAATGCTTTTTCAGCACCTTTTTGAATTCCAGCTTTTAATGTTTTTTTTACTGTCTTGCCAAATAATTTACTGGCAATTGATTTCATCACATCTGATACACCCTCTCCATAAATGTGTGTTTTCACATATTGATCTATTTCTGGGTCGTAATGTTTCTTGTATTCACATTGTCTCGTCATTCTATATTATTCAGTTAGATTAAAACGGTGTTGACCTTAGAATCAGTGTTATATACCAGTCGATGCCGTTCAAAACCACAGGTCTATTGAGAGCATCTGTGACATAGAATCTCATTTCACTGATATTATTAGAAGCTGCAGGACTAAAGAGAGCTCTCCTCGGCTCAAATGTGAATGGGAAACTGCGTGTCAGATTGTCAGTTGGAAGCACACATAATGAAGTGCTGGTTTTACCGTCCACAATGCTGTCTGTAATAGCATCGGTATTTATATATAAAGAGTCGATGCTATTTGTGATGTTGGGAAGCATTGATCCATACTCCGTTACTGTAATAACCTTCTGTTCAAATCCAATTAACTCACCAAATACATTACCTCGTAGATCAAGCTGATAATTATTCTCAATTTCAATAACCACTTTATATGATGATAAAACGAATGTGATGTTGATGTTATAACCGCCTTCAGCTGTCACGTGGTTTTTGGTAGCTATATATTGGTGTAAATAATCGTTAATGTCGTCGTAACTATACATCCCCGAGACAAAAGTAACTGTTTCCCATGACTGACCTCCATCTGTAGAATATTTGACAGAATCATTTCCATATATTGAAGAAATATTATGCCAACTATACGTCATTGTCAGACGATCTACAGCTAGTTCATGATGCATGTTTGGGCTTAATTTTAAAATTGGGTTGAATTTGATTACAAAATCTTCAGTTTTACTTTGTCCTACCTTGACTCTGTTGATAGATGATATGTGAATCGCCCTTTCGTTCATTATATATTAGAGTATATTATTTGAGTATATATTCTTTCAAAAGATTATTGAGTTGCTTGTTATTTAAAACACCTAATTTGTTTAATGTATGTGCAATTTCTGTGAATTCATCTCTTACACCATTATTTCCTGCCATTATTGACCCTCCCAACAGCTCCAGACGTGAAAATAAATCATGTGGGTTATTATAATAGACGACTCCACTACCTATCTTTTTGTATTTTTTACTTGTTTGATGTATTGGAATTTCACTGATTCTATTCAAGTCGTCAAATACTGTTTTTGATAAAGTACTATATTTCTTTTTACTATTGAACCTCTTAGTGAGTAGATCAAGTGTATCAAAATCAACTCGTTTATCAAATACTTTTTCACCATCTTTGTAAGCAATTAGTTTGAGCTGGCCGTATAATTCAGGCATATCGATGATTAAATTGCCATATGTGCCATTTTTGGGTTGATCTTGTATGCATTCCGTTTTGTTTGTGTATATATACCCTTTCCGACTTTCAAAGTTTGTACCCCCTTCAATTAAACTTAGACGCTTTCTGTATCTTTTCACAGTCTCGATTTCTTCACGAAGTTTATTGATTCTATTTTTGTTATTTTTTGCAGCTTGTTTTGTTGTAGATAAGCTACCCACTGCACGTCCTAATCTTTTATTCAAATCTGCAGCTTCAGCATATACTCTATCAACTGTGTCCCATCTTTGATTGTATCAATAAAAACTTTAGATGGTAATGGTAGTTTATGTTTTTGTATAATTTCCAATTCTTCTCCTGAAAAACCTTTGTCCATATCTGCCACCATTGTTGGTTTTTCCTCACCAGGCCCTGTCAATGCTAATTGTTGAATTTGTTGATGATATGGGACTATTCGCGATTCTTTTGCTTCTTCTCTCAACTTGCTTATTTCCTCGATTTCTTTTTCTAATTTCTCAGTAATCGGTTTAACTTCTTCTTTTTTTTGTTCAAAGACATCCTGCTGAGATATTTCACTAGCTTTAACAGCGTCGCGAACAATTTTGGTTAGTTTTCCTGCTTCAATTTTAGGAACAGTAAGTCTCTTATATCGTTCTATATCCATATATAATTACATTATATTAAAACTTATCTCAACTTATCTCAACTTATCTCAACTTATCTTGCAAGATAAGTAAAAGAGAGAGAAGCGGCAAAGACACATTCATACCAATCTTATTTTTAATATAACAAACTAATATAATGGATATACCAAATTACGATTCACATGATAGTCGACAAGATAATTTCAAACAGTTGTATTCATACATGCCAAAGAGCACATTTCGTATGCTGATTTGTGGAAATAGCGGTAGTGGTAAAACCAATCTGTTATACCATATGATTACGAAACCGCTTGTTTACTATGATCAAATTCATTTATATGGGAAAAATCTTGAACAGGATAAATATAAACACATGGTGGATACAATGAATAACATTAGTAAACAAGTTGGTTATGATGTTTTAGTTTCCAGTAATGATCAAATTATTCCCGTAAATAATTTAGAAAATCAAGATATGCAAAGAGTTGTTATTTTTGATGACTATGTATGTGAGAAAAATCAAAAGGACATAGTAGATTATTTCATTCAAGGACGACATAAAAACTGCAGTGTTATCTATCTTAGTCAAAGTTTTTACAAAACGCCGAAAGACATCAGATTGAATTGCTCCCATTATTGTGTTTATGATTTTCCATCTACTAATGAAAGAAATCTGATATCAAGAGAGCTTAGTGTCGATAAGGAAAAATACATTGATGCTACCAAAAAACCATACTCATTTTTATATGTCGATAAACCAATGAAATTAATCAAACGAAATTTTTATGGGGCTATTTAATCTAACAAATTAATATAATGGGATTATTCAATGAACATAGCAGCTCAAGCAGTGATAGCGCAAATACTGGAGGTGCGGGGTCTGAGGGACCTGCGGGTCCTCAGGGGATAGGGTTCAAACTGGATTCGGCTGGTAATTATGACATGCAGCATAAAAAAATCAGCAACTTAGCCGATCCCATAGAGTTTGAAGATGGAGTCAATTATGCAACAATGAGAGCACAAAGTTTGCTTTTAGATGGTACAAATCATATGACTGGGAGTTTTAACCTATCTGGAAATGACATTGTCGATTCTGGAAATATTGGTATGAACAGGACGAAGATTGTTAATCTAGAAACTGATGATCATGACTTGACCGCTGTCAATAACGTGGCGATGAAAAGCCATGTTGATGCTGCGATTAAATCAAAAACACAACTTTTCATTAAAACAGATGCAATAGGAAACGTTGATATGAAAAACATGTTCATAAGCAATCTGCACGACAGTGATGCTGAAACAGATGCCACTAACCTTCGTAGCGTCAAACTCCTACTTTCGGGAGCACATGTCAATATTGGGAAATTGTCAACTGATCTGAACATGAATAATAATAAATTGGTAAATGTTGGAGCACCTATTAACAACACAGATGGTGCAACTAAGGGTTATGTTGATTCCAAATCTGGTACAGATATCAGTGTCCCATTGACTCACGATCTCAATATGGGAGGTAATCTCATCACTTTTCTGAAAGAGCCTACACAAGATAATGAAGCTGCTACGAAGAGCTACATCGATGTCGGTCTTGCAGAAAAACCAGACAAAGACGAAGTTATATTAATAAAAAATGATAAAATGATTGGAAACCTCGATATGAATTCTAAATATATAAACAATGTATCTACCCCGTCTACTCATCTTCAAGCTGCTAATAAAGCTTATGTAGATCTGACCGCTCTTTCAGTATTAGGTGAAAATAAAATGCTTGCAGATATAGATATGGAAAATCATAAAATCAAAAATCTGGCAACTCCTCTCAGTCAAGAGAATGGTGCTGCCGTCAATGTTGCCTTTGTTAGTGAGGAATTGAGAAAATCAAACACGCTGATAACTATTGATATGAAGAAATATGTTGATGAATCTCATATTTCAAGTTCAAACAACAAAAAAGATTTCTTTAGATATTTGATGGAAGACAAAAAAGAATCGGTGGATGAACACAATATTATCATTGATGGAATTGTCAATTTTAGCAGGTCTCCGCACAGTTTGAACAAAAAAGCTTATAGTCTAAAACTTGGGATAAATTCTCAAAAGAAATATTCATCAAGAATTGGTTTTAATATGTTGAAATTGCCTGAAGGAGAATTTACTTTCGTAATTGAATTTTTCCCGCCATCGATGACCAATGTGAGTTTGAATGTGGTTTCAACGTCTTTGAATATTTCACAACAAGCAACAAAAAGTTTTCAGAATTATACCAGATCGATCATTCATATGCATAAATGGGCACTTACTCCACCAGAATTTATTTATTTAGATTTAAAATGTGACGGATCTTCTTCAAGTCCAAGCCAGGGGCAAGGTTATTTGATTGTTTATGGTGTATCCGGCCATCAATCTGATATAGACTCTAATATTTACGATACTGTTTTTGTCATTGAAAATGGTAATATGGTGATGGAGACTAATCTAGACTTGAATGGTAATCAAATAAAAAACTCCACGCATTTCTTACATGGCATTCTAAACACAAAAGATGGTAATAAGACCTTTTTATTAAACGGTTGTGATAAATTAATTATGCCTAATTACAGTCATATTGTTCAAATAAAAGCAATGCATTTCAAATTTGCCGCAGAATATGCCAAAATCAAATTGAAAATAAAACACGGGTTCCTTCTTCAAACCGTAAATAATTACACATCACCTTCGACGACCCAGCTTCAAACAATAGATATAGATCTGAAGCTTACATTTGGCCATTTAGCAATTGAATTAACTTCTGAAGCACCAGAAGAAGAAATATTGTTAATGGTTGAATATAGAATACCATGATGAATTTAATCTAGTGAATAATATATATGACAAGAAAAATAAGTGAGAGCATTTATCAATTCAATCATATTGATAAAGAACTTAGTCAAGAAACAATCGATGAGATAAAATCATTGTATTCATTTTATCATAAAAAATGGTGGTGTTATTTGAAAGCATTTAAATATTTTAAACGATTAAATATAATAGCAAATGTGACATCTGCTTTGCTGGTTGTCACAGGGACTATTGCCGGTGGTGTCACTTTGAATCCTGTTATTTTGGGTACAATTTCTGGATCCGGTTTATTGCTAAAGAGCTTTACTGAATTGAAAAATTACCCAAGGAAAATTGAAATGTGTAAATTTGCTTATACAACATATCAAAAGACGTTAGTGGAACTGAGATCTTATCTTAGAGGTAGTCATTATGATCACGAACTGTTTGTAAATAATATGAAACTTATTGATGAGATAATCATCGATATGTGCCCTATTGTGGTTAAATTCGAAAAGCAATATGCTGAGAAATTTACATCTGAATAATCTGTAAAATCTCTGTCTGCATCATGATGTCACGGAACAGCAGTGCCGCAACGTCACATTATTTCTTAATTTTTTTCTTACAAAGCTTCGTTGGTTTGCTTTCAATATACTTCAAATCCACATTTTCACATATATCCTTCCATATGGTATTATATTGTATCAGGGTTTTCAAGCTCTTGGGTAAGTCAAAATATTTATAACATGGAGATTGTAATAATTCAAATAGCTTCCGGAATATGAAGTTAAATTTTATTGACCGTTTTCTTTTGTCCTTAAGTAAGACACCTTCAATCCTCTTAAACATACCATTAATTTCAGCTCTATCTTTAGACGATATTTTAATCCTATGTTTAAAACGTATATCGTCTAATACGTTATTTATATGATATTTACGTTGATACACCGACTTCCGCCTAATTTTATATATGTTTTCATAAAAGTCAATGTACTCATTAACATAATCACAACCATGAACTGAACCGCAATTTAGACAGACATTTATACCATTTTCATTAATCGTTTCTTTATTATCACAACATGGTTCATCATCTTTACATTTTACATTTTCAGCTAACTCTTGATCACAAAAAGGGCAGATAATCTCTCCCATATTCTCAAATTCATTATGAATTTCTAAATTACAATTCATTTCTATACTATTAGATGAGATTATATTTTTATGTTGCTACCACATGACGTCACGCCACAGCTGTGGCGTTTGCTCTTATATCTAAAAATCCATAAAAATGGTAAATTATAATGTAATATTTATAAGAGATAGAAGATAAAACAATGAAACAGACTTCGACATGTTGAAGGTTGCAGTAAACTTGCTGAGTAAAAATTACCAAAAAATCTAACTCACAAATTTATAAATCCAATCACTTCATCATCATATAACATCACCTGAAAATCACCTGACAATCATATGACCTTAAACAATAGCCTTTGATGACTCATTTGGTAGGGGAACCCCCGTGTTATGACATCCGGTTTTCCGAGAACATAAAAGTGATGATTATATTGACCCTGAATGGTTTAAACTACAACATAGGACTCATAAAAAGTGTCCATTATGTGATATGTTATTTGAGGTTAAAATTCATGAAGACAATAAGGTAACAAGTAATATTACAGCCGATAGGATCGACAATAATAAACCCCATATAAAATCAAATTGTAAACTAGTATGCGTGTCATGTAACTGTGCTAAAAGATAGGCACAATAAGCCGGAACCAGTCCAAGCATCTTGTACAAACCATTAATGTTCAATTCATTCTGCTTTCTTTGCATATGGGTTGCTTGCTAATTTCCTTTGTTGACGGGTCTTCTTTAATTCCTCCTTAAAAGCCGTAGTGTCATGACTTTTATTTATCTGCCTTTGCAATCTTCGTCGGGATTTCTCCATTCTCAATATCTTTCTATACTCTTGAAAAATGATGGTAAAATTATCCACATCACTCTCTACCCCACTGACATCCATACCCTCAAGGTTGTATATTGCTTGGTTAATGTTGAATGTAAACTCTTCTTTAGCACCCATGTGTGCTTCAATAACTCTAATTGAGTCTTGTATCTTCTCACAGATCGCTTCAAATCTCGTAGTGAGTTCATCCAAGGAAGGCATCCTTTCTTTGTATGTTAACTTAAACCAAAACCAAAACCAAAAAACGAACCAACTTTTCAACCAAATGGTTAAATTATGGGCAAGAATTCAACTATCTCTTGACTGTCTCGTGATCTATTGACTCATTTCCTGGGGAAAGTCCCTAACGTCATCAACTTCCTGTGTTTCGGAGAAAGTCACGCAATGGAAAACACATTGGATCCTCGGTTTTGGTTCCCATATGTGATTTCCATTTTGATTTTTAGTATAAGAATTCATTTTTGGATTCCATTTTTTGGGTTTCAGTTTTGGGTTCCATTTTTGGGTTCCATTTTTGATCCTAGGTGTTGATCCAAGGTTTTGATCCTAGGTTTTGGTACCAGACTTGGGTCCTAGGTTTTGGTTTCCAGACTTGGGTCCAGGTTTGGTTTGAACAATATTAGCCACAAAACGCCACAGCTGTGGCGTGACGTCATTTTTTGATTCCAATATTTTATTCCAATATTTTATTCCAACATTTGATTTTCAAGATTGGATTCCAACATTTTATTTCATACCAAAGTGTCGATCTGTTGTTGGACCTAGGTGTCGATCTGTTGTTGGACCAAGGTGTCGATCTGTTGTTGGACAGTGTCGATCTGTTGTTAAGTTTTCGATTCTCATATTTGATTCCCATATTTGATTCCCATATTTTGATTCCATATTTGATTCCCATATTTGATTCCCATATTTGATTCCATATTTTGATTCCCCATATTTGATTCCCATATTTGATTTCAGGATTGGATTTTCAGGATTGGATTTTCAGGATTGGATTTTCAAGATTGGATTCCAATATTTTATTCCAATATTTTATTCCAATATTTTATTTCAGCATTTGATTCCAAAATTTGATTCCAACAGCTGGCAAGTAGAATTGTGGTTGGGGTGTGCGAAATCATTTTTCAAAATGGTTCCGTACCCCCAACCACTATACTACTTATGTAATCACTCGTGTACATACGCGCTACGAAGATATGATTTCAATCATATGCGATAGATACTTATAATAAATAATCATACCAGTAGAGGTCCTCTTTTCTCCGATTATAGACTTGCTCTTTATTATATTCTTAAAACTCCTCTTATTGATCGTTCTTCTCTTAATGATCGTTCGCGAAACGTCCTTGAGATCTAAGTGTATTTGGTTACATCATTGAATTTAAAGACCTTGTGAGAACGGAAGTTACGTAATCATAACTAATTATTTACAGACTAGTAAAGCATTATTTTTAAAAAAAATTATTACTGCAAACAAAGCCAGGCAAGGTTTAGCCACCGACCCAAGTTTTTCTACTGACGATAAGAATAATTAAAACCATAATGTCCAAAACACCAAAGTTAAAGGTAAGGGTTTCAGTACTTACCAAACGTAACACTTCTCTCCAAAACTCAGAAAGAAAAAAAACCCAAACCCATTCTAGAAGAATAATGGATTGCTACATCGCACTGATGTAAATATGCAACACAAGTTCAACACAAACTGTGTAAAGGAGTGAGGGCAAGGCCCGTCCCAGCCGGCAGAGTTCCCCTCCCCTACAAAGATTGAGTTATATATATAGTGCACTCCTGTAATAACCGGGAATGAAATAAAATGGAGATAAATAAAGGGATACCCTGGTGACTAATATGAGAAAGGGAGGAGCCAAATCCACCGGCTGAGCCGGACCAGGAACCCATCCTAAGACAGATTATAGGGTTTTTGTTTAGAATACCCTTCTGGTCACAGCAGAGCCAATTGGGGGGGAGGGGGAGGGGAAGGGACGAGTGAAACCCAAAGGTAGTAATGAAAACCAGAAAGCAACACAAATGTGGGAAGCGACACACAACCACAATCTAAGACGAACATATGTACTGTATAAAGACCAATATGTTCTCTATAATTCATATACCGACATAGGACCTAACTGCCTAAGGTTGACAGAAGACCAAACTCTTTCTCAGGTCGAACACACGACCAAACTCTTTCTCGGGTCAAACAGACGACCAAACTCTTTCTCAGGTCGAAAATGCTGCCTCGATCACGGGCCAGCGTTGACATATTTCTAATACTCATGCCTCGATCACGGGCCAGTGTCATCATTTTTCCTCATGCTGTCTCGGTCACAGGCCAGCGTTGACACATTTCTCATACTGCCTCGATCACGGGTCAGTGTCATCATTTTTTCTCATGCTGCCTCGATCATGGGCCAGCGTTGACACATTTCTAATACTGCCTCGATCACGGATCAGTGTCATCATTTTTTCTAATGCTGCCTCGATCACGAGCCAGCGTTATCATCTTTTCTCATGCAGCCTTGATCATGGGCCAGCGTTGACACGTTTCTCATACTGCCTCGATCACGGGCCAGCATTGACACATAACTATGAGTTGTAACATAAACACACTGATACAAATTAAGTAAATTCAATATACAGGCGTCAATATACAGGCGTGGATCCAAGACCGGCTTACACCGTTTTAGATAGAGACATCACATTCATTAATACAATCGCGAAATGTAGATTATCTTTTCCCCTAACTTCACAATCAGTCAATCGGTTGAAGTGAAAAAACTGCATATAAAACAATAATTTTATTCTATTGTTACTGCTCAAAGGGGGGGGGGGGGTTGCAACCCCCCTCAACCCCTCCCCTAGATCCGCCCCTGCTCATGTTAACTCATTCTTCAAATATCTGTGCACTCGTTAGTGTGGATTTCTGTCACCAGGATTTGTAGTAGGCTTGATTACCAGCCGTTGTTCAGGAAATGAGCCTACCGTACGCTCCTCTTAGGGGAGGAACGAAGACCGGACTCGAGAGAGTAGCAGAAATCAAACCTATAGATTTGTTGGGCTGCTGTCAATTTTTTGGGCCATGTACATGTACAGGCAATGTTCTCTTATCCTTTCAACTACTGTCAAAATTTATGTTATACAATAATTAATGGATCTCAAACTGATCTGTTATTCATTCGTTTCTGAATTATGGATAAATTACACTAATGGATTAGTCTGGCCAGATATGAATGTTTATGAGTCTTAGACTGAGATCTGTTATTAATTTTATTAATTTTTTAAATACTTTGTGTTATTCATTCGAGAACATGTGTGGGCACTTTCCATGAAATCACAGATTGACATTAAAGTGTTTAATACTATTTTTAAGCTAAAATTATGTTGTTACTCAATGACATCTGATATGCATCTGGCCTGGTTATTAAATTGTGCTTTCTTCTCATGACCTATACCAACCTCGTTCCCAGGGTCTCTCTTCTTCCATCCCCAAGAGCGAGGGGGGCAGAGGAAGAGAGACCCTGGGAATGAGGTTGGACCTATACACGAGAAGGTCTATAAGTGTTTATAGAGCTGTGTCATGATTGAACACACAAGGAATAACAAAAGAATATTAAAGAAGGAAATGGTCAGACTGATTTTGAACGACAAACTTGAAAATCTTAGGCTAATACATTGTAAACTTTTCAAGATGAAGATTCCATGATCATCTGTGACAGAGCTTGTTACAATCCAACGCTTGTAGACCTGTTTCTCTGAAGCCCCTAATGGGTTTAAATAAACAAATAGATTAAACAAATTGTGAATTATATGTCCAAGGTTGGAGTCTTCATCATTCCTTTCAGTAAAAAAATATTATATACATATATAGACTACATATATAAAATATCATTTATTTATTACTTTAGTTTAACTACTCACATCAATGTGCTTCTACAAGAATAAGCAAACAGATCTACCATATTATGAACACTATTATGGTCACGCAGGTCTAGCAGTCATCTCTACTATGGCCAGTTAATTCTGCCCAGAGTGGTCGATGTATGTATGATGGAGAAAGGCTCAACTGTAACTGTGTTACACAAGAATAGATCAAAAAGAGCCTTTTTGATTTAGTAATGAAGTATCAAATTTCCAGAAGCCAAGATCTTTTTCTTGCTTGGGCTAAAATGTTTGACTGAACACAAATGGATGCAGTGGAGTGATGACTTTTTGGCGCAAGTTTGATCCCCCTAATATTTAGTTTTGTGTAAATTGTATTGATTACTAGATACCAATGATTTTGATTTAAGCTTGTAGGTTGTGCTGCTTTGTATCTTGCATCCAAAACTGAGGAATCCCCTTGCAAACTGCGAGATGTGATAAATGTATCATACAGGTAACAATCAATCTAGATTAACTCATTCATATAAATGTGACTCTCTTTTCCCATATTTCAGTGGTTAAATGGAGTGCTATGCATGCTGCAAAACGTTTTTGGTCTTTTAACCTTGGACATTTGATGACTGTGTGTTATTATTAAGCCACTTGTTATTCCCCATTTCAAATAATCATAGATCTAGCCAAAATGTGCTTACTGTCTGACAAACCTGTACACTTCCTGTTATTACAGTGAAGAGCGCCCTACCGTTGCCACAACCTCTGGTCACGTGTCTTCCAGATTTAAGCAGATTACAAATAAACGATTCAAGGGAGTGGCAGCTTAGTGTGACATTTGTCTCTACTGAGCCTAGGGGAGAGTGGAAAGTGTCGTAAATCAAAATAACCGCAAGTATGTCATCTATTGTGGACATGTTTTTGTGGTGCACTTTGGCGGTTCCGAGCTACTATGGTAAAATTTGAGTTGTTGCAGGCTGTGCAAATCGGTTGGTGATGTATTCTGATCAAATAATCTTTTTTGCTAAAGGAAATCACGCACTGCAGGCCACTGCTGAAGATATTTATGGTGGACCGTTGAGACAAGATAAATTACATTTGATGCATCTATTGTGCAGGCCATGCGAAGACGATTTAATAATTTTGACATCTTCCACAATCAACGAAAGCCAGAGTTCTTTTGAAAGGGTTAAGAGACTCTATTGAAATATCGCCATCTGTACCTCGCACATTGACCAAGAGTGCAAAGGCAAAGGAGTTGAAATACAATGTCACAGACTTATAGTTTCAAATCCAGGACAGGAAAGGGGGTAAAGAAAATCTTTAAAGCTTTTATTTATTCGGTGACGATGTTTTGCTTGATTCTTTTTTCTGGTCATACGGTCTCATGTATTTCGTCACTGCCAGCGGCATTGCAGAAATTATAAAAGGTGACAATTTTTTCCCAGAATGATCACTGACCAGATCGGTACATGAATCTTCATGAAAATTCAACCCAACTCCAGGTAAATTATGTACTTTAAAATTGTTTGTTTTATTGCACCTGCCTTAAGAGCGACTTCCTGTAAAAGTCGACCAAACGGTGGCACAAGTCAAAAAATCGAATTCGCTCATATTTTGCTCATAGATAGGCCCTAGTCAGAAACTAAACGGACTGTAGTTAGTTTGTGAAAATACAGCTTTTTTTCGGTAAAAATATGCGGAAAACCATTTTGCCCCGATTGGGCCCAAAATCGACTTCCGGTTAGACAGAATTTTCGGAAAATTTGATCGCTTCGCGCACCAAACTACAGCTATTTTTGAATCTTTAAATAGCATTTGTATCCTGTCTAGGTCTTCATTGTTCGATTGAACGAAAAATAAAATAAATCTAACTTAGTTTTGAGCCCGAAACAAGATCAAAATCATAGGCTAAATTTGCGAACTTGTTGCAAACTAATTTATGCAGATAAAACATTGACCATTTTAACTATGTGCGATAACTTAAAATTTCGTAAAAACGTTTTCTATGGGTTAATTATACGTTCATCTAATAGGATATGTAAACAAATATCTGGGTAAATGATTTTAAGTGGCCCGCTTTGGCCCTTGTTTATCACTTATTTTGCCGAAAATATGCCGTTTCATGTGTAAACAATGGCGTGACAGGGCCAGTCGCAGTCCGAATACTCGATAATAATCACTTTAATATAGCTATAGGGAAACGCATAAATATAGCTGATCATTAAATCGGAGCCTAAAGAACATCTCTTATTGACTTTTTTTATTCTACTATTAGTATATTTGCATTTTGAAACCACAAGTTCGTTTTATGACCTAAACTATGTGTTTGTTTCTCTTCAAACTTTGCAAGTTTGAAACACTATCATATTTTGTTTCATTCTTCAAACACTATAAATGTATCGCCCTCTTGGTAAACTAGAACTTTCAGGTAGAGATCAAATGAGTAAATTATGTTCTTGAATTATTGACCATTATTCTCCCTGCAGCATGTTCGACATAGCTAGAGCATTGCGAGACTCTGTTAGCGTGCGACGGGAATGTTCAAATAGCTAACTTTATTACTTTCGCTGATTACCACTAATTACAAATGGTTGAGAAGTACAACTAACCAGTTCTCAATGGTTTTATTTAATTTTAAATGAGTGACAAATTAATATATGGAGAAATGATCTTTGTTGGTGCGGCCAGTGGTATACAGTATACAATATGCTCAGTCTCGGCGAGAAAACAATGACGAAAGAAGATAATTAACGAAAATGACGGCGAAAATTATTTTTGTTTCAATAATGCTACATGTATACAAAAATTATTAAAATAGTACTTTCGTTGTTTGATGAATCCAGTGCTATTTTAATTATTTTTTTTGTATCAGTTTCTAGCTCATAACATTGGGCACCTCTGGTTCCTCTACTGCTGGTTTTTCGTTTTCATAGCGACAGCACCGTGGGTTTGGGAGTCCAAAATATTCCAGTAACTATATAGAGGGTCCTGATGGATTCTCAGTTACAAATTAGAATTTGGGAAATCCTCAGTTATCAGTTAAAAATTTTAGCCGTTTCTCAGCTATCAGTTTTGACCGATCTCAGTTGATAATGACTCGATCGAGCCTCGACATTCTTCGGAAGATCTCGTATAATCCTTGGAAATCTTACGTTGATTTTCGGCAAGCTCTGAAAGACCGGAATTATTTAATTTAGTAACGCTTAGACATCTTCGGGTGATCTTCATGCAATTGCCAATTTCCGTAAATGTATTTTTTATCCCCAAAAGCTCAATAAGATGTTTCAGTTTAGGTGCGCCGTGAAATACTTCGCTGCTTCGCAGTTCACACATGTGTCGTGTTGTAAGACTACTGAACTGGAGACATCGTGACACATCTCGGACGTGCCAAATTAAAATTTGCACTCTGGGATGCTAAAATGTTCAGTAACTGTTCACTCATTTCTCAGAATCAGTTTGATTTGACAACTGTTTATGTTGCCATGACAACCGCGTGTTTTGACAGGCAGGTTTATCGGCCCAATTATTGAATTTTTGAAGTTTTATCAGGAGAATATGAGGGGTGGTCAAGGGTATTCTCTTGGTTTTATTCATCAGCATCTAATCAACTATTAGTTGATTTACCGATTTATTGGCTTGTTTCTGACGTCACGAGATAGAAGATGGTGTACTTCATGACGTACGTTATTAAACGTAGACGTCATAATTAACAGCAAAACCACGCACATTATGTTGTAAAGCAAGCTATAGGCTCTCTACTAAAGGCACAAGGCTTTCAAGGAGTCTTATGGGATTCAATCAACTCTCCTCCCCTTGTACAGTCATGGGTGTATAATTTGGGTTGGGATAGAGTCTCATTTCTCATTTCTTGGGACACCTGAGACGGGGTCAAGCTTCTTTCCAGTTTGTTTTTCTTCGTTACAGTAGGTAATCCTTTTTAAAAATTGAACCTTGTTTTCCGAACGAAAGAACTCTTGAGAGCCCAACCCGCATGGACAAAGGAGGAAATGTAACATCGTAGCTGGTTTTCGTTCTCAAGTATTCCACGTCACATTTTCAAGGTCATATATATAGCCATATTTCTCTCAGTGTATCTCATGTTCCAGGGCACGTCAACTGGTGCTTACCACACGGTGTTGCTCAAGACTGAAATACCTTCAAATATTAAGCATTGAAAAAATGTTGTAAATATACATTTGCAAAAACACAAGTTTGTTTATTTTCCCAAGTAAAAGGGTTAAAAGGGTCAGACTACATTGCCTACCGTACAATACTGTAAAACGTTTTTTGAAAACTGAAAATCTGGTGCCCTCGGGCGACGGTAAACGGAACAAAGACCTCGACAGAGCTCTCCCCAGGCAGTGATGTTGCGCTTAGCTTATTCAGTGATAAACATCAACTTGTTCAATTATTCCTTTGTTTCTGCCTCGAGCGTGAGTGCGCAAAACCGCAACGATGACATACACCACCCGTTGCATTTAGTCGGCAAAGAGCAGAAAAGGTGCGCGGCGCAACCGCGCCTGACTAAAGCGCGAAGACTGGGACGAGGCAGATGACTGCACGATGACTGGTCAAGGTATTGAGAGTGAGACGAATCGGAAACGTACACAATTGAAAATGAAAACGTCTATGGTTTTATTAAAAATTGAGCTAAAAGAAGTAGTAACTAGTAATACGGATATTTTGTGAGTTGCCGTTCCAGGGGGTTGTTGTTATTGTCGTACCTCTCTGTTAGAGTTATCCCTGTAGCATTTAGGGTATTGGGTAGTAAGTGGTTTTGTTTTAGAATTGATGCATCTTAGGAGTGAAACTGAATTCGAGTCACACCCATATAGCGTGATTCTGTTATCCTTGAGAGGTTCCTTTCAAAGGAAATTACCCACCGCCCACCGACGTCACTATGATACGAAAGAGTCCTCCCCCAGGTTGGTTGCCGTATACGAGCAATGAGCGAAATATATTTATTACTGCAGGAGTTTCCTTCAGATACAAACAATCCCGACTTGTTACGCTTAACAATTACATGTAACTGGGAATGTGTTCCCTTTAGAACCCGAACATCGTGTACTGGTCACGCAACGGTTTCCAAGTCTCACTCACGACTGCCTTCAAAACGGGTGAACAAAAACTATCTCGGATTGCTCTTATTTTTTAAAGAGTTCACAATTAGGTAGTTTATATTTATAGCCTTGGCTTGTTATTTAATAGGTTGTTCAACCGCAATCGAGTACGAAAAAATAAAACTGCTAAAAGCGATGCCATCAATTATAATTAAACGAACAAATAAAACAAAATTGGTTCCATTGTTTTTCATTTACCTTTATCTACATATCTTCCTGTGATTAATTGGAAATAACATTTTTTATCAGAGCGAGTCTCCGGTGAATAGCCGTGTCACGCCATTGTTTACACATGAAACGGCATATTTTCGGCAAAATAAGCGATAAACAAGGGCCAAAGCGGGCCACTTAAAATCATTTACCCAGATATTTGTTTACATATCCTATTAGATGAACGTATAATTAACCCATAAAAAAACGTTTTTACGAAATTTTAAGTTATCGCACATAGATAAAATGGTCAATGTTTTCTCTGCATAAATTAGTTTGCAACAAGTTCGCAAATTTAGCCTATGATTTTGATCTTGTTTCGGGCTCAAAACTAAGTTAGATTTATTTTATTTTTCATTCAATCGAACAATGAAGACCTAGACAGGATACAAATGCTATTTAAAGATTCAAAAATAGCTGTAGTATGGTGCGCGAGGCGATCAAATTTTCCAAAAATTCTGTCTAACCGGAAGTCGATTTTGGGCCCAATCGGGGCAAAATGGGTTTTCGCATATTTTTACCGAAAAAAGCTGTATTTTCAAAACTAACTACAGTCCGTTTAGTTTCTGACTAGTTTCTGATTAGTTTTCTATGAGCAAAATATGAGCGAATTCGATTTTTTGACTTGTGCCGCCGAAAGTCGATTTTAGTCGATTTTTACAGGAAGTCGCTCTCCTTTAGGATATATCTTAATAAACAAAAGGAAAGCTATACGACGTGAACGTGATGTGTTAGATTTTACAGCATTTAGACTAAGCGGAAATGTTCAGACGTCAGTGTAGTTTTATATAATGATGACGCTTCAACTCCGACATTGATCTTGCTGTGGAGCAGCGCTGGAAGAAGGTGAAAAATGATTGATTTCCCATAGCCTGTCGATAACACAGCAACAACATCTCGGCCACATTAAATTGCATCTAAACACTTAACTTACTTGGGCTTAATATTAATATTGGAGTAACTGCTGTAAAGAGCGAGTTGAAGACTACAGTGTAAAACATCGCTTGCCAGCTGTGAACAGTGGCGGTTATTTCTGGCCTTAATTTGTAGTCGACAAAGATTCGTAATTATAGGAGCCCTCCCTAGGGTTTAAAAATATCAATTAGACACGTGACCAGACCAGACCAGAGTCTCTCTCTCTCCCTTGCTCGCTATTGGGGGCGGGAAGAAGAGAGACCCTGGGAGCGAAGTTGCCGTTGCCATTGGACAAAGTTTTTGATTAATTTTTGACAACTTTTTGACAACTTTAAACTGACTATTGTTTCAACTGGCTAATCAAAATGGAGAGGTGGAGTTGCCAAGCTCCACGTTCACCTTCTGAAAATTGACATCTCTGCCTCCCACAATGGTTTCTGACGGGACATAGACGTTCATTAAAATCGGGAGCCATACCATCGGTTTTCCCTTGGACCATGAAAGTTGATGAAGAATCGCTGTCGAGAGTAAAAAGGCTGAAGTTGAGAAGTACATCTCCAGCCACGGAAATGAAAGTGACTACCCATCAGAATGAAGAGCAGAAAGGAATGATGGATATAGAAAATGATTCTGTTGTGACATTGTTGTGAAAATCATCAGCCTCAAATAAAGCTGCATCAGCTCTAGGGGTTTGATAGATTTGTTAGGGTGGGTGGGATTCCTCATTGCTTATGTGTTTTGTTGTTGTTGCAAAAATGTAAAATACAGAGATGCCAACAACCCTGTTAAAACCCAGGGGGTGGGACTCTGATAAAAAAGTGATGGGGGTGATCATTGCACCTTCTAGGGGTGAAATTTTGTGGTTTAGTACCGCATAGGGTGTTAAATTCTGATGTGAATGCTGTTAGAGTTATCCTGTTATCGTTTAGGGTACTGAAGACGAAAACAAAAATTTCAGGAACTAATTTTGTTTTAGAATTGGTACCTCTTAGGGGTGAAAATAAATTTGAGCCACACCCAAAAAAACAGATTCTGGTACCTTTTAGGAGTACTTTTCAAAATTTCCGACTATCACCCCCGTCACTTATATACGGGAACCCCCCCCCCCCCCCCTCCCCCCAGGTGTTAAACAACATTGTGGCTGAATAGCCATTCTCCAGGAGCCAGATAAAAAATATTTACAGTTGAACCCTGCTAATTCGAACCCGGTTATTTCGAATTCCCCGTTATTTCGAACTCAAACCCATTTCCCTAGGATTTGCCCCTGTTTTTTCAGTCATTTATTTAATTATCGGCTATTTCGAACTCGGTTATTTTGAATTCCTCGCTATTTCGAACTAATTATGTTTCCCTTGGCCTAAAATCAACCCCGTTATTTCTAACTCTAATTAAAAACGTTCATGGCCAAACATCAGACGGCATCAGAACAGCTGGAAGCACACTGAACTTATTTTATTATAACCTTTTTATTGCACTTATTTTGTAATTGATATATCTTGAACATTCCATTACGCACAGTTCCGGTTGTCAATAACAGTATAGAAATTTGCTATTCCGGCCATAACGAATGTACTATGTTTTGTCAATTTCTTGAAATAACAATAATAATTTATTGTATAAGGTACAAGTTATTCCATCATGTTAATTATTAATGATTATTTTGATATTTAACGCTGACCCGGTTATTTCGAACCCCTGCTAATTCGAACTATTTTCCGTTTCCCCTGAGAGTTCGAATTAACGGGGTTCAACTGTATTTTCCACGAGTAAGAATGATCATGAGCAAAGATGCTAGTATTAACATAGTATTGTATGGGGAGGAAAATGGGATGCAATATGAAAATTCCTTGTTGTTCAAACAGGACTATTAATACTTGCACACCCACTCTTGTGGCAGGAGAAGTTTCTAACTGAAGCTATTTTCTGATAACCTGCAAGCAGTCAGCCAATTAAAAGGCCAGAAAATGTGCTGCATTTTAATTAATTTCAACCACTTTAACCTCAGGATGTTACACAAAGACAGAGCACCATTGGAGGTGGGATCTTTGTACTGGGAACTGCATGACAGTGTGGTTAATTGCGAGCTGATGATGTTACGATCTCTTCAGTTTCATGTAGCTTTCAACAATCCACACAAGGTAATAGCAATAATCTATATTTGATTCCATTGCTATTTTAGGTATGTGCAACCTTTAACAATCAAATGTGATTATTGTGATAGCTATGCTGGTTTAATTATGCAAGATAGCAATGCCTTAACTCAGAGACTCAATGGTAGTACAGAATGTAATGAACACACCCCCCCCCCCCCCAATATACATGTAGGTGACATGTAGCTGTATCAAAAGTTTCCCCCCCCCCACACACACACACACACACACACACTTAATCAAAGACCACAAGTTCTCCAAATCTAGAGAAGTTCTCTTGTCCAAGAAAAAGCAGCTTTGTGAAGTCCATGCCAAAGGAAACCTTCCCCAAGCTGCAAGAGGAGGAAGATTTGCTGTTTCGCTCGGGTGAGTTTGGCGAACACAATCCCGAAGCCCTTCAGAGAACCATTTGGTGGCTTCTTTCCCTTCATTTTGGTTCTCGTGCCAGGAATGAAAGCTGGAATTAAAGTGGGGCGACATTGTTCTTGAAACCGACAGTGAAACGGGAAACAAACTACTAGTCTGGGCGGCCGAAAGAGGATCCAAGACTCGCCACGGTGATGGTCACCACACTCGTGCATTCAATCCCATTCATTGCACAGGCATTAAAACAACGAATGATGCCCAGTTCTCTAATAAGCCAGACTCACCATTTTATTTGGCCATAAATCATCGAAAGAAGCCCGAAGATAGTACATGGTACACGAGAGAGATGTTGAAGACCGCTGCAGCAAGAGCAGGATTACAAGGAAAGGTAACCAACCACTCGGTGTGGAAGACGTCCATTTCTCGCCTAATGGATGCCGACATCCTGGTAAATTTACGTAGCTCAGCTCAGCGGACACAGGAATCTGAAAAGCCTTGATTCTTACAAGTCAGCATCAGTTGCCCATCAGTGAAAAATGTTGCTAGTTTTAAGTCGAACGAGTCAACAACAGAGCACGCGGTCCTCTACGATGCCAACTTCTACTGCTACAGTTAGTGCCACAGAGTCAAACAGTGCACTTTCAATGAATTCAGCACCGCCTGTTGTCCCATCTGCTTCAGAGCCATTACCTTCAGGCATCTTTCCAGGAGCTTCAATTGGCAAGATTGAGGGATGTCCATTCACCTTCAACATTGGCAGTCAGAAAGTTGACAGTCCGAAGCCCTGGTAATGAAGAGTCATCATCAGTGATGATTCTGATTCAGACTAACTGAACTTACTCAGAGCTTTTTCTGAACATTTTCTTCCATCCTTGAAGGATTAATTATGTCTTTTATCTTTGATATTGTGATGATTTCTTTCAGTCTTCAGTGTTAGACTTGTGCGTCGTGTGCTACACTTCCAACTACTGCCAAGTGCAGTGATTTTACAGTTGTGAATGAATTTAGAGAACTTTGTAATTGACAGTTGTCACAGGTGTCGGTCAGTTACAGAAATGATTGTTTTTAAAATGCTACTTTTCTTCGAAAGTTAGCACGTACAAATTCTTTCATTTTTTAAGACTTAAATTTGAATCAAATCTAAGGCATTTTCAAAACATTCTTGCATGTTTAGCTTTTTAAAAGAATCAAGGGAAAAACAAATTAAAAACGTTATTTGCCGGCCTTGGTCAGTCCGTATTGAGAAAAACTATGCCCTCGGTCTCGAGTATGGCCTGGTCTCGAGTATGGCCTGGTCTCGAGTATGGCCTACGGCCTCGGGGCATACTCGACTATGCGAGTACAGCCCGAGGCCTATGGCTTCGGGGCGTACTTAAGACCTCTGGCACAGTTCTTCTCAATGCAGACCTCCCCAGCGTCAAATAACATATATATATTTGTCGGAGCAGGGTTATTAGCTGATAACCTGCCTCCTTTCAACCAATCAAAAAGTTAGAAATCCAATAACCAAGATCCAGTTTTTAATAATGTTGAATATCCCGAGATAGCGGACCAATCAGATTGCTTAAAACACCAAGGTCGCCGAGTTGGTATATACTAACAACGAATAGCAAGAAAAATGTATGGATAAAAAAGAAAAAAGAAAAGAAAAAAGAATACCAAATATTTTGACATTAAGGATTTAAAAAACTGTTTTCATACAGATTCCATTTTTTTAATGAAAAGTAGATACTTACTCTGTTTTGTTTTTTCCAACATACTTTTCTGTGTCATATTTAGTTGTTTAAAATGTGTAATTGCGGGCTTATTGTCTTTGTGTCTGCAGTCCCAAATATAAATTTTTCCCATACGTAAGACATAGACGTTAACCAGATCAATTTCCTCCCTCAAAAAGCCAACAATAACATCACGTAATAACAGGCATCTTTTATTACTTATAATATTATAAATTACACCAATTTCAAAAAGATTGCAGAAAAGAGCACTCAAACAAGATATGGTAAATAGTTTCAGGAGTTTCTTTACAAAAAGTACATACACCTATTTTACAAAGGAGTTTATTAGTGTATAAAAGGTTAGATGCTCTAACCACTGAGCTATGGAGGACTCATGGTGAGCAAGGCCATCAACTAGGTTCTTATGTGACACATGTCCTGCCTTCAAGCAAGCTCAAATATGTCAAAGTGAAAATATGAATAAATGTTAAGTGGAATGAGCGATAAAGTCGCGTCGCTCATTCCATTATGTAAATGCAATGGAACTGATTTTCTCAAACCAGTCCAAATCAAGAAATTTGAGTTAATTAGTCCTTTTTATCTGATGTAACCATGTAACCATGGTTACACAGGTATCGGGGGTACTTTTTTGTCCCTCACTCATCACATTTTTGTTAGCCAATTAGTGGAGATGCCTGTCATCAACTGTCAGTCAAAACTCACTCAGAACATCTGGTAGCGAGATGAGAACATAAATAAATGGTTCGCAATGCGAAGATGCGTGGGATGACAAATTTTAGTCCCTCTTTCCTTTAGTCCATCGAGCGAGAAGTGAAATAAAACGAGAAGAACAAATTGGCCGCACGTGTCACATGTTTTCCTCTTGTTTTATTTCTCTTCTCACATGACGGACTCAAGGGAGACTCCTTGCAGTCCACATTGCACTGACCTCTCTGTCGCCTTATCTATATAGCGATTGTATTCTACATATTCCTCAAAAATTTGGCGAATTTAATATGATTTGAGTTTCTGTCAATTAAAGTGAATTAATTAAATTAAAGTGTTTAATGCTATTTTCATCAAATAAAAAAAGAAAAGAAAGATCTTAGTAAACTGTAATGAAAAGAAGCAACATTTCAGTAGAACTTTCTAGATGCGTGACTAATCTAAGATTGCATTACACAACGTCTTCCCATTTCAAGTATCGAATAAGATCAAAAACTATTTTTCAAATTAACCAGAAAAATCCATTGAATATAAATGCGATTTGAGTCAAGTCCTAGTTCATGGCCATGTTTACAGTCTTTATAGATCAAGTCTGTTTGGAGGCTTGATGACTCGTACAAATCTAGATATCTTTACACCGGATGTGGTCTCCCTTGGTGGACTTGCATCCATCACTTGCACCTCTCGTAAGCTCAGCGTTTCTTTATAGCTGCATGATAGTTAGTTCAGTACAGAGGTGACTTGCATTGTACGGTTGGTGTGGGCCATCATGATCTTGCTCTTCTCTTCATGCTCGTGGATGCTCTCCAGACCTGTTCCCAGATAAGGGACTGTGCAATAATTAACAGGGGGGGGGGGGGGGGGGGGGGGGGGGGGGGGGGGGGAGTTGGAAAACCAGATGGGAAGGCATAAAGTAAAATCAAAGCAAGGATAGGGGGGCTCAAGGTAAAATAAGTCACTCAAGAGAGGGGGGGGGGGGGCGTAACATTTTATTTCAAGTACATATTACATTGGTGAATCCATACCTATGTATAAGGTGGGAACCAAAATTTTTTTTGTGTATACTGTGAGGAGGGAGGGGGGGGTCGTACATAATTTCTGACTGATTAGAGGGGGGCAATAACTAAATTCACTCCTTTAGGAGGGGGTATTACATAATATTTGGCTACATGAAGCTCATTTTCCAACCCCCCCCCGCCCCTCCTGATAATTATTGCACAGTCCCTAACCTAAAGCATTCATGTCCACGGGAACAGTTGTTTCGAATCTTTCTTGTGAAGACCATTTTTTGCGGGCTGCTATGCAGGCCAGAAACAACACGGCAACGGTCAAATCACTTTAACCAGCGCGACCATTCTTTGTACTTTGTGAAATCGAACGATTTGGTGGCTTAACTTCATAACAGAGGCTGGATAGTAATGTATCCTCACTGCACACCTATTGCCCCATCACGGGAAGCTAAGTTATGGGAGGATACTGCTCCTGTCTCAGACATAAAGCTGCCTATCCCGGGAAAAAGGGGAGAAAAAACGAGAAAACAAGAGCTAAACCTTCAGACATCTTTATTCCTCCCATCACTCAGAATCCCCAACCTTCCGTATGTTAATCAAAACGAAAGCGGGAGCTTAAATGCTTTAGACACAAACATAAACAATTTATACAGCGGTCTGCAAATTATCGGGGTGCGAAACCGGGGTTAACATCCCAGAGGCCGCCCTGGGGAACACCTTTTCTAAAAGCGCAAGGGTTACAGTAGCGTCTGAGCTTTGCATATACCTCTTCGCAACTTCCCCACTCTTCCAACCTAACAACTGGGCCACGCTTTCCTGGGAACAACCTAAAAGCCTAAGAGTGTTGGATAATCCTACCCTAAAGCTGTGCGGGGTTTCCCCTGAATGGAGTTTTGACTCCAAGAGATATTTTCTCAGCCTGTTGTTTACCGCAGAACCCGTAAAGGGGTTTTTGCTTACTGATCTGTAGCAGTCTGTGGCTCTAAAAAAGTACCCTTGGTCAACAAACAACAACAACAACAACAACAACAACATTTATTTGTACTCTCTCAAATAAAATTACAATTTACAATTTTTTATTATTATAATAGTAGAGTACTGGCTGCCTGAAATAACCATAAGGGCTAGACGAGCCAGGCAGCCAGTTATTTATTAAGTATTGATAAGGAATAAATGGACAGACAGGAAAGCACCAAAATAAACATGTATACACACACTAGCACACATACACACACATAGCATTAATAACATTAAGATAGCAAGCAGCAAAGCTAAAATTCTATAATTTAATATTCTAAGCAAGTCCAGTAAGAGATGTTAATAGTTATCAATGAAATCAAGTTTTAATTTCTTTTTAAATTGAGGAGGTGAAAGAAGTTTAGTGCTTTCATCAAGGGAATTCCAAACTTTCGCACCTTGAAACCTAATATTAAATATTCCATAGTTAGTTCTTGCTTTGGGAAGTGAGTAGCTCATTTTAGAGGAAAGTCTAGTATTGTATTTAATATGTACTTTGTTAATAGGAGTGAAAAATGAATCAAAGACTGATGGTAAGAGGTGATGGTGAAATTTATGCATGAAAATTGCAAGGTGAAGAAAAATAACATCAAACAGTTTGATAATTTTCAAGTTTCTATAAAGTGGGCTTGTATGATCTTGAAAATGTGAGAAAGTTATGATTCAAATAGCTTTCTTCTGTAACATATATAGAGGCTGGAGGGTTGATTGGTAGGTATTACCCCAAGCTAGTATACCATATATAAGAAAAGGATAAATCAACGCATAGTAAAGGTTAATAAGAATATTCGAATTAACGTAATAACGTAGTTTTGAAAGAATGCCAACATTTCTTCTGATCTTTTTAGAAACATAGCTTATGTGACTTTTCCAGTTGAGGTTTGAATCAATCATTATACCTAAGTATCTAATAGAACTTTCCTGTTTTAGTTTTTCTTCATTGATAAATAGTCTAAAATCATAGTCAATTTTTCGTTGAACGTACTGGATGAAACAACACAAAGTTAGACTTTTCAATATTCAGGGAGAGCTTATTTGCACATAACCAAAGATGAATCTTACTTAATTCATTGTTTAGGTGAGACTGAAGAATTGAAATATTCTTGTGTTTATAAAATAAATTAGAATCATCTGCAAATAGGTGAAAATCCAATAGTTCAGAACAAGAGGCAAAATCATTGATATAAATAAGAAAAAGCAAAGGACCAAGCACTGATCCTTGGGGAACTCCACAGGAAATAATTTGTTGATCAGATGTTGTATTATCTAAGCAAGTGAATTGTTTTCTATTACCAAGATATGAAGAAAACCAATCGTATGCAACTCCTCGAATGCCATAATGTTCAAGCTTTTTAAGCAAGATTCCATGATTTACTGTGTCAAAAGCTTTACTGAAATCTAAGAATATGCCACAAGAGTAATCACGGTCATCTATTGCTTTTTGTACTTTATCAATGATGCTCAAAACGGCATGGTCTGTAGAATGATTAGAACGAAAGCCAAACTGTCTGTTGTATAAAATTTGTCTTTTTTCTAGGTAATCAGATAATCTACTAAACATGAGCTTCTCAAGGAGTTTATTGAAAATAGAAAGAAGGGAAATTGGGCGATAATTGCTTAAGTTAGTCTGTGATCCCTTTTTTAAATACTGGAATTACTTTAGCCAATTTAAAGTTATCAGGAACAACACCGGTACCTTTAGGTGCTGACATACTGTAATGTAATACTGAATCCATGCAACAGGACAAACGTCGGGATGAGTGAAATTAGTAAGGGCGAAAGAGCGAGGTGATCCTTTGCGCAGAGTTTTAGTGAGGGTAAACTTAAGCAAATAGCCTTCCCGGTCCCTTAACTTAAATACATTACAAGATTGAAGGCGACCTAGGTCCGAGGCTCTATCACCAGTGAAAAAAATCCACTACAAAAAACGTAGCATCCCTAACGAGGATGTATTTACCTACGGCCGATAGGGATACTTTACTAATACATTGGCTTCTGAGGAAAGCTATAAGTCGTTGAAATTTCCCGAAAAATAATGGGACTGCTTGAGAAGGTGTAATAGCTAAACCCGCCTGCTCTTCTCTGACAAATTTCAAATACTCTTTAACAAGAGGATGGGCAATTGGATTGGAATCATTAAGGCGCCCCAGATTGTTAAAGATGGCCCTCAAAACGACCTAAAAAAGAGTCAACTGACCCGGCTGCTAAGCGTTTTTGGGCATGTACAATCAGTTTTCGAACATGAGGATGTATGAACTACCGTTCTTCCTGACTTATCCTTAGAGATAAGAAATTTAATGATTTCATTTGCGGTGCATGAAGTCACTGTCCTAGGGGGGGAGAGAGCACCAAGGAACTGGATAAGTTGCTGTTCCAGCGCAGATTTCTGCCGTTGGTAAGGCTTTGAGCGCATAGTGGACTGGAACTCCTTGAACCGCTCCTGGATTGCGGTTTCGTCAACGTGAAGAGTGGATGGGGTAGCATAATGAAGTGTGGTTGACGTTCCACATGCTTGACAATAACTAGCGTCTGAATCATTTGGGTAAAGGCAGGATGAGCAGCGTCGAGCGGGTTTCCATGGATGCGTAACCTAGAAGGATGAGACCGGGAGAGTTTTAACAAACACAACGGATAGCCCATAAGTCCCATTGCAGATTCTTGGACGACCATCCCGGAGTGCTTTTAGAGGTAAACCACAAGACGGACTTTTCGTTTTTCCTTCCTAAAAGTGCGCGGTCAACAGCGAGTGACTGTAACAAAGCCCACCAAAAACGCCTAGGCTTAAGGTCTGGGACTAAAATAGTAAAAGCGCCGTGAAAATCCCGCTCGAGGATGTACTTCAGTAGAGGCGCTATCAGGATAAACGGCGGGAACCCATAGATGTTTGTGGTTCGAAGGCAGAGATTGAGCAAAAACATTGATACCGCTAGACTCTGGAGTGGCACAAGGTGTGAAGTGAGGTAAGCACTGACCCGCTCTGTCCGCGTTGGCAATTACTATCCAATGACATAAGATCGAAGGTGTGAGGCCCAAAGAGGCGCTCAACCTGCTCCCAAGCACTCTTTAACAACATACAATCCGTGTCCGATTGGCTTCTGGAAGGAATATCGGCCGGATTTTCGCTTGACGGGACATAATATGCATGAAGGCTGAAATTGTATTCTCTGCAGTAGTGAAGAATGTCTTTGACAACGCCGTTAATTTCGGAGCTTTTACAGCCTTCATTCTCCAGAGCAGACTTCAAAACACGGCTGTTGGTGTGGACATCCACTCTGCAGGAGCTGATGTGGTGCTAAAACAAAAGAAGTGAATGCAACAATGCCCGAGCCTCCAAGGTATTGATATCCTGCGAATTATCCAGCCAGTAATCTCTGCATTCCAAACTGTGATCGCCCTTTAACAAAATTCCGCCCCAGGCTCTCTTCGAGGCATCAGAATAAAGTGTAATCGCGGCGTGGTGTTCGGTTCTCCACTGAAGGCAATCTTTCCAGTCGTCAAGAAATCGCCAATACTCGATGTCTGCTCTAAGGCTAGACTCTACTTTGATAGATGGCCGAGTGGACCCCGACAGGCGGGATATAGCTTTGAAGATCTCGCGTACATACAATTTACATCCCGGAATGGCAAGGCTGAAGGAGATGACCTTTCCCGAAAAGCGTTGAAGGGTTTTCAGGGTGACGACAGGGGCTGAAAGAATGCTTTCCCTCAATGCCGCAAACTTGATTTTCTTATCCTCAGGGATAAGAAAGGCTTGACGCACAGAGTCGCATATGAAGCCCAGAAAGCGTACCCATGTCGAAGGAGTCGAGTGTGATTTATCAATACCAATGAAATAACCCGCTTCAATGAGCAAAAAGCACATAATATAGGCTGCGGCTAGGGCCCGCTGTAGGAAAGGACCCCTGCTGACCCGAAGTGGAGGGGAGAAAAGTTGCCACGTGCCGGTCATCAATATATTGCGATACTGGAACTCCGATTGACCGTGCGGTGCCTGAAACCGCGAGTCCGAGCTTGTGATAAATAAACGCACTGGCCTTCCACCCGAAAGGAAGTGTACGGAAGGTGAAATAGAAACCTTGCCACTGAAAGCCAAAGTAAGTTTGAGATGAAGGATGAAGCAATACGTGCTGATAGCCATTCTTGTCGTCGAAAGTGGTCTGGAAGTGGTACGGGAGGACATATCTAGGAAGATCGCAGAGATGGTCAAGCTTGAAGGGGAGGTCACGGATCCATAAATTTAAATATCGCTCGTCGTGACATAACCGGGGCTTTGTCGGTTCAACAGTCAGCGGTAAAACCAAACGCGGGGTGCCACACCATCCACTGGACCCCAAACCGCTATAACCCCCGCAGTTACCCACTGTATGATAGTATCGGAGATAAACTGTGAAAACTGGCACAACCGGGGGAATTCTTAATGATAACAGGAGGTGGATAACTGGAGTTGAAAGTCTCTCCTTTGAAATGTCCTTTGAATGGCTCAAAGAAATGGTCGATGCGAACTCCGTCCCTAATAATTTCCAGGAGGTCGATCTCAGCACACGGCCGAGTTTTTAAGAAGATTCTGCCAGATGGGCAGCTTGTTGTGGATATTGCCAGCCCTGAAGTGACTTGGATCGTAGAAGCGCAAATGAGCAAGATTTGCTAAATCCGGGTGGGACACCACTAACTCCGGAGGAGGCAAGGGGCCAACAAAGGGAGGGGTTCCCTGTGTGATACATCGTAGAGGAATGTCTCCAACAGAGGTGTGCCCTTGGGCAATTTGTAGTCTAGTAACAAATGAGGGAGAATTTGCCTAAAACAAAACGGAAAAAGAAACCTTAATAAAATGGACTAAATACCCAAATAAGCTACAGGGAACCCAACCCTCTGTTGACCCCAGGCTCCGAACCAGGTCCGGAATTGATACACTGAGAAGGTACCCCCAAGATCAACGGAGAGAAGGGATAAGACCCAACCCAAGAAAACACAAGCAAGTAAACGATGTATAGGAATGTATTTTAATGGTATCCAACAGACCATACTATAACGGTGTTACAGGTATATGTAATCACTGACGTCCATGGCCACCACCACGTCCGGACTTACAGTTGCGTGCAATGTGACCCCACCCATGACAATTATAGCACTGGACTGAGTAGGGGGATGACTGACGCAAAGGGCGCTTGACTTGATAATTGGACGAAGAGGCCTTGGACATGCCTTTTAAGATGGACGCCGCTTCCTTAGCCATCTTAGCCCTGAGCGGGTCTCCTATGAGACCGAGCATGAGACGTTGGAGATGATCAGGTTCAATCGAGGCTTGTCTGGCCTTCACTTCGTCCAGTGCCGCGGCGTACTCGTCTGCCTTGTTGTGAGCCTGTGTCCTAGCCAGACGCACCAGGGTCTCGAGGAGCTCTACGGCTTCATGACGGTCAAAAAGAGACAGCGGTCTATTAAGGTGCCTCCTAAGGACTGCTAGTGCATTAGCGCAACTCTCAATCGCCTTCTCTTGTTCCAAAATCTTAATCTTGTCCTCCAACTTCCTGAGGCGCTCATTTGGCTGCGTGGAAAGTGAGAAAAGGAGGGACAATAAGAACACGCATATCTTACACCGCACACTGGCTCTGGATAAGATCCAGACTACGCCAGCGCAAACCATTAGCGTACCATAATAACCTTAGAAAAACAATTTTCGTGGCTCAACAGGTCACTGGTTCTCCGAGTTATATAAGCGTACAACTATAGAAAGCGTACAACGATAACGTAACAAAAACAATAGTCGTAGCTCTCCAGGCCACTGGCTCTCCGGGCCAAAAAAAGCATAAACTAGAATAAAATAATACAACGCAAATACTTTCACGGCTCTCCAAGCCGCTGGCCGTGCTGTTATTTAGTGTACAACGATAAACGTGACAAAAAACAATTGTCGTAGCTCTCCAGGCCACTGGCTCTCCGGGCCAAAAAAGCATAAACTAGAATAAAATAATACAAACGCAAATACTTTTCACGGCTCTCCAGGCCGCTGGCCGTGCGGTTATTTAGCGTACAACGATAACGTAACAAAAACAATTGTCGTAGCTCTCCAGGCCACTGGCTCTCTGGGCCAAAAAAGCATAAACTAGAATAAAATAATACAATGCAAATACTTCCACAGCTCTCCAGGCCGCTGGCCGTGCAGCTATTTAGCGTACAACGATGACGTAACAAAAACAATTGTAGTAGCTCTCCAGGCCACTGGCCCTCCGGGCCAAAAAGCATAAACTAGAATAAAATAATACAACGCAAATACTTCCACGGCTCTCCAGGCGCTGGCCGTGCGGCTATTTAGCGTACAACGATAACGTAACAAAAATGATAGTCGTAAGCTCTCCAGGCCACTGGCTCTCCGGGCCGTATAAGCATAAACCAGAATAAAAATAATAGCGCAATTGCTTCCACGGCTCTCCAGGCCGCTGGCCGAACGGCACAGTAATAATGAAACAAAAAATAATGAAACAAAAATAATTTTTTGCGGCTCTCCAGGCCGCCGGCTCTCCAGGCCACATACGCTCGTAACATAACTTGACGAAAATAAAAACTACGATGAAAATGACAAAAATGATGAACGATGCCCAAATAAAAGGACACAATAAAAAGCAGAAAAACAATAGCAGGAAAACTAGCACGAGTGCGATGAAATGGCAAACGAAAGACAAAACAAACTAACGAACGCGCGACAAAAAACCGTGAAATAAAAAACAAAGCATGCGCCCGAGACGAAAAGCAAGCAAGAAAGGTGATGATGGATAGAAAGTTGAATAACTAAAAGCGTAGCTGAAAAAAAATATGAAACTGCGCGAAATGAGAGTTGCTGAATGCCATAAACTGTGAAATAAGAGCTAAACCGAAAGCGGGACAAGAAATGACTCGGGAAGCCAATAAAGAAATGCATAATAGAACACCGACAAACCCGCGTGGCTTAAACCTATGAACGTGAAACTAACCCTATACAAATGAAAAATGTGCAAAATGACTATGAAATTACCTCTTGTACGACTCTCGGGGAAGCGGAGCGGCGGCAGGTTCCCTGGCCGGTTTCTGTAGCAGGCCCCGCCGGAGCGGGCGGCGGAGGTAAAGCTTCGTCCCATAAACTGAGAGCGGCTGGTGGCGGTATACCACGAAGGCGAAACGTAAACGACACCTCCACTGAAATCCGTAGAATCTGGTCTAAGAGACGATTGAAACTGTGCTATTTGAAGCAAGGGCCCGCAATGCATCATACAACTAACGCGCAGCGCCGCGGCACGACGGAATTTAAAGAAGTTTATCTTTTCCGCCGCGTTTACGGCCTAATTATGTATGCCAGCGAGAATAGTGATGTTAACTCTTTCAAAGTAGCTCTTTATTCTCGGTATCGTTGGCAAGCCAATGCAAACGATTTTGTGCTTGACATGCAACAACATTTGAGGGCATTCACTACCACAATAGTAGCCATTATATATCAAAGTTTACAATGGATAAATAGAAAATATTAAACATTTTTTGTCTAAAATACGCTTACGAACGAATGTCGCTAAGGATGGAGCCAAATTGGAAATGGTCAAAATACTTACTTTCCTTTATACTTTGTGTGTATTTAGTCCTTGGGGTGGAAAGCATTCATGATGATATTTGGGGTTTCACATCCTGCACTAACCTAGACTTGGGATAAGGGGGGAAGTTCGTGCCCAAAAATGTATTTTTTGAGGTATTTTTTAAAACCCTGAAAACTGAGATTTTGTTAACTATTTCTCTCAAAATGCAAAAGACCGGTTAGAATTTCTGCTGACATCCTGTGGAATAATATCGTCCTTCCACTTCCACAAAACTGGCACCGGATTTTTTCAGTTTGCCCCCTGGGGCTCCCCTGGCCTCGTGTCCTTTGTAAGGGGGGGGAACCGCTTTTTTAAAAAAAACTGAAAATGAGACATCTTTGGCTAAAATAAAAATCACACTGGTATTCATATTTTGATCAAATTTGAAGTTACAAATGAATATTTCGTCCTTTGTGAACCTTTTGGTACTGAAAAATCCGCGGGCACTCAACTATGTTTTGGCAGAACAAATAATTTACAATTCATACACACTGCAAAATGTTAATTTTTACGGGGTCATTTTCAATGTCCACTTTCTGGGGCTTAAATAATGCTTATTTGTACAGCAACACTTAAGCCACTACACTTGTTTTCATCTAATCATCGATAATTTGAAAATATTTCGACTTTTACATGCTTTATGTAAAGCAACTTCAGAAAAAAACATGTTTTGAATAGCAACATCCACTGGTGATCGTGTTAATTTATGCAAAATAATAAACACTCAATCAAGTTTTTTTGTTTTCCGGCCAAAAAAATATCAAACATGAGTTGTGTAGTCAATTAAACACACATAAAGTATAAACTTATAATAAACAATTGTGATGTAAGCATACCAATTTTATTTAAGTAGTAAACTTTCACAAGAGACCATCTTGCAGAGGCAACGACGGGAAACTACACGCCGAATATAAGCATTAAGTACGTAATTCGTCGATGCTTTCGTTATGCCCAGATAATCAATGCCACCATGTTACATGTAAAACTATTATAGTATCTTGTGATCAAGATGGATCAAGCCCCAAATGGATTTTTACTTTGCCTGTGGAAATATTATCTGGAATTGGCTGGGCAACTGTCCTAAACTAGAACCAGCCACAAAAGTGATGTACAAGCTCCACACTGATTCGATGCTTCTCCGCCAGAGCTCATGTTGGATCAACTTCTTCATCCGAGGCACCTTGATGACATTCTTTATGTTTTTATGAATGCGTAGAAAAGGCAAACCTCCTTGTTCTTTTAGAAGTGTCCGATCCTCTTTGAGCTATACACAAATTTCTCAGGCTGGAGAACAAAATCCTGAAGTTACATAAATTACCTTACTGAGCTATATAAGTATCACTGTTTGGTTTGTAAACTCTAAATAAGCCGGCAGGGTCGCCGGGACGATTGTATGTTTATATTTTTTCGGTCAGCGGACACCATAAAAACATACAAAGTGTCCCGGCATGGAGTTTACAATTCAAAAGGGTTTATATAGCTCAGTAAGAATTTATAACTCAGGATTTGTAGCTGAGAATTGTGGAGCTCAAGAGATCGGACATTTCTAAAAGAACAAGGAGGTTCATCACGGCCTGACAAGAAGTGATCCAACATGGCGGCGACAGCAACGATCATATCGGTGGGAGCATCGTGAATCTGTTTGTAGTATTTTGTGGATAGTTAGCAGCTGCAGCCAATTCCAGATAATATTTCCAGTGTAAAGGAAACCATTTGGGGCTGTTCCGACGGATGAGAACTATAGTTTCAACACGGTGGCACATAACGAAAGCATCGATTAATTATAATATTCGGCCGTGATTCCTCGTTGACCCTGAGATGGTTTCTTGAAGTTACTACTTAATAAATGGTATGCAAAACATCAATTGTTTATTATAAGTTTTTTTGTGTGGTTTAATTTACTACACAGCTCAATTTTATATTTTTTTGGCCGGAAACTTGAGTGTTTATTATTTGCATAAATTAACAGTTTCAGCAGTGGATGTGCTTATTGAAACCATTTTTTTTCTGAAGTTGCTTACATGTAAGCTGTAAAAGTTAAATATTTTCAACTTATCTATGATAGAGAAACAGTGTAGTGGTAAGTTTGCTACAAATAGCGTTATTTAAGCCCCAGGAAGTGGGCATTGAAATGACGGAAAATTAACATTTTGCCGTGGGTATGAATAGTCTGAAGTGTCAGCCGTCTCCTCGCTCTAACCCCCCGCCTGCCCACGGGGGGTTAGAGCGAGGAGACGGCTGACCACTTCAGACTATGGGTATGAATTGTAAATTATTTGTTCTGCCAAAAATAGTTGAGAGCCCGCGAACTTTTCAGTACCAAAAGATTCACAAAGGACAAAATATATATTTTGCAACTTCAAATGTGATCAAAATATGAATACTAGTTTGATTTTATTTTAGCCAAAGATGTCTCATTTTCAGTTTTATTTTAAAGGCGGTCCCCCCCCCCCCCTTACAAAGGACAGGGGCCATGGGGGCCCCCAGGGGGCAAACTGAAAATCCGGTGCCAGTTTTGTGGAGTGGAAGGATGATATTATCCCAGGATGTCAGCAGAATTTTAACGGTCTTTTGCATTTTGAGAGAATTAGGCCCAGTTTCAGACGCCGTACTTCACATGAGCCGAATCGAATTCGAATTTAGGCCGACCCAATGTAATTTAGACCGGCTGAATTGATTCACACGCCCGAGCTTAATTCAGCCGAACTTAAATTAATAGGGGAAAATTGCTGTTATACTGAAAAAATACATTATAATAATTCATGCATTTGTTTTCGGCTCATGTGAAGTTCGGCGTCTGAATCAAAGCCGGTCCACAGCCGTTATTCCCGGCTGAGCCAGGCGGGAAGAACGGCTGAGCCGATCCGAATTCATTCAGCCGTTCTGAATTGATTCAGACGCCGTACCTCACATGAACTTAATTCATCGAATTCGATTCGGCTCATTTGAAGTACGGCGTCTGAACTGGGCCTTAGTTAACAAAATCTCAGTTTTCAGTATTAAAAATACCTCAAAAAATACATTTTTGGGCATGAACTCCCACCCCCCCCTTATCCCAAGTCTAGGTTAGTGCAGGAAGTGAAACAAATATCATCATTTTTTTTTTTAGCGGTCCGTATCCAAATCCTTGAATTTGATTGGCTAAGAGCGCGCGATTCAGCGGTCCGTATCCTACAGTACGGACCCCGAGTTACGGACCGCTCCGACCACTGCGCAATTTACTCGGGTAGAAAATTTTGCTTAGCTTTGTAAAACTGCCAGAATGCGTTTAATACTGTAAGACCCACAAAAACATATTAATCAAGCCAAAATTTGTCCCGGGAGCGGGAAAAAATTGCCAGTGAACCCGTCGGAGACCCGCGGAATCGTAGCGTAGGCATGCGCTAACATTTTAATTTCAGGAACGTGCGAAGGACGAAGGTCGATGCGAAGAAGCTTTTTATACTGCCGTTTCTAACATTATATTGCTCTCTTACCGTTGTCAAGTGAATGGAGAAACAACGCAGTGGAATTAAAGAGCTTGCATTTCTTCAAAAAGGCGAGTTTTCATTTGATTTTAACCGACAGAATTTGAGTTTGTTGTTGTTTTTGGAAATCAGTTTCACCGCTCGCGCTCTGTATTTTTTGAATTACAAATCTCTGTGTTTAGACTCATTTCCTTAGTTTTAATCATTTGCTTTTCGTTTCTCTTTTTTCCTAAACATACCTTCCGTTAAGTTTCATTCAAGAATGAACTTAGTGATTACCGGTAGTCCACAAAATAATCCTCGGCACGTAAGCTTATAAATCAGTTGTGCCGTACGTTGAAACTGAATGCATGCAAGCTTATTTTAGCCTGATTCTCAAGCTTACAGTTTGTCAAGGTTTCGCATAAAATGAAAATGATCAATTGCCATCGAATGGTAAAAATTAGATTAACACGAGAAATGAAATTGGTGAAAACTGAGGAAACAGCTTTGCTCGAAAAATACTTTCAAGGGTATTGAAGATTGTCCTAAAATTTGCCACCGGCTGCGACTTTGAATGGTTTTTTGTGTTAAATAATAGCTTCTCATTTCAGCTGCTTTTAGTGGTGAAATTTCCGTTGAGTCTCCATCGTCTGTTCTTCACAGCTACGTAGCTTTCTGTAATTACATATTTTGGTGTAAAAATTAATCATCTGAGTTTCTTGTTATTTGGATTAAGTTTTATTTCTTCGGTAGTTTTAAAGGGACTGTGTCACCTGGTGCCCATGCGCGGTAGGGTCCACTAAAAGCTAATTTGCATACGAGTTTTCAGCTTCAATTTGAAAGCGTTCGCCAACGTTTTCAAAAGTCGGCGGGAGATTCGAGGAGATGAAGCAGTCGTGAACAAATCTACGCTAATCTTGGCAATCCGTTGCATCTGGCTCACTCTTGATGTTAACTTATCCTTAAGAGATATCGAACTACAGTTCTATTTAGTTATTTCGGTGTTAGCTTGCTCGATTTGCGAAAAATATCCGATAGAAAGTATTACAGTACTTCATGGAAAGAATCAATGGCAAGAACTAACTACAGTACCATCGAAGGAACAGGCTAGAATTTATGACTTTATATTCATCGTGGTTTGGAGCAACATTAAACGCTAGTTTACTTATCACATTCAACTTTCGCTGCCCATCTTCTTTCACTGGAGGCAAGAAAGAAATCAATCGAGTCTTTCGGAAGAAAAACAACAGCTTCAATGGCGGGCCGCTTCAGTTTACTGAATGAATTTTGCCACGGCAGTAGCGGACTTATTGAGCCTTTTCCTAGAATTCAGAGAGCAAAAATGGTGAAGGATATTATTTATTTGATAATGAATGGATATTACAATGATGTGTTGGTCCTTTGCAAAAACCACAGCGGATTCGAATTCGCTTCACATTCTATTTTTTTCGCAGGGAAGCTCAATACAATACTGGCCGTACGCACTTGTCACGCTGCACGGAGCTGCTATTTCTATTGAACGTTATTTTACTTTTCAAATTATGAAATTTCAATCTGTTTGCATAAAATAGTCGCCTCTAATACAACTTTTCATTTCTAAAGCAGCTTTTATGTTTTGAATCATAGTTTTCGTAGCGAAATAGAATGTAAACGCGATTAGCATAATTTTGTTTTTGACATTTTGGCGGCCAGCGAAGGCGTACATTCTTCAATGATTTTTTTCAAACTTATGTTAACAGGATTCAGACCATGAATAAACTGCTATGGAAAATAAATGGCAGAAATTTTATTTCTCAATATCAAAGTCAAAAAAGCAAGGGGAAGTGTGAATTTAGCGGTTGAATTTGAGTTGAATGTTTTTGCCGGAAAGTCACGCAAGAGTTGTTCCGTTAAATTATCGTCTTATGTTATCAATAACCTCGTTCAGTTATAAATATTGCAGCTACGTTGACACTAATTTACAGAAGCCTACTCAAAATAAAATACTTCACTCCAGATTACCGATAAACTGCGAAAAAGGTCGTATGCAAATTAGCTTTTAGTGGACCCTACCGCGCATGGGCACCAGGTGACATAGTCCCTTTAATATAGCGACCTTGCGATAAGTTAAAGGACTACGTGCGCGCGTGAAAAACAGATTTTGCAAAACAAGATTTCAAGATTTCTAGCATTTATACAGAACCAAGTAGGAAAAAAATAAACACGTTATTCGCCGGCCTTGGTCGGTCCGTATAGGTAAAAACTGTGCCCTCGGTCTCGAGTACGGGCACAGTTTTTCCCTATACGGACCTCCCGGCCGGCGAATAACATATATGAATGTTTCCACCCCAAGGACTAACTACACACAAAGTATGAAGGAAAGTTTATTTTGACCATTTCCAATTTGGCTCCATCCTTAGCGACATTCGTTCTTACAAGTTAAGAGTATTTTTTAATTTATCTGTGTTAATTGAAACCTTTACTTTCCCATTCGCGAATTAACGGGAAGTTGCACAATGCCTCTGCAATACGTTTTCCTCAGACCTGCTATTGTGATCTGACAAAAATGATCAGAAAAAACTTGCTTCTCTTTATTTCACTCTGGTCACAGGCACTAGTGAAATAGGAAGTACGGGTATAAGTAAAAAGGTTAAACGTTCCTTTTTCGTGTGCTTGTACGTGCGTGTTACGTTGTCCAGTATTGATAATAAAAAAACATGAAACCTTTTCAACCTGATTACTGATTCCATCGATCGCTTGTCCATTTACCGAGTTCGTCTTCACCAGGGCACCGAAAAAACATACATTGCTGCCTGAATAAAACGACGCCAAAAAAAAGGAACAGTTTGATGAAGAAGTGTGGGATAAATTTCCGATAGTTATTGTCGAAGAAGCTCACCAGTTTATATAGAGAACTTTCAGAAAGCAAGGGAAACAAGATCATTGAAGTTATTTCTGACATTTCTTAGGCAATCGAAAATCAGTGGCAGCTCATTTTAAATGGTGACGGACGACTATATGTCAATAGATACTAAACGACGGCCAAAAAGAGATAAAATATTTCCACTGACTAAGCATGTGTTCAATAGTTCTTAAAGTGTATATGACATATATTTTTTTATTTGCTTGATCGAATCTACATACGATCCTAAAACGAACATCGAAAAAAAAAATTCCATATCGCTTTTCTTCACCGCGTTTTAGCCGTCTAAAGACGTGAAATTTCATTTCCGGTTAGGTAAAAAGCCGAGCGAGGTGGAGTCCTGGACCGAGTCGGTCGTGACGTCAAAACCAGAACGCCTTCAACAACAACGCAAAGACAGCGAGGAGTTTCGTAGCTTGTAGTGTGTATAACCAGATATATTTTAGTTCAAATTTTGTCTAGAACCGTCAAAACTTACACAAAGTTATGTCCACGGATGATTTTGAGTTTGGGAGCGATTCTGAGCGATCAGACGCATAATTCAGTGTTTATTCGACTGTTGATGACGTTTGAGTGCGATGAAGCAGAGTTTATACAGGTTTATAGAAGCAGCAGCAGACAACTCAGACCCAGAAGGTCCTTACGATGAGTTTTACGTGAATTTCGGAGCTCGGGCACGCTGGAAATGCGTGTGTGTGTGTATAACTACGCCGTAAAAATAACATTGTCTGTTTACACAATTGCGCTGTTTGAATCGAAATGAGTTGAACCGATTTGTAATAATGTTAACGGGTAGCACTGAACAGAAAAATCATAATAATCAATACTTACAACTATAGTTTTCCCCTCCTTAGTTTTTCCTCTCTTTCCTACTGTACTTTGTATCGCAATGCCATTGATATCCATCAGGACAGTCATGCTGCGCTTAACGTCTCCCCACGCCCTCTCCCCCAGTCCAACGACTGGGCATTACCAGGAGAGGCTAATAACCAACCCCCAGAACTCAAACCTGAGTAAACTGCCCGGGGAATGAGAATGCTGAATGAATGATGATGATAAATCGGTGAATTATTCCTTTTGACACGAATTTATTTGAATTAGAATAATATGAGACAGTTTCTGAACTTATCTTATAGCTTTGCATTGAATTAACGTTGATTGTGATTATTTATTGCTAGGATCTTGTACAGCAACAAGTTGAAAGAGTTGCCTGCGGATATTTTCAGTCGCAATATTCAGCTGGATTGGCTGTAAGTTAAGACTCTTGCTCTTTATTAGATAGGAGACTGGGCTACAAAGTGACTGCACAGACTGAAAGCAGCTGTGACTTTAAAAAAGCGACACCTTTTCTAATTTGAGACGTTTTTTTTGTTCTAATAATCGAATGAATATCTTTTAAATAATGAAAATAAAAGTTTGGGATTAAAAATTAATCTAATTTTTTTAAATTCACGGTTCGTCTGGTAAGATGTAAGTAGCCTGCGAGCAAGCTCTCTGGGGTTTTTTGGGGGGTGGGGGGCGGGGAGGCGGGAAAGTGAAAGAGAGCTTGCAACGATGTCTCAGAGTTTTGAATATCTGCGCTCAAAAAATCGACGCGAAATGCTGATTGGTGGAAATTAATTAATTGATGACGTCTTCTTAGCAAACATGACGCTTTAGTGTTTATCACTCATGCAGAAAAATTAGTTCAGGTATTTTTGGAAGTAAACTTCGAAGGGGCGCGTACTAAATATTTTTTCTGTTCAGCGCTTTGAAAATGCTTTCCAAAGAGACCTCTCTCGAGTCAAATGGTACGGTAGTTCCGGAGAAACAACATTTTTCGTAGCATACTGGGAAATACTACACACTGGCTTTTGTAATTAAATATGCAAAATCTTGCAACAGAAATTTCAGAGCGGAATTTCTAACAAACGGGGAACAAATATTCTAGCTGTTCTGCGCTTTGAAACCCCTATCGATAGAGATGTTTTTCGATTCGACCCGTTTAGTACTTTTCGAGAAACGACTTTCGAGCGTGTGAGATCGAATACAAGGTATTGGGTTACGTAGAAAATTGAGACGGACCACGAAGTTTCAATTGACCAAATTTTGACAGCTCAAAAGCTGGAAACGGCGGGGGGTTTTTGGGGGGCGGCATTCAAAATTCTGAGACATTAGTGCAAGCTCTCTTTCCCCGCTCTTTCTCTTTTCCCCAAAAAAACGGCAAGAGAGCTTGCTCGCAGGCTAGATGTAAGCTGTGAGATTGATGACAACAGTGATATCGGCCATAGCCCTGAAAAAATGTTTCCCTTGCGGAAACATTTTAGATTTGGTAAAATGCGTGATTTTTCTGTGCACTGTTTGACTGCGTGGGAGGGAATCTGGGACGAGCAATAGTAACTCGTGTCACAGTTTGTTTTTGCCAGCAGTATTATCACAAAATTTAACTTGGATAAAATTAATATTACTTCCGCTGCAACATATTCAGGGTTAGGCTGCAGCTCAGAAGACTCCGATGTATCATTATCTTATTTACCAAATATAAGATGTTGCATGTTTTGCTTTATAAGAGCAGCATTTTTCTTATAGGACATAGGAAAACTATCTTCTATTTGGTTCTGAGAAAATATGCAGGAACCTCCTAATTTATATTTTTGCTGACGTTGCCTCCTACTCCCTCCTCCTCCTCCTCCTCCTCCACATTTCTATTGTGTTCCTCCACCACCAGAGAGAGAAAAGAGAACATTTCTCTGACATACGCAGGGACCGGTTACGTTACACCCAAACCTAAGGACCTGTTTACATGGAAAGAGGGTGCCCCGGCTAGCCGGGTTACCCTCCTAAAAGAGTTACACGGGTCCATTATGTTTGACCGTTTGCTTTGCATGGCAAAGCAGGTTAACCCGCCTAGCCTTTTATGAAATTGCTATAGGATAAAAATGCAAAGGAGCTAGGTTTAAGACTTTTATACGCGGTTCAAAATTCTCAATAGCGAAATTCTCCATTCTAGAATCAAATGTGATTGCGAGTGCAATTGCGAGTACGAGGGAAGTTTTGCAAACTTTCTAATGTCGAACTGTTACGAAATTGCTAAGTTTTCGAAAGTGAAGTACAAACCAACGTTCAAATAGACAATTTATCTTTTTCTACATTTTATTGAAGACATTTTTCATACAGGAAGTCAGGCGAAAATTGCTGAATGAATCAAAGCGTCTTCCACGACTCGCGCTCGCCGGTCAACTACGGAAATCAAAATCCTCGACTTGAACATATTTAGCCTCAAATTTACCTAAAAATTAAAGCCACAATAAGCCTATACCTTTCTCCAATAGCTTACATTGTTCGGTCGGTCGAAGTCTGCCAACCTCGTTGAGTCTGCTCGTAAATGCATACAAAAGCTGAATTTCTTGCATTTTAATAGCCGGGCTAGGCGTGATCTGACGCCATACCTATTCTTTATCATCTGATAAAGACATTTTTCAGCGTCTCTCCCCAGTCCTACTCTCCGTTTTCACACTCGCTCCAGACCTTTCATTCGAAGACCGCGCGCGTATGAATCGTAACGCGAAAAATACGACTGTTTTGCAGTCTACTTTTTCTGGAGAAACATATACGCGCAAGAATCTCAGCTATTTTAAAAAAATGTTTTAGCGCGCGCTCCACACTACGGTACTGTCCTTCACAACAAAAATTCTAGAAGGTTTCCGTTGAAATTGTTTTGCCAAAGCACCTGACAGCTCGTCACTGTCTAAAGAAAGCCCACATTATGATTGCTTTAATCAGTCACACGGGTCAAGTTTTTGGCAACCCGTATAAAATTATTTTGAGGTAGGAAAAAAGCCAACGCATAACTTGAAAATCGTAAGACTTCTACCTTCACTGGACTTAATGATGTACTCAGACAAACTTTCTTTAGACAGTGAATCAAAAGCTACAACAGCTGGCTTTTCTGAGAATGCGCCCGCGACTAAAATTCAAATCAATAGCCGTTGGATGAGAATGGGACAGAGTGAATTAAACAATGCTGTAGCCTAGAGCTAGCACTAGGGGGCCGGGGGCATTCAGACATTACTGTAAATATATGATGGGAACAGTAGCTGGCAGACTTATGCAAACTAGGCGTATATCCCCCCCTCCCCGCAAGAAAAGCAACGAATTCCTTGTAAATAAAATAAATTAAGGAATTTACTTCAGGCTAGTTTTATAATCTAGTCAGAATACATGTTGAAGGGAACTTTCCAGCAAACACAGTCCCTAACTTGTCTCATAGTTCTGCATGTAATTAATGGTGATTATTATGTTGTGATTATTTTATGGTAGGGAGTTGGACAACAACCAGTTGGAGACGTTGCCTGAGGGAATTTTCAGCAGCAATACCCGGCTGAGATGGCTGTAAGTAGGATTCTTCTTAATTTACAGAATACTATTAATCCTACTCAGGCCGGAAGAGGGACCAAAAAATGTCGGTGTCAAGTGAAAACAGCTATTATTTCAGGACCCTGTTATAGATACACGCCCGCGCATGTCATGAGTTTTCCTAGAGTTTAGCTGTAAGCTTTTTAAATTCACTTTCTTGCAAATTTATACCGGTTCCAAATTTATTTCTACCAAGGCAACTTAGTTTTGACTAACAGGTACGGAGCAGCAACTCTTGTTCGAAATAATTTTTTATTGTTATTTTACTTCTTTGCGTAAAGGCGTTGATTTGTATATATAAAGGTTTCAGTTTCCACTTGCCCCTTTTCGAACTTGTTTCGTTTTATTAAATATTTTGTGTCTTTTCGTGATATCTTAAACTTGCAACAAGCCGACAAATCCAACATTGCGCGCTTTGTCAGAATCTCAAGTTGCACTTATTTTCACTATCTATAGAATAAGCCTGATTCAGGTAGTAATTTTGATATATAAGAAGAGCTAAGTGTAATCAAGTTAAAGCAAACCTTCAATGGCTACTTTCCGTGTCCCTTGCCCCTGAGAGGATTTGATTTTAGGCACTATGCCGATAGATATTAAAAGCCATGCAAGTTTAATAACCAGTTTTACTCACAAGTTAGTGATGTTAGCTCTTTTCAAAGTAGCTCTTTATTCTCGGTATCGTTGGCAAGCCAAACGATTTATGCTTGACAGCAATACAATTTGAGGGAATTCTCCATAGTAGCCTATGTCATGTTTTTATTTTTCACTTTGTTATATAGTATTTTTTAATTCATCTGTGTTAATTGAAACCTTTACTTTCCCATTCGCGAATTAACGGGAAGTTGCACAATGCCTCTGTAATACGTTTTCCTCAGACCTGCTATTGTGATCTAACAAAAATGATCAGAAAAAAACATATGCTTGTATTAATTTCACTCTGGTCACAGGCACTAGTGAAATAAGAAGTACGGGTATAAGTAAAAAGGTTAAACGTTCCTTTTGCTTGTGCTTGTGTATGTTACCTTTGTCCAGTTCCGATAATAATAAAAAAAACATCAAACATTCTCAACCATTCCATCGATCGCTTGGCCATTTACCGAATTTGTTTTCACCAGGGCACAACCGGGCACCGCAGAAACATATATAACTTGCTGCCTAAATGAAAAAAAGCCAAACAAAGAGGAACAGTTTGATGAAGAAGTGGCAAATATTTGCCAAAAGTGGGATTAATTTCCGATAGTTTTTTAAATGAGCTCTAGTTTGGGATCGGCTATTTACCGAGTTACGAGTTGAGTTAAGTTTGAGTTTACTAAGGGCCTGTTTACATGGAGGGAGGGTGACCCGGGTACCAGGGTGACCCTCCCAGCCGTGCTAAAACATAGCCCGCCTTTACATGGGCGGGCTATTAGGGCGGGCTATCATATAGGCGAGCTATCTTTTTTTGGCGGGCTCTTGTTTTGGCGGGCGCATGTTTTGACCGACTTTTTTTTATTGCAACGGCGCGATTTATTAAGCACTACATAACAAACATGGCAGCAATAATAAAGGCTATAGCGGCGAGTTTGCTGTTTTTATCGCTTGTTCCGCCATTTTCGCGGGTTTTCAAGTCAACAGAGATAGCCCGCCTAGGAGGGTGACCCTGGGGTGACCGTTTACATGCAGAAAAGATAGCCCGCCTAGGAGGGTGACCCTGGCAAGCAGACAGGGAGACCTGGGTAGGCGAGTGACCCTATCTATCATGTAAACACTTCAGTGTGCTTTGTAAAGAAATGTATGACAAGTTGGCCCTTCCAGGGTAGCCCGGCTACGAGGGTGACTCTGGCACCCGGGTCACCCTCCCTCCATGTAAACAGGCCCTAAGAAAGTGGTAAATAAAAGGTCCGGATGGCGTTCGTATTGTAGTAATAGCATGAGTTGTAGCGGTATTTGGTAATCATAGGGCGAGTAATATTTCAAAATTGGACAATATTTTGCGCAATTTTGAAATATTACGAGTCGAAATTATTACCAAATGCCACGTACAACCCATGTTATTATTGTTTGTACTACAAGGCAAATTTATATATGTTACCCGAGTATAGACGATCGTGCTGATTCACAGATGTCATTGCAATCGAAGCTTCGTCTTGAAACCGGCGTTTAAGCAATGGAGTGTTTTTTTTAGCTCCGATACACCGGCACACAGGGGTGTCTTGCTTTCAATATTCGTAGGCTTTTGTACAGTTTGACAGATAATCTCACTGAAACGCTCATTTTGTCCACACGCCATACGATAGAAATGTCCGCCATCTTGCTTTTTTTTTTTCCTTTGAGTCAATTGTTACACTTTCCATATTTGGAAACTGTCATTTTTACATCTAGGTATTTCAGTATTTGAGATAATTACAGCTCGTTCTAACCAATCACCGTTCAGAAATTTTTCAGCTTGTATTATAACAATAAAAATAGGATGGCTATTTCACATTTCACGGGTGACAAGATAACCATTTCACGCTTCACGCAAAAAAAAGGGTGATTTCATTTACTCTCCTTCTTGTTGCATGCAAAGCATTTTTTGTTGTTGCGGTGTGGACTGCGAGCAGTACGTCCCTCTTTCTCTCGAAGATAGTGGACTAGTGAGAGAAGGACAACATTATTATTAATATTATTTTTGTTTCTTCTTTTGCACGTTGAGTTTCCGCGCGGCAGGCGTTTTACGCGCGCGTTCGCGTGTTTCGCTTTTCGCGTGGGAGATTCCTCGAATAATAGTCGGGGGCCATTATTATTTTTTTCGCTCCAACAGAAGGTGATTATTTGAAGGGGGCGATTAATCGAGAGGAAGGCTATTTCAGATATTTCTCGATGGAAGTGCTAATATGCTTATGTGCTAATAATTAGAGAGTTCCAAGAAATAAAGAAAAGAGTTAAATGAATAACAATCACTGTAGAAAAAACTGTAATGAAACCTGTGCTTTTGTAACTTTTCTGTTGTAAAGACAGGGAGGTGAAAGAAAGGGGAGGGAGAGCGAGGGGGCGATTATTCGAGGGAGGCGATTATTTCAAATATTTTCCCCAAAGGGGGGCCTATTAATCGTGGGATGGCTATTATTTGAAAAAATACGGGTACATCACCATTTTCAACAAAACGTTGCCCTGTTTTTGGAACAGTTTGGTGGGTGAGGAAGGAGGGAGGTTGAGTAAAATCTTGGATGAAATACTCTTGGCAAGATTCGTAAGAAAGTTATCAATTTGGAAATGTTGACCCTGGATCATCGATCACTGTACTCCCAAAAGCTTTCTTAAAATGTAATTTATTTTCCAGCTATTGCGAAGGGATCCAAGAACAATTTTAATGCACCAATGCACACAAATAATCATGCATAACTATTAAATATCTCCGTCTCGCACGGTCGTTGACGAGCCTTTGATCAGCCTCTGACATTACATCGTGCTAGGACCTTGAGAATTGCGGATGGAAAACTACAAAATGGTTTTCAGTTGCAGAGGTACATACTGTCTTATTTTCAGTAAAAAGTGATCTGGATCTTTTATTTACCACTTTCTTAGTAAAACAAAAATTGAAGAAAACGGTAACTCAAACTCAACTCTACAAAGAGAGAGAAAATAGAACATTTAGAGAGCGTGGGATTTTCCTCTGACCATACGCAGGGACCGGTTACGTTACACCCAAACCTAAGGATGTTTCCATGGAAAGAGGGTGCCCCAGCTAGCCGGTTTACCCTCCTAAAAGGGTTTACCCCGGGTCTATTATGTTTTACCGTTTGCTTAGCATGCCAGACAGGGTAACCCGCCTAGCCTTTTATGAAATTGCTATAGGATAAAAATGCAAAGGAGCAAGGTTACGACAACTTTTATACGCGGTTCAAAATTCTCAATAGCGAAATTCTCCTTACTAGAATCAATTGCGAGTGCAAGGGAAGTTTTTGCAAACTTTCTAATGTCGAACTGTTACGAAATTGCTAAGTTTTTCGAAAATGAACAACAAACCAACGTTCAAATAAACAATTTACCTTTTTCTGCATTTTTATTGAATACATTTTCCATACAGGAAGTCAGGCGAAAATTGCTGAATGAATCAAAGCGTCTGCCGCGACTGCAAGCTTTCCTCGCGCTCGCCGGTCAACTACGGAAATCAAAATCCTCGACTTGAAAATATTTAGCCCCAAAATCACTCAAAAATTAAAGCCACCATAAGCCTAAACCTTTCTCCAATAGTTTACATTGTTCGGTCGGTCGAGGTCTGCTCGTAAATGCATACAAAAGCTGAATTTCTTGTAAACAAGCCGAGTTTTAATACCCGGGCTAGGCGTGATCTGACGCCATACCTATTCTTTATCCTCTGATAAAGACATAGCTTTTTTCTGGAGAAACATATACGCGCAAGAATCTCAGCTATTTAAAAAAATGTTTTAGCGCGCGCTCCACACTACGGTACTGTCCTTCACAACAAAAATTCTAGAAGGTTTCCGTTGAAATTGTTTTGCCAAAGCACCTGACAGCTCCTCGCTGTCTAAAGAAAGCCCCACATTATCATTGCTTCAATCAGCCTCACGAGTCAAGTTTTTGCCAACCCGTATAAAATTATTTTGAGGTAGGAAAAAAAGCCAACGCATAACTTGCAAATCGTAAGACTTCTACCTTCACTGGACTTAATGACGTACTCAGACAAACTTTCTTTAGACAGCGAATCAAAAGCTACAACAGCTGGCTTTTCTGAGAATGCGCCCGCGACTAAATTCAAATCAATAGCCGCTGGAGGAGAATGGGGCAGAGTGAATTAAACAATGCTGTAGCCTAGAGCTAGCACTAGGGGGGTGGGGGCAATCAGGACATTACTGTAAATATATGATGGGAATAGTAGCTGGTAGACTTGTGCAAACTAGGCGTATATCCCCACCCCCCCCCCCCCCCCCCCCCCCCAAAACGCCGCAAGAAATTCCTTATTAATCTAGTCAGAAAGAAGAAAACTTTCCAGCAAAACACAGTCCCTACCTTGATCTCATATATAGTTTTGTGTTGTGAATATTTTGTCGTTTATTACTTGAACAACAACCAGTTGCAGGCCTTGCGTAAGGGAGTATTCAGCAACAATACCCAGCTGGGGTAGTAGTTCTTAAGTAAGCTAGAATCCTACTCAGGTCGGAAGAGGGACCAAAAAATGTCGGTGTCAAGTGAAAGCAGCTATTATTTCAGGACCCTGTTATAGATACACGCCCACGCATGTCATGAGTTTTCCTAGAGTTTAGCTGTAAGCTTTTCAATTTCAATTTCTTGCAAATTTATACTTTCCAAATTTTATTTCTACGAAGGCAACTTAGTTTTGACTAGCCTCTTTTCGAACATGTTCCGTTTTATTAAATATTTTGTGTCTTTTCATGATATCTTAAACTTGCAACAACCCGCCAATCCAAAATTGCGCACTTTGTCAGATCACTGAATCTCAAGTTGCCCTTCTTTTCACTATCTATAGAATAAGCCTGATTCAGGTAGTAATTTTTACATATAAGAAGATCTAAGTGTAATCAAGTTAAAGCAAATCTTCAATGGCTACTTTACGTGTCCCTTGCCCCTGAGAGGATTTGATTTTAGGCACTATAATGGATATTAACAGCCATGCAAGTTTAATAACCAGTTTACTCACAAGTTAGTGATGTTAACTCTTTTCAAAGTAGCTCTTTATTCTCTGTATCGTTGGCAAGCCAAACGATTTGTGCTTGACAGCAACACAATTTGAGGGAATTCTCCATAGTAGCCTATGTCATGTTTTAATTTTTGACTTTGTTATAGAGTATTTTTTATTTCATCGGTGTTAATTGACCTTTACTTTCCCATTCGCGAATTAACGGGAAGATGCACAATGCCTCTGCAGTACGTTTCCTCAGACCTGCTACTGTGATATTACCGAAAAATGATCAGAAAAAACATATGCTTGTATTTATTTCACTCTGGTCACAGGCACTAGTGAAATAAGAAGTACGAGTATAAGTAAAAAGGTTAAACGTTATTTCTCTTATGCTTGTGCACGTTACCTTTGTCCAGTATTGATAATAATAAAACAATTAAACCTTCTCAACCATTACATCGACCTCTTCTCCATTTACCGAGGGCACTGAAAAAACCTACAATGCTGCCTGAATAAAACAAAGCCAAAAAAAGGAATAGTTTGATGAAGAAGTGGAAAATATTTGCCAAAAGTGGGATTTCATTTCCGATAGTTTTTAAATGAGCTCTAGTGTGGGATCGGCTATTTACCGAGTTACGAGTTGAGTTAAGTTTGAGTTAAGTTTGAGTTGAGTTTGAGTTAACTTTTAGCTACCGTTTTCTTCGATATTTTACTAAGAAAGTGTAAATAAAAGGTCCGGATAGCGTTCATAATAGCATGAGTTGTAGTGGTATTTGCATGGTAATAATACGGCGAGTAATATTTTCAAAATTGGACAATATTTTGGACAATTTTGAAATATTACATGTCGGTATTATTACAAAATGGCCACGCACAACTCGTGCTATTATTTGTTTATAGTACAGCAGGAGAGAAATTTGCATTGCACATGCATGTAGCCGCTGATCGATAAATCGAATCGAGATGGCGCGGAATTTCAATTAGGCGATATATATCGTTCTTACTCTCCGTAATCTATTATTTTACAAAAAATTCGCGACAGAAAAATGCGTAGTTTGTTGGAAAAATAATAAACGGCCAAAGAGATACACGTTCAGACTCTAGCTATCACGCTGATTTAATGTCTGATTTGTTACATTTAAAACTAATCACTGTCACACGCAAAAATAATCACGTTATAGATCTTATTGCATATCGCGGGAAAATTGGCTCGAAACAAATGATCGACCCCAATCCAAAACACAAAAAAGTGTTCACCAGGAAATAATTTCCGCGCTAAGAAGTCCTCAGAAACGCAAACTGACTCGATTGTAGCTACCAGCAACGCATTAATTCAAGTGGTCTGCTAGACTTAACAGAGTGGAGGATAGAAGAGACGTGCTTTGGTGAACTCTCCGTGGCCCCTACGGCGACACACCGCTAACAGGGGGACTATTGGAAGAAGTTGCGGATGAGATATGAAGCAGCATTCAAAACGCGAGACGTTTGGCTTTTTTGTGTAAAAGCTTTGTGTGATAATATTGTTTGTATTTAGAGGTACACTAAACATGATCACCCTTTCTCAAAATTGGCAGGGTGTGACCTTCAGAAATAACTTCAACTTCTGAAGACAAGGATGTATATGGAGTTCACGCTGTCGTAAAAGCCACCGATTTGCGACAGGGCGCACACACACACTATCTTTAGAACCATATTAACTGCAATGATTGACTGTTGGCACTCTAAAGAAAGACATGATACCAACAAGAAAATGACTGTGGGCTATCATTTATAAGCTCTGCTACAGGCTCGGTCAGGTCTGCAACTGGTTATAAGCTGATCTGTGATGGAATTCGAATAAAATGTATCAAATCGTAATCAAAAATAGTTATAGACAGAAAGAGAAAAGAGAAAATCGTTTTTTGTCGAAAAGCTCACCAGTTTATATAGAGAACTTTCAGAACTGCAAGGGAAACAAGATCAGCGAAGTTATTTCTGACATTTCTGAGGCAATCGAAAATCAGTGGCAGCTCATTTTTAATTGGTGACGGACGATTATACGTCAAAACATACTAAACGAAGGCCAAAAAGGGATAAAATATTTCAACTGAAAAGCATGTGTTCAACAGTTATTAAGGTCTTTAAGAAATGTCAAGGCGATTCCAAAATGTTCACCTATCAACATCTCACAGTATAGACGGTAAGGACATCAGTTACACTGTAAAAACTGTTTCTGGCTCTTCTTCAATTTAAAAACTGGCCTTCAATTATTCCTCTATAATGCCTGGATGGATCTGTGACACCTTCTTTAATCCAGAAATTGAGAGAAACACACGTGCTGTGCAGGAATTACTGTGAAAATGACTCAATTCGAACAATGAGACAAATGAAGGATGTATACTCTTAAAAGTAAAAGTGACGTCACTGCAGTGCATTGGGTGTCATCTTAAGCACAAAGGTGGTTGAATACTTTCTACGATTCTTAATATTGCAGCCTGGAGACTGGCCTGCACAGTTTTATAGCTGGAAGATAGTTTATTATGAAACACTTCAAAAATACTGTCAAACTGTCAATGTTGGTCATTCCTCATGTATATCCACTCCAGCTGATCATGCTTATGCCACACCTTTGACTTCTCCTCAGCAGTCGCAGTGGAGCTAACATTGCTGTTATAAATCAACTATTTTAAAAGAAAAAAAAGGGAAACGGTTGTAAGGAAATTCTACATGAAATTAAATGTACGACAAATTGCCATTTAAGGTATAGTGTTTCATTCTCTGAATAACTACAAAATAGAATACCAATTATTACAATTACACTTTTAAAATATATTTAATATTCCTTAATTTCGTGGTATTTTGGGGCTGGGGCTCTAGGCAAACGTTTTGCTTAAGAAGCCAAATAATGTATTTATTTATACAATAAAATGTAAAACCAATGGTTCATGAACACAAAACATCCGATAAACCTCAAAATAGTGGCCGATCTGATGTTTTGTGTTTAAAACAAAACTGGCCTAGATCCCCAGCCCCAAAATACCACGAAATGAAGGAATATTATATTTGTTGGTAAATACATTTTTTAAGTGTAATTGTAAAAACTGGTGAAAAAATGGCATTAGAACTAAAATATTACTTTTTGGTAGTCTATTTTGTAGTTATTCAGAGGGTGAACCATACTTTAAATGGCAATTTGTTGTAAATGGCAATTGACTGCGACTGCTGAGGATGTGGAGAAGTCAAAGAGGTGGCATCGGCATGAGCAGCTGGAGTGGATATACACGAGGAATGACCAACATTGACAGTTTGACAGTATTTTTGAATTGTTTCATAAACTATCTGCCTGCTGTAAAACTGTGCAGGCCAGTCTCCAGGCTGGAATATTACTGTAGAATATTTTCTTATTCCCTGATGGTGCCGTGGATCGGCGAAAGCTCGGAACAGCAAAATACAGTAGCTTAAGGCCTCAATTGATCCGTTTACTCTTTATTAAAAAAAATATTTGAAGGTATTCAGCCTATAGCTACTTCATTCTTAAGATGACACTGAATGCAATGCAGGCGACAATGCAATACAATACAATACAATACAATACAACACAACACAATACAATACAATAGCCTAGATCTTTACTTTACTAGATCGTTACTTTTACTTTTAAGAGTGAGCTCAATGAATTTAACTAAATGTACATCCTTCATCTGCGTCATCGTTTGAAATGAGTCATTCTCACAGTATTCGTGCACAGCAAGTCTGTGTCTCTCGGGTTCCGGATTAAAGAAGGTGTTTACAGTTATATTGGATCCATTCAGACATTATAGAAGAATACGTGAGGGCCAGTGTGTACATTGAAGAAGATCCAGAAACAGTTTTTACAGTAGAACTGATCTCTATACCGTCTATACTGTGATATGTAGTAGGTGAACATTTTTAAATCGCCTTGACATTGTACACATGCTTTTCATTTGAAACTATTTGACATATTTTATCCCCTTTTGGTCGTCGCGGATTCGATTGTTTGAGAAATATAAAAAATAAAACCATGATCAGCTTGTAGCCAGTAGTAGACCTGACTAAGCACGTAGCAGAGCTTATAAATGATACAGTCGAACTCCGATTAAGCGGCCACCTATTAAGCGGCCAACCCCGATTAAGCGGCCAGCTATCAAAGTCCCAATATCAGTATAATACTGTAAATAAAACCCCGATTAAGCGGCCAACCCCTATTAAGCAGCCACTTGCCATTTCCCCGAGGGTGGCCGCTTAATCGGGGTTCGACTGTAGTCCCCCAGCTGGTAGCGGTGTGTCGCCACAGGAGCCACGAAGGGTTCACAAAAGCACGTCTCTTCTACTAGCAGACCAGTACGTCTAGTCTAATTTTAAAAATGCGTTACTTGTAGCTGCTATCTAGTCAGTTTACGTTTCTAATGACTTCTATGTGGGAAAATTATCCACTGTAGAAGACTTTCTTGTTCTTCTTGTGTTTTGGACCGTGGACATTTTCTTTGGGGGTCGACTCTTTGTTCGAGCCAATTTCCCTGCGAGCTGCAATAAGATCTATAACGTGTTTCTTTGCGGCGTATGACAGTGATTAGTTTTTTCAATTTAAATCACACTTGCATTGAAAAAGGTTTTTCGAATTCCGGTTTTATGAAAGTCGGTCACCCGGCGATCTCCTACATGTTCCGCACATCTTTCCTCGAGATGAAACACTGACTCAAATCAAATCAGAAATTAAATCAGCGTGGTAGCTAGTACCTGAACGTGTATCTCTTTGGTTGTTTTATTTTTCCCACAAACTACGCATTTTTTGTAAACTAATTAAATTTCCGCGCCATCTTGATTACGCGATCATACAGTTATCGGTCAGCGGATACACGCGTGCGCATTGCAATGTGAAACAGTTTTTACAATGCGTGGCAAAATATGTTTTTTTGTTCCTCGCGAAGCGAAGCCGAAGACTGTGCGTACGAGGTTTTATAATTTTGTCCGTCAAAGAGCTCAGCCGGGCCTGAAATCTCGTGTAGAGTTTGGGTAATATTTATTTGTGATCATGGTGTGTGGCGGAAAATGACGTCATACGACGCTGATGGCGCTAGTCTTTCAATCTGCTCATCGGCACTGGGGGGCGAGGGATTGAATCCGACTGTTATTTTTTTCCTCCCTTTTTTTTGCTAAATAACACTGACTTCGACATGATAATGCCGTCAAAATGTATACAGAAATAGGAACGCCTACTCAACAATTGCATGTGTTTATCGAGCAAATTTATATGGAGAAGTTTATATAATACGCGTTGCTCGAGACGTGTGGCCTCAAAAACAGTTTCTCCGCATCGTGCGACTTAGTTGGACTTCAGTGCGAGGCATTTGGGGCAAAAAAAAAACAGGCTTATAAGATAGCAAAACCGCCAAAGACGGTCGTCGATTCTCATTCCCTCATTGAAACTGTCCAAAACAAGAACATGAACAGGAAAGGCGTATACAGATGCCAGGAGCCTAGCGAACAGTCGATCTCTAAAGCCTGCCGGTTATCAACCTCACTCCCCAAAAATAATTAATCCCCACCTTAGCTTCGCGAGTCGCATATTACCTAGTAATCCTATAATATTATACATCTAGCTGACATATTTAATAAAACATACCCAAAATTTTTCACACAAAACTATAGATTTCACACAATCATTTGCGGATAGAGCTTTCAATAAGGGTCAATCATAGTTCAAGTTAATACCAAAATCTACAATTTAATTGAAATGCTTGGAACATGAAATGTGATACTAGTGTAATCAAACTTAAAATGTGACCCGGAGAGCTGACCTTTAGCTTCCGAAAGCGATACATCGCCTCAAATAAGCTAGAAGAACGTTATACAGTTCATCGATTGAAACTTAATTTACAAAGCATTCAGGATTAAAAGAATAACACTGACTGCACTGAAAACTGCTCGATACGTTTCAAGGCTAAAATATGATTGTCAATTTGCTACTGGGAACAACGCTGACAAATTAAACAGCTCGAAAACTAACCAATAACAGAAAATATCTGCCTAAAGAAACAGCAAAACCTCATCAAACGTAAATGTTTTACTCACATGAGCGATCAAAGTCAAGCCATTCCTCGCGACCGTGATCAGCCAATTGTTCTTGGGGTTTTTTTAATTTATAATTTTTATACGATATCCCGGATGTAACAGTTTCCCGTCGAAAAGGGCACCTAGCACATTATTAAAAACAAAGTTTTATAAGACTTTAGCCACAGTAAAATTCAAGGCAAATATTGTTTGGTCGCCAATAAATTTCCGCTGAAGTCCATATCTGAGCCCTAACTGATGTGGCTAAAGCTCCTCACTGTCTAAAGAAAGCCCACATCATCATTGCTTCAAACAGCCTCGTGAGTCTACGTTCCGTTTCAACACGTAACGATAATTTTGAGGTAGGATAAAAGCTGACGCATAACTTGCAAATCGTAAGACTTCAACCTTCATTGGACTCTGAATGATGTCATCAGGCAAACTTTCTAAAAGGAGCTAGGTTACGATAGCTTTTATGCGCGGTTCAGAATTCTCAATAGCGAAATTCTCTTCACTAGAATCAAATGTGATTGCGAGTACAATTGCGAGTGCAAGGGAAGTTTTGCAAACTTTCTAATGTCGAACTGTTACGAAATTGCTAAGTTTTCGAAACTGAAGTACGAACCAACGTTCCAATAAACAATTTACCTTTTTCTAAATGTAATTGAAGGCATTGCCATACAGGAATTCAGGCGAAAATTGCTGAATGAATCAAAGCGTCTGCCACGACTGCAAGCTTCCCTCACGCTCGCCGGTCAACTACGGAAATCAAAATCCTCGACTTGAAAATATTTAGCCTCCAAAGTTACCTAAAAATTAAAGCCCACAATAAGCCTATACCTTTCTCCAATAGCTTACATTGTTCGGTCGGTCGAAGTCTGCCAACCTCGTTGAGTCTGCTCGTAAATGCATACAAAAGCTGAATTTCTTGCAAACAAGCCGAATTTTAATAGCCGGGCTAGGCGTGATCTGAAGCCATACCTATTCTTTATCATCTGATAAAGACATAGCTTTTTCTGGAGAAACATATACGCCCGAGAATCTCAGCTATTTTGTAAAATGTTTTAGCGCGCGCGCGCCACACTACGGTACTGTCCTTCACAACAAAAATGCTAGAAGGTTTCCGTTGAAATTGTTTTGCCAAAGCACCTGACAGCTCCTCACTGTCTCAAGCCCACATATAAAATTAGTAGGAATAAAAGCTGACGCATAACTTGCAAATCGTTAAGACTTCCACCTTCACTGGACTTAATCATGTCATCAGGCAAACTTTCTTTAGACAGCGAATCAAAAGCTACAACAGCTCGCTTTTTCTGAGAATGCGTGCGCGACTAAAATTCAAATCAATAGCCGCTGGAGGAGAATGGGGCAGAGTGAATTAAACAATGCTGTAGCCTAGAGCTAGCACTAGGGTGTGGGGGCAATCAGGCATTACTGTAAATATATGATGGGAAACAGTAGCTGCAGACTTGGGCAAACTAGAGTCTCAGACCCAGACCCACTCGGTTGGAAAACCTTCGCGGCCGCCATTATTATCAACTTTAGCAAAAAAATATCGCCAGAGCTGAAATCTTACTCGAAACCACGGTCAGTGAGGAATTAGCCATCACAAGATCCGCCATAGTTAAAAGAGCGAGAAGAGAATCGGTCTAAACCGCGATTTAAGCACAAGATTTATCGAACTATCGATCGCGAAAGTTCGATTAAGATGGTGAAACATGAGGGTCGTTTTGGTCTTGTTTTTATTTTTTCCACCTCTTTCATGGCTTCAACAACTTCATATGTTATTTGCCTGACCCGCCTCTGCCAATCTGGCGTAGAAAGTTCGGCGAAAATAAAGCAAACCGCGTGGAACAACACGATCATTTTTGCTTTTGCTTCGCAAAAAGCAGAGCCAACCTTATTCAATGAGGGTTTAATTTATTCTTACATCATCGCGTAACCAAGGCAGCAAAGCGCAGGCGTATCAGGCGAAAATGAAAAACCATCCCACATGTGTGTGAGATTCCAGGTGGAGCAAAATATATAGGGTAAGTTTGTGTTTATATAGTTTGTTCACAGATTCAGGTGGAGTCTAGGGGGTGAAGGTTGGCCGACTTCTGAACCCTGTTTTGACGACTCGAGCGGATGGTGAATTACGGAGTAGTGGGGGATGTCTTTCAGTGGACGGTACCCCCGGGTGAACCCGCTCCGGCCCTACTGGTAACAGGGGGTGCTCAGAGATCTCCTCGGAGAACTCAACTAAAACACTGTCCGAATTGTACACTGTAAAATGGAACTGACAGCCGCCTTGTCAGCGGGGGGCAAAAGTCCTAGCGGGGCTAGGCAAAGAAAAGCCAACGAGCACCCCCCCGACTACAGTTTTGTCCCTTTTCGTGAGCCGTCACACAACGTCACGCGTGAAAGTCACGCTTGTGTGTTACGTAATGTCGCGCTTGGGTGTCACACATTGTTTTTTTTATCACACTTAGATGAAATCCTGAATTCAGTTTTTCAAATATAACTTCGACTCGGCGTTCAGTCTGTTGATGTTTTTTTGTAACCTTTCACGTTCCTCATGGCGAATTTATTTTCTGATTTTTTCAAGATCAAGCGGGCTAGGAGGTTGACTTACTTTTTTGGCTGAAATCAGAGCGGATTGAGGTTTTCAATTCGTGATATGTTTAATCTTCGCGAACAATAATGTTGAATTCGTTGTCTGAAATATGGTTGTCAGCGAGCGCTTTCGAAACCAACTCACTGACAGAATTCTGTTTGGCCACAGCCAGCATTTGTTTGTTTTTTCGTGTTTTTTGGTTTTTGTTTCAAGTTTTTTGCTGAAAGCTGTCAAACCTGCAGATGAAAATCCACATAGAGCGGCAATGCTGCCTAATGGAACATATGCAATTATTCCGATCCCAGTAAGGGCTGTTGCGAGCCCAGCGGACGAAAGCATGGCAGCGAGAGATCCAAGACCAACCGCTGAACGTGGACAACATAATGAGCGTTCTTATATTTTTTAGCGACTTGGCGGTAATGGTGCACTTCGTTTGCGATCTCTTTTTCAAAGTCAGAGATCTTAGTCAGCCGAAAGTTTTCAGCATTCGGTAAAACAGGATAAAGCTGTTGCGAGGTTTGCGTTGTTGCTTCGCAACAATCATCATCATCATCATCATCGGTCCTTTAGACGCCAAGTGGCACATAGGGCATCAACAAGATCTCTCCAATCCTGGTGGTCCTTAGCAACCCGTGAATCCTGCTCCCAGGTAAGGTTTAGAGCCCGGAGCTCTGCCTCTGCAGTCCTCCTCCAGGTGGACTTGGGACGACCTCTTTTCCTTTTGCTCTCTGGTTTCCATCTGAGAGCAACTTTGGAGATGTTAGTAGTTTCTCTACGGAGCACATGACCAATCCAGCGCCATCTTCTTCTCGTTAGGGTAATCCTCATGTCCTCCTGCTCTGTCAGTTGGAAGAGCTCATTGTTCGAAATCTTTCTTGGCCAAAAGATACGCAAGATTTTTCGGAGACTGGATGTGTGAAGGCTTTGCAGCTTCTTCAGATCGTGCACAGTCATTCTCTAACATTCTGATCCATAGAGTAATACGGAGAGTACACAAGCTAGGTAGATTTTAATCTTTGTGCTCTGCTGTACTTTCCGCTCCTCCACACAGGTTGGAGTTTTATGAAGGCTCCTCTTGCCTTGCCAATCCTCTGCATGATGTCCAAGTTTGCTCCTCCATCATGGCAGACTGTGCTTCCCAAGTAGGTGAAGGATTGGGTAGTTGCGAGCTCCAGCTGTCCAATCCTGATGGGCATGGGTGCTGTGATGTTCACAGGCAAGATCTCTGTCTTCTTAGGGCTGATTTTTAGCCCTACCTGCCGAGCAAATCTGTCAAGCCTGTTAGATTTTTCCTGTATGTCATCAAAAGAATGAGATAGCAGAGCAATGTCGTCGGCAAAATCTAGTTCCTCCAGAACAGTGGATAGTGTCCAACGTACTCCTCTCCTTCTGTCTGTAGTGGTTCGAGGACAGTACCCAGTCAATGGCGATGTTGAACAATAAAGCTGACATGACGCATCCCTGCCTTACACCCGATTTGACATGGAAACTCAAATATGAGCGTCTAACCGAGCAGCAAAAGTTAGTTTAGAATTGCTTTATCACTCGTACAATGTTTGCAGGTATGCCATATGCCCGGAGGTGGATCCATAAGCTATCCCTGTGCACGCTATCAAATGCTTTCTGAAAATCGATAAAATTGATGTACAATCCTCTCTGCCATTCATGACATTGTTCAATGATATTTCTCAAAGTGAAGATATGCTCTGTGCAACCTCGTCCCTTTCTGAAATCCACTTGCTCTTTTCGCAACACTTCATCAACAGCCAGAGATAGACGCTTCACAATGACCTTACAGAAGATTTTGCTTGGTAAGGATAACAAAGTGATACCCCGCCCAGTTGTTGCAGTCAGTCTGTGTGCCTTTCTTGGGAATTGGTATAATGACACCCTTGCTCCAGTCACTTGGTATCCCATCTTCATCCCACACCTTAGTAAAGAGTGGTAGTAATATATCTGCAGCCAGCTCTGGGTGACACTTAAAGAGCTCAGCATTACGTTGATCTGGTCCAGGTGCTTTGCTTTCTTAAGATCTTTAATGGCTTCCAAGATCTCTTCTTTTGTCGGTGGTTCAATGCTGATATCAAGGTCTTCTACAGCATCTTGGATATCAACTAGCTCTTCTGGGGCCTCCTTGTCGAGGACCTCTCGAAAGTGCTCTGCCCAAACGTTCTTCCTGTTCCTTCTCGGTTGTCAGTAATACTCTTTGTTTGTCACAAATAGGTGTCTGTGCTTTCCGCTGACCTCCACAAATTCGCCGTGTGATCCTGTAGGTAGACTGTACCTTGCTCCTGATGCTTGGCAGCAGCCTCTGCTGCTGTTGCCCAAGGTTCTCAACAAATCTCCTCTTGTCTGCTCTTGCTGACCGTTTCACTTGAACATTGAGGATACTATACTGAGCTTGAAATTTCTCCTTAAGGCGAGTAGACTTGGCTCCCATCAGCTTGCCCTTTACTTTTTTCCTCTCTGAGATAGCGTCCCAGGTTTCCGCACTCAACCATTCTTTATGGGATTTCTGCTTAAAAACCAAGTAGTAGTGGCAACATTATGGTATGTCTTGACAATCTTGTCCCATTCAGATTGCCACTGAACATGCTTGTAAAGGATCTTCCTCAGCTCTTTCGATATCCTCGACTGCAAGAGCCTGGAATCTGTTCCGAAGTTCTATACAGAAACTGATTCCTCAGTGCATCATCCTTGAGCTTTGACACATCAAAGCGCCTCTGGTGACTTATGGTAGTGGTTCTAGAGCGTTGTAACTTTAGTTTAACCATAGCAGTGACAAGATGATGGTCACTCCCAACATCGGCGCCCCTTCTTACACGCACATCTTGCAAGGAACGTCTCCATTTCCCGTTGATGAGAAGGTGATCAATTTGGGTCTTATCACGCCTGTTCGGAGAGTTCCAAGAGATCTTATGTATGTCCCTGTGCGGGAACAATGTGCCTCCGATGACTAGGTTATTCACACCACACAAGTCCACCAGCCTTTCTTCATTATCATTTATATTACCATAACCATGTCTTCCATGACTCTCCCATTGCCCATGTTCTCTTTTCCTACCATAGCATTCAAATCGCCAATTACTATTAGGAGATCCTGGGAGGGAGAGTTTTCCACCTCAGCCTGTAGACGCTCATAAAAGGTGTCTTTCTGCTCAGGGTCAGCATCGTTTGTTGGAGCGTAACACTGGATTACAGTCATCCTCACCTGCTTCCCAAAGAAACCTCGCTCTGATCAACCTCTCATTGATTGGTTTCCACTCAAGGAGGGATTTCTCAACACCCTTCTTCAGGATGAGTGCTACTCCTTGCTGGTGGAGGTTATCATTCCGGCCTGAGAACAAAATCGTTTCATCAGTCTGCGTTCTCTGTGAACCGAATCCAGTCCACCTGCACTCACTGATGCCAAGAATGTGAAGCTTATTTTCATTCATCTCCCTGCAGACCTGTGCAAGTCTACCAGTACTAAACATCGTCCTTACATTCCAGAATCCAATTATTGTCTTTGTCTTGGTGCTCAGGGCTCCCAGTTTTGCAGCGGCAGCTTCCTGTCGGCTTTCACTGCCGCTGGTCATTCTTGCCTGTGAAGGCTTTGAGGGCCCTTGGTAACCAATAGGTTGAAGGTTTCTTGTTACTGTTTTCCGTGACAAACTCTTTTTTACGGGGCTAGGTTGTCAACCTCAGGCCCAACCCCCAACCTGGAGGGCCAGGAGACTGGTTTTAGTCAGGACCCTCTGCAATTGGCCTGTCCGGCAAGGTTGAACCTACCAGGAGTAGAACGCCCGCCGGCATAGCCCAAACGGATCATTAGGCCTCGCAAGCCATCCCACCGCGTCAAGGTGGCAGTCTCCATCAATGACACCATATTCAGGAGCTGACGGTAATACATTGGCAGAACTCATGTTGTTGTGTATATATATATATATATATATATATATATATATATATATATATATATATATATATATATATATATATATATATATAATATATATAATATATGTATATATATATATATATATTATATATATAATATATATATATATATATAACTGCAGACAGTGACACTGTTTCGGCCTTTCGGGCCTCGTCAGTGCAGTGCTGAAAAACTGAGGTTGAGGTTTTGGCATATAGCCATCTCAGACGATCCCACAAATGTGGTATCGTCGTACCTTGCCAGAGTGCTCAAACTAGTAAAACTAGTGAGCATACGCCATGCGCACAAGCGACAATGGTACACCTCAGTCAGAGTGCTCAACAAGGCATGAGCCAAGGAGCATAACATAACTGCAGACAGTGACACTGTTTCGGCCTTTCGGGCCTCGTCAGTGCAGTGCTGAAAAACTGAGGTTGAGGTTTGGCATATAGCCATCTCAGACGATCCCAAATGTGGTATCATCGTACCTTGCCAGAGTGCTCAAACTAGTAAAACTAGTGAGCATACGCATGCGCACAAGCGACAATGGTACACCTCAGTCAGAGTGCTCAACAAGGCATGAGCCAAGGAGCATAACATAACTGCAGACAGTGACACTGTTTCGGCCTTTCGGGCCTCGTCAGTGCAGTGCTGAAAAACTGAGGTTGAGGTTTGGCATATAGCCATCTCAGACGATCCCACAAATGTGGTATCATCGTACCTTGCCAGAGTGCTCAAACTAGTAAAACTAGTGAGCATACGCATGCGCACAAGCGACAATGGTACACCTCAGTCAGAGTGCTCAACAAGGCATGAGCCAAGGAGCATAACATAACTGCAGACAGTGACACTGTTTCGGCCTTTCGGGCCTCGTCAGTGCAGTGCTGAAAAACTGAGGTTGAGGTTTGGCATATAGCCATCTCAGACGATCCCACAAATGTGGTATCATCGTACCTTGCCAGAGTGCTCAAACTAGTAAAAACTAGTGAGCATACGCATGCGCACAAGCGACAATGGTAACACCTCAGTCAGAGTGCCTCACCTCAGTCATATATAGTGTACACCTCAGTCATATATATATATAATATATATATATATAGTTTGAATGAAGAAAGAGTCACCAACGAACTTCTCACATGTCTTGATTTAATACAGACGGTTTCGCCCGTTCGGGTTTCTTCAGTGTATACAGCTTATAAAATACTTGGGTCTTATAAGCTGTATACACTGAAGAAGCCCGAACGGGCGAAACCGTCTGTATTAAATCAAGACATGTGAGAAGTTCGTTGGTGACTCTTTCTTCATTCAAAACTATATCATTATTCAAGTCCAAACGTCCTGTATCCGCCTGGATCCTTCTCACAAGTGACATCATCGTTGGTTACTCAACCTTCTTCATTCTACATATATATATATATATATATATATATATATATATATATTATATATATATATATATATATATATTATTATACATGTATATATATATTATATATATATATATATATACACCCGTTTTCAAAAAGGTTTTCTTTAGAAAGATATATAGATAGATATATACTTTTTGTTTACCTGCACGTGCGCGCGTGTGCATGTCACACCAGTCATTGTTTAACCTTGTAAAAACATCAGGTAGGCGAGACACATTTTGTGCTCGTTTGTTTTGTTTCTTAGTATTACAAATAACATATTTTGCTTTTCGAGAAAGATGCCTGCTCCTTTTTCAATTAGTGATGAGTTGCGTTGGCAATTTTAGTTGGCAAGTTTTGGGCCTTCGGAAAAAAAGGTTTCTCCATATATCACGCAATCATTGTTGTACTTTTTTATTACAAATAATACATGCACTCAGTATTTTCTTTTGAACCTGATTTTTCAGTTATTATGTGTTCTGTACAGCTATATTTTTGCGACTTTTGCAACTTCAAAATCGCGCATATAAATCAGCTGCGATTTGGTCGTGATTTCAGCGTGTTATCGCCGTAGGTAAGATGTGTGTATGCACTGATACAAAACCTCTGCTCAAAATTTTCAGGATTCATAGAAATTCCAGCCATATCGCGCTCCAATATTGCATTGAGATTGCAGCTGGCTGCAGCGCGATCGCGACAAAAAATCGCAGTGAAAATCGCGACAAAAATTACATCAAAAAATCGCCTGTGTAAACGGGTTTTAATTCGTGTTTATTTATTCTAGTTTATTTTATCACTGCCCAAAGCAAGTACTATTGTTTTCCTTATTGTTTACTGTGAGAGTATGCAAATTCAAAAGAACAGTAGAGAGGATTCGTGAAAAAAATGGGATTTTTCTCACTTATGTAAAAGTATTTACCATTTTTGTTACAGTACATGCATTTAAACACGAAGACGCACTATAAAAGGCTAAGCGCCTCCTACTTTCTTCATACTTTCCATCTATAATTTGCATTTTAGTATTGCACGTGGAGGCTAGAGCTTTGTAATGTTCTTGTATTCCTTTACAATTTTGTATCCACTATGAACATAAAACCTTATAATGTCTCAAATTTCCTCGTTTGTTCTCGGTAAGATGTGAATTAAAAACTTTTAGAACATATAATTTCAAAATTATGTACTTCAAATGTGAAAACTTTCATGACCGAGTTTGAATTTCGCGGGTTGTGTCAGCGTAAACACGCACGTTAGTTATGATAATATTCTATGTTCTTTGCTGTTTCTTGCACACCGAAATATTTCAAGAAACTAGTCATTATTCCGTGGGATTTAGAATGATTTATAGAAAAAATAACGAAACATTATTTATTCTCCACTGACGACTAATTTTCAGCTATTGCCTCGTTCGCTGTTGATTGACAAATGAACTCGAGGTTACCTAGTACCTCTCCTTTTATAGTGCGTATTCATGTTTAAACAAAAAGAATGAATGTCTCACGTACCTGATGGTTTTTTTTTCAAGTTAAACAATGACTGGTGTGACATGCACACGCGCGCACGTGCAGGTAAACAAAAGTATATATCTATCTATATATCTTTCTAAAGAAAAACCTTTTTGAAAACGGGTGTATATATATATATATATATATATTATATATATATATATATATATAATATATATATATATATATATATATATATATTATATATATATATATATATATATTAATCATTAAATTATTTCTAATTCAAATCGGAGCGGTATTTCATTAAGGTAAAAAAGCTCACCATTTTCGTCTTTCACAGACAAGGTTAATGAAAAGACATACTGTTTTGGGGATGTTGCGCGCGCGCTGAAGCGTGAAGGATCTGTCTGGGGGTATCTGACTTGTTTATAAGGTTTCCCACTTACATCAACACAAGCCAAAATAGATGACGGGTTTCCGTTGTACACGTTTTGCTCCCGATCAACGATGTCACAGTGAATAAAGTAAGTGCTGGGTGATGTTAATCGTTTGATGTATGTTATATAAAGAAAGCGCGACCTACCAAACAGCTGTGACAAACCACTGTCGAGAGTTATATCGTTTCCAAAACCTGCTCAAATCACCATCGCTCCAACGGGTGAGTTTTTTTCGGTTTGTAATTTAACCCTTCTCTGTCATACACTATTTTCAGTTGTTCAGCCCTCATGAGCCCTGCTCTCAAGAGTGTAATGTCCCACAGGAAAGGTCTTAGTTGCTGTTAGCCTCCTACGCAGACGCTCTTTGGGCTCGTCACGCAATCTTTCCTCCCCCACGAACGTCTGCTCAACGGAGCGGCCACTTCCGTTCTCAGAGATTGGCCAATCACAGCTTCTCTTCTAGTTTGTGGAAAACGGGACTTTGACCCCGCAACAATAGCCGTGGCGTAAGAGTAACTTTAGCGGTATAGCGTGCCGTGCAAGACATTTCTAAGACTTCTAATATTACAGTGAGAGTAAATGCGCTTCATCAAATGGAAGCCATATTAAATACAATTTGTGGCGAAGAAGTCCGATATATTAGTCAACCTTATCGAGGACTGGATTTTCGACTCCATGCTTGCAGCGGATGCTGCAGATTGTTGACCATTGTTGTTGTTGTGTCACTGCACGTAATTCTGATGAAAGACCAGGTCGACATTCGACAAGCAGAGAATTCAAGCCGTTGCCAGTGAGATCGACGACGAACACGTGAAGTATATAGATAGGTTTGTCTTAAACCGTTTCATCGATAAAGCAGTCGCCGTTGCAGCCGTTGAAAAACGCGGCTGGAGATGTCGAGCGAATTTTACCGCGGGCAGTGTGTGCAATCGCGGTTGATGAAGCTCATGTAATAAAGCAGACAAAATATATCTGTTGGTTTTTCAGTTTTAATAATATAATATGATTGAATGATTGCTCATTTCTAGTGTCCAGGGTTGATATAAACAAATCTACCGGACGTTTTACTTCTAGCCGCGGGTGTCAATTTCAAATATTAGGCAGCTCATGATTGGTTTCTTTAAAACAAAGGCAAACGGCCGGAGAACGGAAGTGGCTGCTCCGTTGAGCAGACGTTCGTGGGGGAGGAAAGATTGCGTGACGAGCCCAAAGAGCGTCTGCGTAGGAGGCTAAATTGCTGTTGGTTTACCAGTTCTTTCCAATGTAATCTTGCTGTTTTGTTTCAAATTATGCCACGAATTGTAAAGCGAACAAGAGATAAGTCAGATAAGCCTGACATAATTCGGCATTTCAATTGTTTTATCAAAGTAAACGGTGTGTTCGCTCGAGGTGGTGTCAACGATAATCACAACCATCAGAATGCCTTCTGTATATATTAATTATTAATTTATTTCAAGTTTGAAATGAAGAGGTTGATTTTTTAAGTCAAAAGGGTTCCGATTTCGTCTTTCACAGTCACTATCACGCTACTCACGTATTGCAATGGTTTTGTCCGGAGAGTCGAAAAGTAATTATTCGGTTGATGATAAGTCACTTTTTCATAAGCTTTGCCGGTGATAGAGGTAGTTTCGAGGAGTTCACTTGGTTTACCATCAAGCAGATTATTATGCGGGTCTGAACCAGATCACGGTAAATGTAATAGAATCCGGGGAGTTTAATTTTGGGATGGCATGCTTTCAGCAGTAATGTGGTGTCTTTTTTGTTCACTTATTTCCAAAATATTTGCCAGATCTTTGTCAAAAGTAAAAGATTCTGTGGAGCCGGATTTTTCGATCAGTATTCAGTGTGAAGTCTCATGGGTCGTAAATTTCAAGGGTGTCTCTTCTACATCGTCCGAATTCGCCACTGATTTCGTCAAAATGTCTGCCAGAGTTTTGAAGTTGTAGTTTCCCTGATGAATTCTTCTGCCACGACGCAGCCCCTCTTCATTGTTCCTTTGATAAGCGACCTCATCGTCTTGTTTTAAATTATGCCACGAATTGTAAAGCGAGCAAGAGAGAAGGCTCACAAAGCGTGGTTTCGGGATGGGGGATTCGAAGTAAACTGTGTGTTCGCTCGAATGTGCGACAATTGAAAGCACAACCATTATTATGTATATATATAGCATAGCTATAAAAATTAGCGAAGGACGGGCTTGCTATTAGTCGCCGTAGCTTGTCTTCCTCGTTAGAGCGAACCAGTTTTACGTCCACGCACTTGCGCAAGTTCTCCATCGTTTTGCAGAAGAGTGAGTTGTTCATCAGTTTGTAAAGGTCTTTCTCGAAGTCGCTGGTGGCATTTTTGCGCAGCTCGGTGTTCATCCTGATGTAGGGCTCCATCCAAGGGCTCTGGTTAAACCTCAAGACTCTGTGCACTTTCTTGAGCCGCATTCCGAGAGACAAATACAGCTGCAGGTTTCGAAAAAGCAACACATAGCGGTATTTGTCGCGGAGTGTGAGCATCTGCTTTTGCACTTCAGGCGCACCCTCCACGCCTTGAAGTCTATGCTGGTACTCAGACATCCACTCCTTCCGGAACACCAAGCGCTCTGGTGCTAACGGATAAGCATTGTGTGTGTTGTGCAGCTCCTCTGTGTACTCCAGATTGACTTCAAGGATGAAGCCCTGTGGAGCATCTTCTCTCAGAGATGCCAGGTCTGTCAGCTCTGCCGCCTTTATCCATTCAAAGCCGCCCATTGGTAGTGGTTGGCTCATGGCCCAACCATGAAGGTTGTTTGCATCTAGGTGGGTAATCCATTTTTGGGGATTTGTGTTATCGTATCCCTCGACCATAGCGTGGCGTTTGGACAGCGCGCAAGTGCCTCCCGTCAGCCCCTTTTCCTTTTACGGCTGCGCCAGAACCCTCATAGCTTCTACTGTATATCTTGCAGTGGCTGCAATTACGGCGTACGCTCTTGACAAGCGGTCGCAGCTTTGGAGTCCAGTATTTCTGCCGTACCTTGCTCATTGCTGCCGCGTCTCCCCCATGCAATGTTTGCAGATGACAGTGCTCAATGATACGTCTCGCCAGAGTAGATTTCCTCGGAATGAAGATGGGGGTGTAGCCTTGAATCCTTTCATAGCACCTTGTTAGTCTGGCTTCATCTGTAGCAAGCCTTAGGTTGGACGTCATGTCACTTGTTCCTTGAGTAATCCGGACCCATGCCTCCTCTGCTTCAATAATCTCGGATTTGGTGAGTGGCCCATCTCTTCTTGTCTTTCTACAGCCGTTTATGAAACATTTCACATACCATGTTATACGCAACAACTTCCAGTAAGAGAACTTGTTTAAGAGATCTTCTGCCTAGCTCCTCGCGGCTCCTTGCGCTGTATTTTCCGTTAACAGCATCGCTTCTTTCTTGTGTCTCTCTGATTTAGCTTCGTCTGTTTCCAAGATCGCTGGTTGCTCTGGTCTGCCTGACTCATCGGAGAGCCAGCTGTGTCCCTTGAACCAGAGCTCTTTGAGCTTGTTTGGTGCTGACCCTCGGCTTCCAAAGTCGCTTGGGTTTTCGGCTGTGGGAACGTATCTCCATGCTGAATGTGCCAGGTCGCCAATTTTCTTCACTCAATTGCGAACAAAGGTTGACCACTCTCCACGATTTGCCAACCAACAAAGCACCGTCACGCTGTCCACCCAGTTGTGGTAGGCTGTAATAGGGAAGGATGCCAATGCTCTGCTCACAATGTTTTGTAGTTTCGCCAAGTGTGTGCAGCGACCAACTCCAGCCGTGGAATGCTCATCTCTTTTGGTACGACTCTTGCTTTGGCTACGGGTAAGTTTTGGTCGACCGGCACTGAGTCTTGGTAAGCTACAACGTACATTACAGCACAAACAGCAACCTTGCTGGCATCCGTAAAACCGTGTATCTCGAAGTGTGTCCGGTGGACCGTGAAGACGCAGCGTGGAACGGTGATGGTCGTTTCACCCACGATTCCCACTTCTTCTGAATACCACTTGGCACCTCCTCGTCCCAGTATATTTTGAGAAGACATACTTCACTGAAGATTAACTTCGCAGTGATGGTGACTGGAGCGCTCCACCCGAGAATATCGTAAATGCTGTTTATGGTTGAGATCATCTTCAACGGCTTGATTATCTCCAAGCATGTTTCGAGGTCGATAGTGCCAAGTATCTTCGTCTTATTGCTCTGTTTGTTTCCCACCATGCTTTTGGCGTATGTCTCTTCTCCCTCATGAACTTCCCCGCTTGAATTGACATGCTCCACGTTACTGTGCCACTTGTGAAGGGAGAAACCACCCTCTGATAGGATTTTGGTCGACTCTTCCTTGAAAGTTACTGCATCTGCTTCAGAATCTCCTCCCCCTTGTATGTCATCGACGTATGTGTCTTCTAAAAGTGATTGCGCTGTCACAGTGAATTCTTCCTCGTAATCTCTGATGTGCTTCTGTAGTGTTGCCACGAGTATGTAGGGACTCGATGTAGCTCCAAATATCACTCGCGTGAAACGGTACTCTGTCACGTTTCGATCAGTAAGTTTGTCATACCACAGGAACCGCTGTGTCTCTGTCTTGTTCGTGCACTCGAATTTGAAGGAACACCTTCTGAATATCTCCCGTAGTGCAAAACCTCCGCATCCGATTTCGTAGAAGGGTATCAAACAGGTCAAACCGGAGTGGCTGTAGTTACGGTCCTGTCTCCAAGCAGTCGTTGAGGGAGGGGCTTTCGGTGTTGGCTCTCGCTGAACAGTCATAAACAATTCTCATCTTGGTAGTCTCTGCATCTTCTCGTATAACTGCGTGATGAGGTATATAGTGTACAACCTCCCCCGTTTGATGAGTGGGCTCTGGCTCAATGGACTTCGGATCAAAAGGAAGTTGTACAACCATTTCGAGGGGCGCGTCATCAAATTAAGAATAGAATGGAACAACTTGCAAACGGAGAAACACAAGTGGAACTCGAAAAGCAGCTATACATTCAGCAAAAGGTCAGTGAAGAGCAAACGAAGCTCAAGTTACAACAACAAAGGGAAATTGAAGCTAGAGGCCACGATGCAACAAAAACAGCGAGAGGAAGAATTGTACAGGAGGAAACTGGACTTCGAGAAACAAATCGGAGAAAACCAAGCAGAACGTGCAGGTGGAGGAAATGCTGGAAAAACTAATCCGTTTCCATTAGGTAATCACCCGTCGCCTGCTTTGATTTCTCCAAACGCTTGATTAATTCTCCAATCTGTTCGTACGCTAGTGAAACGTCCTCTGGATGTTCCCTGGCCGACAGTTGCAATATTGGCTTGACCTTAAGTTTAGCTATCGCCAGTTGTTTGGTAAATTTATCCTCTGTATAAGCCATATTTTCCTTTGCCGTCGCGTCCACAATGAAGTAAAAGAATGCGTAAAAGACTAGTAAATTATCGATCCGTACACGCGGTCCTGCACGGTGTGGAAATTCGCTCGCCCAAAAACGTCTTAATTAAACATCCCGGGCTGACAAAATAACACCACACATGACTCAATTACATTTATTGTAAACTTTATTGAACCATACAGATCAAGTTGACTTTTAAATCTAAACTAGTGAACCAAATCTCAACCGTCACAGTAAGTCTGTAGTTCGTGGCCTGAATATAGACACTGACAACTCAAACAGTGGATGGTCCGCCTGTGATCCCACAGGAAGAAGGATTAAACACTATATGTAGAGCATACGAAACATTATATAAGGAATATACTCCTATACCAACCCACTCTCTTAGAGAATTACTAAGACTTATACTTCAGGAGAACTCCTTTCATTTTAATGGGAGAGACTATCTCCAAACTCATGGAACCACAATGGGCACTAAAATGGCAGTTGCTTTTGCAAACATTTTTATGTCTGCGGTTGAGACAGAAATCATCAACAAAGGAGAACAAAACCGCTCGAGTGGAAAAGATACATCGATGACGTGTTCTGTCTGTGGAATACTGAAAGAAAGGAGATGTATCTTTTTATTTTGGAAGCAAACAGGCTTCATCAAACCATTAAATTCACGGCTGAAATATCAGAGAAGGAAATACATTTCTTAGACACAACAATTTAACAGACTCTGTCTTTGACATTAGAACGCATTTCAAACCTACTGACACGTTCCAATACACACATTATTCTTCCTGCCACAAATGTGGCACTTGTGGACAAATTTTGAATTGTCCCTACATTTTCCAAAAAAAATGTCTGGATGTTTTGTCAGAGACATCTTGTAGAATAACAAAAGGTTTATTTCCTAGCACAATAGCTTTCCACGTGCTATAAACCTCTTGGCACATTTCTCAGCTGCCCTCTGGGCTTTGGGGAGAACAGCTTTGTCCTTCACAACCTTATTAAAATCATGAAGTTGGTTCGACCTGTGACGATTACCACAGAAAATTAATAGAAACAAACGAAAAAAACACAATGCATTGTTATTCACATATTGTAAATCCAGTTTTGGTGGCGTAAACCATATTATACTTGCACACAGTGCTGGAAGCCGAGGTAAATTTCAATCAAATATATATATATATGGCAACACGTGCTGCAAAATGCAAATTTGTTATTCTCAGAGAAAAACACAATGATTAATCAAGAAAGCATTGTTATCTGAAGTCACCCGGTGCGTGGGGAAGTGGCTTGTCCAGCTCCAGGGCAGGACTACGGCGCCTTTGAAGTTTTGTCCGTTTTGACAAAATTTGTCCGACTCGCAACAAGTAGGTCGCACTTGTTTTGCGATTATTGTATCAAACAAATTTCAAAACGTGCACACGTGCGACGTGGGCCAATCATAGGACTACTGCTTCTTTGTTATTTTATCTTTTTGGACAAGTTGTTCGTCCTGAAAACGTAGGTCGCACTCGTCTTTGCTATAATTGACGCTTAAATTGAAGAAATCCACCAATGTTACCAAACTTGTCCGCAAGTGCGACTTGGGCCTTATACGCTGTTATATTAATAGTTTTAGATCCAGTCAGTTATCCAGAACATCCATCACCGCGTTTTTCAGCACGTATTTTCAAGTGTTAACTTGAATGTTTAACGTGCAGTTTTCTTTGTCCCAACTATGCCATTCTAATCAGATGCTTTTATATTCATTATATTCTTTTCCGGAAACCGTGTAATTCTTTATTCCGAATGTTCAAAAACCAAATATTCCTTATTCATTTTTTAGGTTACCGTAGACCTTCGCGGGTGTCCTTCGGGAACAAAAATTATAGGCGCGCTGTTTTAAACGCAACTACCATAAACTATATATCAATGTAAAGGTTATGAAATGCACTATCCAGTAAAAATTGTTTGGCTTTAATTTTATTTAACCGTAAGAAGAATGCGCCCCAAAAGCCCAAAACGACTGACATCCCTTTGAGCGAATTTATCGTATATCGAATTCGAGCACACAAACAAAACAACTGTATTATATCAATCACAAGGCGTCAATCTTCAAAACGTGTGAGGCTTTCTCGAAATTCCTATTGGTTGCTTTGCAATTTTTCTGTCAAGTTTGCTTATCAAACATTTACCGATACGTGTTACAATGAAGGCCATTGCGGGAGATCAACTTTGAAAAACGGAAATCCCTCACACGGTATTTTTGTTTGATTTGAATCTTCGGGCCAACTTTCAAGGCAATCCATTAAATTCTCATACCCTATAAATTCGTTCAAAGGGGAACCACTCGCGTAAAAGCGAAGTCAGTTTTTTTCGCTTCTAAAGGTTTATATGTCAACACTGTGGATACCGCAGATTCCGACAGCCAATTGAGATGCAGGAAACCCCGCCTGCGGAGTCCCCAGAGACTCTACGCAAGATACTAGTTGAGTGCGTGACTATAGTTCACGATTTCTTTGCGATATGCCGGGCGGAAAAAAAGTCTTCGAAGCAGAGAGAAGCAGGATGAGCAGCGGCATTAACGGGCCTGATCTCTCTCCATCCTAAAGAACAGCTGCAGGCCGAAATGCGGTCACCATCGCATACGAATAAGACCGAATAATAGGCGTTGCAAACTAGCAGTTCAATGTCCGAGTTCTTCTACATGTACGTACTTTGTAACTTTGATGGAGATTTTTACGCGAAACCTGGACGCAAGCGTTGAGCGCAATATGCTATTCTATTGTTTTGATTTGTAGAACAAAGAAGTTGGCCCAGAAAACGCATAATTTTCGTTTCCGGATGTTGTTTTGGACGTCACGGAAAGCCCTGCCGTTGACACATTCTAATTGGCTTATGACACTCTAGCGGGTTATATAATTGTATTTGAAAACACGTTTTTGTGGATAATTCGCGCGCGTTTCAAGATTTTAAAATAATTTTTTTTGGAAAATGTAGCTAAAATCGTAATGTTTAGTTTGGCTTAAAAAAAATAAAATCGTCCCTTGAAGGTCTACGGTAACCTTAAGCTGTTATTCATTATTCATTATAATCATTCAGTGTTTGGTAATTTATGGTATGCTCTGGCAGACGGCATAGCAAAATACATGGACCCATTGGGGTCCTATTTTTTGGAGCTAGTTGGAATTCCCACGCCGCGCCATGCTTCAATTATATGACGCTATCGTAACCCGGGTAGAAAGGGTTAGACATTTTACATGTAAATGCGAGCTATGTTTTAGCCCTTCTAGGCGGGTAACGCGGCTGACAGGGTCACTCTTCTTCCATGTAAATAGGCCCCAAGTTACGGGTGTTCTGTGCAAACGGGTCCTGGTAGGGTATTTCGTCGGATGTGAAGTGCGCTATTACGACTTATTTTCCTGTCAAATGTGGTTGGATTACCTGACCCGTAAGTCGTGATTGTCAATCATGGAATTACCCCGGAATGACTAATAGTCCAGTTTCGAATTCCTCGCTCATTTTACGAAACCGCTGGATACACGTGAAGCGGGCGCGATTTTTGCATCAGGACGAGGCTAACCCTCTATTCGCTCGCGAGCGCTCGTGTTTACAAGGCACGTTCGCATGTTTCAACTGCACTTAAAAGGGGTGAGGAGATGAAATGAAGACAAAGCAATTCTGGAATGCAAACTCAGTCGTGAAATGTGAAATGACCTTGTTATGTTCCGTAAAAAGTGATCTGAATCTTAAATGTAACACTTTTTAGTAAAGCAATGCAGAAAGTGGTAACTTAAAATTAACTCAAACTTAACTCAACCTTAATTCAAACTAAAACTCAACTCAACCTTAACTCGGTCGTTATCTTATCTTACTTTTAAGTACATACAGTTTCTTACTACATACAGTTGTTGCATTACTTGTAATGCCTAGTTATGATTAATTGTGGTAGGATGTTGGACGGAAATCAGCTGAAGGATTTGCCAACAGGTGTTTTTACCAACAATACTGAGCTAGTGTTGCTGTAAGTAGATTCTCCTCTATCTAGTCACAAAATATCTAATTATATAAACGTTACATTCTTAAGAAAATGAATGAGAACAAGTATGGAGTTGAATTCTGCAACAATTTCACACTAAATTCTGTAAATTAACATGACGCGCATATACAGGTCTCGGTATCTTTTTAATTAAATTAGACCATTTCTTCTTTTCCCAAAGCTTAATTAATAGAATGGTGAGCAAAGTAACCATTAAAAATAATGCTTCTCTCCCACTGCTCATTTGCATCATTGCGTCATATATCTGTGGTATTGGAATATAGGTAAATGTATGTAACCATCTTGATAAAAAGAAGACACGATCGTCTTAAAATCACAACAAATACATTAACTGTTGTTCAGTCAAGAAAGACTAGAACGGGTCGCTTCTGGGACACCCCAACGTACTTGTACAATGGATGAAACCTTGGATTTGTATACAAATTGAATAATGGCTTTCTTTCCTCACTTGTCACTTTGCACAGAGAGGATTCACCGAAAAATGGTCCAAGAAATAGTTCATAATAACTGATCATACAAAATATTTGTAGTCATTTTTGGTTGTTTATGTTACTTAATTTATTATAGCTCTTCTAAGATTGGACAATGATTAATTTAGTTTCTAATCATGTTCATATACATTCATGTAAAACAGTATAGAGGCAATTTCAATTTTTATTTCTTTATATTACAGCTGTACATATGTTTCCTCGTGTCTAAATAAAGTATTACATTACATAACATGACATACTCGACCAGACTCATGAAATAGTCACCAACGCAAAACTCATTTTTTTGTAAATCAGAATGTATTATTTTAAGTAACTAATTTTCTTGTTAACGATGTTACATACATACATACATACATACATACCTTATTGACTTTCCCCAAGGGGGCTTTTCAAAGACAATACATCGAAATGTTGAATCTAGCATACATTTGTATTTTTAATGAACTTAATCAACAAATATTACATTGTACTGAAAATCGTAAGAGATAACAAAGGAGCTCCATCAACCTCTACAAAATATGGATGACATTTCATGCACGTTCTGAGTGCAATTACCTTTTTTTCTCAGGAATTAAATTAAACCAAATATTTCATTTGAAGACTTGTTGTTTATATTGTAGTATATTGTCCTATAACCCGTTGGAAGAATTGCCTTCTGATATTTTCAGTACAAATACTGAGCTGAACTACCTGTAAGTAACAAGCTTTATTAACTATTTAATTAAGCGGTGAACCTTAACTACAGATACATATAGTTTAAGTATTAAAGCCACTACCTCTCTGGAACCTCTTTTTCATTTTTCACTTATAAACACTACCTCTATTGTTTTTTAGGACTAGAGACATTGTTATGACTTATTATCTATTGTTTACAGACCCGATGATTTGCCTCGTTCCGAGAGGTAGTGGGAAACTCCAAGTTTTGTATGAGTTCAAGCACCTGAAATATCACCAAATGGACTTTGCACGTGTGCAGCTAGTGCCAGTCCCTAACCACGCGTTACAATAAAAAATCGCTAACACTCCGAGGAAAATAAATGAAGATTTAATTTTTTAGCAGATTTAAGACAGTTTACCTTCTATTATCCTCTCTAGGATGGGATTACCGTTTACACGTAAAATCGTAAAACTATTCAACAAAATGTATTTAAAAGGTTTTTACTTCATCATAATTGTTCAATAACCCCAATTTCAACAAATTCATGCTAAGCTACACGTTTTGTATTGGAATGTTCTTTTGAAAACCATTTGCAGCCATTTTATTCGTAAAAATGTAAGCTGTTCGAGTTCCAGGACATTTTCTGTGCTGGTCACATGACTTTCCAAATATGGTTGTTATTCGAAAAAGTTAAAGAGACCATCAATCGAACAAACATGCCAAGCACGCAGCATTTGGTGATGTTTCTACTGCCAATCATAGTCAGTCTAATTCGCAAACCACAGGCAACCCACGCTAACGATACGAGAGTTAGATGGATTACATAATTTAGACATATATAAGGGACTCTTGAGCATCAGCGGTGTTGCTTTACACTATCAACCATTTGGAATTGAGAATATTACCAACTTGGGAGATATTAACGCCTTTCAACTATCAATTGAACGATCGATAGTGCTAGTGTAATATATATAAGACCCGCTAATGCTCAAGGGAAAAGCATGTATCGTAAGCCCCGATCAAACGGTCACAACATTTGTCTCGACATTCTCTCAACATTTGTTGTGTCATATTGAAATATGTTGAGACCATGCCCGGTCAAACGGTCTGGACAACCTCTCAACATTTCATAAACAAAAGAAATGTTGTGAAAATGTTGAGACAAAGTTTAAAAAAATTCAAACTCATCTCAACATGTCACTAAATATATGGAAAATAATGCGTCATCACAACCAGAAAATCCTACGCTGTAGATCCTGCAGGAAATACACTTAAACATCTTAAACTAAATGCCAAAAGGATGGAAAAGTCTCAGAGATGAAGAGGAGATCACCTAGCTTGGCTTGCTTTCCATCCTGTCTGCTGTCTCTTCATGGCCTGAAACATGTGATATCATCCCAACCGAGCATAGTACAATACATTAGCTTCCCCAATTTTCAACAACCAATCGGAATCTGAGTATCGTCCAAGTCAGATGTGTTATCTGAACATAGAGCAAATAAATCTTGTTTCAACACTTCATTTCATCGCTCACCTTTTCCCTACAACAAAAACTGCCCCTTCAGGGATTCAAATCCTGACCTTGTTGATCACAACTTACCATGTGCTAGCCACACCACTTCTGGGGGACTGCCCATCATTTTGGGTTCTTGGAACAACTGGACTGTACAGCCAAACTCAAGGGGTGCCATTCCCCAATTTTCCCATCCCATTCCATAATCCACACAATCAACATTGTTGAGAGGGGTGGTCAAACGGCCTGAACATCGGCTCTCAACAAATGTTGAGAGAATGTTGTGACTTTTTCTGAAAGTGTTTTCTAGCTTAGAAGATAACAGAAAGCTAGTTGAAATCTTACACTGGAATTAAATTTTTTCGTTATTTTTTTCAGCCCTAAAATGTAAGACATGAATCCTTATTTAGCTTCTGTTATCATATTAATGTTCCTAACACATGAAAATTTATCATGGAAAAAATCGCCTCTCCTCTTTACTCCTACCCATTATCATCCTCTCGAATTACAATTTTTTTTATCACTTAATTTAAAGACAACCAATACAATTATCAACATTAAAAATGCCGTAAAATTTGAAGTTTTAGAAATCCCTTTTTAAAATTTGTTTTTCAATATCCAATTTCCAAGAAATTTCAAAGAAATCTGTGAAATCCCCATACCCTATAAAATTATTTCAAAAGGGCGTGTTTTCACGAAAAATAATTTTTTAAAACAATATATAATTATAATAAGAACCTTCCCAGAATCCTTTGCAACAAATAACTTTGTCAATTTGAGGCCCAGAAGGATGAAGAAAAGCAAGGTAACAAAATTTACAATACAATAACTCTCATATCAAACTTAGTGTGATGACGTCATTAGTCACGTGACCCGAAAATGCTTTTTCGTTTACTGTGAGAACAGGCCTCTATGAATTGAATTGAAAAGCAATCAATGTAGTCAGCAAGACATTGATATGGGGCATTTTGAAATAGTCAGGTGACATCTGGCATTTTAAATTTATGGGGGCAAAAATGTGTGGAAACTTGGTTCAGCCATATCTCATGAAATGTAAGGCGCATAGCATCAAAAATCTACATGTGGATAGATGTTTACGTGAAGAACCCGTTTTTGGCCACTTCGTTTTTTTTTACGTCATCAGTCACGTGACTAGATTGCTTTGAACATTTCAAATTGCTTTAAAAGTACATTATGCTCAATTAAACAGCGACTTATTCCTGTCAGTTGTAGATATTGAAGTAAGGTTTATGAAAAGGACGATTATTACTTTTTCTTTTAAATATTAAGAAAGAACAGCGCATGAAAAGCTTTTTATTGGCTCCTGTTCAGCCACTTTTCAATTTAAAACCAAAAGGAGAAATTTATGAGAGGTTTTAGAGCATCTCTTTAATTCCATTGTCTGTTTTGCAAAATAACACCTCGTTCATAGGGTTCAGGGGTGTAATTTTACTAGCAGGGCCGTGGAGCCCTAGAAACGAGAAGACTGGGGCGAGATTGTGTTTTCGCGCCATTTTCCGCTGCGCCGGTCGTCACGTGACTCGCGTCTACTCGTGAGGATGTCTCTTCTTTCATCCACAAAATGTTTTGTGGACTTAAAAATTTAGGTTTCGCTTTTTAATCTTCGTTTTACTGTTTTAAAAAACTTACATAATTCAATTCAGTATTCAATTCACGTTTACCACTTGAATATCTGAAAAATCATAGTGTCAGTTCAAGATTCTTCGAGACCTGCAACTCACTCTTTCATATTCAATGAGCTCCAATGAACGTTGACCACTGAAAGCTAAGCGGATATCAGATCAAATATAATTGTTTTCTACGGGCAGAAATCTCTCCATACTGATACGTTCCCATCTGACCTAAGACCAAGGAAGCTACATGCAAGTCTGTCAAGGTAAGCCCACTTTTTTAAATTAACGCTTAGTCGGTTTCATAATAACCTCTCTATTGTTGTTCGCTGTATGAGATTCATTATGAGAGAGTTTCCAAGATAGTTGTTGCAACAGAAGAACTCACAGTAAACTCAGTAACATGAGAAAATTACAGCGGATTACAAGCGGCTGTATTGATGTTTTGGCGTACGAAACTGTAGTAGAGATCGCGTGCCTTCTACGTATGTTCTACAAAACATTTATGTTACCGATACAAACCAAACAGTTGCGTAATTGATAGAACAGCTTTAGGATATGAAAAACATGAATTATATATCTGCTTAGAAACTATTATTAGGTTGACGTCGGTGTGCACGAATCACTGTCAATCCTTTCGTAAATATTCTTATCAATCGATATTGAAGATAATCGCGTACGGCCGGAAATCTATCATAACTTTTTTGTTGTTTGCAGGATTCAATCTTTCGATATCATTTCAGGAAATTGGCATATATAGAACTTCGCAAACTATTCAAAGACGACAGTTTAAACGTCTGTACCTCGAAAGAACAGTTGCAAAAGCAGAAAAATCTGTTCTCAGGAGTATTCCCACGCCATGCCAGCTTTTGCTGAACAAACATTTTAAAAATTCACAAGGTAATAAAGAACCCATAAAGTGCTGAGACAAATTATTTGGTCATACATTCATGCCCCGATTGAAATCTTTACGCTAAGAACTTTAAAATCGCAGACATAACAAATTATATGTAATTATTGTGATATTGCTTGAGCCTTTCAAGCTTTGAACGATTATTTGAAAATGTAACGAAACTGAAAATTAGTTTTGATTTCCATTCCCAGAAAGATTTAGCCTCCGGCTCTATTGCTTTTACTATATTAACCTAACCAAACAATTCTAGCTCCGGCATAAATCCTTGCTTATCCTTGTTTATAACAATAGTGCACTTCAGAAACAAAAGGAATTATGTGATGGACCCTACAAGACAAACGCCTTCTCTGCATAAACCTCAAGTATATAGCATCCAAACAAAGAAATATCCCCGGCCCGTTCTCTTATTAATTCGCCGCCCGCGCGTGGCTGGTATAGTAGGTTACCCAAACAAATACACTTACACCCACGTAATAAGCGTAAAGTGAAACCTCCATTAAGGGGACACCCTCGAGACCAGGAGAAGTGTCTCCTTGATGGAGGTATCCCCTGAATGGAGATATTGCGGGGTCTTGTTAATAATTAACCACATAAACTAAATTAAACATGCCTGTTTTCTTGACTCGGAATGCAGCCATTTAATTAAGCAGCAATCAAATGCATGATTTTAGTAACTTGCAACAGCAACTTCGGACTGTTTAAATTGCGATTTGCGATATCACTATGTAACTGTACTCTTCTTGAACACGGAGGTTGAAATAGCATTCGGGACACTCAAAAAGTGTCCCGTCCCCTTAATAGAGGTGTCCCTTTAATAGAGGTGGTAAATACAAAGATTCATGAGCGTTTTTTCCGGGACCCGAAGAAGTGTCCTCTCAATGGAGGTGTCCACTTAATAGAGGTGTCCCAAAGTAGAGGTTCCACTCTATTTCAGTGGATAAACGCATAAAGATCAATGAAGCGGAAGTCTCAAGTGCTGTCGTCATACGAACGATACCATTGTCTAAACAGGAATTTTACGAAAAAAAATTCAATTGGGGAATGCGCGCAGCAGCCATTAAAAAACACTTTAAATACACGCACTATAAAGCAATACTGGGTTCTCGTAAACTGGCTCACAAAGCTCATTTGGCAGCTTCTATTCAGTAAACGTTTCAGGAATCTTATATTAACATAAACACTTCAAATACACGCTAAAATCAACAATCAACAACTAAGAATATTTTCTTTACAAAACAGCGGATATTATGATTATTGATGAGATGATGTTATCTTTCGTTTACATACCAAGATTTAATAGCTTTTTGGAATGGAGCGCTGAAGTTCATGTTCTGTCATCTGTTCGTTATTGATAAAAACACAGATAAAGGGAACTGAGTGTTACAATCCGCACGGGGAGACTAAGCCGAAAACCGGATAACTTAATTTGTAACCGGTACCCTCCCCTCCCCATTTGTATGTCACGTGACCTGCATGCCACGTTGGCAAGCTGTGTTTCTAAGACCAAAAGGTCGAGCTGTGTTGTCAAGCCGTGAAAGCTGTGAAAGCCGTGAATGAAACTTAGTTGTGTTCAAGCTGTGTTTCATAACATTAAATGGTCCTTCGAGCCGGAGATTTGGACGATCGTAAGTACAGTTTGCTGTGGATTGACTGAATTCTGTGAGACCTCGTGCAGTCAACACTCGCAACCACGTGGGAGACAAGATGGCCGCCAATGCAAGTGACAGTGAAATACCGAAGCAAGACGACCTATCTCTAAAATCAGTGCAGCAACTACGTGGATTGCTTAAAGAAAAGGGACTATCGACATCTGGAAAGAAAAATGTCTTGATTGAGAGGTTAGTGGTTGGTTGAGTTTTTCTCAACGCTTATTTTCTAGTAATGTATTAGTTTAGGAGTTTTTTCATAGTTTTATCTTATTGTATATATATCTTAATTAATTCATCTTATTGTATACATATTTTAATTATATATATACATACATTTAATTCATTCATGTAAAGCGCTTTTGATCATTTTAATGTTAAAAGGCGCTATATCAAGTCAATAAATTATTATTATTATTATTAGTAAATGCACATTACCAGTCGAAGACTGCTGTGAAACCAGAACTGTCAGAAACCCCCGAAGATTTGAATTTCGCTGAAATCAGCAAAGAACTTCCTCGAAACACAAACGATCGAGGAACAGTCGCAAGAAATTATCTCCATCAGACGTAATGCTAAAGTGTTGCAAGGGGATATTGATGCCTTAATTCGTACCATTTCAGAGTTGAGCGAAAATTGGAACAATAAGGTCAAAATACAGATCAGAATCGAAAGATTATCAGAGTATCGCATGTCATATCTCCAGTTGAGAAATCGTATAATTTCATTACTCGCAGACGAGGAAATTGAGGATGAACTTCACAGTTGGAGGGAATTGTTAGATATGATAGATAAAGCTGTAGATGCTGCCCATGAATACTTAAATAAGGAGAGCAATCTGGAAGACCAGTCCTCAAAAGGAAGTGTACATAAATCACATAAGGACAGTCACCAACCGTCTAATCTTAAACTGCCCAGGATTGAGTTGCCCAAGTTTAATGGTGACGTATTGAAATTCCAAAACTTTCTGGGATCAGTTTGAAGCTGCAGTGCATAACAATGATGATTTGCCCAAGGTCCAGAAATTCACCTACCTACGTTCAGTGCTGACTGGCAATGCCTTGCAAACAATAGAAGGGTTTGAAGTAACTGGGGCTAACTATCAACCAGCTGTGGAAATGTCTCAAACACAGGTATGGAAGAAAGCGTGTGGTAATCTCATCCCTTGTCCAAATCAGTTATTAAGATGGATGCAAAGGCTGTTGCAAATGCATCATCCCTTCGTGATCTTCATGACACTTTCATAAACAGAACTAGAGCTTTAGAAGCTCTTGGAGAAATCCCAATGAGTCATGGATGTATGTTGCTACCAATGTTTGAGACCAAGTTGCCATCAGAGTTGTTAGAAAAGTGGGAATTAGAGTTTGCAGACACCCCAGAAGATGAAATTGATCTTGAATTGTTCTTTAAGTTTCTCAATCGACAAGTTGTATCCAAAGAGGCAGGAGAAAGAAACCTCCAAAACAATTCCTAACCCGAGTAGTCGTAGAACTAAGATGAATAGAGAAGAAAAATGAAAGCACCATTCATTCAGATAAGTGAGCAGGAACAAGTGTCAACTGCTTCTGCTTTGTTCAGTGAGGCAAACGACCAACAATTCAAGTTGTAGAATTTGTAAAGCAAATCATGAGTCACTAAACTGCCCTGCGTTTAATGGGAAACAGTAGATGATAGATGGAAACTGGTTCAGAAAGCAAGCTGTGTTTCAATTGCCTGAAGCCAACCAACCACAAGCATTTCTCTAAAATCTGTCGCCAACCCAAGTGTCCAGTTGCAAAACTGTGGTCGACGTCGTCACAAGCTGCTGCATAGCCAGCCACCGATAGCAATAACTGTTGAATCCGACCAACACTACATTAACTGGATTGGCTGCTTCGAAACCTTCTTCAACTATAAAGGAGACACTTCTTCAGACAGCCAGCATTAGTCAAGCTATCAGTGAACGGTCAAGAAGTTACAGTTCGCGTTTTACTCGATTCTGGAGGTCAACGATCATACATTCGTAAGAACATTGCAGAATCCTTTGGTCTGCAAGGTCCCTCAGAAGTATTAAGTGTTTGCAATTACTAGGCGGAGAAATAAGTGAAACAAAAGAGATTTTCAAAGAGTGCGATTTTCCCTCTCACCAATCCAGGAACACTATACAGGAGCCATTGAAATGGAAGCTCTTACCATACCCAAGATTTGTAATCCTTGGGACCTGTCAAATTGAATCTTAAGAACAACCCTCACCTACAAGGTTTGACTCTTGCAGATTCCTACCCTCGCAATTCAGTTCAAGTAGATGTTCTTAATCGTGCAGATCACTACTACTCATTCGTAACTGGGATTTGCTAAGAGAGGAGAAACTCCTTGAATCATTGGTAGCTGTGCAATCCTTCCTTGGCTGGATACTTACAGGGCCTGTAGACAGTTATTCAAAGCATACGTCATCCATGCTGACGACAGTGGAGAATAACGAGGTCACCGCAAGTCTGAGAAGGTTTCTGGGAACTAGAATCAATTGACATTAACGAGACTGAGAATCCAACTATGTCACAGGAAGAAGAGTGTGCAGTCACTGACTTCAATGACGGACTGAAGTATGATGGAAGGAACTACGAAGTTCAATTGCCATGGAAGAGAGACCATCCAAAGTTAGAGAACAATTATGCACAAGCCATTCAACGACTCGAAAGCATCGAAAGGAAGTTGAAAAGAGATCCTGAGAAAGCCGAAGCTTACAAAACTGCAATAGATCAGTACGTAGAGAAAGGCTTTGCAGAGGAAGTACCTGACCTGAGCAGTGGAGATGGAAATGTCCGGTACTTACCGCACCATGCTGTGTTCCAACAATCTACCAAAGGACATCAAACAAGTTAACAATATAAAGACATTTAAACAGAGGATTAGCCAATTATATAAGGCAGTGATCATTTGCTCAGTAATTTTATTTTTAATTTAATTTTTAGATTTATACTAATTATCACATATTGATTATTATTCTAATTTAAGTTAAATTGCTATTAAATAGTTAAATAATTTATTTATTTAGTTTATTATACATTGTGACAGAATAGCCCTATATAAGGGAGTCTCAATAAAGTGTATGTATGTATGTATTCCGTGCTGACAGGAAGACAACAAAATGTAGAATCGTATTTGATGCTTCTGCCCGAGGGAAAGACAGCGTTTCTCTCAACGACTGTGTCCTTCCTGGTCCTGCGCTGCAACCTAACCTCGCATCTGTCCTCATCCGTTTTCGTACACACAGAGTTTGCATGATAGCAGATGTTGAGAAGATGTTTCTGCAAATTAAGCTTGTACCAAAGGATCAAGATGTCCACCGATACTTGTGGAGAGACCTACAGAAAGACGAAGCACTTAAAGTTTACAGAATGCTGAGATTGACTTTTGGAGTGAACTCTAGTCCATTTCTTGCCATTGAAACAGTGCACGCTCATGCTGAAAAGTATACAGAGACATTCCCTAATGCTGTGAGGGAAATTCTACATAACATGTATGTAGATGATTGCTTAACGGGAGCCGACACGGACAGCTCTGCACTGAAACTTCAACAAGAGTTGTCAGACATCATGATGACAGCAGCGTTCAACTTGACAAAATGGGCTAGCAACTCAGAGCTCGTAATGGATAGCATAGATCCAGAAAAAAGAGCATCGTCGCCCTTGGTAGAGTTTGATTCATGTGAGCCACTCAAAGCACTTGGTGTTTCATAGGATTTGACTTCTGATTGCTTCAGATTCATTGCACCAAACGAAATTATCTCATCCCATGATCCAATGACGAAGAGGAGCCTTTTAGTTTAGCGTCGAAAATGTTCGACCCAATGGGACTGATATCGCCTTTCACTGTGAGAGCGAAGATCCTTTTCCAAGAGCTGTGGCGGAAAGGATTAGAGTGGGACGACCCATTGGACAGTGAAATTGAAAGAGAGTGGTCATCATGGAAGTCAGAGTTGTTGCAACTAAAGGATGTGTCTACCCCTAGATGGTTTGGAGCAGGTGTCACTACGTAGTCTGCCATTGAGCTACACGGTTTTGGAGACGCTTCTCCAAAAGCATACGGAGCAGCAGTGTACATTCGAGTTACAGACAGACTGGGACAAGTATCCTCTAGTGATGTCGAAATCCAGAGTTGCGCCTATCAAGGCAGTTTCACTTCCAAGACTAGAACTTCTAGCAGCAGTGGTCAATGCTAGATTATTGAAGTTTGTTGCAGACACATTGCCAATTAAGATGAATCGCATTGTATGTTGGACAGATAGTATGGTCACACTTCATTGGATTAGAGGCCAAAGTTCATCCTGGAAGCCATTTGTGGCAAATCGAGTATCAGAAATACAGTCGACATGGGATCCCGAGTGTTGGAATTACTGTGCTAGCAAGGACAATCCTGCAGATTTGTTGACACGTGGATTGACTTGTGACAATATGATTACAAGTAAACTGTGGTGGAATGGACCGCAATGGCTGTCCCTACCTCTTGAATATCAACCCATCCAACGAAAAGGTGAAGATATACCCCAAGAAGCTTGCGAGGAGGAAAGAAGAATAACCCATGTTTGCACATCAGTCGAAGTAAAGCCATTCATCGATACGTCTCGCTATGGCACATGGATGAAGTTGATCCGAGTAACTGCTTACGTGTTTAGAGCTGTGAAGATGTTCAAAACAAAATGCAAGCCTCCCGTAACTGAACTGTCAGCTGGGAGAGATGCAACAGGCAGAGTTAAAGTGCTGTATGTGGGTACAACAAGATGCTTATAAAGAAGAATATGAGCAGTTGAAGGCTGGAGAAGCATTACCCAAGAGCAGCCGTCTCCTAAAGTTAGAACCCTTATTACGACAGAGCTGATCAAGTAATAAGAGTAGGTGGAAGATTGCAATTCGCTGACCTTTCTGAAGAAACAAAGCACACATAATCTTGCCACATGGACATCCAGAAGTTGCAAAGATGATACTAGATGTCCACAAACAGATGTTACATGCTGGTCCAGAAACCATACTGTCAACCTTGAGACAGAGAATTTGGCTAACCCAAGGAAGACGTGAGGTCAAACGCATCATCAGAAAATGTGTAACTTGCCAAAGACAGCGAGTCGGTCCTTGTGATCAGAAGATGGGACCACTACCCGAAGAGAGAGTTTCGTCGTCACCAGCGTTTACACACATTGGTACTGACTTTGCTGGACCCTTATACGTGAAAGAGGGCTCAAGTGTAAACAAAGCTTACGTATGTGTATTCACCTGTGCATCATCTCGTATGGTTCACTTAGAGCTAACAAACAGCCTGACGACAGACGAATTTCCACAAGCCTTCAGTCGCATGACCAGCCGCAGAGGTCTGTGCAATACAGTGTGGTCAGACAATGCGAAAACCTTCAAAGCAGCAAGTAATGAAATCAAGAAGTTGTATGCCAACCACATGTCACAAAGCCAATCCATGTGGGACACACTGGATCAAGGTCGTATCGAGTCAGAGTTGTCATCGAAGGGATCAAGTGGAAATTCATCACTGAACGCTCACCATGGAGATGTGGCTGGTGGGAACGATTTTGCAGAGCAGTCAAAGAGCCACTGCGCAAGGTCCTAGGAAAGGCACTCCTGACCTTCTCTGAGCTGAACACACTACTTGTCAAAATAGAAGGTGTCATCAACTCAAGACCACTGACTGCAGTAAGTGACGATAACAGAGATCCATCGCCTATTACACCCGCTCATCTTGCCATTGGTCGATCACTAAACCAGTTGCCAGATACCCAATAAGATAGTCTAGAAGAGTCCAGTAAGAGAATTATGGAGAGGTACCTTTACTTGCAAAAATTACTCAATCACTACTGGAAGCGTTGGAAACAGGAGTACCTGAATCAGCTCACTGTGAGAAACAAGTGGCATAAGGAGGAACCTCCCGTAAAAGTAGGAGATATTGTAATGGTCTCGGAAGATAATGTGTCTCGTGGAAAATGGCCGTTGGCTAGAGTGGAAGAGGTCCACCCTGGACGGGATGGCATTGTACAAACTGCAACAGTGAGAACGCAGAAGAGTACGCTCAACCAACCTGTTCAAACGCCTACACAGATTGGAGATGGAGTCAACAGTCCCACAAGTCAGTCCTGAAGAAGATGTTCCTGTACACGGTGGGGAGAAGCTGAAAACGGACGGTGTTCATGTTCAGACTGTTACTAAAACTGTTCCTGTTACTAAGCCTAAACCGAGTGTTGTCCTTTCCGATAGAGGACAAGGTGGGGAGGATGTTACAACCCGCACGGGGAGACTAAGCCGAAAACCGGATAAACTTAATTTGTAACCGGTACCCTCCCCTCTCCCATTTGTATGTCACGTGACCTGCATGCCACGTTGGCAAGCTGTGTTTCTAAGACCAAAAGGTCGAGCTGTGTTGTCAAGCCGTGAAAGCTGTGAAAGCCGTGAATAAAACTTAGTTGTCTTCAAGCTGTGTTTCATAACACTGAGATAGGTACGAGGTTGTTTAAATATTTGACGTCGTTGGTGATAATTAGTGGTTTCAATTTTTACGTCAAGTAAAAGGTAAACTGTACTTGTCAAAGGTTGCACAATTTATCTTTCCATCAACAATAAAGGCGGATGACACAGCCTTTTAGTTGACGTGAAACCACTAATTGTCACAATACCATTTAAATTACGTCAGTTAACAACCTCGAACCTGCCTTTATATGATGACACAGCCTTTTACGGTCTTTTACTTGAAAGAAGAATTTAAATTAATTATTTCAATCACGTCGGCGAACAACTTTTACATGTACAATTTATATTTCCATCAACAACAAAGAGACTGATGTCATAGCCTTTTAGTTGACGTAATTCGCGAAGTTTTTGATGACACAGCACCATTCGCGCTGACATAACAAATTTATCATGACTCACCCTCTACAAATTGTTTGTTTGAAAACTTCGATGATAAAACTTTCAACACCAAGCTCTACACGATTTTACTACATCACGATATCACAATTATTTCGTAAAACATCAATACTCTACTCTTGTACATGTAAACAACTTCTCGTCTAAGGCTTCACCTCTCCCTCATAACACTTAAACATAAGTCAGACTAACTACGTTGATCACTAGAAGATAAATAAACATCAGGTCACACGACGAACATTCGCAGGCTTATAGTAAGCTTCCAGTGTATGCCAAAATTGCACCGTCTAAATGGCCAGTAACCTAGAAAAGCTAACTACGTTGATCACTGAGAGATTAACGACCATCATCACAACCTTTTAGCTCATGCACTAAGCAATACTCTGCATTAGTAAATAAGCTTGTCACCTTCTTCTCGTCGGTTCATTCCTAATAAGCAAAGCTTAAACAAAATATCCTAGACTACGAGTAGTCCCTAATTTTTCTCAGATCGAGCGGGCGGGCGCGCGCGAAGCGCGTGGAAATATCCTCGCGCGAGAAGACGCGACGCGAAGAAGAGGCGCGAAAAATAAGGGACTACCGACATAGGGCCAGCGTTTGACCCTTCACGACCGAGTGATTTTTGGGTGTCAATTTCATATCGTCTATCTTGCTGTCATTTGCGCTTGTCATTGATGAACTGCGGGAGATGTTTATCACAGACCAGGGGACGAAGGAATGCGCTTTTCTTCGTGGATGTTTCGCTGGAAGCCATCTCAAAATGGCTGAGACGTCTAAAAAAGCGATAGGAATTAGGCCTCAGAAAAAGCCTAGCATCAACGATTTCTGCCGTGTTTGTGGCTGCAACTTCAACACTTTTTACGGAGATTTAAGCGAAGGATTTCAACCGAAAATATTTTCGAAATTCCAAAACGGGCAGAGTCGAGAAATCTCTCTTCGCCGATTTCCTGAATCAACTGGGGTTTCCTTGTGAACAATCTGCTTCATTTTCTTCCCGTGTGTGTGCCAAATGTGGCACAAAAATAAGGAATGCCGTGGAACTGATCCGTTTCCTTCGAGGAAATCTCCCTAACCAAGGTCCACAACCTGGTTGTGCTGAGAACGTTCGCGAGAACGTCTCGACCAGCAAAGAGCGCCTCCAGTGCTTCGATTTATTTTGGTTTTAACGCATCTATTTTTGGCAGCTGATCGATACAAGCCTGTAATCGATCAGCCTAAATCCTTGAGTGTTGACATCGGCTTGCGCGTATTGACAGATTGTTGACAGATCTCCAAGAAAGAACCAATCAGAATTTTGCGTTGTGAGAGCAACGCATAATTCAAACGCTGGCCCTATGTCGGTAGTCCCTCATTTTTCGCGCCTCTTCGTATCGCGTCTTCTCGCGCGAGGATATTTCCACGCGCTTCGCGCGCGCCCGCCCACTCGATCTGAGAAAAATTAGGGACTACTCGTAGTCTAAAAATATCCTCGTACCCTAGACAAAAAAAAACAGGCCGACTCTGGGACCTTAAGTCGCCTTAAGTCGCCTTTACAGCAGATTTCAGTGCTGTGTGTAGACCCCGGGTTTTTTCGAACATGATTCGCCCGCTATGATTCGCCCGTCATGATTCGACCGAGAGGTTACCAAGCAGTAAGACGAACGATGAAAGTTTTGCACGAAGACCCACGGTGGCGGGTGATTTTTCATCAATATTTGTACGGAAGTTCTATAAAGGAAACAGCTAGTTGTCTTTTTACAAGTACAGCTTTGTATCAAGTATTCGCAGGTTGTATGGGTAGCGTAGCGAGGTAAACCGGCAAAGAAGAAGAGAAAGGCAAAGAATCTTGTCTAGTAAGCTTATAAAGATTATGCGGAAGTTTGAACATGTTGAATGTTTTCGTATTTTATATCGAGTGACATATACAAGTTGTTGAAAGTCAAACATTTCTTTATCTGATACATGAATAAATAGAGAAAACAAAATTCTGGAGGCAATGATAAGGAGTATAAAGCCGGAACTGTTTATAGACGAGTATCATGACTGGTTTCACACAGTTACTTACACGGGTTAGTATTGCAACTGATTGCAACTATGTGCAGGTCGATACTACGCCTTGGATTTACGATTTACGTATGAAAAGGTAGGTCTTATCTCAATGAGTTTTCCATGTTTTGCATGTAGGAAAGTTTGCAGCCAGTACATAGAACTCCTATGGTCAGGAGAAAAGCATTCTTGACTTCTTGACGGCTGTACGTAACAGCGGTTTCGGTAGTTCGCTATTGTTATTGTAAGTTCCTTCAGAAATTAACGTTTGATATCCAGTCATAAAGAATATTTAAAATTTTCTCTGACACATTACATATTTTGTGAGGCCATTCAGAAGGATATCTTGGTCCTTGCGGCTTGCAAATCTGATCGATGCGATTGTAAATTGACCTAAATTAACAATAACAATACTGAGCGAACTACCGAAACAGCTGTCAAGTACAGCTGTCAAGAAGTCGAGAATGCTTTTCTCAACTAAACCATTGGAGTTCTATGTAACCGCAAACTTTCCTACATGCAAAACACGGAAAATTCATTGAGATAAGACCTATCTTTTCATACGTAAATCGTAAATCCAAGGCGTAGTATCGACCTGCACATAGTTGCAATCAGTTGCAATACTAACCCGTGTAACTGCGTGAAACCAGTCTTGATACTCGTCTATAAACAGTTCCGGCTTACTCCTTATCATTGCCTCCAGAATTTTGTTTTCTCTATCTATTCAAGTATCAGATAAAGAAAATTAATGTTTGACTTTCAACAACTTGTACATGTCACTCGATATAAAATACGATAAACATTCGACATGTTCAAACTTCCGCATAAACTTTATAAGCTTACTAGACAAGATTCTTTGCCTTCCTCTTCTTCTTTGCCGGTTTACCTCGCTACGCTACCCATACAACCTGCGAATATTTGATACAAAGCTGCACTTGTAATTCCGTACAAATATTGATGAAAAATCACCCGCCACCATCATTTTTCTCAAAAAATAGAAAAAGCAAATTTTATTCAATTAGATAGTGTTTAGTCATTTTAAAATTAAAAGAAAAAAATATTAAATTAGAAAAAGGTCAACAAAAATGCAATATTTTTTCATTTTCCTAATATGGAGTTGAATCCAAAAATTCGAAAATATTGTTCATGGTTAAAAAGCGATTTTTGTCAATTTTCCCTTTTCTATTATTTTGAGCCAAGTCATAAAAATGAAAAAAATGAATATTCTTGGAGTAATTTCCCATTTTTCTATTTTTCCATTTTTGGAGTTAAATTAGAAAAATGGAAAAATGAAATATACTTCGCGTAATTTTCCATTTTTTTATTTTTCCATTTTTTGACTAAAATTAGAAAAACAGAAAAATGAAATTTGATACTTGGCGTAATTTTCTAATTTTCCATTTTTTTACTTAAATTAGAAAAATGGAAATTGCGCGTAGCTCTATGTATTTTTTTCATTTTTCATTTTTTGACGGCAAAATGGAGAAACTCCATCTGATTAATACGGTGGCCCATAAGTGTCACGGCAAAACGAAAAAACGCCAACCCACGGCAACACAACGCCAATCCACGGCAGAACAACGCAAACTCACGGCAGAACAACGTACGAAAGTTTAATTTGTCACGGCGGAAGTGAAATACCACGGCGGAAGTTCATTGACATAAAGACCATAATATTGTTACGGACTTACGGCTGCTTACTTTAAAACAAGACACGGAGAATGGTAAAACGGTGAACGGGGAACGGGGAATGCGAACGGAGAATCTTTAAAACAGGCAATCTCTTCTCCTAATGTAATAGCTTCTTGGAAGCTGCAGTACTTTCTGACGAAATTCGAACAAGAAAAATATTATATCGGTGATCAAAATCGCATCGTATATTACGGAGGATGGCAAAAGCCTGACGTACAGGCCTGAAACCAACATGACCTCGCTTGAGGGAACAGCCTGAACACAGTCGAAGGCTTGAAAGTCCTACTCATAATACAAAAATTATTTCAATTATTGCCTGTTAGTAGTATATATAAGGGGGGGAGGGGGTACTGGCACACTTCCCCATCCCCGGCGGGCCCCCCAGCCATTGCTCAGCCACATTGCTGAGCAATAGCCTAAAGCGAAACGGCCCCCAGGGACGGTCAACCCTCTCGCCGGCCCCACCCCAACCCCAGTCCCTGCCCTGCTGCCCGAACACCCATTTAGAGAAACTTGGGCCATGGGGTATATCCGCCCTGCAACATGGCAGATATGAATGACCTCATAGAAGAGAGGCCCGTAGAGTATCAAGAGCTCGAGCCCCCAGCCCTGCACACCCCAGTCCCCAGCAGTGAGCCCCTACCCACTCCAAGGGGGCAATCCGCGTGTGATCTTACCGAAGCAATCCAAGCTAAAATCCGTGAGCGCGTTGCCATGGGATGGAAAGCAATAAATGCACATATTCGCGCCGCCCCTGTATATGCATGTTGGAAACGAATAGTCCGTGCATATGCATGCACATTGCGCCCCATGCATCGGCCTGAAGTGTGCCTGGGGCGGCAAATGTGGGTAAACGGGCAGGTATTCACTTATCAGGTAAAAAAGGTAAAGTCTTCTCCAGCCTAGTGGCCCACAACTGCCGGAGCTTATCCCGGTTTCTGTAGCATGAAGCGACTAGGAGTATCGCTACTCCCCTGGATGGGATGCTAGTCCATCGCAGGCTACCCCCCAGTATTTTGTCGCCGGTACCCATATATACTCCTGGGTGAAGAGAGGCACTATGAGAGTAAATTGTCTTGCCCAATAATACAACACAGTCACCCGGCCTGGGCTCAAACCCGGACCGCTCGGACCAGATCTAGAGTCCAGCGCGCTAACCGGCATTAGACCACCGCGTCTCCCAGTACACTTATCAGGCCTTTCTATAATTGGGTGCTCGGTTATCCGAGCAGGGGGTAGGGCTGGGCACGGCCTTGCCAGAACCTGTCTTGCAAGGGACAACCGCCACAGACTATTCCGGTGGCTTCCGCTTCAACGGTGTTGTCTCCACTAGCTGTAGCCGGCGGTGATAGCGGGGACCGTGGTTGCCGCGTCCGCCGTTCCAGCAGGGGCTGTCTGCCCGCCTTCGAAGAGCATGTCTCAGCTGAAACAGCAAGACTCTAATAGGATGTCATAAGGGTACCGGAGGCTTAACACGAGGAGAGAGTACTTCTGTAATTTCAGGTTTGATAGGAGTTCTCTCCCCACTTGGCAGTCGCGGAAAGCTCTCCAGCGTAACTTTCGAATATAGCCTTCATGTCTTTTGAAGAGGGCGTGTAGAACAACACAATCGCAGCGATCAGTTTTCTCGAACCTACAGGACCGCGTAACCACGCAAGCACAAAAAGTGAGACATAAGACGAACCTGCCACGCCTAGCTCCGGCGGGCGCTAACGCTAGTAGAGCCCAGGACGGGAAAGGGGTCCCTGGGGTGGGGCGCAGGCCTGCGACCTCGAAGTCGCCGCAGTTCTTGCTAGCCTGGGGCCTCCAAGTAGCTACGGTTCCCGCTGGCCTGAGCTGGGCATCGCACGATCGCTCACTCACTCTCTCATCCTCGTCATCCAAAGTGGTCAAGGCGCAGGGACCACGTATTCCTCGTCACAGAGGGCAAAATTTTCCACGTCGTGCCAAGCGCCTACTCTGTGTAGCATGCAACACATTTGCCGCCCCAGGCACACTCCAGGCCGGGGCACAATGTGCGTACATATGCACTGACGATTCGCTCCCACCATGCACATACAGGGGCAGCCCGTATTTTTGCATTTATTGCTTTTCATCTCATGGCAACGCGCTCACAAATTTTAATTTTGCTTGGATTACTTACACGCGGATTGCCCCCCTGGACTGGGGGGGGGGGGGGTATTATTATTACATGCAGGGCTGGGGGCTCGAGCTCTTGATACTTTACGGCCCTCTCTTCTATGAGGTCATCCATATTTGCCATGCTGCAGGGCGGATATACCCCATGGCCCACGGTTCTATAAATGGGTGTTCGGGCAGCAGGGCAGGGACTGGGGTTGGGGCAAGAGAGGACCGGCCCCGGCGAGGCCATGTTGGTTTCAGGCCTGTACGTCAGGCTTTTGCCATCCTCCGTAATATACGATGCGATTTTGATCACCGATATAATATTTTTCTTGGTCGAATTTCGTCAGAGAGTACTGCAGCTTCCAAGAAGCTATTACATTAGGAGAAGAGATTGCCTGTTTTAAAGATTCTCCGTTCGCATTCCCCGTTCCCCGTTCACCGTTTTACCATTCCCTGTGTCTTGTTTTAAAGCAAGCAGCCGTAAGTCCGTAACAATATTATGGTCTTTATGTCAATGAACTTCCGCCGTGGTATTTCACTTCCGCCGTGACAAATTAAACTTTCGTACGTTGTTCTGCCGTGAGTTTGCGTTGTTCTGCCGTGGATTGGCGTTGTTCTTCCGTGAGTTGGCGTTGTGTTGCCGTGGGTTGGCGTTTTTCGTTTTGCCGTGACACTTATGGGCCACCGTATTAATCAGATGGAGTTTCTCCATTTGCCGTCAAAAAATGAAAAATGAAAAAAATACATAGAGCTACGCGCAATTTCCATTTTTCTAATTTAAGTAAAAAAATGGAAAATAGAAAAATGGAAAAGTATATTTCATTTTTCCATTTTTCTAATTTAACTCCAAAAATGGAAAAATAGAAAAATAAAAAATTACGCGAAGTATATTTCATTTTTCCATTTTTCTAATTTAACTAAAAAAATGGAAAAATAGAAAAATGGAAAATTACTCCAAGAATATTCCTTTTTTTTCATTTTTATTACTTGGCTCAAAATAATAGAAAACGGAAAATTGACAAAAATCGCTTTTTAACCATAAAAAATCTTTTTGAATGTTTGGATTCAACTCCATTTTAGACAAATGAAAAAATATTGCATTTTTGGTGACCTTTTTCTAATTTAATATTTTCCTTTTAATTTTAAAATGACTAAATACTGTCTAGTTGAATAAAATTTGCTTTTCCTATTTTTTGAGAAAAATGAAAAATTGGATTGGCCGGACCGTGCACGGACCGTGGGTCTTCGTGCAAAACTTTCATCGTTCGTCTTACTGCCTGGCAACCTCTCGGTCGAATCATGACGGGCGAATCATAGCGGGCGAATCATGTTCGAAAAACCCGAGGTCTACACATAGCACTGAAATCTGCTGTAAAAGTCGCCTAAAGTCGCCTTAAGGTGACTCCCTAGAGTATTTACAAATGACCTATACTAACTGACATGAGTTAGAAAGGAAACCCCAGTTATTTTGCCTTTGATGTTTCGTTCCCGATATTTACCAGTAAGGAAACTGATATAATTACAGTTATTTACAGGTTGTTACTTTTTTCGTAGAGGCCGTTACCATGGCAACACAGCATATAAAGAATGGCACATTTTTGCTATATTCTATCTTTATTCCTTATTTTTTTAGTTTCCTTCGGTGAAATTTCTTTAACTTTTGCCATCTTATGAAACTGAGTTTGCCTGGCATTTTGGAGAGAAAAACCTTGTGGTTTTTCAGACGACTTTGCCAATATTACCTCATTTGTTATTTTAAACAATAAAACTTACTTGCTCTGACAAATTTCTTCAAGAAACGGTCATGTGATAGGTAACGTTTCTGTCTTGAATTGTGCGAATTTTCACAAAAATTTACCGAAGGAAATGCGAGAAAATCCACGGTTAAATTTGAATTATTTGACCATGCTGACGTCATAAAAAATCGGAAAAACACGCGCGGTTCGAGGATTTTCCTTTGAGCGCGCGCAGATTACTAAAGCTTTCCTCAACAGCGCGCGCTCGGTCATAAAACTATAGGGAGTCACCTTAAGCTTTAGTAATCTGCGCGCGCTCAAAGGAAAATCCTCGAACCGCGCGTGTTTTTCTGATTTTTATGACGTCAGCATGGCCAAAAAAGTCAATATTAACCATGGATTTTCTCGCATTTCCTTCGGTAAATTTTTTGAAAACTCGCATAATGCAAGACAGAAACGCTACCTATACCATGACCGTTTCTTGAAGAAATTTGTCATAGCAAGTAAGTTTTATTGTTTAAAATAACAAATGAGGTAATATTGGCAAAATCGTCTGAAAAACCACAAGGTGTTTCCCCTCCAAAATGCAAGGCAAACTCAGTTTCATAAGATGGCAAAATGTAAAGAAATTGCACCGAAGGAAACTAAAAAAAATAAGGAATAAACATAAAATATAGCAAAAATGTGCCATTCTTTATATGCTATGTTGCCATGGCAACGGCCTCCACGAAAAAAAGTAACAACCTATAAATAACTGTAATTATATCAGTTTCCTTACTGTTAAATATCGGGAACGAAAAATCAAAGACAAAATAACTGGGGTTTCCTTTCGAACTCATGTCAGTTAGTGTAGGTCATTGGTAAATATTCTAGGGAGTCACCTTAAGTCGCTGTGTGTCGTGCAGTGCTATAAAGGCTTACGCGACTTTAAATGGCCCTAGAAGGATAAACATCACTATTTCTAGCAATATTTATTTGCCAAAAATATCCTTCTTAGGGGGTGATTACATGGCGAATTTCAGGGCTGAAATTTCAGCCCGGTTAGGGGGCTGGAATTTTGGTGCGATTACATGACGAATTTCAGCACGGGAAAAAATTTACCCCGGGCGCCAAATTTGAAATTGCGCGGGAAGAGTCGATGTTGCCATCTTGTTGCCATCTTGTTTAAAAACACAGCAGCAATTTTACATTACCCGGAAACTTATTTACATACCGGCTGCACGTGTATTTAAAAATAAAAGGACCATTATTATTCAATGACATGCAAATACATCGCCGGGCACACTACAAATTTAGCCAAAACACAATCACTGCACTGAAAATTCCACCCGGTTCTTCCAACTGGGCTGGAATTTTCAGACCGCGCTGAATTTCAGCTCGCGCTGAAACCTTGCCCATGTAATCGCTAACTTAATTTTAAGAGGATTTGTTTCAGAAGCCGGGCTGAAATCTCAGCCCCCCTAACCGGGCTGAAATTCGCCATGTAATCACCCCCTTAGTTGTCAACCCTGAGAAAATAGATCTCTCACTGCACGTTCATTTCATTCCCTGTGAGAGAGGCAGATGCCTGAGATTCAAACCGAATAATCCCATAAGGGTTTAGTGGAACTACCAAGATCTGGGTAGCCTTTGATTGGTTAAATACATAACAGTCATATGCGATCACTACCCAGATCTGTATATATAATATGTATTATCACCATGGAATTTTCAACTTGAATCTCAGAAATCTCTTGTGGATCTGGGTGGAAACCATCAGTCATTGTGCAAAGGAATAACTGATATCATTATCGAAATCCAGTCTACACAGTAGAAATAACATATAAAACAAGTACAACTTTCCCACAATAACTGTATTCTGTGGTCTTCATTCATACACTTCATATGCAATATGGTCCAAAATCTAGATTTTTGATATGAAAAAAACGGTAGTTTACAGTGAAAACATGTACAAGCGTTGATAATTCACTGAGCCGAAAAGTTAAATATAAAATCATGAGTGTCATGTTGTATTTATGTTGACATTTTAGCCAAGTTATTTTAACACAACACCTCATTATGCATGCATTATGCAGGGAACTTGGCAATTTAAAATAAACTGAAATCGATATTAATATTCGATTAGGTGTATTAGTACTTACTCCACTTCATTTCTGATACTCTTCTTAATATTTCCTTGTTGGTAGTTACTTGAAATTGTTGTAGATGTCAATGCCCGTGCGTCGTGCCCACCAGAGCCGCCATCAGCCGCCATGTTTAATTTGAACTCGGGGGTCTGGGGACCAGTTCCCGCGAGCACTTGATCAGCGGATTTAACATACAAATCCAATATGGCGGACAAAAAGTCTTAGTTCAGCACATTGACTTGCCTTTGGATTTTTTAGTGAAAAAAACTCTACGTTGGTCTTACTTTACTCTTGAATGGTGTCAATTTTTTTACGGGACTTTGTAACAGATCAAGAAATCCTCAAAATATGCCTTGATGTTCCCATGGAAGTTGAAGGTAATTCCAAATTTGAAGATATTTTTTGAACATTTTTAATATCTGATTCATCAAGTACATAATTGTTATTTCATTGCTATTAAATTGAGTTTTTGACCAGCATAATCTAAACAGATGTGCTTTCAGAATTTGTGCGAAATGCTGAAATGTGAATCATTAACCCTATTCTGCCTGGGCTTTTTTTTCGTACCTGAGCCTGGGGGGGGGGAGGGGCAGATAGTGCCCCCCCCCCCCCCCCTATGTATCTCGAAAAGTATTGACGCTATGAAAATGAAACTTACATGGTGTGTTAAGTATCCGAAAATCTTTATTTTAGTGGCAATCACGTGTCAATTATGACGCCATACACGCCATAATGACGTCATACGTTAAAAAAATCCGCCATCTTCGATCCTAAATCTTGGATTTCTAAATTGTTCAGAAATGTCAGAACTTCTCCAAATTTGTTTTCAAAAAATCAAGAAAAATATAAATATGCTAAAACGGCAAAGATTTTGGAAAGGTTTCATCGTAAAAAGCAAAAATGTTATGAAAACTGAAAATTAAGCTAAAAAAAAAAACAAATTTGGGTAAAACGATCTGTATCTCGAAAGTTATTTGTGCTATAAAAATGAAACTTATGTGGTGTATAAAGCATTCAAACGTGTTTATTTTAGTGACAATCACGAATCAATTGTGATATCCTATCATGCCAAAATAACGTCATACTTTAAAAATGTCCGCCATCTTGGATCTGCCATCTTGGATTTTTCAATTGTTCAGAAATGTCAGAAAAGCACCAAATATGATTTGAAAACATCGAAAACAATATAAGGATGCAACAATTGCAAAGTTTTTGGAGGAAACTATTCGTAGAAAGCGGAAATCTCATGAAAACTGAAAATTAAGCTGAAAATACCAATTTGGCTAAAATGGCCTATCAAAACTTGGTTGCCATGGAAACACCAAGTCACGTGATCACAATATTGACACACCAAAATGTTCCCAGATAATTTTTAGGAAAAGTCATAAAGTTTCGCTATGATTGCTTGAATGCTCTTTATGTACGATAAATTTGAAGTCAGCGCGGGCACTTTCTGCCCCCCCCCCCCCCCCTCCAGGCAGGATAGGGTTAACGCCTTTCATATTATATGATGTCAGAAAGGTGAATTTGAATGTTTTATTTCAATTCATTTTCAATTTATATTTCTTTCAATTCACAGTTTTTGTTTTTAAATAATTCGTTTTAGATACATGTATCTTCTGTAAATATTGTGATTCTTCATAATTATGTTTGTTTTGATTGTTATTGCAAAGATCGTAATAATTGAGTTTACATGTAATGAGAAACAATCAATTAATATGCTATTTGACTGATTTTATTGAGATCGCTATTATTCATCTACTCCATTGAGACACTGCTCAGCAGAATTGTGACTGATTTAAGGTTATTTATTGATATCAATAAATAGGGTGATTTCACTTTAATCCTTCGTATATGTTTATTTTTGTTGGTCTCCTGGGCCGGTTGTTCGAAAGCTAATTAACGTCAATCCTAGATTAAAAGTCAATCGTTCTTTGTCTTTTAATCCAGGATTAGTGTTAATCGGCTTTCGAACAATCCAGCCCTGAACTAAAAATCCAGTGTAGTGTAAATGGGCTGATATGAAATTATACACAGTAATGCTAGCAAGTTCAGGAGATCATCAAGCCGTTATAAGGGTGGTCATGGTGATGTAAATCTCTTTATAATGTTATTATAACATTATTATTATTATTAAAATTATAATTATAATAATTATTTATTAATAATTATTTTATTATAATTATTAAGATGCATAAAATGCATGAAATCACCAAAAGTGGCCTAAAGTGGCCTAAAGTCGCCTAAAATCGCCCAAAGTCGCTCTGATTTGCCATTAAGTCGCATCAGAAGCTTATCACCTAGAAGCGTATAAGTTCGATTCAATGCATGGGTTTTTCCCGACAAATCAAAATTAACTTCCTTATATGGAATGGCAGATGCGGTTTAACGCGCGTGTTCGCGCGCGGGATCTTTTCCGGGAATATTTTTATTCGTCGAGGCGCGTAAAAGTGCGTACTGCGTAGTCGATTTTCGGGGAATCTTGCCTGCAATTCTGAGAATCAGCCACCTTTAATAAAGTATACACACTCATTACATATCTTTTCTAGCAAAAAAATCAAACATCAACACCACAGTTTAAAAAGCAAGTGTTTTATTGTGTACTACAACTTCATGATACGATATTTTCTAGCCACAAAATTTCGAAAAATTACGAGTGGAAAATTCGCTTGCCGCAAGACAAATTTAAAGCGACAAGCTCACTAAATACGGCTAAATAAAATACAAATCGGTAAAACGTTAATATTAGTATAGGTTAATCAACTTTTTAAAGTGTTAAAGGTGGTTTTCGGGTCTGAAGAACTGCTCTCAAAGCGCAACGGCAAATGCATGGAAAATGCAATTTCTTCCCGCGTGATCGACAACAATCTCTCAAAAACTTAGCACAAAAACATTGTACAAACGTTACCCACGAGAAAAAAAACCCACATTTTTGGATAAGGAAAGCTATCTGGTTTTTCTGAAGCGATACTGTCGATAGTTTGATCGAAATAACGGTGTTTTCTTGTTGGGAAAAGTCTTAAAGCTACTGGAAGCGGTTGTTTTGAAATTAATAACTCAGTTTGACAGCGAAAGAAAGCTTTGCGAACACAAATCCTCAGCTACAAGCTCGTGAAATAAATGAATCATCGACTTATACAATTCAGTTGTACACTAACTAGACAGGTTAAACAACCCATTTCAAGCTTAAAGAGGTTGTCGGCTCTCAAACCTTGCTCTTTATATATAAACCAAACTTGTAAACAACAATAATATTATCATCCGCGCGTTAGATCGATCTAGAACTCGTTAAAAACACAACGACACCTTTTTACAAATTCGTTTGCAGTGAAATACTCCACATTTTTAGGTAACTGAATAGCTTTCTATTTTGTTAAAGCGATACAGTCGCTACGTTGACTGTAAGTTTTAAAATTATCTTTCTCAGAAAAAATCTACAAGAGAACTTGAAAACAACCACAATTTACCTATACCGCACGCTATTTCCGTCGACAAACACGCTAATTATATAAGTAAACACCAAAACATATTTACAAAAATACTCATAATTTTCGGATAAAGGAGTAGTTTTCTTCTTTCCTCGATTGATACTGCCGTTATTTTGACTATAATAATGTCCTCTTGCTCAAAAAATCTGCAAAAAGATTTACTTGCGGTTCTTTGAAATCAACAACTGTTGACAGCGATAAAAAACATAACACAAGATCCTTACCCGGCGATGGCATTTCCTCTACTGTATCTCACATATCCCGACTAGCTGGCTAGCTCCTCAACTCGTACCACATGCGGGTCTTTTTCTTTCCGAAAATATAAAATCAAAGAAATCCTGAAGCACAGCGTATTTAGCTTATCCATCGAAAAAATTGTCACTTTGGCTATTCACAACAAGCTATTGCATGCATTTCACCGATTCAAACTCATTGAGGACAAGTCGAAATAAACCTTCAAGGTTTCTGTCAACTCACCGGGAACTCTTCCAAATAATACTTTAACACTTAGCGCTTTCCCAGCATTACAAATGTCCTAATATTTTCTTCGGGTGAAAATTTTCCTCGCGAAGCAGCCATTACAGATGTAGTTCTCGCGAGAAGCGCGAAAATCCTAGTTTCCATCTAAGGGCAAAATTGATTCAGCGATTCTGATTGGTCGGGAAAAAACCCACGCATTGTTCCAAACATATAAAGAGAAGTTACACGCTTCCAGGTGATAAGCTTCTGGTCGCATTAAATCGCCTAAAGTTACGGCGCACTTCCTGAATTAGCATTGTTAACTAGAAAAGTTCTTCCCAGAAATTATCTTCCTCGCACACATCCCCTTTTATCAACTGATAGTATTTACCATTTTATTTCAGAAAACATCAATAACAACCTCTGAAGCCTTTACGTTTTCCTGATTGAAAGACACGGTCCTCCTAAATGCCTTGGGAAATTAATAACGCAGCAAACATAACTTATGCCAACGACACTGAAAGACAACCAGCTTCGTGACAAAAGCTTCAACAATTTGCCTCAAACGTGACCCTATACTCGTTTAATCATAAAAGATACACCGTCGGAAAGAAAATAAAAGCATTTCAACTCTAAACAAAGTTGTCTTTAATATTAATTTTCAAACGCAATTCCAATAAACATGTACAATTTTCGTTTTAAGAATATTTCGCAGCTAACACAACTGCTACTGAATATGAGAAAGATATTATTCTGTCAGTGACACAAGTAGTCTGAAGTGTCAGCCGTCTCCTCGCTCTAACCCCCCCGTGGGCAGGCGAGAAGAACGTCTGAAGGCCGAGCGTTATAATGTCGTCCGGTGACGTCACGCTCTAATTTATGACAATGTTGCATTTTAAAATTTCATTGAAAACACGTTTGTATATTATACACACATCGCGGCTTGCCAGGTACAAATTCCCATACGCGATATGCCTGGATATGGTTTTATTCTCGTTCTTTCACCCGCAATCGATGAGATATAAAGCTTAGGAATCGGTCCATGGAACGCGGAGTGAAATAAGAAGGGGAAATTATGAAGACATTACACGACTTACACATGATGACGGACAAACGCTAGATCAGATGCTCTTGCAGATAAACACAGTGGACGGCCGCGGTAAGACTTAACTGAGTTATTTGGCTTGCCTTGACCTTGAAATAGTTCGACTTTGAGAAAATGTACATGTCATTCCTTTAGTGATATACATCAAGCTTGAGAAAACCGAAGAAAAAATATTTTTAACACACCGGGAAACCGGATACATCACTTCTGAGTTCGGCGTACGTGCTTATTACAATTTTCCTCGCACCACGTTCACACCTCCCGCCGGCATACTTTGACAGCTTTTGCCTTTTGTGACCAATAAGTAATGGTCATCTATATTATCGGGAACCAATTAGATAGGAAACCAATCAAAATCTACCTACCATTTCCGCAAGAGTACGTGACGTCACCGGACGACATTATAACGCTCGGCCTTCAGACGTTCTTCTCGCCTGCCCACGGGGGGGTTAGAGCGAGGAGACGGCTGACACTTCAGACTATGACACAAGCTACTCGGAAAAAATTCCGAGTTCCCCCAACAGGAGTCGAACCTATGACCTTCCGCTCACCGGTCGGACGCTCTACCACTGAGCTACAGGAGACTCGTGGGAGCTAAGGCCATATAACTAGGTTCAAATGTGACAAACATCCCGCATACTACTAGGACTAGATTTTTCGATGAATGAGAATTTGTGGAAAGAAATGATGATATATTTTAAGCTTGGTAGAAATATGAGAAAATAGTTTGGCCAAAACAATCCATGAAGCGAAAGTCCCTTTCTTGAACAATTGTGAAGTCATCAACCTAAAAATAGAACAATACAATACATTTCAGAAATTCAAAGAATTGTTACAAAAATGTTTTACACAGGAATGTTACAAAGAATGCTTCGACGCCGGCATTAATGGCTACTTGCGCAAGCGCAGTAGCCATAAAAATGAGCGTTACATTGGAAATTACAATATACTCACCACAGGATATCGTAATTTTGGACAATTTAATTGGTTCCCTACTCAAGGCATATGAGGCAATGTACCATTACTACCTTATTTGGAAATCCCGCTAATTACGATAAATATCCCATTTGTCCGCTGTTTTTTCCTTCCGTTCTTTCCCCAGTAATTTTTAATTGCAATATCCTGTGGTGAGTATATTATAAAACAATTAATCCAATGTTTGATTTATTGTTGCGTTCATTTTCAATTTAATACTTTGATAGAGATTTGAACGTCGTATTATAGTCCGGTACAAGAAGTTTACCATTAACCAAAATACTATTTAATTATAGGTTCCTGTCCGATATCCGATTGCAACATCTCCCTCGAGAGATTTTTAGCAACAATAAAAATCTCTACCGTCTGTAAGTTTTTGAATGATTTTTTTTTTTATTTCTCGCTTTAATACATGTATACACACACGATCTCTCTCTAGTTGCTAGTTAATAATAAAGTGAAGCTACTGACCCAGTTCAGTTTCTGTGTATGTATACTGGGAAACTGGGGAAGGCCACTGCTATTGTCATCAATATTTCTACTTATATTTTAGCTTGATGAAAACTACTGTCCCTAAAACCAATATTGAAGTTAAATGATTCAAAACGTGCTCTTTCTTAATTCAATATATGCATGCGGTCCATATTATTATGAAATTTATGAACCAGTTTAGCTCGTTAAGGACATAACATTGTAAAACACTGAAGTGAACTGGGTAAGACTATTTTCACCTGAAAAATCTCCTTTGGCTGTATAGCTTATCTAAAATAGTTGTTAGCTTTTGATCGTGTGCCTGAATCTTGACCAGTGCGTAATCACTTACCAATCAGAAAGCTGTTAAATATCTGAAACAACATCGCGTGAAAATTAAAGAGAAACAAGGTTCATGTGCTCAGGATTTCGAAAATAATAGTCGTTTGGTTTCGGGCCGCCTTGATTTTTTTGTAGAGCGCTTCAAAATCACCCCATTTTGACACTAGGCCGCCGCCATCTTGGAAGCTACGAATGGAATCAAGGCTATGACGTTGAATTAGTCAAGGATATGTGTGGCGTCACATGTTCGTACAACAAACAAACTCGCATTTGCGATCGACGCGAAAGAAGATTTATGTGAGAAATAATAAAGTATGGTCCTGCACTGTTCACTGTCTTGCCGTTGGCTGTTATAATACCTGCAGAAACACGAAAGGTTGGGGTAAGCTTTCTGACGATGTAAAACGTATTTTAAGAGAACGTGCATGGCGCGAGGGAAATTTACCGAAACCCTGACAGGCAACAACTGTTTTGTGTGCTCGGATTACGTAACCCTTTACCGCCGATGACTACGAGCGAGATCTTCAGGTATGTAAATATATTTATATTTTTTTTTCAATTATATTTGGCTCCTTCATGAAAAACAGTGTTCCGTAACCCTTTCATTAAGCTCCGATCGACGGCCTATCGAAACCAACAACTTTCGCATTGGCCCAGCTTGCCAACTACTGTATCAACATTACACAGCGCCGTGCCCGTGAGTCGAGATTCTATACATGTAGTATGCCCAAGCTCGGAGAATTCGTCCACTACAAAACCAAAACATTATTCAGAATCGCTTGCATTTCTGAACAAAGATCGACTTTTCTTAGAAGAATTAAATGAGATATTTCATTGAAATTCTATGAGAATTTCAGACTGCCGGGTATCTAGTTTTTTTAAACACTTCCTGGCTGCCGGGTGACACAGCGTAAACTGTAGCTGTTTTGTTTGTCAAATATAATTCTTTTATTTTCCTTTTAAAATTCGCATAGAACTTTGCAGTTATTTAAAACACCGAAGACCCTGAAATTTAGACCCCTATTCTTTCAATAAACTTTTGAATGGTTTCTAAGGTTCGAAAACTGAAAAATATAGCAACAAATTAGCGCGCGCAACACCGCATAAATACAGCGCTATTTTACCAGTTTATTAAAATGTGTCATCATGAAAAATCCCGACTTGCTTTCTATTCTGCCTTATAGGCAGTATAAATGTTGCAATCTTCACATGTCTTCAAGCATTTTACCGACGAAGCAAAGAGCTACTATTTTATGCTCTCGACTGATTGCGTGCAAAAATGTAATCTATTTGCCCTTTTCACGGTTAACTTGCGATATTTGCATAACAATACACTTGAACATAGAAGCGAGGCAATTTCGGGAACAAGCTGCAAAACATCGTGTTTTTCTTGAGCTCCTTCAACTCTTTTAGTATAAAAACAGTTTTAAAATGTAGAAGAACTACAATTCTTTTAGTTTACGTTGTTTTTAGAAAAAATGAAAAACGACTTTTCTCTATTACTGAATAACGAGTAGACTCGCATAAGCAACAGGGAGATCGGATTACGATCTTTAAGACAAACTTTAACTAAAATAGTTGCATATTTAGTTCTTCTCCGTTTTAAAATTATTTTTATGCTAACATAGTTTAAGGAGCTCAAGAAAATCACGATGTTTTACAGCTTGTGCCCGAAATTGCCTCGCTTCTATGTTTAACTGTATTGTTATGCAAATATCTCAGGTTAACCGTGAAAAGGGCTATTACACAATTGTTTATCATGTTCAAAAGTAGATTATTCCAAAAATAAAAACTTTTCAATGAAAGTAGCATGTTCGTCAATAAAAAATAATCTCGCTTGAATCAAAAAATTAAATCAGAACCTCAGTTTAGTTTCAGCGATTGTTTGCAGGCGAAACTGCTTTCGGCTGGCCTGCGAATACAGCCGCCCGGAAGGTGGCTATATTCGCAGGCTAGCAGTTTCGGCTCGACGCGAAAAGTACCAAATTATAAACCCGGGCTCGTTATATAAAGGATTCCTAATATTCTTACTAAACTCCAAAAACAACAGCATTAAAAATCAAGAACAACAACAGCATTAACAATCGACATTATATCACCTTAATTTGCATCACAACTTCTACATATTTATGGGGGAATTTTTCCAGTCGATCGCTGCGTACTTGGCGAAGGCAGACGACTGCGGTTCTGAAAAAGTCGGCTAGTAAACACACCGGTCAAAACGATTCGTGATCTGTATATTAAATGCATTTAAGCGGCGTTCCTGGAAATGGATGGAAACATTTGTCTATTTAATTAGCTTCTATTCATGTGCGTATTGTAATTGTGAACGGATATACAAACTGTTACGTGCACTTTCTACAGCTTTCTGTAAAGTTATTTCAGTCTGAATAAGCTGTTATTTTAAAAGTTTCAGATCCAGTCAGTTATCCAGAACATCCATCACCTAATAGCATATACTTTCTTGTCCCGTGGCCGGTGGTACAACTTGACAATACTGCATGTACATCACTCACGATTTCCAAGGCGCGACTGGCAATCAGCTCTTCGGATTCAGCTGTTTTCTGATTCAGTCTAAAGCAATAACAAGGTCAACGTCTTCCTCCAAGGAAGAGCCGTGTTGTGGCTCGAACATATTATGTAAAACGGGCGTATGGTTCCATCTGAATCTATCTGTAGCTCGAGAAATGTCTCGTTATCACTTTCTCTTTTCATCCAATCCGACTTCCGGTGCGCTCCTTGACTAATGCAACGTCATAGCCTCGATTCCATTCGTAGGTTCCAAGATAGTGGCGGGCTAGTGTCAAAAGGGGTGATTTACATGCCAGTAGGTACCGCGCGTCACCCAGCTCCAAATGCACTGGGAACGAGTATTATATAGCACTGATTAGCCCCGAGAATAGCGCTTCGGTTAGCCTACTATAGTACTGACAAGACCCGAGAATAGCGCCCCGGTTACCTATAGCACTGGTTAGCCCCGAGAATAGCGCCCCGGTTGGCCTACTATAGCACTGATTAGCCCCGAGAATGGTTAGCTCTTATATAATTGTAAGGATAACATATCTACTTAAAAAATTCCGAAAGCTGGTGGCCAGTCCCGGTGGTCATGTGGTCATGAGTATCGCTTCATATGCGATCGACACGGGTTCGACCCCAGCTATACACTCTTATTTCTCCTTTTTCTCTTTTTACTAAAAAAATGTCTCAAGTGTCTGGGTTACGCGCTCTCACTAAATGCATGTGGGTGATTTTGAAGCGCTCTGCAAAAAATTCAAGGCGGCCCGAAACCAAACGACTATTATTTTCGAAATCCTGAGCACATGGACTTTCATTTGAGGTAAACATTTTCTAGACCCTTGTTTCCTTTAAATTCATCAATCATTGCTGCAGACTGCTTTATTCTTTGTTTTCATCTGACGTCATCAAAATTCTAAAATCTAAACTGTTTAATCCTACAAGGCTATTCTTTTTATATCTTCTAGACATGGAAATCATTAATATCTGTGCAAAGTTTGGTATCGATCCAGTGATTCCTTTTGGAAATAAAGCTATTTCAAATTTGCGATGTCCCGGATGAACGTGTTAATGAACTGTCACAAAAAACGGATATTTTATATCATTTTAAAAATTTTAAGACGTGATAATAATTTAGAAGTGGTGTCTAAACAGATTTGAAGTGAAAGCTAATGATATTGATGGTAGAATATACTCTACTTCTTGTGCAATTTTATGGCGGCCATGTTGGTGCCCCAGAGAAGGGCACCAAGATGGCGGCTGCATACTAAACACTGTAATTTTCTGAAAATTAGTTTGGCAATAACTCGGTTATGAAAAACGCTACAAAGCTATAATTTGGACAAAACGTTTCTTTCTGCCAGTTCTTTTACCTGTTAATTTTCTGATGTTGTTCATGCAAGTAAACAGTTTTTGTAATGTTGATGAAAACCACCAATAGAGGGATTCATTCTTGGAACTTAACTTGAAATTATATACAGCAAATACATGTATATGAATCAAAATAAAATCACGGTGCATTTATATAATTGATATATTTGTGAATGATACAGGCGCTTAAACGACAACAATCTGAAGCGATTGAACAAAAGTCTGTTTCATGGCTTGACCCAGTTAGACGAACTGTAAGTCAATTATGTTTATGTTATGTTATATAATATATCCTATACTAGTTATAGAATCAAGTCCCTTAACAACAATTGATTATTTACATCAGATTTTCAAATGTTTGATTTACCATGTATATGGACTGAAACAGTCTTGTAATCTTATTTTCGACATATGAAATGAAATATAATAAATTATAAGCATAATTTTCACGGTATTCGCAAAATTTCTCATATTTGTTTAATTACTACTTCGCGATTTTTTTCCAACAGCTGCGCGGTGCTGCTACCAGCGACGCAGCTTACTCTTTTAAATCATGTCCTCTCTTCAAACATGTTTCAGCCACGGTTCCACATTTCATGTACCAAAATTAGCATTATTTTTTCATTACTATTAAGGCCCAGTTCAGACGCCGTACTTCACATGAGCCGAATCGAATTCGTATTTAGGCCGACCCAAATTAATTTAGACCGGCTGAATTGATTCAGACGCCGAGCTTAATTCAGCCGAACTTTATTTAATAGGGGAAAATTGCTGTTATATTGAAAAATACTTTAAAATAATTCATGCATTTGTTTCGGCTCATGTGAAGTTCGGCGTCTGAATCAAAGCCGGTCCACAGCCGTTATTTCCCGGCTGAGCCAGGCGGGAAGAACGGCTGAGCCGATCCGAATTGATTCAGCCGTTCCGAATTGATTCAGACACCGTACCTCACATGAACTTAATACATCGAATTCGATTCGGCTCATGTGAAGTACGGCGTCTGAACTGGGCCTTACTTCAACTTTGCAAGCGTGAAAGAAAATATAACCATCTAAACAAACAAATAGAGCGCAATTTCCAAATCCTGTGAAGTTTAGTCTATAAACAAACACTGCAGTGTACTCTGCTTTCTTTTATATTTGAATTGCTTGGATATCACACGAAATTTTAAAACTATGACCTAAAAGTTAACTAACTGGTAATACAACGTGACAAGCTTGATGAATGAATGAGAAGGAGGGCAAAATATCTTAGTTACAAAAAGCTTTGTACGTCTTTAAAAATTGGGCATACAATTGGTGGTTTGCAAGTGACGTCAGCTGGGGGTCATTAACAAAAGATTTCTAATTGGCTTCTATTGTTTGTACCCCCAACATGGCCGCCGCGTCTTTGTCATTTGAATCTCTCGGGATTGGTTGCAAACCAGCAATAACGAGGACAACAAATATATGTTGAGGCGACTTCAATGGAGACGCTTCTATATTGATTCAATGATATGCAACAAAAAATAATAGCGCGAGAGCAAATTTTTCATAGCACTTTAGAACACTACTTGCAGTTTGATTATATATATATATATAGTAGTGTGAGATGGGCAAGGTATTTTGGGATTTTTCTCACTTATGTGAAAGTATTTACCATTTGTGTTACAGTACATGCATTTAAACAAAAAATAATGAATGTCTCACCTACCTGATGTTTTTATCAAGTTAAACAATGACTGGTGTGACATGCACACGCGCGCACGTGCAGCTAAACAAAAGTATATATCTATCTATTGCTGGTTTGCAACCAATCCCGAGAGATTCAAATGGCAAAGACGCGGCGGCCATGTTGGGGGTACAAACAATATAAGCCAATTAGAAATATTTTGTTAATGACCCCCAGCTGACGTCACTTGCAAACCACCAATATATCTTTCTAAAGAAAACCTTTTTGAAAACGGGTGTATATATATATGTACCGTTTTTTTACACGACATATATATATATATATATATATATATATATATATTATATTATATATATATATATATATATATATATATATGTCGTGTAAAAAAACGGTACACAAAAAGTACCGTTTCTTTACAGGTTCAGTTGTAAAAAAACGGTCTGATAGTAATATCAAACTAAATCGTATGAAACTTACCACGCTTTATACCTGACTTTATAGTATCAATTTTATGCCTTGTATTCGATCCCAAATATTTAAGCTATTGTCATTGACCTTTCTTTTTTGGCTATGGACTCGTAAGGAAACGGTCCTAAAAGCTGTAACACGCGGGAAATTTTCAGTTCTAGCTTAAGCCAGCTGGCGGAAAAGTTAGTGTGTCTAGTTGTTTAATCAGTAACAATTTCGATCGTAGTGAGCTGTCCGAGTGTCATGGAAGTTTTTTCTGTGACACATATACGGCGGTCTTTATAGTAAACAGTCCGGAAGCAGGTAATATCGCAAGTCCGTGTATGCCGGACGAATTTGATTGGTTGTATGTAAACACGCGCTTCCATCCGCAGGAAGTAACATTTTCTCCTTTCTAAGGGCCTGCCGTTTATTGTTTTGAGATAGAGTAGTGAATCTTGGGCCAGCTTTTTATTTCAGTTGCTTCAAAACAAACAATTTAGTACTCAGATCCGTGACCCTAGCGAGTTGCCTTTATTGAGAAACCGTGACGGTCCGTTTTTTTTACGGCCTTGGAACTCGTAAAGAAATGGTCCGAGCGCTCTCTCTTGAAAAGTTTACAATAAATCGGTGTGAAACTTATTGTGATATTAACTTGGTTTAAAACAAACAATTTAATACGCAAATCCGTGACCCTAGCGAGTTGTCTTTTCTCCGAAACCGTCACGGTCCGTTTTTTTACGGCCTCGGGACTCGTAAAGAAACGGTCCTAGCGCTCTCTCAAGAAAAGTTTACAATAAATCGGTGTGAAACTTAGTGTGTTATTAATTTGATTTGCAACAAACAATTTAATATTTAAATCCGTGACCCTAGCGAGTTGTCTTTCTTGAGAAACCGTCACGGTCCGTTTTTTACGGCCTTGAAACTCGTAAAGAAACGGTACGAGGGCTCTCTCTTGAAAAGTTTACAATAAATCGGTGTGAAACTTAGTGTGATATTAATTTGCTTTGCAACAAACAATTCAATACCAATTCCGTGACCCTAGCGAGTTTTCTTTTTTGAGAAACCGTCACGGTCCGTTTTTTTACGGCCTTGAAACTCGTAAAGAAACGGTACGAGCGCTCTCTCTTGAAAAGTTTACAATAAATCGGTGTGAAACTTAGTGTGATATTAACTTGCTTTGCAACAAACAATTCAATAGGCAAATCCGTGACCCTAGCGAGTTGTCTTTTTTCAGAAACCGTCACGGTCCGTTTTTTTACGGCCTCGGAACTCGTAAAGAAACGGTCCGAGCGCTCTCTCATGAGAGTACTCTTGTGAAGAGTTGGCAAGAATGTTTCTACACCTGACGCAGAAACGAGGTCTCACAACAAATTCCACTCTAGAGGAAATAACAGATCTCATCGAGAACTCAACAACTGAAGGTTACAGAAAGGAGTGGAATGCAGGGCTCTGTGAGAAGGTTTTTAACTTGGCCAAAGAACACCTTGACACAAGGTTAATGACCGACTCTTTTGGTTTAATCGGTGACAAGGCAGACATCACGAACTTTACTAAGGACGATGTTACTAATGCGATAATAATGTTAAGCTAGTTAGAAATGCAAAGTAACAATTTTGCCCATCTAGAGGTAGTTACTTCTGCGCAATGAGAATTAACTACACATTATATCAGTAAATTGTATTCACATGCATTCTGTTTTCTTTTAGTCTTTTTTGTTATAAACTTTTTTAGATGTCAAGACTATACCAAGTGAAACACGAGAGAAAATGTGTTAAAGCATGGACATATTTTTAAGTGTAATCTTTAATAAGAACTAAAGGCTATTGTCAAAGAATAAAAGTCTACAATCATAAAGATTATACAATTATAATAGACCTGCAGTTAACAAAACCCTAATTAAATTGACCCGCTCATAAGAGCCGTAAAAATAAAACAGTCCGCTAAAATTAACCACCTCGTACGTTTATTTTGAATTTCAGAGCAGTGAATTATTACTGTTACAGAATCTAAACACCCAGTCAAATTTCAGACAATTTGGTAGGAAACTTTCTGACTTAGAGGTTCCGTACCGTTTTCTTACAAGTTCGTGCCGTAAAAAAACGGTCCGCGGGACTCCCTGAAAATTAATAACCTCGTTTGATTCAAATTAATGCACTGAAACATTGTTCTCATATCACATAAAACCTTCGCTAAGTTTCAGACCCATTGGCATGTAACTTTCCGACTTTGAGGTTCCGTACCGTTTTCTTACAAGTTCGTGGCGTAAAAAAACGGTCCGCATGACTCGCTGAAAATTAATAACCTCGTTTGATTCAAATTAATGCACTGAAACATTGTTCTCATTTCACATAAAACCTTCGCTAAGTTTCAGACCCATTGGTAAGAAAACGGTACGGAACCTCTAACCTCTTTGTTACAGCTTTTCGGACCGTTTCCTTACGAGTCAACAGCCCAAAAGAAAGGTCAATGACAATAGCTTAAATTTGTGATCGAATACAAGGCATAAAATTGATACTATAAAGTCAAGTATAAAGCGTGGTAAGTTTCATACGATTTAGTTTGATATTACTATCAGACCGTTTTTTTACAACTGAATCTGTAAAAAAACGTACTTTTTGTGTACCGTTTTTTACACGACATATATATATATATATATATCTACAAATTTGTATTTTCTTGTTACAGGTCTTACAGACATAACACCGAAACTACGCGTATAAGAGTTCCGTCCATATAGTTAATCACACAAGCGAATTTTCGGAAAAAGTACAAATAGTATATATCGTCGACGTTTTTGGTATAGCACTGCTCAGTACTCAGTGAAATTACTAGTCCATTCAATTCAAACCAATTTAAATTCATGGGACAGTCACAGGGACCAATTTTTGGTCCCTGTGACTTAGTTCAACCACTGAAGGGATCGACTTATCATAGGGACTAGTTTCTGGACTAGTCCCGGGGACAAATCAAGTCCTCTCATTTGTACCTACCTCAAGACTGCAAAAGGACGAGTGCTTTAAGTAATTTTGTATATTTTCACCATTTGTCGCGATTATATTAAGTTGGATCGACCCATATACACTGTACGGTACATGTTTTAGCGCCCTGCTAAATTAGCGATATGAAAATGCCGCGCTTGTTTGTTTTATGTTTTTACGTCTTCATCGATAAGTGTATATTAAGTTTCTTCTTTTTAAAAACATCAAGTTATTTTGGTTAAACTTAGATGGCTACAGGGAAACAAGTTCGATCGATTACCATCCACTGTATTTCAGAATTTGACCAAGCTGGATGAACTGTGAGTGACGTTTTTGAATAGCCTGCGTAGCGGCGGTCTTGTTAGTGCGCGAAGGCAAAATCGATTTTTGCCTTCGCACGCTAACAAGACCGCCGCTACGCAGGCTATTTTTGAAGTGAAATTCCTTTAAACAAATCTCGCTGTCGATGTCACTCTTTCTCTATTTCTCACTCTCACTCTGAGCCTGAGGGAAAGTTCTTACTTTTAAAGTGAAACTCGAATGCACTCGCCATTTCGCCACTTATTTTCGCCTGATGCCCTGATTTAGGGGCCGGATTACATGGCGAATTTCAGCCCGGCTGAAATTTCAGGCCTGTAAGGGGGTGGAATTTTGTTGCAATTACATGACGAATTTCAGCCCGGGCTGAGATATAAGCCCAGGCGTCAAATTTAAATTGCGCCGGAAGAGTTATCAGAGAATCAGGAGCAATTTTAATACCCGGCAACCTATTTAAATATCGGCTGATCGTTTGTAGAACGAGGCATATAATAAACAAAAGAATGCATTGATTTCTTATTAAATGACATGGAATAAGATTTATCGCCTTTATTCCACTGAAACCTTTTCTCCTTCGCAGTCGCCATCTTGTTTCATTGAAAACACAGGAGCGATTTTTAAAAAACCCGGCAACTTAGGGACTGTGCAATAATTATCAGGAGGGAGGGTTGGAAAATGGGCTTCATGTAGGAAAATTTAAGGAGTGAATTTAGGAGTGAATTTAGTTATTGCCCCCTCTAATCAGTCAGCAATTATGTACGACCCCCCCCCCCCCCCCTCCCCTCGCAGTACACACACACCTTTATACAAGTACCCTGCATTTTCTCTACACGCACCTGTGTAGTAGCTCCTACTACATGTTTAAGTGTTGTTCCGCGTCTGGAAAAAAATCAACTCCGTGGCAATTTCCAACAGAGCCATAGCAGAAGGAAAAGAGGCATGTGTTATTTTCAGGTCCCAGGAAGGGACATCCTTGCATCCTTGAAGAAAACGACTACGAACTAGGGATTCATGGGATAGCGAAACTTTATGTATCCATAACTGGACTGGAGTACATTGAAGAAGAATAATATATTCGGGTTCCCCTTTGTGGGCGAAAGTACTCTAGGCCTTTCGGGGCCCCACCTTATAAATAGGTCTGATTCGCCAATGTGATATGTACTTGAAGTAAAATTTTTAATCCCCCTCCTCTTTAGTGACTTATTTTGCTTGAAGCCCCCCCCCCCCCCCCCCCCCCCCCCCCCCCCATCCTTGCTTTCATTTTACATTATGTCCCCCCCCCCCTCTCTGGTTTTGAAACCTTCTCCATGTGATCGCCAACTTCATTTCAAGAGGGCTGAAATTCGCCATGTAATCGGCCCCTTAAAGAAAAAAAAAAGAGAAGAAAGAAAACCTAAAGAACCAGAATAGATTAGTGATATTTATTTCATATTTGCTTTGATTTTCCGTGATGTCCTTGGGTTTGCTAAATTTCATTATATCCTTTACCATTATAAGCTGCAGTTAAATTCGATTATCGTTTTCAGGTATTTGGCTGATAACGAATTGAAGAGTTTACCGAAAGGACTTTTCAGTAACCTTGTTAGACTCACGTTGCTGTAAGTACTAGGACTCCGCGTTTAGTAAATAATAATAATAGTTACTAAAGTAATATATAATTATAATAAGAACCTTCCCAGAATCCTTTTCAATGCCAAATAACTTTGTCAATTTCAGGGGGCGATAGAAACTCGCCTTGCAAATGGACTTGGGCGGACGACATAGCGGTGCCGGACAACCGAGTGTGCGCAGTAGCACTCAAATAGTTGCTAAGGGGATTGTCGGACGGGAACTTATTAACAATAAACAAGAAATTTCAGGGAAATTAGAACCGGGCGATAAAAAATGCATAAAGTTTATCTACTTTCTTGCTTGAAAGCACGGCGTTACGAAACCTATTGTTGCACCATCACTCGCAGATGTTTGCGGAACCTATTTTCCAACCTCACAGTTCGACAAATTGCGTGACTCAAAATGTAATCTTGTGACGTAATGGTCGTTATTTATAAATCCTCTGCATATTAGGAAGTGAAATGCTGGAACAACACTAAAAAAGTAGTGTATTTCACACTAAATAAACAGCAGAGTATTCATCGTATTTCAAATAGGGCCAATGATTATCTCCTGGTCAAATAAAAAGTAATTTGATCTAATGGCCCTCCTAGTGTATGTACGCAATAGACCAGTCAAACACGCAGACGTTGCGAAATCTCTTCAAGTCACGGTTTGACGAGACACGTTGTGAACCTATGACGTAATCGTCCTTATTTATCAATTCGCTTGTCTCAGCAAGTTTCTGGGGGTTTTGTGTTGGCTTATACGAAGTATGCCAACATATGGTCATCGTGTCGATTCGTTTGTCTTGGTACGTGCAGGCGTTTTAAACACCTGGGCATGCGCAGTACTGCAGGCGTTAACTCTTGGGCCATGCGCATCACTTATATTAATAGATAACAGGCCCGGTTTAAGTCAGGCATTTCAGATATGTGCGAGAGCAAAAATTTCCCAAGCATCAAGAGCTCCGCGTTTGAAATAATGTTCTATCTGAATCGTTTTGCGTCGAACATAAACTAATATTCCCAGTTAATATTGATTTTACCGTCATGTATGCGGATGGATCGATCTTGGAGTGCATGCATTGTATCAGCTAGGCTGCTATATACACATTTGTGCTGGCACCTAGCGCTAGGTGCCAGCACACAATTTGTAAGCTGTTGTTGTTGACCTTTTGTCACGAGTCACAGGTAACCTGATCATAAAGTTCCAGTTTAGAAATACATGGGTCCGTGATTACTCGTTGATGTCAAATAATTTAGTCTGGGATAAATCTGTGTTTATTAAACATAGCTAAACATGTATTTCGGCTGAATGAGAAAGAGGTTCGATTCTCAACAAGAGAATGTCTACGAGTTGATGTTTTTCTTTATTCCCAGGTTTATTCTCATCGCATATCTGCTTCACAACATGTTTGACCGAATCATACTAAGTCCACCAGCAAGAGAGCATCATCAAGGGGCATAATCATCATAATCCACTTGAATTCTTAAATAGATCATCTTGGAGTTTATCGGCTAGGCTGTTCAAAAGGCTGTTCTACCCAGCTCTTATAAAAAGCTTTGACTTGGAATAAATTCCTTCCAAAAGCGATTATTATTCATCGATATTTGTCAGCACATCTTTGGAAAGTTTCGCATTTCTTAATTTGAGGCTAATTCGAAACAGATGACAGGAAAACTATGGATTATTGTTCATACTCACGGTCGTGATTATCGCGTGACATATTCACGGTGTTTGATTTGCCAAAACAAAACAAAATGTCAACTCCAAATCCATGGAGGCTCTGTTTTGTACAGATAGTCTAAGTTCAAAAGCGTCAAGAACTCCGCGGAAATAAAATTCAGGTATCTGAATTTCATATACTGACAGGCCTTCATTGCTTTCATGTCACCCGAGTGATCCAGGGGATATTCAAATCGCTACCTCGTGCTTTAATCTTCAGATAAGGGAAGCACAGATTTTTAATGTTGTTGACCTTTTGTCACAAGGGAGAAATTCGGAAAACAATACCTTCTGTGATTCTTGCTTGAGATCGCAATTACAGTTGAACCTCTCTAATACGAACACCGAAGGGACGGAGCAAAGTGCCCGTATTAGAGAGGTGTCCCGTATTATAGAGGTCATGAATATGACGTCACTTTAAGGTTCTACTGACCTTAAGAAATGTCGATGATAAATGGCGATAACGTAGCGATAAACTGATTGAAAAACAAATGCTACTTTTATTGTATGGACAATGGGGCAATTGATTAACTTTGATCTGTAACCACCAACAAGAAATTTGTTGAATATGAACTGTTATCACTGGAGTGTCCGCAATAAAGAGGTTAAGTTTATATGAATTTGCTCTCTGGGGCCGAGATTTAGTGTCCATGTAGTGTCCGTTGTCCGTATTAGAGAGGGTCCGTATTATAGAAGTTTTCCGAGAATATATGGGCATTTTGCCGGGACCAAGGGAACTGTCCGTAATAGAGAGGTGTCCGTATAGAGAGGTGTCCGTAAGGAGAGGTTCGACTGTACCTCTGAAGTACTTACAACTGTTTGATGTCAAATAATTTAGTCTGGGATCAATCTGTGTTTATTCAGTAACATGTCTCTCGGCTGAATGAGAAAGAGGTTAGATTATCATTATGGGCTAAAACAAGATAATATCTACGAGTTGATGATTTTCTTCATTCTCATCACATATCTGCTTCACAACATGTTAATATTGTTAGGAGAAATATGATGTGGTCACTCTAGGAAGGTTAGTGCATCAAGGTGTAAATTATTTTTCTTTTGTCAAATTCATCATTCAATCAAACACGGTTGGAAAATGGTAAGCCCATACAGTCTGACAAATCCAATATAACAGCGCTTTAATTTCACCGCGCGTTTCACCCAAGAGGAGTGTTCTGTTGGCTTAATTAGTAATACCAAGTTTTCAAAGGAATAAATATTTAAGCTTTGCAATCAATCATAACCCAAACGGTTGTAAACATTATTTTTTTAACAATTATGTGGGTCAATCTCAAATGTTCATGTGCTAAATTATATCTTCAATTAAGATATTTCTCAACAGTTGTTACTATTTCTACCAAACTTGAATAATATATTCTTACAAAGCATAATAACACTGACATAGCCTTACTGAACAATTTTTATAGATCAGTCACAAAGCTCTTTTCGTTTCAAAATACAAATCAACGTTTTTGCTATGTTAAATGCAAGTATTAAACTGTCATTAGGGATGGACAATTTATTTTTCAGGAGGGAGGATGTTTCTCCCCACCTCAGTGTGGCGAAATGTACTTAGGTCACCCCCATAGTATGGTAATCACGTGACTATTGCGCCATCGAGAGACCACGAGGGTTCGGAAGAGAAAATAAAAAGTGACTTGAACAAGGATTGTTTTCAACTACATTCTCGTATTTATAAAGCGGAGAACCGGGACTAACATTTGGCGACTCCGCCAGGACGACCGTGTTGATGAAAATGTTCTGACTGCGAAGCAAGGCCGGATTCCATAACTGTGTTGATCAAGTTTGTTTATCTTCGCGAAGCAAAGATGGCCGCGGAACTTCAACTGGAATCAAAGATCTGTGGTCTTGGCTTGGATGGTCTCGTGGAATTGGCGGGACATTTGCAAGTGGATGCCAAGGAATTTCGAAAATTGGCGCTGTCAAAGAAGATCCGCGAGAAAATAGAACGAGATTTAGACGAAGCGGAGGACAAGAAAACATTGCTGGTTGGCCTTGTTGCCTTCGTGAATGGAAAGCCACCGCCACTCAAGAATGAAGCTAGTGCGGGAAAACAACAAGTGACCGTGAAGAATGAGTTACCTGATCAGTCATTAAAGGCACAGAGGAAGCGCTGGAAAAGAAACGAAGGTAAATGTTGATATCAGTAAAGTGCTGAAGCGGGATTTTAACATTCATGGAGTCGTGGCGGGAGATAATTATAAAGATGGGCTTTCATATGTAAGTCTGGCTCGACAGATTGATGCAGGGATTAAAGCGGGTTGCAAAGAAAGTGAGATTATCGAAGCAGTGATTCGAGCTGTAAGTCCTAGTCTTCAGCTGAGATCGTATACTTGAAATGATACCGGATTTATCATTAACTCGTTTGCGGCAAATCATGAAAGCCCATTTCAAGCAAAAGTCAGGAACTGAACTGTATCAGGAACTGTCTGTTTCACGCCAAGAAACAAATGAATCCCCACATGATTTCCTAGTCCGGGCCATGAATTTGAAACAGCAGGTTATATTTGTGTCAAATGCGAGTGATAGTCCTATCAAGTACGAGCCATCTTTGGTTCAGGCCTTATTCCTCCATGTGCTGGAAACCGGGTTACAGGATGAGGCTGTTAGAGCAAAATTGCGCCCTCTTCTTGAGAAAGCTACTGTAACTGATGAACAACTCATGGAGAAGATTAATCAGATTATGTCCGCAGAGATGGAACGTCAGAATAAGATGGGTGTGGCTGGTAAAAAAAGGTCTACGGGTTAACCATGTTGAAACTTCTCCAACACCTAGTGACCCCACCCGGGTTCATTTAGGTCAAGCATCGCAGAGTGAGAGTGGCAAATCTCAGAAAAAGGAAACCAAGCCAAACAGTTTAGTTACAGCATTGGAAGCAGTACAATCCAACCTTGCTTTCCCTGAAGGAGGCTTTTGACAAGTCCCAGACCCCAGCAGAGAAAAGTACCACTCAGCGATATGAGCAAGTTGGCCAGTCGCGGTTTCAGCGTCGCCAGTGTAATGCATGCTATTCGGCCGGTGTGGACAGGTGTGTCCACTGCTTCAAATGTGGCTCAAATGAACACTTTGCAAGGAGATGTGGAAAAGGTTATGGTTCGGGAAACGAGAGGAGGTTGCATCCACGGGACAGGGTGTAGCCGGGGAAGCCACGTCCCGTGCCTGCAAGGTCTGTGGAAAGAAAGAGGGTAATACCCTTTTAAGCAGTGTAGTAATTGCAAAGCTGTGAGATATTGTTGCCACGGATGTCAACAAAAACATTGGAGGGAGCATAAGTCACTTTGTCAGGCCATATCTTCTTTGGCAGAGAAGAAGTATCAAGAAGACAGAGAAAGGGCGCAGACATTTGTGAGCCATTTATCGCCACGAGAGCATGCGCAGGTCTTGTTGGCCGGAAATGTTCAGTGAGGTGTTTGCTCAATGGGATTGAAACTGAGGCCCTCTGGGATACGGGAGCTCAAGTATCAATTATTTCACACAGTTGGATGAAGCAGTGTCTACCAGAATGCAATGTTCGAGATATAGCAGAATTGCTGGGCATGGATGGGCTTGATTTGAAGGCAGCGGACGGAACTGACTTACCCTATAAGGGGTGGGTAGAACTAACTTTTAGTCTTATTAAAGAGAATTCCCAACCTGATATCAAAGTACCATTTCTGGTTGCTAAAGATTCCCTGGATATGCCCATAGTAGGGTTTAATGTCATCGAGGAGATCACCACGAATTCTGAGGGCTGTGTTTCAACCAGCAGTGAAGAATCAATGGTGGATGTGCTTGCATCAAGTCTGAAAGGCGTTAAAAGAGGAAAAGTGGAGGCCCTTGTACAATTCGTCAAGACAGAAACTACAAAGGAGTTGTCTACAGTCAAATTGAGAAAGCAGGACACTGTAATTCCACAAGGACAGTCAGTTCTTGTTTCATGCCGCACAGCAATGGGTCCAGGTGGTAAGATACCAGTGTTGTTTGAATTTGATCCAAACCCATCTTGGCCTACTGGTCTTGAGATCCCAGAGACACAAGTTACTGTAGCAGGGGGCTCCACCTGTCGAGTTAATATTCGTGTGGATAATCCGACAAGACACGACCTCACGTTAAAAGGACGGACGGTACTAGCACGTCTCCAACAAGTGAAGTCAGTCACTCCTCTTGAGGTGAAATTGAAGGAAACTCCCGTACCCACTGTTGTGGATTCTTCAAAAGCTGGTACCCAAGGACATGGTGCTAGTAATGGCAGTGACAGCAGTTGTCAAGAACAAGGAAAGGTAGCAGAAGAAGTAAAGACCAAAGAACAGCCATGCAACATTCCGGATATTGACACTGATGAACTCTCTGAGGAACAGCGAATCATAGTCAGGGAAATGCTTGAGGAGGAAGCAGAGTCATTTTCCATGACGGATGATGATGTTGGCAGGGCAGGGGAATTACAAGTGGACATAAACCTCACCGATTCAATACCAGTTCAGAAAAAATACACTTCCATCCCTAGACCACTTACGGCAGACGTTAAGCAGTATGGATTCAACAGTCGAGGTCAGCGTATTCATCCCCAGTTGTATGCGTTCGTAAAAGAGATGGGACCTTAAGACTGTGCATAGACTATCGGCAATTAAATTCAAAAACGGTGCGTGACAGCCACCCACTACCCAGAATACAGGACGCTCTGGAGAGTCCTGGTGGACACCATCGGTTTTTTCTTACTAGATCAAGGGAAAGCGAATCACCAAGGCTTTGTAGGCCCTGAAAGTAGACATAAAACAGCTTTTGTCACCCCCTGGGGACTATACGAATGGGTTCGCTTGCCTATGGGCTTGAAAATTGCACCGGGAAAATTCCAGCGGTTTATGGAACATTGTCTCGATGGTCTTAGGGATGAAATATGTATACCGTACATTGATGACATCATCGTGTTCAGCAAAACATTTGAAGATTACGTTGATCACATCCGACAAGTACTTCGACGTCTGCGTGCTCATGGGGTGGAACTTAAACCAAAGAAGTGTAGACTTTTTAAGAAAGAAGTAAAGTACCTTAGGTAGATTGTTTCAGCTGCAGGCTACAGGCTAGATATAGCAAATGTTGAGGCAGTGAGAGCTTTGAAAGATAGTAAGCCAAGCACAGTAGGTGAGGTGAGAAAGCTACTGGGTCTCCTCGGATATTACCGCAGATATATCCAGAATTGCGCTCCCACTCTTCCAGTTATTGCAAGCAACCGCTGAAGATGTAGCCAAATCAGTGCGAAAAAAACAAGCAGCACTCCAATCATGGGTCTGTACCTTCTTCGCAACCTGTTATTTGGAAGGAGCAGCATCAGAAGACCCTCGAAGAGTTGTTAGATAGACCATCTTACAAATCCTATTGACCTGCTCCCAACGGTTGGTAGTTGGTAGAGCAACGCACTAGTAACGCGGAGGTCATGGGTTCAAATCCCGTTGAAGAAAGAATTGTTTTCTGGCTTAAAAATTGCAATTGCTTAAATTACATTCACAACTGCGATGATCATATTCATTTCATTCCATTTCCGCAGTTCATATATATATATATATATGATTTCATTCATATATTCATCATCACATTATTCATTCCTATCACGGGTGTATAAACTCACAATTGACCTGCTCCCAACGTGTGGCTTCATAGCTCAGTTGGTAGAGCAACGCACTAGTAACGCCGAGGTCATGGGTTCAAATCCAGTTGAAGCCAGAATTTGTTTCTGGCTTAAAAATTGCAATTGCTTAAATTGCATTCACAACTGCGATGATCATGTTCATTTCATAAAATTAGTATGCAAGATAATAAAAATGTGTTTTCCTTAGTTGTTTTCGCTCGAAACGAAGGCGTATTATTTTCGTTGTTGGTTGATTTTGCTTCGCCTCGTGTATTACGATAAACATTTTCATCCACTTCGCTTCCCGTTTCAGTAGCACTGCTTCACGTCGCTTATCCGAAAGACTCGCTGTATCCTGCAAACGCTCAGACGGATTTTCCGCTTGTTGTTTAACCCTGCCGCGATATTTCTCGGCGGCGTGAAAGATCAGACCAAAAATCCGCCTGAGTTGCGTTTGCTACACGCGTACAGCTCTGCGCTACGTGGAAAACAGTTAGTCACGTTTCACTAGTAAAAGTCGGTCTGTAAACAAAACACCTAAAAAGAATGTTCAGCTAGTAAATCGGCCTAGTGAAAACACAACCTACGTACGAGAAGAAAAAGAGAGGGGACTGGGTACTAGCCATATCTCATCGACTGTAAGGCATACAGCAACAAAAATTTACATGAGAATAGATTTTCATGTGAAGTACACTCTTTTGGCGACTTTGTTGTTGTGACGTCATTGGTCACGTCACCAGGTCGCTTTGAATGTTTTAAATTGCTTTAAAAGTAATGTATTCCTGCCGAATTGAGATATTACAGTAAGGTTTGTTAAAAGGGCGTTGTAATATCACTAGTTATCGGTGTATTAGACTGGAGGCATAAGCTTCTTCATTGCTTTTAATGTTCAAGCAAGATGGCGGGCATGGTTACATAGGTTCACTACGCATGATGGTTTTCGGTAGCGTATGCGTTAAAATAAGTGCATATGATACGCTGGCCTAGTATCATAAACATCCCTCTCCTCCTGATGAGGTGAGGTTAGAATACACGACTTAACTGAACAGAGGTACAAAAACTACAAGTCAATATCAAAAACGTTCCTATTGTAAAGTCAACATTGTTCAACAAATTACATGTCCAGCCTCCCGGGGGGCTTGGTGATCCTGCTACTGCGAATTACATAATTATTTGGGGGTGTGGAAACTTGTTCCTCTAGAGGGTCTGGAACATGGGAGGCTGGGTTTGGTGGGGCTTGGACCATGATTTGTCCATCCGAGTCTGGTTCGGTTTCTTCATTGTTGTTCCGAGGGGCCTCCCGTATGTGGGATCTGTTACGCCTCAGCTCTCTTCCGGTTGCGGTTGTTATGGCATATGATTGGTTGATTGATTGATTGATTGATCGATCGATCGATCGATCGATTGATTGATTGATTGATTGATTGATTGATTTAATTGTTTATGATTGATTTAATTGACCAGCTGTCAGAGTTCTGTTGTTTCCCTTACATTTTCTTAAAGCTATTTGAGATTTTCCTAGAAGAATCTTCATTTGGCAACTTTTTAGTTTTGAAAAATATATTCTCAACATACATAGCAGCTCTTTGGTCAGACGTTCGCAATTCTTATTTTCAAATAAGTATTTCTTCATTTTCTGGCCTTTTTTACCTAAACATATATTGTCTCTAAATATACTCAGAGATATACTTCCTTCTCCAGGTGCAATGTTGTAAATCTGTGCTCGTTTACTGTCTTCGAGGAAGTCAGTAGGGGGGGGGGGGGGGGGGGGGGGCGCTTATTAAGTTTTTCTTTCAACCAACGTAACTTTATTTTGGCTCATTCTTCATAAATTATGGAAAAAATCTACAACCGTAATAAACATTAATGTTTTTCGTTTGTTAAACTTTCTTATGTGAATACCATAGTCCCGGTATACACTGTACGTACAGATGGAAATAGAAACAGGCCTTTTCTTGTGATATCCTTACTATTTAAGAAAGTGAGGGGGAGAGGACGGGTCTTATTTCCTATTTTGGCCGAGGGGTGGGCGGTTATTCGGGGGAGGGAGCTTATTAGAGCGTGGGCGCTTATTCGAGGAAATACGGTATGCAACATTTCCTTTTAGGGCCTACACAGCGGTGCAATCGTTACACTTGATTTTGTAAACAGTGCCCCTTGTATTCTCTTTGCTTTGTTTGTCTTTGGGTCTCTTGAAGAAGGAGCCGACAGTGCGTGTGGGGTTGTGCGACACCTTGATGTTGTGTTGGCTCAACATTCTTGCGATTTTTTTTAGAAATGCCTTTGGCATAGGGTAGTAGGACAAAATTACGTGTGACTTCTTGATCGGCTTCATGGCTCTTGTGACCGAAACGTTTTCACCGAATCTTTTTAATCAGCGTCAACACCAGTTTTTATATTTATCATGCCTGATTACGAACACAGTATTTTTAATCCCCATACTCACTTTTGATCTTGAGTTGGACAAGCAAACCAGCTTCCCGTAGTACCGACAGCAGTTTCGTCAGTAACAATGACTCAACTCAGATGTATTCAAGACAAGTACTGTACAACGACTTTTCTTTGCGAGTACAATGACTCCTCTTATGACAAGTACAATGACTTGTTTATATGTAGTGCCAACCCGCACCAATCAAGCCGCTGAATGTTGGCTTGTGAGAGCGTAATAGCTCCTGTGCAAGTCACACTAATCACAAGCCGAGCCTGTATGTTGGCTTGCGCGAGCAAAATATAAACTCCTAGAACAAGAGAAAACTCAGGGAACACCTGAAAGAAATGCCAAACAAATGAATGTATTCGGCACGAACACAGATATGGAAACAAATTGCAGGCAAATCGATACTGTACAGCCAGCCGGTCAAAGCCAAAACGCAGACCGTGCGGACTGCAGACTGCAGACCGTGCAGACCACGCAGACTGTGCAGACCGTGCAGGACTGTACAGGTCGCCCCATGTAAAGGAATCCAAGAAGGTCTTGGATTCCGGATTCCGCACCGTGGATTCCGGATTCCAATGACTGGATTCCGGATTCCATGCCTATGGATTCCGGATTCCAAACGTTCCGAGATTCCGGATTCCCAAAGCTTTTAGCTCTGGTTTTTTTTCGTACTTCGATAGCAGATTCTGCTATTAAATTACGAAGTCGTCTTTTTGAAAAAAGAACATACTGTACCATTTTCTTTTCAATATATCAGAATGTACATTTTAATAACTAAAAACTTGAGTTCCTACTGCGTCGATTAAATTATTTTTAAAACTTGTTGGCGTACCTGTTGACAAGAGGGCGTCTCTGAAGTCCAGTAATCCGCAGTAATCCACAACAATGAAGCTTATCTGACGAAGTGTTCTCATTCAAACGATTATAACATTAACAGAACCAAAAGTAGTAGGAATAGAAGGTTGGTGCTTTTGCATATTCAAATTGAAATCACCTGTTAAAAAATTCATTTCTTTCTCTTATTTTCTAGCTACATTCAGGGCCCGCGCAGCAATAATTTTGAGTGCGGGCTAATGCGAACGTGTACACATGAACCAACTAGGGGTCCGGGGGCATGGTCCACTGGAAAATTTTTTAATTTACGTCTTCTGAAATTGCTGGAAATGCATCTAAAATTGACAAAACGCCGTGCAAATTACTAACATTCAGCGCTTTAAAAAAGCGTTGTTTTTATAATTACATGTACAATAATAAACATTTATTATCCGGTCTTAAAATTCACTATCAAACCCGGCTTCATATAATGAAATTTACTCAACTGTATTACTAAACCTAAACCAGGGATCGTGGTCAGAAAGGAAATTAACAAAGACGGTATAGTCATATCTATTCTGTATGATGTTGGCAATGAATTCAATTTTAGTTTCGTTCTTTGAGTCCACAAGCACTCAGATAACTCCTCGGGCAGCATTTCAGTTTGCTTTTATAAAATTTTGGTCATATAACGCGCGCTCTGGTTGGTCAATTCGAGCCCCAAAGTACGCGCCCAAAGTCACGCACGTGCTTTATCGAGTTTCATAATAAAGTACCAATGTAAACACGCGTTCTGATTGGTTGATACAACGTGGCGCGCGCGTACTTATGAGATTACAAAGCGCGGAAGCTCACGAATGCTCACGCCATCCGCTAAGTTTGTTTTGAAATAAAAGCAAATTTTGTGAGGAAAATGATATATTTTATCATGAAACAACTAAAGAAACTTGGAGAAGAAGTTGGGAAAAAAACACTCCCCTATCGGCTCGTGTTTCCCCTACACTTTCTTTCGTGCTCTCGCCGCTTCCTGTGTGTTTTATAACAGAACAGAGCACATTTGAGGGTCTTTAGGCACTTCTCTCGTGTTCTTAAAAATTCCCGCCATATAACTCAATAATGCACTTGTACGTAAAGCACATGTGTAAATCATCGCACGTGACAGCTAGAGATCAGCAGAGAGTACGTGAAAAATTTCGTAAGGATTGGAATTTCAAGTAATAATTCGACCGAATTCAAAATTGCTGCTCGAAGATTTCTCTTGATGTTAACATCCGACACATGAATTCGCATACCTTTCTGAACATGACTCTAAACAACACTCCGCCACAATTATCAAAAAAAACTATTACGTACCTTTTTCCCGCTCAGATTTATGCTTTTTTCGATGCTTCCCCATCTTCACAGTTGAAGCAGGGAACACGACTAGCTCGAGCCGATCGCCAGAATCAACTGGGTGCCTGTAATTGTTACTCCCAGGGGGGAGTTTCTGGACAAAAATGTTTAACGGTTTAGCTTCGATTTTACCTTCAAGCAGGCTCCCCCCTCTACCGCTTCCACCACAACCGAATTTATCTATAAGTTCTTGTATCTTGATAACCATTTTAGGCATTTTACTCCGGACTGACCGGAAAAGCGAAACCCGCATGGGGCCAAACAATTCCTGCGCGCGAACAGTGTTGACAGTTCTGAGCAAGTGCGCGCACTGCATTTGAAGATATTTCAAGGTCAGGAAGGTCACGATCACAAAGGCAATATGTCAATGGGGATCGTCAACAAATGAAGCATGCGCGACCGCCGTGTTGACAATATGATATATAAATGCATTACAATAGACCAGATATCAAACATTTTTTGGTTGTGGACTGGTGGGGGAGGCCGAGGGGAGGGGAGTGGGTTCTGATTTGTTGTAGTATTCCGGATTTCAGAAGAGTTTGGATTCCGGATTCCAGAGACTGGATTCCGGATTCCAAAGGCTGGATTCCGGATTCCAAAGGCTGGATTCCGGATTCCAAAGGCCTGGATTCCGGATTCCAAAGGCAAAAATATGCTGGATTCTGGATTCCGGATTCCCTTACATGGGGCGAGTACAGACTGAGTACTTTTTTTACCTTGTTCTCAATTTTATCTCGAACAAATCAAAATAGAGTTCGTTTATATATTTTATATAGAGTGAGCCAGTTAAAAATGACACACGAACAACAAACGAAAGTTCGAACCATGTATCAATTTCAAATCTATCGAGTTACACGGCCGACTACACTTTAGAGTTACTTCACTGAGCAACGTAATATCCACCAGGTGAACAGCTACAACGAGCCAAAACGTCAGGTCGTGGTCGAACATGTGCAAAACTCAAACATTTACTCGCCTCTGCGGGGAGCCAAAATAATGTCATAGTTTGATACAAACACTGTGTGAGTTTTGGTGAATTCAACTTTGCGTGGTTAACCCCTATTAAAGTATTGCCTTGCTTGGGAGCGTGTAAGCTTCATGATTGTTACATTAAGTACATTTTGATATTACCGCTGGTTAGTAACGCTGACGCGTAATTCATGCTCTGTGAGCAGTTTGGCCATGTTTGAAGTGCAGTGTTTTCGAGTTTTGGCTCAGGACCGCAATAACTTGTAAGTAATATTATTCGCCGCATTTCGATTGTTAACACAGCCTTGTAGTTAGCGTAATTTGCGGGATAAGATATAGAAATCAGAGAGTTTCGGTCTAGAATTAGGACATCATTTACCGGGAAACTGATCAGTGGTTTGGATAATTTATTCTAGAAACTGATTCCTTACTCGTCTACGGCTGTTTGTAAAACAAAAATGAAACTTAGATTGATATCAAGGTAAAAAAAAGAACTCAGTCTGCACAGCCTGCACAGCTGCACGGTCTGCACAGTGTGCGTGGTCTGCACGGTCTGCAGTCTGCAGTCCCGCACGGTCTGCGTTTTAGCGTGACCGCTGTACAGCAGACTAGAAAGAGCAAAAACTGAAAAAATAACTTACCTTGGAAACTGTAATGAGAAGGAAAACTGTTGACCACTCGAATACAGACAAATAGCAAACTTCGCCAAGAGAAAAGTGGCTGCCGCCAACAAAATGGCGGATTTTCACTCGAATGGCCACGTTCAACGTACTCCTCTCACAGATTATTCTTGTGGCGTACTGATGTCATGACCGACAACCGCTCGTGGCATTGTGTTCGACTGCACTTCATGTAAGCCACCACAAAACCATGGTAAATTCCCCATCAATATGAATGACGTAACTTGTTAAATTTAATCCCCATGCCTCAACACGTTTGCGTCAGCAAAATTTTCCACTTTCGACTAAAGATAAACAAATCATGTCAACATTATTTTTTTTCCCGTTGCGACTAAATACTAGACAAAAAATAAATACATTTATCATAACAAAAAGACAACCGTTCACAAAAAATTAGTACATTCCACGCAAGGCCTAAACCCAAACCCTTCCTAGCCAACACTTCGAAATGCTACCTCACGCAAACAGCAATATCACAAATATTATTTTGCACTATCAGCAAATATGTTCTTTCTCATTATTAAAAACACTGCACCGTTTCCGACAAACTACACATCACCTCCATTTTTTCGCCTAAACATACCAATTATTGTAGCTACCGATTGCGAACCTACATTATGCGTAGTCACGTGCGTAGTCACGTGAGATAAAGAAAAACACTAGGATATTGGACCGCCATCTTGGATGCTTTTTGTGACATTTGTGTATCTTGGAACTCTTGAACTGTTTGAACTTGATTTAAATTGATTTGAACTTGATTAGAAATACTATGATTAGTTCGAAAACAGTCGGTAAGTTTGGCTGATTTTGTTATCCCGGCTTTTAGCCTTGGATTCGTCCGTTATTTATTGTACTTCTTGTTGTTGTTACAGAAAAACCTAACTTAACCTCGTGCATGTACTGCTAATCTACATGTAACTGAATCTACTGGATTAAATTGGAACGTTTGAGTTTTCGACATTCGACTTTAATACGCGGTTTGTGACCTGCGTAACAATTATCGAATAATTGTTGTTACCAGACCGCGTAAACATCCACTAAAATAGCCAACGCTATCTCTGCACTGAACTAACAACAACCACTCTCAAAAATATTTTTGTATTCCCCTTTCGCACGCCTTAAGAGTGACTGCCTGTTGGGATCGAGAATGGTCCGTCAACGACCCATTTGGCGAATCGCTGATATTTTGCCCAAAGATACCCTTGGGTGAACTATTTTCAAAAATCATATTTAAAAGTTCCAGCGATTTTTTAATTTTCAGAAAATCGCGAAAATTTGAAAGTGCGGTCAAAATGCGGTTTTTCGCCTTCATCAAGTGCCCAAAAATATGGTGCAAGAACGAAGCACCACCGAAGCGTTCAAATAAATCCAATTGTCGCCAAACTTTTACACAAAGTCGGAACAAGTATTCCTATGCATTGTTCACTAGTCATAATTTTCAAGTACGTTGAAATTGTAATTTTGTAAGCCATTTTAAAAAACACCTCCGAAGACCGCTAAAAAATGGCGGCAGAATATCGTTAATGTTTAGCACCATAAAAATACCCCTGGTACCTCATTTTTCGAAACTTTTATTTTACAGCCCTAACATATGATTATTGAAATTTTACCATGCCAAGTGTCAGGATCGAACTCGAAACGCTTCCCTTCGAAAAAATCGAAAATCTATGTAATGTGTTCGGGCCAAATGATGCAAGATTTAGAGACGAACTTGAGGTTAATCAACTTCAATTTGGTCCATAAATTCTAAAATTAATTTCATTCTTGGCAATTTGCAGCACGAAGCTGGCAAAAATATCCATTAGCATGTAGAAAACACATTCAGAGGCTTTAGAAGATATTGAAAGTCAAATTTGAGATAGAAATCTCTCTAATTTTACCAACGGCGAGTATTCGCAATGTACTGTAGTTTATACAAGTAAACAAACGATTGTTCGTCGATCGGTCTCTCCAGAGGTCAGGATGTCAAGAACAGTTCAAAGATTCGGCAATGTATTATACTGGAGCGAATATCTAGCAGAAGACCAAAATGTCAGTGTTGCAGTCTGGTAGTAATTTCAAAACAAATTGCGTCTAAATAATTTTAACAACTGTATCGCTTATGGAGGTTGGGTGCCTGGGATATCCAGGGGCTTCCACTTTGGCAGCCAGCCCCTAGATTGAATAACGCCCCCATGGCTAGCACGACCCGCAACCCCAGCCATGAGCCCCCACGCCACGCCGAAGGGACCTCCGAGCTATGGCGCTAAAGCTCGGAGATCAGAGGGGCTCATGACTGGGGGAAGCCAGAGCCCCAGAACGCCAAATCCCGAAGGCACCAGTGAACTGAACGATAAGCAGTCCTATCTGCTACTGAGGACTGAAACCACAAATCCAGGTTCATCCTTGACCAATCTGCCAAGCCAGATGCTGCTGCGTCTTTTCTGAAGGCAGTATCGTAGTTCAGCCAAGCAAGCCCCGGAAACTGCTGAGCTGTCTGCAGAATCAACAATTTGTATTGGGTCAGATCCTGCCAGCGAGTTGGATGTGAAGTGCAGAAGATCCAAGCATAAATGGAGAAGGCCTGAATCCAGGTGAGGATGTCGGTGATTTCGACCACGCGTTTTTTTGAGGGGGCGACAACTAATTTGCCATCCAAGTAAGTGTGGGGCTCCGTGTCTTGCGCCCGTAAAATTCTCCGCCAGGAGGTCGGCCAGCTCCATAAATACGCCACTGGTTATCTTGGCAACCAGCTTGCCAGGGTATTGGCGCATAACCTGGGCCAACAACGAAGGCCTTGCCGATCGTAGGCGCCACGATCGAGTTGTTGGGGACCGGCCAAGCGGGAGACACGAACGCTGATGGCGCAGAATGTTGGACGATGGGGCCTGGGCAACTGCAGATGTAATTGGATTGCCAATCGTGCAATAAGTGGACAGGAATGGAGGCGCCATTACATTACCTATAGCCGTGGATGGGATGGATGGGATTGTGGGAGCGCAAGTCGCCACAGTCGAAGTATTGTGCGCCCGCCCCCAAGAGGATTCGCCACGCTCGCCGTTCCGTTCGCCTGGAAGGCCGCTAAAATCTGAGGCAGCGACTGCCCCCAACGCTTGTGTAAATGCTTGCGACAGAGTTTCGCTGGAAACGGTAAAGGTGGACGGTGCTGCCGTGGTAAGGGTGGACGTGTTCGGAAGTTATTGAGTCCCCAGACGAAGGTGGATTTTCGGCTGCCATGTCGTAAGAATCCAAATATCCGGCCGAGAGGCTGTTTAGCGTTTGTCGACCAGGCATAAGTCGAAAACTCAAAAACAAGCGACGAAACCAAACGAACGACCGCTGTAGGAAAGGGCCCAAACCCCTTTGGGAACAAATGAACGCGAGAAACTATCGATCCAAAGCTCTCCACGCACAACGCTGGGCAAGAAAACCTCACTGCCTGGAGAAAACACGCCACACGAACGAAGCAGAGAGCTACTGCACATGCGCCTCACGACTGACCAACTGACCACCGGTACTCCTTCCCAGACCCCTGGCGCTCTAGTTGTTAACTCTTTTAAATTGCATTTAAATGCATGAAACATTATAAGAAGCAAAACTATCCGACCCCAAACAAATACACATCATTTAGCGCTATAAATTATTGTGCGAAGTAGCCACAAGAAACATACCCAAAATCCATACGTCCACCTGAGTGCTGCATCATATTAGCTTCCACAATTCCAAGCTGCTTTCTGTTATAAACATCAGGGAAAATCTGAATCCATTTTCTGGCGGCATATTCACTACCATCGGCAGTGCGTATCATATGTTAGGCAAAAGTGTTGTTGACATTTGAGCCTCAAAACATGTCACGCAACTCAACACCTGAATTAGCTATCAGGCCAACATTACATTACAACTTTTTAATACTTCATTGAAAAACTCTGACAATATATTAGCACTATAATTATGTGAATTGAAATTAATTTTGATGGATTTATTTTTTGCGGGAAATCGGTCTTTGTGGGATCTGTTTTTGCAAATTATGAGAGTGGGGAGAGGTGGATAATTTTTGGTAGGAATATTTTTTCCGAACTATTTATAATCAGCTATGTAAAGATCTTGCAACATATGGCATTCATGGCCATTCCCGAGATGGATTGTGCATTGTTTTCCATTCTTCTCCGAATAGCAATACGGGATTTTTTTTAACAACCTCCCCCCCCCCCCCCCCCCCCCCCCCTTCTCTCTCAAAAATTATGAGATATGACTGAAAGTTCTCGATAATTTACTTTTGGCACGTGCGCTTGCTAGTAATGTCCTTCGGCATTTTCAGAAGTGCCAAGTGTGGAGCCTTTTTACGCGCGGGCGGGAGACCTTGGCTAGTTGCTAGGCCTCTATATTTCACCGCGGTCAATCCGTTTCGGGTCACGTGGTCCGAGCGAAAAAGTGAGTCTTGGATACGTTATCGAAATGAATTGACCGCATAGGCCGGGGAGAAAGCCGTCCGGGAACTAGGCAAATCTAGGCCCAGGCCTTTGCACACGCGTTGCAGCATCGCTAGCTTGAGTAGCTTCAGCGTATCATCCCGAGCCATTGCACATACGTCGTGCTGATCGTACACGAGTGCTGGAGCTGGATTTTTTTTTACAGCCTCCTTTGCCTGACTAAAATTAATCTCCTCCTGTAATGCCTGGACATCCATCTCATCGGGGTCCCTTTTTGGCACTGCAGCACTTTGGCGAGAGAAGGAGGAGGCGACCTGTGAGGCGGCGAGAAATTCGGATGCTTGAAAAACATGTACACTATCAGTGACACGGGCTTGTCGCATTTCCCGAGCAACAATTTCGGTGTCAAGCTTTTGGGCCCGTCGTTTTGGCCAATACGGAATTTGGCCAATAGGTATGACTTTTGCTTGTCGCTAAATCGATACGCCTTCTTGGCTGTTGGTGTTTCCGTGGATAGCGGCGAGGCAGCGGGGGATTATTCATGTCCCCAAGACGGCTGCGTTCGTGTTTTTCAAAGAATATCCGCTTTAGATAAGCACTTGTCTCTAGAGATCGCTAGAGTGAAATTCGCTTATGGATTTAATTAGCCAAAATGTGTTTACAATAATTAAGTCCTGTTTGGTGAGCTAAAAATTCAAAATTCTGGTATTTGAATGAGCGCGCGGAGCTATCTATCCCTTGGATAGTTGCCCCTTGGAAATTTGTTGTTCTTAAAACTAGCATATAAGCCCTCAAAGCTTCGCTTTTTGGGCTAACATTAGTTTCAAGAACATAAAATTTCCTCGGGAAACTATCAGCTGATAGTTCCTCTATCGTTGAAATAGAAGGCTTTCAGAGCGCGCGCATAGTATTGAAGACAACCGTAAATATAGTCAGCTATAAGCTATGCGAACAGTGGGTATCAGCTCGTATTGACCTTCCCTCAAATTCCCAATACGTCACCAAGAGGTCACTGTTGTTCCAAAATAGGGATGACCAGGGATGGGTCAGTCAGGGAGCCAAGAAGGCGTATCGACTTAGCGATAGCAAAAGTCATACCTATAGGACAAATTCCGTATTAGCCAAACGACGGGCCGCAAGCTTGACGCCGAGATTGTTGCGCGGGAAATGCGACAATCCCGTGGCTCTGATGGTCCGCCTCGCAGGTCGCCTCCTTCTTCTCTCGACTCTCGCCAAAGTGCTTGAGTTCGCCAAAGGGACCCTGGTGAGATGGATGTCCAGGCATCGCAGGAGGAGACTAATTTTAGTCAGACAAAGGAGGCTGTAAAAATCAATCCAGCTCCAGCATCCTCTCGTGTACGATCAGCACGACGTGTGTGCAATCATTATGGCGCTGGGTGATACGCTGAAGCTACTCGAGCTACCGATGTTGCAACGCGTGTGCGAAGGCCTGGGCCTAGATAGAGTGTAGATATAGCTCTCCCACCCGTGCGTAAAAGGGCTCCATACTTGGCACTTCTGAAAATGCCGAAGGACATTACTAGCAAGCGCACGTGCCAAAAGTCGAGAACTTTCAGTATTTTGCGCCTTTTCATACTTAGCAAACATATCTCATAATTTTCGAGAGAGAAGAAGTGTGGGGGGGGGGGGGGGGGGGGGAGGTTGTTAAAAAAAATCCCGTATTGCTATTTCGGAGAAGAATGGAAAACAATGCACAATCCATCTCGGGAATGGCCATGAATGCCATATGTTGCAAGATCTTTACATAGCTGTTTTATAAAAAGTTCGGAAAAAAATATTCCTGCCAAAATTATCCACCTCTCCCCACTCTCATAATTTGCAAAAACAGATCCCACAAAGACCGATTTCCCGCAAAAAAATAAATCCATCAAAATTAATTTCAATTCACATAATTATAGTGCTAATATATTGTCAGAGTTTTTCAATGAAGTATTAAAAGTTGTAAAGTAACGTTGGCCTGATAGCTAATTCAGGTGTTGAGTTGCGTGACATGTTTTGAGGCTCAAATGTCAACAACACTTTTTTGGACATATGATACGCACTGCCGATGGTAGTGAATATGCCGCCAGAAAATGGATTCAGATTTTCCCTGATGTTTATAACAGAAAGCAGCTTGGAATTGTGGAAGCTAATATGATGCAGCACTCAGGGTGGACGTATGGATTTTGGGTATGTTTCTTGTGGCTACTTCGCACAATAATTTATAGCGCTAAATGATGTGTATTTGTTTGGGGTCGGATAGTTTTTGCTTCTTATAATGTTTCAATTATTTAGACGCAATTTGTTTTGAAATTACTACCAGACCTCAACACTGACATTTTGGTCTTCTGCTAGATATTCGCTCCAGTATAATACATTGCCGAATCTTTGAACTGTTCTTGACATCCTGACCTCTGGAGAGACCGACGAACAATCGTTTGTTTACTTGTATAAACTACAGTACATTGCGAATACTCGCCGTTGGTAAAATTAGAGAGATTTCTATCTCAAATTTGACTTTCAATATCTTCTAAAGCCTCTGAATGTGTTTTCTACATGCTAATGGATATTTTTGCCAGCTTCGTGCTGCAAATTGCCAAGAATGAAATTAATTTTAGAATTTATGGACCAAATTGAAGTTGATTAACCTCAAGTTCGTCTCTAAATCTTGCATCATTTGGCCCGAACACATTACATAGATTTTCGATTTTTTCGAAGGGAAGCGTTTCGAGTTCGACCCTGACACTTGGCATGGTAAATTTCAATAATCATATGTTAGGGCTGTAAAATAAAAGTTTCGAAAAATGAGGTACCAGGGGTATTTTTATGGTGCTAAACATTAACGATATTCTGCCGCCATTTTTAGCGGTCTTCGGAGGTGTTTTTTAAAATGGCTTACAAAATTACAATTTCAACGTACTTGAAAATTGTTACAAGTTAATAATACATAGGAATAGTTGTTCCGACTTTGTGTGAAGTTTGGCGTCAATTGGATTTATTTTAAGGCTTCGGTGGTCCTTCGTCCTTGCACCTTATTTCGAGCGTTTGATGAAGCGAAATACTGCACTTTGACCGCACTTTCAAATTTTCGCGATTTTCTGAAAATTAAAAAATCGCTGGAACTTTTAAATATGATTTTTGAAAATAGTTCACCCAAGGGTATCTTTGGGCAAAATATCAGCGATTCGCCAAATGGGTCGTTGACGGACCATTCTCGATCCTAACAGGCAGTCACTCTTAAGAATTTCGCATTATCTTTCAATTGATACAACTGCATAAGGAAACAGAACGACACAAATTGCTCAGCGATTTCCTCCTTCTTCGAACTATTACGAAAGCTTGAGCAAACTCTCTGGATCATTGAATACTAAACAGAAACATAACAAAACACGTAAATGACTTCCCAATATAGAGCGACGAGTCGCAGAATCAAGGAATTCTTGGTTTTCACGTGACGTCATCAAATTCTAAAATTCAAAACCGCGAGGCCTACCGAATTTTTACCTTCATTCAAGGAAAGATTACCTAAATATATATCTTTTCACAATTTCTTTGCTCGATCTCATGCTTCCTTTTGAAAATAGAACGGTTTAAATTTTCCGAGTTTTCATCGTACGTGACATCAGCAGGACGGCCGTGACAGAGCTGTTCCGTATCTAAAACATGACTCTTCGGGTGATTTTCAGCATTCTAAACAATTTAAGTTCAAGGAGAAATATTTATCTAAATATTCGAAAGTTCACAAGAGAAAACAAAACCTCCTTTCTGGCAAAAGTGAACTCCAGATGTTTTTTTCCTATTTCCGGCGGCCATGTTGGTGCCCCTCAGAGGGACTCCAACATGGCGTTTCCATACTGAGCTCTATAAATTTGTGTGGAACATTTTGACAAATAACTCGAGTACGGAATACCGCACAGACCTGAGACTTGGACTGATTCCTTATTTATTCATTATCTATGACATGTCAATTCCTTGACTTCATTCATTGAACGGTTTCGATTTTTTTTATTTATGGCGTGACAGTGAAAACCGAGAATACCTAAACCTACGTATGCAAGCAGCATTTTCGTTCGCGGTCCTTTGCCACTTATTCACTTCCAACTTCCTCAAACGTGTAATATATATAGATAGGCTTAGCCTAACAGCGGAGCTCCCTGAATTCTCATATTCAAGATAGGCCCAATTCAATATAAATATGACCAACTTTATACCAAAGGATGTATTATTAAGTTCAAGTTCAAGTTCAAGTTTATTTGGCCCCATGATTGATGTTACAGTAGTGCAAGTCATAGTTATGATAAGGGAGCAGGCCGGCTCTCAACAAACCCTACTGGGCTTACAAGGAGAGCTCCTGTTACATCATGTTTTTACCTACTTTACAATAACATGGCTATTAGTTGACTATTCATTACCTAAATCATATTTCAATACATATGTATACACTGTATATATATTTTTAATTTTTGCTAAATGCATTTCTTTCAAGAAGATTATTCCTCGCGAAGCGAGGCCGAAGGCCTCGCGTAGCGGGGTTTATAATTCTGTCCCCAAGAGCTGACGCGAGAGCAATTCTCGTGTGCCCTTTACGGTCATATTTATTTATTTATTTTTATTTATTTATTTATTTATTTATTTATTTATTTATTTATTTTATTATTTATTTATTTATTTATTTATTTATTTATTTATTTATTTATTTATTTATTTATTTATTTATTTAATTGTTTGTTTGTGGAGTTGGGGGATGACATGACGTCACACGGCGCGCTCGTGGCCTAATGGCTTAAGGCGCTAACTTTTAAATCTGATCTTCGGGATTGAGGGTGTGAGTTCAAATCCGACATCGTCCTTTTTTTTTTTTTTTTTTTTTTTTTCCGGTTCAAATCCAGGCCGTTCTTTTTTTAACCCCCTTTTCTTTGCTTAATAACATTGACTTCGACGTAATCTTTGTACACGTAAATGTAGAAACAGGAACGGCTGCTGAAGAATAACAATTTTTACTCCAAGTTTGTTTATCGAACAAATTTATATACGGGTCATTTGTGAAAAAAAACCCGGCTTTATTAAATCCATTATCAACAACAGGAAAAGGAAAGACGACTCAGGATTTCTCAAAGTACGATCAACATATGGCTTAGTTTTCATTGTAGACGCGAAGACTTGTGTCTGAAAATAATTCGCCGATCCGATATTGCGCGAAGAAGATTTTACCTACAAAAGCGAGGTGGTTTCAGATCATTCGGACGGAAAAGTGGGGAAAATAGTACAAGAGCGCTACAATTTATTACAGATATCGAGAGACGAGCGAACTCCAATCGAAACCAAAATCCGGTGGCATAGCAAAAACACGGCGTTCGTCCGGCGATTCTCAGAAACCTTGCAGCGATTCTTGGAAACCTTGCAGATCAAATCGCAGGCGTGCCCGTTACTAGGCAACAAAAGCTTCGCGAGGGCCTGCGAGTCACGTATTACTAGTTTTAAGTATTATTGAGATCTCAAATCTTTTATAGTGGCATATGGTGCAACAGAAAATGCGTTCGCTTTGCCTGTTATGTCAATAAACTAAAAAGGTTCTAAAACACCTTTTTGATCTAATCACCATAGTGAAGAAAAAGCCTGGGTGGTGTAATTCAACCATTTTTACACAAGGGTAGCTCAAACAGTACACCAACACATTCTGTACACTACTTTTCAAAGGAGGGAAATGAGTGTTACAACAACACATGCTAGGACTAAAATAGAAACAAATATAGGTTTGACAGGTTTATGTTTTAAAAAAGCCTTTCTTTGAACTGTAGTAAAGAAAGGACAATAAAAAAGAGTCAAGCAATGCAAAATCTGGATGGGCTGAAAGTGTTAGACTGTGGAGCTAATGTTCCAGTGGAATGAGTTATACTTATTTGCTTCTCAAAAGTCTGAGATCTAGAAGGGACATGAAGTGAACAAGGGAGTTTTGAAAGCCTTGGGAAAGTTATTGACTGCCATTACAACATGGGTGCGCTTGACAGCCATCACAAGATGGACAATATATATAATGACAGTGGTGGGGGAGGGGGGGGGGTAATCGTCAGACGTTCGGGTACCGGTAGGGAGGTGCGGCCGGGCCACTCGACGACTTAAACCCTGAGCCTGTTCAAGACACAAATCTCTGATTTTTCCTACCCTGTATTGAGATACATGTAGAATTCCGATGTTGAGACCCCATCTAAGAAATTTAACTCAAAATTATACCCTTGTTAAGACAAGAACAGAATAGTGATTACAAATCTATTTACAGCTTAATGGAGTCACTGAGCTGTTTGCTCTACATTGTAATTACGCCAAACAAAAATGGTACAAGTTTGGCTTGTGGTTAGGTTTTTATAAATTAACCATATATGCTTATCCTGACTGTTCAAGACATTAAGGCTATGCAAAGATTAACCATATGTAAAGATACCCTGTTTAAGAGAGAAAGTGATAAAATTGATACCCCGTCCAAGACAAAAAAAATCTAAAAACCATAACCTATTGGGCGGCACGTCCCTGTAAGGCTAAAAGGAAATCATAGAGCAACAATGCAGATACCAAATATATACACATTACTATATTTTTATTCATCATTATATTTCTTCCACTTTCAATAACTATACTACAGTCAAACCTGTATTAAGCTGTCACCCTCGGGAATGGCATACTGACCGCTTAATTATAAACACAGGCAGTCAACAAGCCAATAAATATATAAACGTGCAGGCAGCCAACAAACCAACAATTATAAACACAGGCAGCCAACAAAGCAACAATTATAAACACGGGCAGCCAACAAATAATAATTATTATTATAAACACAGGCAGTCAACAAATATATAAACACAGGCAGTCAACAAACCAACTATTTATAAACACAGGCAGCCAAACAAATATATAAACAAAGGCAGTCAACAAACCAACAACTTATAAACACAGGCAGTAAACAAATATACACAGGCAGTCAACAAATATATCAACACAGGCAGTCAACAAATATATAAACACAGGCAGTCAACAAATATATAAACACAGGCAGTCAACAAATATATAAACACAGGCAGTCAACAAATATATAAACACAGGCAGCAACAATTTATAAACAAAGGCAGCCAACAATTTATAAACACAGGCAGCCAACAATTATAAACACAGGCAGTCAACAAATATAAAACACAGGCATTTAACAAATATATCAACAAAGGCAGTCAACAAACCAACAACTTATAAACACAGGCAGCCAACAATTTATAAACACAGGCAGTAAACAAATATACACAGGCAGTAAACAAATATACACAGGCAGTCAACAAATATATCAACACAGGCAGTCAACAAATATATAAACACAGGCAGTCAACAAATATATAAAACACAGGCAGTCAACAAATATATAAACACAGGCAGCCAACAATTTATAAAACAGGCAGCCAACAATTTATAAACACAGGCAGCCAACAATTATAAACACAGGCAGTCAACAAATATAAACACAGGCATTCAACAAAATATATAAACAAAGGCAGTCAACAAACCAACAACTTATAAACACAGGCAGCCAACAATTTATAAACACAGGCAGTAAACAAATATACACAGGCAGTCAACAAATATATCAACACAGGCAGTCAACAAATATATAAAACACAGGCAGTCAACAAATATATAAACACAGGCAGCCAACAGTTTATAAACACAGGCAGCCAACAATTTATAAACACAGGCAGCCAACAATTTATAAACACAGGCAGCCAACAATTATAAACACAGGCAGTCAACAAATATAAACACAGGCATTCAACAAATATATAAACACAGGCAGCCAACAAATTTACTGTAAACACAGGCAGCAACAATTATAAAAAACACAGGCAGCCAACAAATATATAAAACACAGCCAGCCAACAAACCAACAAATATATAAACACAGGCAGCCAACAATTTATATACACAGGCAGCCAACAATTTATAAACACAGGCAGCCAACAATTATAAACACAGGCAGCAACAAATTATAAACACAGGCAGCCAACAATTTATAAACACAGGTAGCCAACAATTTATAAACACAGACTGCCAACAAACTTTAAGAGAAACCGGAAGATGTTTTGGGTGTATTTCACTAGTCCCGATGTCAAGATGCATGGCGCTCCCGCCACTTGTCCCGAAGAAAATTCAACAAAAATTACACATAAACGCAACCACAAAACAATAAACAGTTTGAACGCACAGACAATATTTACAACAAAGCTTGCACACTTTAATACGGTCAAATAGGGAATAATAGCTGTATTTAGCTTTGGCTTTTTGTATCACTTCAATGGCGTCCCGAAGCTAAATTGACCAAGCTAAGAGAAGTGCTGACTTGCTGCTACACTGGTAGTGATGAGTCGGTCGCGGGAAACAATCAGGAAAACAAAAGAGTCCCTGAAATCTACATTCAAATCTTCACACTAACTTGACACACTTCACAACGCAACGAGGTTCAAAGCAACGGCAAAAGCAGTCCTCGTTTCTCCTCTCTAAGATATGCATATTCCACTTTATAGGCAGTCAGTTTTCTTAGTCTATTATCTTTCCATGTCTGACGTTTAAAAGGTGTGTTGTCTTTCCGAAAACCCGATAATTGCCTTGAAATTCCATCTTTAACCACGCCGCCATTTGTTTGATTAAAAATTACTTCATGTAAAAAATGCCATGAAATACGACGTACGACGGGCGCACGCGCCCGCGAGCCATTCCGCTAGCCATGACCATCAAAATTAGCAGCATAGATATATTCTATGGGTATGGAGCTTCGCCCTAAGAACGGGCCTAACGGCCCGTTCTTAGGAGCTCCGCTATAATCAAAAATAACCACAGAAAAAATAAATTCACACACAAGACTTAAAAATACCACATCACGCAAACAGCACTCTGCCCCAGCCCTCATCCTACCGCTTTAGCCGAACACTCGACCGAGTCTTTTTAGCCGCGGACACGGCCCAATTTATATTCGGATGATGACGTAATCGCCCGAATAATTATTCACTTCATCAAGATATATAAACAATAGCCTCCATTTGGCGAGGAAATATGCTCGGATATTTGTCCGCGGACATTATCTGTTCCGAGAAGCGAACAGTTTTCCGAGAGCGAAGCTCGAGGAAACTGTGAGCTTCGAGGAAAACTGTGAGCTTCTCGGAACAGATAATGTCCAAGGACAAATATCCGAGCATATTTTTGAAGTCATTAATGGAGGCTATTGTAGTTATTATCCTTCAATTATTTTTTTCACAAGGCCGCTCTGTTTTTCCGTGGAAGATCTCGGTCATCCAAGCTGTTAAACATCAAAATAATTCTGTTGGCGTTCAAAAATATTCTAGTCTGTTCCAAAACAATCAGTTTTATTTAATTTAGCAATTATTTTGAGACGAAAAACTGAACCTGCGAACGTGAAACGCAAATTTTCAAAACTGGGGAATATCACTTGGGGAATATCACCCGGATATTCCCCAGTTTTGGCTGCGTCACGTGACGTGTTTAGACCAATCGCGCGCGAGAAAAATTGGATTATAATCAGCTATAATGTGCAGAGTTTTTCGTTTTTCCCGAAACTGTCCTGGTTTGGGGCAAATCAATCAGTGACTTGATTTCATAGGAAATCTGGTCAGTAGATCGGGCTTCTGATTGCTTGAATCCAAATTTGGGTTTAATAAAAAATAAATACGAGGTTGGAGTAAGTTCTTGTAAAGACAATTTAAGACGAAACCCATTAGAAAATCGAGTAATATTTATGGCCAGTGGACAAAAATCCTGTACTATGACGCCATAAGCTTTCACGCTTAAACTAGACATTCATGAGCCATACCTTAACAGTATTCACCAAATAATATAACTTCAAAATCCTTAAATTGCTTTTCCCGCCTTGAGTTTCCTCCCGTGAATGGGTTGAGTCATGAGAGGTGGCGGCCATGTTTTCTGCTTATGGCGTCATAGCATAGTACAGGATTTTTGTCCACTGGCCATAAATATTACTCGATTTTCTAATGGATTTCGTCTTAAACACTTTATTGTCTCTAGTTATGAGTCCTACTCTTTAATAATATTATTGTAATTGCTCTTCGTAGGGATTTGTCAAATAATCGACTTGAAAGTTTGCCTCGAGAGATCTTCACCAACATGACAGCCGCAGGAATGCTGTAAGTGAGATTCACAGTCAACTTAAAATCACCAGTTCTTGCCCCAAGAGCACAACACAATGACCTAGGCCAGTGCTTGAACCTGAAATACTCGATCCAGAGTCCAACATACTAACCATTCTGCCACCGTGCTTTCACAAAATCAGTATCAGCGGAAAGAAATTGCACTATTGAACATTCCGTGCAGTTAAAGCTCATAACTAATTACATAACGAAGTACATGTAAATAATTTGTGTCATAAATATATCTATCCTTTGCTTAATGCCACAGGAAACTGGACTATAACAAGATCAAGAAGCTTCATCCTGATCAGTTTCGAGGCCTGGTGAATTTGCATGATTTGTAAGTAATTTGTAATTTGTAAGTTAAGTCAGTTATTAGATCTATGTGAGGCGCTCTGTGGAATTGATTAATGCCGAGTTGTGAAACTTATCTTCCGTTCCACTAGCTAATTCAATTACCCATGCAAAAGCTCAATTTTGGGAGAAAAATATAAGACAAGTTACGTTTGAAATTCCATTTCGATCCATATAGGTAAACAAACAAATACAGTTTAAAAACACTAAATGATGCAGTTGTTACAAAACGTTCAAATTTATTAACTCTTTAGACCGGTCAAATCTTACTTTTCATACCTTGTGCGTTCGAGGACACCATGTTTTGAACTTAACATTCTCTTTTGTTTCGATTTTTTCTGCATTGTCGCTTCAAATCACTCAGCAACACGTTCGTATGAAATGTACGAAGCGATAGCTTAGTAACCACATGTGAAATGCGATACAGTATATTTTATAGACGTCTTTTATAGAGTAGGATTCAAACCCTTCGAACACTGAATTTGCATAGCACCAAATGGTGTTAACAAGGCCCGGTTTTAAACGTTGCATTTCACATGTGCCGAATTTAATACCTATTTGGGTCGACTCAAATTATTAAATTCGAAATTTGAATTAGACGTCGAATTTATAGAGTCGCATTTAATCACACGTATGACGTTTTAAAACCGGGCCTAATTAGGCCCTGTTTAAACATCGCATTTCACATGTGCCGAATCTAATTCAGGAATTAATGTGAAGTTCGACCTTGCGATTTTATTTTTTCAGGCCAAACTAAACATTGCTATTTTAGCTACATTTTCCAAGAAAAACTATTTTAAAATCTTGAAACGCGCGCGAGTTATCCATAAAAACGTGTTTCAAATACAATTCTATAACCCGCTAGAGTGTCATAAGCCAATTAGAATGTGTCCAACGGCAGGGCTTTCCGTGACATCCCAAAACAACATCCGGAAACGAAAATTCTGCGTTTTCTGAGGTTATACAAATCAAAAGAATAGAATAGCACTGATATTGCGCTCAACGCTTGCGTCCAGGTTACGCGTAAAAAATCTCCATCAAAGCTAAGAACTCGGACATTGAACTGCTAGTTTGCAACACCTATTATTCGGTCTTATTCGGATGGTGACCGCATTTCGGCCTGTAGCTGTACATGTTTCTTTAGGATGGAGAGAGATCGAGCCCCTTTTAATGCCGCTGCTGATCTCCTGTTTCGCTCTGCTTCGAAGACTTTTTTTTTCCGCCCGGCATATCGCAAAGAAATCCAGAACTATAGGCACGCACTCAACTGGCTTTCACTTCGGGTAGAAGAGCACAGAACGCGTCATCAGAATGGAATTAACCAAAAGCAAAATTATTCATAATTAAGGTACTGCTGAGGCAAATTTATGCATGAAAATAATGCACTGTGGCTGTTCTTAAGTTACCAACTGTGGAAGTGTGGAAATGTGGAAAATTTGAAATGTGTCTTGAATACTTAAGTTACCAACTGTGGAAGTGTGGAAATGTGGAAATGTGGAAATGTGGAAATGTGGAAATGTGTCTTGAATACTTAAGTGACCAACTGTGGAAGTGTGGAAATGTGGAAATTTGGAAATTGGAAATGTGTCTTGAATAATTAAGTTACCAACTGTGGAAGTGTGGAATGTGGAAATGTGGAAATTTGGAAATGTGTCTTGAATACTTAAGTTACCAACTGTGGAAGTGTGGAAATGTGGAAATGTGGAAATGTGGAAAATGTGTCTTGAATACTTAAGTTACCAACTGTGGAAGTGTAGAAATGTGGAAATGTGCAAATGTGCAAATGTGCAAATGTGTCTTGAATACTTAAAGTGACCAACTGTGGAAGTGTGGAAATGTGGAAATTTGGAAATGTGTCTTGAATAATTAAGTTACCAAACTGTGGAAGTGTGGAAATGGGGAAATGTGGAAATGTGGGGAAATGTGTCTTGAATACTTAAGTTACCAACTGTGGAAGTGTGGAAATGTGGAAATTTGGAAATGTGTCTTGAATACTTAAAAGTGACCAACTGTGGAAGTGTGGAAATGTGGAAATTTGGAAATGTGTCTTGAATAATTACGTTACCAACTGTACAAGCGTGGAAATGTGGTATCACATGTATCAAGTTGACATCTACCATAGGACTTAAATGGGAATTTCCATAATGACTATGCTTTATTGTCATGACAGCAACGTAACAGTGAACATTTTAACTTTAAAAAAATCATACATTTGTATTGATTACAGTTGATAAAGATGATTATGACAACCTTTCTATGAACTAGTACCATCGTCATAAAAAATATAATCATGGTATAATCATTGTCATCTAAAAACTTCCCTATAGATTTAGTACTACAGTGGAACCCGAACCCCGATTTAATGAGGTGCCAGGGGACTGGGGAAAATTGGTTTCGTTAAATTGGGGTTTCATTAAATCGAAAACCCCGATATAACGAATTTGTTGAAAAACTGACGCAAACTTTGTTAAATCGGGGAATACAATGTAGTTAATAATTAATTTGCTGTAATGTTAACTGATTAAAGACAAAAAAAGATAAAGCTGATTAGATCGCCTCGACAGTACTATTTTTTAAGCAACATGTATGACTGTAATGGACAACTTTCTTAGAGAATTAAAATATTTTACTGTAGTCGATTATTTATCACTTCTGTGGCGTGATGACATTTATTTGTTATATCGCGGTAGATTTTACATTCGGGCTTCTAGATTGTGTTTGTTATATCGGGTATTTCGTTAAATCGAGGTTCGTTAAATCGGGGTTCTACTGTAATGTCTTAAAAATACCATGCAAACAGTAACATATTTAATAACAAGTATATTGCAATATAGTAACGTGTTACCTCTAACCCCAAAACATTTTTATTTGCACCGTAATGAAAATGAAATAAAAGTGAGAGATGGGCTGTTTGACAGATGTTGCTGCAAAATTAAACCATAAAATTGGAATCCACAGACTACACTGCCTAGCAACAGGGGGTTCAAGCTGGCGCATAACATCACCCCTTTACTGTAATTAGTAGGAGATAGCAAGGGGTGACAGGCCGCACAATCTCTATCAGTGTGAAAACATTTGAAAACCTTTTATATTTTTGCTCTAACGAGTATATCTTTTTAAGGATTTTCCCTTTTTTTAAAAAATATTATTGGTGGTTCTTTGTAGATCTCTTTGAGTAGTTGGTTGGTTCTGTATGATGTGCCACTTTTTCATTAGAAACTTGTTTGATGTGTTAGGCACTGATGGTGGTTCGTATTGTGTAACAAAAGGCAAAATGTCTTTCGGAATTTTAGTTTCTTGTTTAAGCGCTGATTCCCTTTCTGTGAAATTTATTTCTGATAGGGTATTTTCTATCAGATTACGTGGATAACCTCTAGCCAGCAAGCGAGTTTCAAAATTTGAAATGTTATCCTCAAAAGTAGCTTTTGAAGAGTTTGTCCTTAGGAGTCTGAGGGCTTCACCCTTCACGAATCCTATTTTAACACTTGGTGGGTGGCAAGAGGTGTATTGTGTATACTGAAAGGTTTCCGTTGGCTTAAAAATGTGTTTTTATATCAAGGATTGATTGTTCCTTGAATCTTTCGCCTTTGTATATAACTGTATCCAGAAATATGGCTTCAGCGTCTGAGATTTCAGCCGTGAATTTGATTGTAGGGTGATGTGAGTTGGCTTGTTCGATGAATTTTCAATGTCTGTTTTGCTGATCTCCCACAGTGAAAATATATCGTCAATATATCGTTTCCAAACTGTAGGTTTTATGACGTTTTTGCTTAGAATTTGCGTCTCGATCTTTGCCATAAATATGTTTGCAAAGGCCAACGGCCATTTTAGTACCCATGGCAGTGTATGTATTTGAAGATAATTCTTTCCATTGAATTGGAAGGAGTTTTCTTTGAGAATAAGTCTAAGCATTTCTCGGAGATAATGTGTAGGTATGGGAGGGTTGTTTTTGTGGTTGTTGTCGTATGTTTCACATACTGTATTGATTCCCTCTTCTTGTAGTATATTTGTGTATAGGCTTGTGACGTCCATCGATACAAGAAACGTTCGTTTTTTCACTTTGGTTTTCTCAATAAATTTATGAAATCGGTCGTATCTTTCAGATAAGACGTTTGTGATTTCGATATAAGTTGAAGCAATGTATCAACAAAAGATGATATTCTTTCTGTCGGTCCATCACAGCCGGAGATAATTGGTCTCCCTGTGATGGTTGGTTTTGTGAATTTTTTTTAAAAATGACTCTGCAGTACGGGAATAGCCATCACATCGCCTCAAAATTTCACATATAAACCTTTTAGAAAAACACAACACATAGCTTGAAAACCAAACGGATCGAAACTACAGCAAACCTGATAGGTTTAGCAAGGACCAACCAGAAGCACCATTTTCGATCCAACCTACGAGTACGGGGTTGATATATAAACCCAAACCAAGCCAACGTCATTCCACACATGTACGAGCTGCACTAGCGACTAAAGTACTAAAAAACAAAATACCGGCAACTGATGAGATCCATTTGGAGGATCGAAAACCATGGTCTTGCCTGAAGAATACGCGCAATACAGTCGACAGACTGGAGTGAAAATCTTAATTTAAATCGCGTTGTGCGAACATCACACAACGATCAAAGGAGGAAACAAACGTCGAACTAAAAGCTCGATCAAATCACAAATTGATGCAAGAAATTTAACCTTCGCGTCAAGCGAACAGCATCTCTGCTAAACACATTTTGTAGCCTTGTAAAAGCTACAATAGTATCTGGAACAGGACAAATATGATATTCGCTATTTCAAACGGCATACCTTGCATAAAACAGCTTTTTATAATAATCAAACAGCTGGGCCCGGCTTTACAGTAAATGCAAGAAATAAACTTCATATATACACGGAATGTTCCATATCCAGTCCTTCCAGAGAGAACATTAAGAGAGCCTAAAACATGTCTTGCTATATTCAAACCTTTACTAGAAAAACATCGCAAATTACAAAGGTGTCAAACTTCACAGGGCGAAAGCCCGACAGGGAACCGAACATCACCTTTCACAATTTGCTATTAACACAGTTAAAGGTTCAAAGACTTCAAATCTACTTGAAAAATCCTCCTCATAATAAAACAAATATCGCCCGTTAGAAACACACAGGGTATCAATCAAATATAGATTGTACTCGTTAGAACAAAAATATAAAAGGTTTCAAATGTTTCACACCCGGGGGGGGGGGGGGGGGGTACTCCCTTATATGGCCTATACGGGGACGTGCCGCTGGACAGGGTATGGTTTTTGGCCTCTCTGCCCTGAACAGGGTATATAATTTCATGCGAGTCTGCCCTAAACAGGGGTGTCTAAAATAAAACCTGTCCTAAACAGAGTGTGTATTTTGTCGTTTGCCCTAAACAGGGTCCTAAAATAGAGGGTGTTGCCCTACACAGGGTGGGTATTTTAGTTTTTTTTTGCCCTAAACAGGGTCAGGGTTTCAAAACCCTCAGCGGCACCCCTATACCCAAACATGGGTCAAGTACCCCCCTCCCGAGATTGTGCGGCCTGTCACCCCTTGCTATTTCCTACTGTGCTTGTACAGTTGGTAACGTAATTATTCAAGACACATTTCCAAATTTCCACATTTCCACACTTCCACAGTTGGTCACTTTTAAGTATTCAAGACACATTTCCAAATTTCCACATTTCCACACTTCCACAGTTGGTAACTTAAGTATTCAAGACACATTTCCACATTTCCCCATTTCACACTTCCACAGTTGGTAACTTAATTATTCAAGACACATTTCCAAATTTCCAAATTTCCACATTTCCACATTTCCACACTTCCACAGTTGGTCACTTAAGTATTCGAGACACATTTCCACATTTCCACATTTCCACATTTCCACATTTCCACACTTCCACAGTTGGTAACTTAAGTATTCAAGACACATTTCCACATTTCCACATTTCCACACTTCCACAGTTGGCAACTTAAGTATTCAGACACATTTCCCAAATTTTCCACATTTCCACATTTCCACACTTCCACAGTTGGTCACTTAAGTATTCAAGACACATTTCCACATTTCCACATTTCCAAATTTCCACATTTCCACATTTCCACACTTCCACAGTTGGTAACTTAAGTATTCAAGACACATTTCCACATTTCCAAAATTTCCACATTTCCACACTTCCACAGTTGGTAACTTAATTATTCAAGACACATTTCCAAATTTCCAAATTTCCACATTTCCACACTTCCACAGTTGGTAACTTAAGAACAGCACAGTGCATTATTTTCATGCATAAATTTGCTCAGCAGTACCTTAATTATGAATAATTTTGCTTTTGGTTAATTCCATTCTGATGACGCGTTCTGTGCTCTTCTACCCGAAGTAAAAGCCACTCAACTGGTATCTTGTGCAGAGTCTCCGGGGACTCTGAAGGCGGGGTTTCCTGCATTTCAATTGGCTGTCGGCATCTGCGGTATCCACAGTGTTGACATATGGCGCAGCAAAGGCGTGAAATGCTTGTAAACCTTTCGAAGCGAAAAAACTGACTTCGTTTCTACGCGAGTGGTTCCTCTTTGATCAAAAAAATATAGGGTATGAGAATTTTGACGGATTGCCTTGAAATTTGGCCCGAAGATTCCCAGACATCAAACAAAAATACCATGTGAGGGATTTCTGTTTTTCAAAATTGATCTCCCGAGAAAAAATTTGCAAAGCAACCAATAGGAAAATCGAGAAAAGCCTCACACGGTTTTGAAGATTAACGCCTTGTGATTGATATGATGCAGTAGTTTGGTTTGCGCGGTCAAATTCGATACCCGATAAATTCGCTCAAAGAGACATCAGTCGTTTGGCCTTTGGGACGCGCTCTTCTTACGGTTAGATAAAATTAAAACGAGACAATTTTTATCGGATAGTGAATTTCATAATCTTCACGTTGATATATAGTTTGTGGTGGTTTCGTTTAAAAACGCGCGCTTATAATTTTTTTCGCGAAGGACACCCGCGAAGGTCTACGGTAACCTTAAAATCAATTAAATTCGACAGATTTGAATTAAATGCGACTTCTGCCGCATCTTCGACTGGGCCAGTCTAATATTTGACAGAAGTTCGACAGCCGCTTTACACGTCGAACTTCACATGTGCCGAATCGAATGCATCAATTATTTTAATGTATTTCTGAATATAACAGCATTCGTGATTGGTTGAAAACTATTAGTGTTGAAGTGACCAGTTATGCTTGAAAAAGAGTGGCGCCAAAAATAAAACGTTGGTTCGCGAAAAAGGAAATTCCAGTCTGTAAAGACAGATGCCAAGTCTTTCCTCTGGCGAAATCGGCTCTTCGGTCACTGTTTCTCTCTCTAGTCGGACCCGAATACGGCTTAAAATAAAACAAAGGGTTTCTCGAGACACCCGAAGAGTTTTCTAAAAACGTGCATCAGAAACGTGTTCCATACTTTCTTCTACCAGCCAGTATTTCGGCCCAATCGAAGACAAGATCGAAGACGAGATCGAGGGACACGCGTGATGTTTCGCGCCGAAAGTAACAACAGCAAAACAAGAGAAACTCCCAAAAGCAGTCTTCTCCTTGCTAGAACGTAGTTTAGCGCCACTGGCAAAACGAGTCTTCTTCTTCTCTGTTGACACGAATGAGCTGAGAATTGTATAAACGAAGAGAAGGTTAAAAAGCTTCCATTATCCGCCATGTTTGAAATTGTGCGGGAAAGACTCGAAATGAAAACGGGACCTGAAGAAAAAAATTACAAAAACTCGCTCATGAATTAAATGCGACTCTATAAATTCGACGTCTAAATCAAATGTCGAATTTAATAATTTGAGTCGACCCAAATAGGTATTAAATTCGGCACATGTGAAATGCGACGTTTAAAACCGGCCTATGTAATGCAACGCTTGTGCTTCACAGAACATTTCGTTTTTGTATTGCCGTTTTTACACTCTTTTACCGAATTTTTAACGGAATTTTAATGTGTCGAGAAAGTAACTTAGACGCCGATGTCTAACTTTACTTATTTACAAGCTTACGTGGGAAACACATTGATTTTGCGAGAGTGCTTTTTATACAATAATGAAACATGATCTCCTAGCTTCCAGACATTGCGTCGGCGACAGATATTTCAGCGATTTAAGCTTATGTTTTATTACGCGGGAACTGTTCGATAATCGTTACCTTTTGGCCAAAAAATACGCTAGAGAAACAAATGTTAATTAATTTTCTTGCGAACAGTTGATGATTAGTGTAAGCTAAATGAAACGTCCGTGACATGAATTTGTTGAATATATGATTCGAGTTGATCACGCTTGCCGCTGGCGTTCGAGAAGACATTTTGGCAGCGTTCGAATCTGGCTATGAACTGTTTGAAGTGTAGTCCATTTGTCGATTGCACAAGAAGTTTCTACCGTCCACCGAGTAAACATCACCGAATGTAAACAGAGTCGAGTTCGCTCGACATTTACTCGAAAAATGTCCCTCGAAACATGAATGTGCGATCCGTGGACACTCGACACTCGATACTCGATATTTGATACTCGAAAGACTTTGTTTAGCCTGCGTAGCAGTCGTTTCCTTTCCGAGAGCGTGGGAAGCGCGAATGCGAAAAGAGCGAAAGGGGTTGTGGTGAGGCTGTTTAGTTTCCTTTCCTGCCTCACCCCTCGCCCCTCCCGCTTGTTTTCGCTCTTTCCAATCTCGTTCCCAGAGACTGCGATTCTTTTGGTCAGCAAAAGTGTCTTTTGGCCAGGCCCAACAAAAAGTCCGCGATTCGCGGACTTCCGGTAACACTGGCGCAAACTCAGAGTTGGATCAAAATGGCGGCCAATTCTTGTTACTGTTCTATGACAATCTCGTTCCCAGAGTCCTCGTTACCCTTGTCCAGCGGTGGAGCGGCCAACAAGGAGCTCTTCAATCTCGTTCCCAGAGGCCGCGATCCTTTTTGGTCAGCACCAAGGAATCTCGGACTCTGGAATATTCTGGGCGCTTGAATTTTTTTGAATTTTTTTGATTGGCTGTTGAAACACAATGGATTTGAATCGGAAGTGAACCCAAAATCAAAGATGGCGGACGTAGGCAGTAGTCGTCTCTGGAATTTACAAGGAGAATGTGGAAATCCAAAACCATCCGATGGATGTTTTTGGTTGGAAAATCAGTTGGAGAATATACCGTTGCAGATTTGAAGAAGGTTACCGGCGTGAAAATCACTTCCGTGACCTCTTTCAGTGGCGAGTCGGCCGGTGAGACGATCACACAAAACTCACCTTAATCAAGTAACAAAGAGAAAACAAGTCAACAGCTTGTGGTAAACACTTGTACTGCCGACAGCTGAATCATCTCAGTTGGTGATCGCAGTTCCGCCGGGATTATTTACTCGGAAACTGCAGGCTATATCGAAAGGACTGTACATGTACACACTAGCTAGCAGCAGATGAATGTTGCACCGGCGTTTTCGTATGAAATACGTGGTTGCGATTGTATTTTAACTACCCTTCAGTTTACACGTGGATTTCCCTTGTACAGAGTTTATACAGCAGTATGTGGGTTAAAGTGAGTGGATAATTAAATTACAAACTATTTATTCTGGTGGTCTTTTTCGTTTGTTACGCCTCTAGTTGCATGTTTAATAAGCTTTACATCCATGAAGAATTGTCTTATGCAAATAATTTGAGTTATACCAAATATGATTTGAACATATGTGATAAATTGATTTTTTACCTGTCTAAATTTACATGAGAAATATAAATTGTTAATCATATAAAAGTGACGGAGGTGATCGCTGTATCTTTTAGGGGTTAAAATTTGTGGTTTAATACCACTTAGGGGTGTTGAAATCTAAAATTACTACCGTTATAGTTACTACGGTACCTTTTAGGGTTAAGCCGGGGAAAAAAATATGATAAAAAAACTATTTTTGTCTAGAGAAATGGCACCTCTTAGGGGTGAAATTGAATTTGAGTCACAACCACAAAACAAGATTTTGGTACCTTTTAGGGGGTTCTTTTCAAAATTTCCGACGATCACCCCCATCACTTTTATATTTGTCAAGAAACACTGATATATGTCTAGATCTAGATTCGTAGAGACTTTGTTATTTGTATATGGTTCAGGAGCAAATGTTGATGTGCTGGAAAACTGACCAAAAATTATTGCAGACCACTGTTTGTATATCAACCCTGGGTTGAAAATCACGTTTTGTTACATATTATGATATGATATTATCTTAGGGTGTGTTTTCAACGTAAAACCCCAAATAAACAGTGAAAATTATTATTATTATTAATTTTATTAATTAATTTTATTATATATTTTTTTTCTGGCATGTGGCCCTTGGTTTGGACTATATCACTCATCAATAAAACAGTCTAAATTGGCTTTTAGGGGTAAAAATAAACTTGAGCCCCACAAATGGATTATGGTACCTTTCAGGGGTATTTCCCAAAATTTCTGACAAGTATCCCTGGCCTGTCACTCTTATATGGGAGCCTGTCCCTACACAAAACAAGTTAAATATCCAAAAAAAGATTTTTATTGTGGAAAACCAATATTATAAACAGGTTGGTTGTAGTCCTGACTGCACAATGCAAAACACAGTTCAAAGTCTGGTTTTTAAGAAAGAAAACTGAAAAAATGTTGGATAATAAATCTCTTCTAGTGTGTAGAATTGCTGTACATTTTTACCCGACATTTGTAATTTGTCTCACCCTACACCTCACTAAAATACAGCAAGACTATTATTGAAATGATTTCATGGAACAATCCCAGACAAAAATTATATTCAATCACCCTGTTTTCCCAGCATATCTCTCTGCTCAGCCCTTAGGGTCTATAGCCAGAGAGGCTACAGATACATGTATTATTCTCAAGAATTTCATCTACTATAGATAATTTTATGGCAGAAGGCTAGGCACAGTCGTGCCTAATGATAAATGTTTTGATCCTTGGATCCAAACATCCAGATTCAAGTCTGGCAAGTGTCCTTGTGTTGTGTTCTTGGTCACAAACGTGCCTATCTCTACCAGTGTTGCAGTCAAATAATTTTAAAGTCTGGGCATCCAGCTTGTATACCCAAGCATATACTATAACCTAAGTATATCGACTTGTGGACTGTCCTTTATAGGATTTGCAACTCAACTATGTAAATGTAATAAAGAAAGGAATTCGAAGATGGTATATAGATGCGTGTGTGCATGCAAGCCTGGATCTACCAATGACAACCCTAGTTTGGAAACCCAGGGCAAATAATTGGGGCAGGAGGAAGATAAAACAGGTGACATTTTGTACACACAGATTTCGTCCATTTTTTCTTCCTCCTGTCACAATTATCTGTTTAAATAGAAACCATGCTTCAAGTGAATTTAATTTTTTCTGCGACTACCTGATTTGACTCGGCCATTTGGCTGTCAACTTTCTGATTTCATCGAACAATTTCATATGACAACATACATTGTGTACTCATGTGCATATACAAACTGACATAGTTCACACTTGATGACTCAAACGAAATATTTATTGTCAGCAAGACTATTATATATATTTGTAATAAGTTATTGTTAGTGAAAATTTGTTTAACAACAACAATTATTTTGCTAGCACATTTACTGGCTAGAATTCGTATCAATTCTTTGATGATTTTTTCATGCTTAGCAGTGACAATACAAATGACTTACAAAATTAAACTGATGAAAATAAATTGAATAAAATAAATTATAAACTATATCTGACGAAGAATTACAGTAAAAATGCAATTAATAGAAGTTTTGCCTTTTACATTTCTAAATAATTTTACATGTACTGTACATGTAACTCTTTACTCTTCCACAAACAAGCAGAGGTAGCCTTGGCTACTCAGGACGAAAATTTTTAAACCAAAACTAAAAGCCCATCTACTTAATTTTCGCCTAAAATCATGGGTATCCTGCAGGCTGGTAACTTTCACGATGTATTCCAGAACTTTCTGCTGGCTCGCATTCGATATGGAAAAATCAACACGAACGCATCATCATCTGATATCATTCATTGAATGGATCTGTATCGAGTATAAAGACAGCAAAAACAGCATATTCTTGTCATTAGAAAATTGAATACCTCATCGAGCTTTGGTAGATGTAACGCGTTGTTGTCTTAATAGTTCTCAATCCGTAACAAAGGATTCTTGACAAAGATTTGAGGTCTAAATACCCGATCGATGTAACATCAACTGCAGAAGCTGCCGCCATTATAAACAAGTGAGCCACAATCAGTTACAGCGGTTACTCTCCGGCTCTACGCATATTCAGAACACATTTATTCATGCTGACGCAAAGGATTGCGGCCGCTGGGAACTAGGTCGCGCACGCGCACAAACAAACCGGAACGTTCCGGTTTTGAATCGCCCAGAGCCGTTGGGCGTTTCGTCACCGCTGACCGAAACGCGCTGGCTCTGGGGACGAGATTGGAGCTCTCGGGGAAGCGATCGGCCATGACAGATTCTTGGACTTCCGGCTCTACTGCGCATGTGTTCGACCCCATGTTTCAACTAACGGACGCCAAGATTCTTGGACTTCCGGTCTTACTGCGCAAGTCAGGCGGATCACTCTATCCCAGAGGTCCCATTCTCGTTCCCAGATCCTCCGTTTCTTTTGGTCACGTGGTTGGCGAAACGTAGGCTCTGGTAACACTGACAACCGGATGTCGTGAAATTCACGACATCCGTAGCGCATGCCCACTGTATTCAACGCTTATAAATGATCAACTGCGCGTGCTCAGTAATAGGAAAGGGAAAGGCTGGGACGACTCCTTCTGGAAGAAGTCATTCTCGACCCCACACCTTCGCTGCTTTCTGACTACGCAAGGAAAGAGGTCGGACGAAGAAGTAAAATCGACTGGCCAGCAAAAGCAAGTTGAACTTTGGATGATTTCGGTTTGAAGAACAAAAATCAGCCCTACATGCCGTTGTCTTACAGAGAAGATTGCTCATGTGTTTTATCAACGGTTTGGAACGTCTGGTGTGTCAATTCTGATCGAGGTATGAGTGCCAAAATTATAAACATGCTTCTGTTTTTTGACGACGTAAGTTTAAATCCGTCGGTGATGTTTTGTTGAAAACCTGATCGATCGTCGTTTTATAGACACTCGATTAGACCGTTGTTTGAATGAGGTTGATTTCATCATTAATCAGTGGTAAGCTCAACACTCGGATGTTAGTTGAAATCAGAATAAAAGCTGTTGTTGCTAATAATAATAAATTGTTATTGGTGCTGTTATCGCATTTTAAAAATGTTCTGTTGTAAGCTTATACCACTGTGGTTTTGTTTGTATTGCCACATTGATTCAAGTACATGCCTTACTCGCAAGATTTATAAATTTTCCTTTCTTAAATTTTACAGTTAAAGCAGTAAAAAAAGTTTTTTCCCAAGGGTAACAGGGGTGATGAGAAGTTGATATTTGAACTGCATTTTAACTGAAAGAAAAGTTGACTGCAACTCCCCTGACAATTTTATTTCTAACTTGTTTTTAATATTAGGATTAATTTATTCTGATTATTGTAAAGCGCTGTTGATCAGTATATGTAAATAGTGCTATAAAAGTGATTAAATTAAGAGGATATTAATTAAAATTTGCATACAATATTATTATAATGTTGTCTAGAGCAGCCTTGATTACTGTTACTTTGAACAAGATTGGTCAACATAAATTTTATCTGACTTATTGGTTGTATGCAAATTTAATTAATCTTCTCTTTGTGCAATACCATGCACAAAATGTACTGTTATGGTCTGGTTAAGAGCTTGATGTTCACTGACTTATGTGGCATGAGTGTAAGTTCTTTGTTACAATACAGTGGAACCCCGCCTTACGACCACCTCGATAATGCAACCACCTCGTAAAACGACCACTTTCTTTGTCCCAACTAAAATTATGTCAGTATTTTTTTATTATTTTAAGAACCCTTTAATATGACCACCCCGATAATACGACCAGATCTAGATTTGGTGGCCTGTCGGTGGTTGGATTAACGGAGTTACACTGTAATTTGCTTTGGGGGTTTAGCATATGTGTCAACTGAGATACAGTGATTCACGGCCCCACAAGCTTCTAGCTTTAACGCAAAAACCGTGTATAAATAAAGTTGATTGATTGATTTTTTTATTCACATTCAGTGGGGTGGTGAAGTTAAGATGGGCATTTCCTTGCTAAAAAGTCAGGGAGTGAAGGTGGGTCTTTTCTTGCTCAAAAATTTGAACAAAACATTTTCAAGAATGGAGGGGGAATAGCTCCCAGGACCCTCCCTAGATCTGCCACTAACATCGGTCTCACATACACTGCAACAGTTTTTTCAGCGAAGACATAAATAAATGGAAATTGAACAGTATCAGAACTGAATTATTTGTATGACATATGCAACAGTCAACATGCTCTTCAGCCTATCATGTGACAGAATGCTTCACAATATTGCAGGTGGTAGGTACTGGTAAGTCCTGTCCAGTTTTGTACTTCACAAACACTGCAGACTGCAAACAGGTTTGTAAGTGAAGTGATTGGAGCCCGGGTGGGGGTACTCTCCTATATAAGCTATATAGGTATGTGCAGTGCCAAAGGGTATGGTTTTTTGAGCCGTTTTGGTCCAGAAAATGGTATAGATTTTGAACATTTTTGGTCTCAAATAATGGATATTTTCCTACTTGTCTGAAAAAGGGTATAGATTTTGCCATTTTGGCTCTTAAAGAGGGCAATTTGTAAAGGGTCAGGTCTGAAATAGGGTAGGGAAAATCACATATTTTGGTCTGAAATAGGGTAAGGGTTTGAAGAAGCGCGCCGCACACCCCACCCCAAATTTTCGGGGAGTACCCTCCCTCCCGGGGATTGGAGGAAGCAAGTGGAGGAGATAAATATACAAGTAAAGGAGATAAATATACAAGTAAAGATGACAACAACAAAAACAGTCTTTTAATGTTACAACTCTATGCAAGAACATGATTGATTATTTAGATAATATGATCATGATTAAAATATGCCAGTTGCTTACTTTTTAGAGCAAATGTTGTATATTATGTTGTTGAAAATATAAAACAACATTGAGAATGAAATTCTCAAACTCATTAATAATTCATCAAGTTAAAACAAAGGAAATTATAACCCATGTCAGGTTGGATACCGGTATTAATTAAGATAGATTTTTACGATTGTATTTCTCCATTTACTCCTTAGTTTTTGTTTCGATTGAAAAGATATATCAAACACAGTGTTTCATGGGCTATCCAAACACATCGAATTTTGTCAAAAATACATGGTATTTTGCAACATGCTTGTTAATGTTAGATTCATTTCCAGCCATTTCAGAGGACTTAAATTCAAATTTTTACCAGACCACCCTAATTGGCTCACACTTATGCAATTTGCATTAGCCCCCACCCCCCCCCCCCCCCACCCATCTGTTAGAGAGGCTGGTAGGCTTTCAACCACAGAGGCTACCCTGGTATAATAGTGACAGGAAGGTGTGAATGAGGCCAAATTATTGGACCCCCAAAAGTCCTATTAGGTTAAAACCAGACACCCAAAAAGTCCAACAGCCCAGAATGTAACCCCAAAAGTCCCTTTTTTCTCTGAATTAAAAAAAATAATAAATAGAGTTTCAGACAGTTTTTGGGTCCACCCTTCTTTATTCGTCAAGCATTTATGTCAGACTGAAGTCATTCTTTGAAATTGGGGAGCGATACATTTTTGTTCAGGGAAACAACAAACGGAACTCTTGATATGAGAACCCTGGGTAACAGATAACAATCGAACTCACAGAAAAAAAAAAATTATCGATTGTTATCGATTGGCAAAAATCGATAACAATCGTAATAATCGATAATAATCGATAACAATCGATAATCCAAAGGAGTATTTGTTTCAAACATATTACTGAAGATGGCGTGGCTCGTCCAGGCAGAGTGTTCATCGCGTTCACTTGGTTTTCTGGGATTTTAAAAGATTTGAACATGTCCATTCATTCGAACCCTTGTTTTATGACGACGAAAAACACAGAAAACTGCTTCTTCTTTTGCATGTATTGTTCCTGGTCGATATTTATGGAGCCAAAGTGATTACTGCTGTGCTACTGGATTATGTTTTATTTCTTGCTTACTCTGTGATTTTATTCTTACGTTTCTTTTTAATGCGACTAATTAAAATCACAAAAACACTGATTTTGTTGTTTATCCTGCTTCATCTTTATGGCGTTGCTATAACGAGACTAGAGGGTTGCACGCCGCTACTTTGCACACCGCAACTTCTTCTTCCGGTATTATGAACTGCGCTGAAGATCGATAAAAAGACCAAATTGTTCCTGTTATTGTTTTTGTTCCTATAAGTATTTTGTTGATTGTTAAACTATTGCATGCTATGCTATGATGATTGAATGACTCAATAAAACCATACAGACAACATTGTGTCAATGATTAACTTGTAAATGACAAAAATCATTTCCGATAACAATCGATAACAATTGATAATTAATCGTTATCGATTTCTATCGGAAATCGATATCAATCGAACTCACAACTTTTTTTTTATCGATTTCTATCGATTGATATTGGAAATCGATATCAATCTTCGATTGTTATCGATTGTTATCGATTGATATCGATTATCGGTTTATCGATTGACTACGCCTGGAACAAATGAATGGTCAGACATGTTAAACATTAGTATTTCACTGAACTATAAGAGGTGACATTAGAACTTCTTATACTGATCAGGATCTAATTTCCTCTGGGAAGAGAGAGAAAATCATAGGAATAAAGGAAATGGCAACTAAGATTATAAAACAACCGAGGGAAACTGGTTTGTTAGCTGACTGGAAGTTTAATAAACAACTTGGCTGAACTGAAAGCGAAGAATCTCATCATGAACCTCGCCTCGCGCGATCTAAACTTTCATCGATATAATAGTCTTTCTTGTTCAAGTGGTGTTCTTTGTGTGGTGTTGTATTGCTATTTTTGCGATGCAGCCCTTTCGAAAAGATCATTCGAAATGAAGCACTCTGTAGAGGATTCGGGTCTTTCCGGTGATCCACAGCAGTAAAACAAGGAAACATTAGCTAATATTTGGATATCGGCCGTCGTGGAGGCGATGGCGGTAGCGCGAGCTCGAGCGGTCATGGCAGCGAAAAACACGATACTAATGTTGTACCTGAAGCGAAAAATGCGAAGGATATCCAGCGAAGGAGACTACAGGAAAATAAAGGCTTGCATTTCTGCAGAGTATAAAAAGGTGACATAGTCCAGTCAACCTATGAAAAAAAAGGGGTCAACCTACCACTAATTGCAAAAGAAGGTATCTCAACGGTTTTAGGTCCAGAAAGACTTTATATATAACATATAAAAAGTCCCCAAAATCGCAGTAGGGGAACACGTTCAAAATTAGAGTTTTTCATGTCGAGTTGGCGAGCAAAATTTTACGGCATGAAAACGAGGCTCACTAAGTACTTCTTAATCTTGGCTGTATTTCGGCTTTTGTTTTTTAGGAAAAAAATGACTGTTTACAAGTAATTGATAGAAAAATGTTTAAATAGTAATAAAACCAATTCAAATCCATCACTGACTATACTAGCATTTGATTTACTGAGCCGAAAATGTTTGTGTTTACATGTATTAAATGATGTTTGAAGGGTATCTAGAAAATTCATAGCTATTTCGTTTTCTTTGTTTTCGTATTCTTATATGTAATTTAAACATACGATTTTAGCACTCGTCTGTTAGAATACAAACTCAAAGTGCAGAACTGTAGAGGAACTTGTAAAGAATTATAAATATATCTACAAAAAAAAAGGCGCGAAACAATGCAAGCAGAGTTTGTAAAGTTTGCAAGCGCTTGTCGCGACAATGTAGATTTCTCAGTCTGCTTTTTTCCGCCGTCACACGAAAGAGAAGTGGTTGTATCTACATGTTATTATTCGTGGAGTAAATTGCATCAGATTCTTAGCTTTGGAGCGCTTATTTGCAGGTAAGCATTGATTATTCTGTTTGTCTATAAAATATCCTTATTTTAAGCGACTAGATTTACGTGTCAATACTAAATACGGGGTTTTTTCCCCGCAAGTGCATTACGAAATGTATGAAGAACTCTGCACATGCTACTAACGTAGCTAATATTTTGTTTATAAACTGGATAAAAAAATTCTTGTAGAATCAAAATGTATTGTGTACACTTCTTAATTGCCTTTTGTATATATAACACAAATGTATCCTTCATGTAGTGAGAAGGAGTGAGCGATCTCTGGGCAGGCCTGTCTACAGACCTCGTCATAGAGCAGACTTTGATGAGAACGTGGAGGCCTAACAAGAGGCGGGGCATGAAGGAGCAGCAGCGCCTGACTTGGCTTCTCGCAATTCCCGCATGCGCCGAAGTGAATAGCGTCATGCAAGAATTGACCGGTGTTGCTTATAACACAAGTGAGCAGAACAAGGACATGTCAAGTACAAGAAAGAGCGCGACGTCAAAGATACGTTAACTATCCTTTCCGCTCTTCAAGACCGCAGTTCCTTTTCACCAGACCCACACTTAAGAAATATCATGAACGGGGTACACGGGGACAGTGCTGTTAATGTCGACAAAGCTCGTATAATTGGAGAGAAAGTCATTGCATCTATGACTGGAACGTCAGCGACAGAGTACTCGTTCAAGAAAAGTGCGCAGGCCATTACTCTCGCAAAGAAATCTGCTGTTAGAATTGACAATGAGCAGGTAGAGATCGACCCACAGCTTCTGTTCCAGCGCTTGATCTTGGCGTCCAACACTAGCGAAGACCTCCCCACGATATTTCGCTATGAGCTTAGCAGTTACCCGACATCTCTGTTTGATTCAGCACTGATGCTACGGCAGGCCAATAAGCCAGCTCTGGCCGATGCTATTTGGTCCAGGCTCTCTCCACAAGTAATTACCGAGAAAGTGCCTTGTGTTGCTGACGTACAATACGTGCTGGATGGGCGAGCACTTCTGCACAGAGTGGTGTGGCCTACTCTCGAATCCGCGACTTTTGAAGAAGTGTTCAGTCTTTACTGCAACTATGCCACAAAGAAGTATGGCAGGCCAATCGTCGTCTTTGACGGGTATGAGAACAGCACAGTGTCAACGAAGCAGATGACACAGCAAAGGAGATCATCGGGCAAGGTTGGGACTACCGTGATGTTCGAGGAAGACATGAAGGTCACCACGAAGAAGGACGTGTTCCTGGCAAATACCAAGAACAAGCAACGTTTTCTTACCATGTTGAGTAGAAGTCTTAGCCACCTCCAGTGTGAGACGCGCCATGCAGACGGCGATGCCAACCTTCTTATTGTGAAAGCAGCTATTGAGTCCGCGAGATCCAGAACAACCATACTTGTTGGAGACGACACAGATCTGCTCATCCTACTTTTGTTCCACGTTGATCCTGATGGTCATGACCTCTTCTTCATCCCCTGAGCCAAAGAGCAATTCCTTGCGGCGGCGCGTATGGAATATAAAGAAGGTACAAGCAGAGCTAGGGACTGAGGTATGCGATAACATCCTCTTTCTTCACGCGGTTCTTGGATGCGACACGACATCTCGCGTTCATGGGCATCGGAAAGGGTGCATCGCTCAAGAAGTTTATCACGTCCTCTCATTTTAGGCAGCAAGCGAAGGTATTTCAAGGCATTGCAACAACAGAAGAAATCGCGGCTTCAGGGGGAAATGCCCTTGCACTACTGTACAACGGAAAGGCAGGGCAATGTCTCGACAATCTCCGGTATCAACGTTACCAGGAAAAGCTCGCCACAAAGCCCACCCAGATACAGCCTAATAGCCTCCCCCGACATCGGCTGCAGCAAAATTCCATAGTTTTCGCGTGTATGCCCAAGTCCTGCAATGGAAAAGGGGAGGAGTCAATGCCGAAGACTGGGGGTGGAAGACGAAAGACGGCAGCTGATTCCTGTGATGACGGATTTACCAGCAGCACCAGACAACCTTCTACGCATAGTGAGATGCAACTGCTCATCGGGATGCAACACGCTGCGATGTTTCCTGCCGCAAGCACAACTTGGAATGTTCTCCTGCATTGGCCAGTGCAAAGGCTCTAGCTGCACAAACTCCTCTGTCCTGGCTCAAGAAGACTGTGGCAGTGACGACGAATAGTAATTTAGCGTCACATGATTTTTTTTATCAGGTTCGGAAGAACGATTAGCCTGTAAAATATTCGTTTTACTACTCAAGTCTGATAATTGATATCAAAAGCATAGTCTAATAAAATGACTTGAAGTACCAGCAACTACTTTCATTCTATTCATAGTTATTAGAATAACTTTCCCTCTAGTATGTTACATTCAAATTGACTAACTTTATGGGCTTATATGCGGACCTGGTTTCAAGCTTACACATGACAAATGACTAAATGGTTTTATATTACCGCTCTTATTACAAATCCCCCCCAAAATTGGTAAAAAGTATGCTTTTAACGAGCGAAATCAATCTACTTCCGTTTCAGCCTCGTTTCCATGTCGCAGCAGAGCGCGAGTATCAATTATGTTATTTTGAAGGCTTTCCGTGCTGCGATTTAGGGGGACTTTTAGTATGTTGTTCAAAGCAGTTGCATGAGCTATATTTCGAAGAGAAACCTTATTTTGCAATTAGTGATGGGTCAAACCATAGGTTGACTGGACTAACAGGCCTACACGGCTCCTACAGTTAGTGACATTTCATTTTGTACATTTTCTGTTCTCTATTATAAAATTCGGTTTGCTTTTAATAGCCTGTGAATACAGCCGCCTTCCAGCGATGGAAGTCGGCTGTATTCGCAGGCTAGGTTTGCTTCAAGTGTGTTTATAACGGGCAATATATGTTTTAATTTATATGAGGAGGATTCAAGTAGAGCCTTCGACTGTGTACACTTCTAGAAAAATTGGCTAAGAGGACATGTTTGATTTCCTGTCAGGCTTTCGCCCTGTACGAAGCTACAAGAATTTGTTTAGATATATGTTGTATGCCTGATGCTAAGGTTATATCTCTTGCATCAATTTGATCGAGCTTGAGCTCGATGTTTGTTTCCTCCTTTGTTCATTGTGTGATGTTCTTGCAACACAAGATAACAGTATAATAAATATCTCACGCGTATTGATTGTTTTGCGTGTTGTATGTCAGTTTTCTCTAGCTTTCTGAGCACTCTATTTATGTCGATTGGAACGCACATGTTCTTCTTGTAAACCCCTCTTTTAAAAAGTTGGGTTGATGCTATAGCATTTTAAGTGGGATATTTTTGCTCTCCACTATTTGATGAGTGCCGGCGCAAGTCGACTATTTTGCCACTATTTGTTCAGGCCGCGTAGTCTTAGCCGTGGACGCATCACCTTTAATTTCGTTGCTAACGTTTTCCCTTTAGTCCGATTCAACACACTTTGCTCCTCACTGATGTTCTATGATGTACTAAATCTGTCGGAAGAGAAATCGTAACAATCTGAAGTTTCACTGTCTTCACTCGATTCCGCCATTACTATCGCTGTGAGCTGAGATCACCGGCGTGTGACGTATAACATAACTTTGTTCTGATTGGGTATTCTAATGAGTGCGCGGGAATCCGTTAGCCCCGCGGTGTTCTAAAAATGAAAAGATACGGGACAGGGTTGACTCCCGGGATTAGTATGGGAGATGGAGGCTCCGAGTAATGGGCTTCTGGGAACACCTATTTTGCGGAACTTATCCGTTGGGTACCCCTGGAAGGAGGGTGATTTCGATTACTTCTCTTTCCTTCTTCAAAGTGCTCAGAGAGCAATTCTTGTGTTATCACTTAATTGAGCTTCAAGGTTTGATTCGTAACAATCTTGTGGCCGCTTTGCTGTCCGCATAAAAGAAACTGCGGATTAAGAACCTCCAGGCTGAAATTTGACCAATTAAACACCTAAGATATAAGAACCACTTCAGCCTGACAAATTAAGCAGGTTCTTATTCGAAAAATTACTAAAGCTCAGAAACATTTCATTTCATAACATTTAGAGCAATGTTCCAATTTCACCGCGTTGAACCTGTCATTGTAAATGTGATAATTATATTAAATTACATGAATATGGAGACATCGTATTATTTATAATTATTTTACAGTTGGTTTATTAGTGTTTGTTGTGATTATTAGAACTTTCAGGGTCAATAATTCACTAATTAAAACAAATTTTAAGTAGATACACCATATTAATAATAATTATATTAGAAATAATTGTTTCACCCTATAAGTAAAAACCTGTTAAAGACCTATTCAACATGATTTCTCACTACTCATTCAATATATAAGAACCATTTCAGCCTGTCACAGAAAATCACGGGTTATTTGATGCGAGTTTTTACTGTATTCCTTTCGTAAATAAAGCATCCTGTTACAATGAAGGCCGGAAGAGTCCTGAAATCGGTAAAACATCCCGGCACGCAGCAATTAACGGGCTTAGGCATAACCACTGCATTTGAAACAAAACATGTCTTTTGAGATGTTTGGGGACTTTCAATAGCATAAAACTTGATGCACGACAATATAATCACGCCGGGTCAGCTGTCATCAAAAAGTGATCATCTTCAAGCAACTTTTTATATGTTTTATGGATAAAAATGAAACTTAGCAGGATGATAGCATTTGTATTTCCATGCAATCGAATGGTGTTTTTTTTGCAATTTTAACGGTTTTTGGCGGGAAAAAGGCGTTGCTTACTTACCTTCAAATTTCAGTTTTGCCCTTTGAACAAAATAATCATTCATAAAATATGTCACGTTGAAGTTAGCTTTAAATCTAAAAATAGTAACGAACGGTAAAAAAATTCAAATTTCAAGGGCCAATATATTTTTATTGGATGAACTTATTTCAATATTTTTTTCATTTTTCATCTTTTCAGGCTGTCGGCTTACAAAATGCCATCAAACCACGCAAAACGAATAAACGAGTTTTCATCGTTATCTTTGTGACGTCATTTCCTGCCAAAAACCGTTCAAATTGACAAAACAAAAAAACATACGATTACTTGGAAATAAAATATATACAGAGTTGTTTGAAAATGTTCACTTTTTGATGACAGCTGACCCGGCGTGAATTCAAAATCCAATGGATAAAGTTGCCATGCACGAGGTAAAAACAAATGAAATGATCAGCCATTTGCCACGCGACTTGAAAGAACTCCGAGGAACAAAATTCGCCAATGAAAGTTTTCGACACAAACAGCTCATTTAGGAACCACCCCCCGGGGGACTCCCATATAAAAGTGACGGGGGTAATCGTCGGAATTTTGGAAAAGAACCCCTAAAAGGTACCCCGAATCTCGTTTTGTGGTGTGGCTCGAATTCATTTTCACCCCCAGAAGTACCAATTCTAAGACAAAACTAGTTCTTGCCATATTTTTTTTACCGGCTTAATACCCTAAAAGGTACCGGGATAACTCTAACGGTGGTCATTTTAGATTTTAACACCCTAAGCGATACCAAATCATGAAAATTTAACCCTAAAAGGTACGACCAGGGTACGAAGATCACCCCCGTCACTTCTATATCGAAGTCCCCCCTCCCCCGGGGAACCACCACCAGTCATAAAAGTAATGATCAACAACATGCTTTGCGTTTGTCATATGTTTAATCAGTGACATATTTTATATATTTTGTTTAATATTTTAATTTGTATTAATTAAACTCCCAGTTACAGATGGTGCCGTAGATAAGCCGCACCTCGGATCCGATTTGAACCCACATTTTAAGCAAAAATGAACGGCTTAATTATACATGGAATTTGTGATCGTACAGATCATAGTAAAAAGGCGAATTTTCAAACTCATTCGATATTCCAACTGTTTTTTCAAGATCAATCCACGAACCTTTCGTACTCAAATTTGGCCAGATTGTATTTCGAGGACTGGTCTTGCGAAATGCGGGAACTGTTAGGAAATCGAATCGAAGAAATGCTTTTTAAGGCAAAATTTGAGAGGAGGTACGGAATTTGTCGGTCCAAAACTGCTTGAAGTTGGCATGCCTAGTTATGGAATTAGTATTTTTGAAGCGAGTAAAAAACTTGAAGTCCGAAAACTGCTCTCGCAGGCTTCAAATCAGCGTAAAAACCGCATCAAAGCACAGTTAACCCTATTCAGACCGGGCTTTTTTGGTATTTTTCGGCGGGGGGGGGGGGGGGGGGGGGGGGGGGGGGGGGGGGGTGGCGTTTCTCCAAGGTTATTAAAGCTACGACAACGAATCTTAGTCATTCTAGTCCCCAGAGGCCACGATCCTTTTAGTCAGCACCAAGAATCGAGACCTCTGGCCAGAACCAACTTGTTGAGCATGCTCAGAGTACTCGTTCTGTATTCTCAGCCAATCAGATTTGTCAGATTTGACGGTTAGTCCGAGATTCGTGGACTTCCGGTTTTGGAACCGGCCAGAGGTCTCGATTCTTGGTGCTGACCAAAAGGATCGTTGCCTCTGGGGACGAGTATGAAACTTAGAGGATATATAGTACGTCCAAAAATCTTTCTTTTGACGTATGAAACACGAGATGATGACGTCATATGAAGTATACATTACGTCATGATTACCGAACAGCCACCATCTTGGATCCGCAATCATGGATTTCTTGATTTTCAAAACGTCAGAAAACCACCAAAAATGTCTCAAAGGTACTTAAAACCAATAAAACAATGCTAAATGATCATAAAAGGTAAAAGTTATTCCCAGAAAGTTATTTTCTTCCTTAAAAAACATGAAAATTCCAAATTTGGAAAAACATGCCTGTCACAATTATGGTTGCCATGGTAACAGCAAGTTCCGTGAACAATGACATGTCATATCAAATTGTTCCCAGATAAATTTTATTTTTATTAACGTTCAAAGTCTCGGCGGGCATTCCCCCCCCCCCCCCCCCCCGGTCCAAAAAAATTTTGACTTTATTTTATTAAATATAGACAGTCTTAAATATCGATTTTAGGAAGATTATTAACAATAACAATTCTATTGTACTAAGAAATTTGAATATCGTAGATACCTGTGACCACACAAACAGAGGATGGTAAGCCTGTGGCCATACATTTTAAAAAATGCACAATATTGGATCCTTAATCTTTGATTTCTAAATTGCTCAGAAATGTCAGAAAATCTCCAAATTAGATTTCAAAAAATCAAGAACTGAAATATAAAGATGCTAAAACAGCAACGATTTTGGAAGGATTTTATCATAAAAGCGAAAAATTCATGAAAACTAAAATTAAAGTTAAAAAAACACCAAATTTGGGTCAAAAGATCTGTCTCGAAAAGTATTCATGCTATAAAAATGAAACTTATGTGGTGTATAAAGCATCCTAACATTTTATTTTTAGTGACAATCACGAATCAATTATGTTACCATATAACGCCAAAATAACGTCATACTTTGAAAATATCCGCCATCTTGGATCCGCTATCTTGGATTTTTAAATTGTTCAGAAATGTCAGAAAATCACCAAATTTGATTTTAAAAATCGAAAACATATTAGGATGCAAAAAATGTAAAGATTTTGGAAGCAACTCAAAGCGGAAATTTTCATGAAAACTGACAATTAAACTGAAAACACCAAATTTGGGTAAAACTGCCTGTTAACACTTAGTTGCCATGGAAACATAAAGTCACATGATCAAAAAATTTACACATTAGAATGTTCCCCCCCCCCCCCCCCCCCCAATCAGGTAGGGTAGGGTTAAAGGAGAACGGAAGGCTACAGAGTATAATTTTCGTAATAACTAGAATTGTAGAAATAACTACTAGAAACTATAATTTCGAAGAAACGAGCGAAAAAAATATATATTTCACTGCAAATACGACTGAAATCTAACAGCATTCGCCGGAATTGAATGTCCGCCATTTTGTGTGCTTTCTCTTCCGGTTACTTCCAAAATAGGATACACGGTCACCATGTCGTGACGTCAATGCGCTCTTTGCTCGATCGATCGCTTGCACGTTCTTGGATTTGCAGTCACTTATGAGAATTATTTTATTAGATACCGTTCGCTTATACATCCATAAATACGGCTGAGTTTGAACCGTATTCGTTCGAGCCCATGTGAGATCTCTCGGATTCCGACGGAGAGCATACTGAAGCAGCTGAAAGCCAGGACGAGATCGCACAAGGAGGAAACACCACATGGTGTACTTGTGAATCGAATCGAAAACTGGAAAAATTCAGCAAGAAATAGAGTGTGTGTACTGCCAGGAGATCGACGAAGCTATGACAAAATAGCAGGTGAATATTGTTAATTAAAAGGATAATAAACATACTGATTTAGAAACGATTCATTTGTCGTGTTTGATTTTATTTTGTGTTGCTCTATGTTGTTATTGTTTATACGTGTCTGTAAACCCTGACATGTACACTTACACTCGGTTACGAATTTTGCAATGCTATGTTTTCATTATTTGGCTCAGATCTGGAGGAGGATACCCCTCTTAGCTGCATAACTCAGCATCCTAGTTTCGAAATGATCTGTTTGCAAACAGAAGTGTTGGAGACGGCAATTGTTGGCTTAATTAGGTCAGGCGAGGACTCGAATAAGAGCGCCGTGGGACTGTATAAAATAATATGTAGTACCACGACGGAAACATTTATGATCGTTTTTATCCTTTAATGCTGGGATAATATAGATTATGTACTGTGTAATTATAGCCGTCCCTGTATTTTGCAACTGATTTCCACAGATTTCTCGATGAGTTTAGTAAATTCATTAAAAATTTGCGGCAAATTTTCTCTCTTTATCTGAGCAAGCAATTATTTAAAAGGACTTAATCTTTTAATGGCAGGCGATGTTAACTTATTCCTTTCCTATATTAGAGTTCTATTCGAACAGCCCACAACAACGAATGAACCATGATTTTCTATCACAACGGGAGTATTTATTTTGAGTTTTGACGCATTTTCGAGTGAGCGCAATGACGTCATGCTTAGCGCCCATGCCTTCAAAATGGCGGACAAAATGGCGGACGTACATTGTGTCATTGTTGCGAGCCTTTTACAGTCCATAACAAGTTTACCAATGGATTATAGGGACAAATATTACAAATTTTAGTTAAGATACATCATTTACTTTATTTAAAAAGTGGTTACAAAACTTCGTTTTTCACCTTCCGTTCTCCTTTAAAGGAGAAGTTCACTCCAGAAAGCGCATTTTCGTTCTCACCGCCATTAAAAATTCAATATGAAGATTAATTACTGGCCGTAGTTTGAAGTTCCAAAAAGCTTCATAACCTCGCGAAATTTGCCTTCAAAGTGTCGAAAAATTCGACTAAGGCCGCCGCCATTTTGAAGACTACTCAGCAACCTGGCCGCATAATCGTGACGTCAAAGAGCTCAACCTGAATTGGCGGGAAGCGCTGTAAGATTTTAACACAGTTGCTGTTTTGGTGCGCGTTTGTTCGGTGTTTTGAGCCCATAATTCGGCCTCTTGTGCAGCTACAAACTGCTATAACAGGTCACAAAGGGATGGAAGAGGAATTACATTTGATCGTATACCGTTAATTGAAATGATCTTGCCAAGAAATGGCTAGTTAAACTCGGCCGCGATAAGAGATTCTTGCCAAAGCCAGAAAACATTTACGGTATGTTTCTACCGACCACTTTTCGGGTGACTGCATGCTTTGAGATTGATATTAAATCAGATCAACTTCTTACTGGTAACACTGTAAAAGAAAGTAGAAACCGGTACCTGATTCTGTTCCGACAATTTACAAACACGAAAAGACGGCTCGCTAGCGAAAGAAGGAAAGTCAATAAATTATTGGTTTGCAACTGACGTCATCGCCGCCATGTTGGATGACCATTAACAAAAGAATTATAATTAGCTTTATTGTTCCTGACATCCAACATGGCCGCCAGCGTCTTTGTCATTTAAATCTCTCGGGAATGGTTGCAAACCAGCAATTGCAGAAACATTTCAAATCTTACTTTTTGCATAATAATAATAATAAATGGACTGAGAGATACATACTGTTTTGATAAAATCTCTTCGGAATTATGCTCAAATGTGTCTTGAACTTATCTTTTGACGCCATAAAAGTTTAATGATGGCGTATAAAACGACGGAAAGTTTGCGTTACAAATTCATGGTTCAGACACGTTAAGTTAATGTATTCAAATCAATGCGTACTGCATTTCTTGCTGATTAATTTTATTGTAATAAATCGTTCTGCTGTTGATTTCTGTACTTTTCTGTACTAGACTTTTCCGTCCGTTCGGACGTTCTATTCATCGTTGAATTTTAAAAGTGTTCCATTGAATCAATAAAACTTTGGAATAAAATTGCTTTTATTATAAGGTCTTCTTGGTGTGAACGTTTTGGAGAAATCTATCGAGCCGTTTTTAAATTTTTTGCAAAAACGCTCAAAATAAAAAAATTACCCTAAAAATATAATGCGAGTGACTTCAGGAAAAAAATTCGTTCTCGGTATCGCGAAATAGAAAACCAACGAAAATTTTATGGCATCAAAATATAAGTTCGATTCACGACACGTTTTGACTAATTCCGAAGTGATTTCATCGAAACAGTATGTATCCCTCGGCCTATTTACTATTCATGCAAAAGTAAGATTTGAAATGTTTTTGCAATTTACTCGAAATCAAACATACATAATGTGTTTTTTTATTCTCACATATTTTGTTTGCCATACAACATAGTTTAAGATGTTGGTATTGGCTTTTCCAGGTGAATTCTGGATCGCACTAAATTTTAGTTTACGTGATTTCGAGGTTTTCTGTTTATCGTTGCCATAGCAATATCGATTTAACTGAAAAGTACATCATAGCAAACTTCAATCCAAGACAAGAGAATAGAGAATATGAAGGGTAAGAGAGGTAATGTCCCATACATGGGTCATTTCTATGATAATCCATCTGATGCTATTTTAGATCAGCTACGCGTTAGTCAATAGCCAATCAAATTAACCTATTCATGACACGTGATATATTCTCTTTTTTTCTGCGTGGATAGCCGCGCGATCGCGCGTGGAGTACACGTTTCTTTCGCGAAAACAAAATGGCGGAAGATGCGGAGCCGATCCGTTTTCAGTCGATGAATCTCAGTATGGTAAAGTTGTTTCAGCCACAAAAGCAATGGGAAAACGTTCTCAAAAGAATTCTCCGACATGGCTGATATTAAAAGAACGTCACGAAGATGAACTGCTGAGTTCTACGTTAGAAAGTGACGATAGTGAACTAGACGAAGGAGAAGGAGAAATGTCAGGTAATATTATTTGTCCTGACTATAGCACATCTTCCGATGACGGGGAGGTAAAAATAAAGATTCCTCCATAAATGAAAGCCTAGGGCTTCCACATTTAAACTGACGGCTGACAAACCAGGTGGGAAGCGCAAAGAGTCGAGTTCAAGCCGAGAGCAACCAAAAGTAAATGATTGCTTGCTTATTACAATTTGCATTTTGACTAAGCATATAGTTTATCCACATTATGTCAATACATTCATATGTGAGCAAGCATGTACATCATCTTGAGAATTAAATAAAGCAATTTAAAAATCTTATATCCCTAAAACTTACAGGATATCAGAGTCTGTACAGTGTAAATAAATTAATTTTATTGCAGTGCTCAAGACTTGATGATTAAATTTATATCATTTCACTTGTGAACTGTTTTTACTGAACACACCATTCAAAATTGTCTTTTTAAAATCTTATATATCCCTAAAAACTTATCAGAGTCTGTACAGTATAATTTCACTTTGCAGTGCAGTGCTAAGACTGGATATTATGTTTATGATTAAATTATTATTTCATTTTAATATGTGAACAGTTCCACTGAACACACCATTCAAAATTGCCCTTTCAAAATGTTATATATATCCCTAAAAACGTACCGGATATCAGTCTGTACAGTGTAAATAAATTAATTTCAGTACAGTGTTCAAGACTGGATGTTATGTTGATGATTAACTTATATTATTTCACTTATAAACTGTTTCACTGAACACGTCACCATTCAAATTATTATTTTACTTGTGAACAGATTCACTGAATACACCATTCAAAAATTATTTTCAAAATCTTATATCCCTAAAACAGGATATCAGAGTCTGTACAGTGTAAGTAAATTAATTTCATTGCAGTGCTAATACTGGATATTATGTTTATGATTGAATTATTATTTCACTTGTGAACAGTTTCACTGAACACACCATTCAATTTTTTTTAAATCTTATATACAGGTTATGAAAGTATATACAATGTAAATAAATAAATTTCATTGCAGTGCTCAAGACTGGATATTATGTTTATGTTTAAATTATTATTTCACTTGTGAAATTTTCACTGAACCGACCATTCAAAATATTAAACTTACAGGATATCAGAGTCTGGAATGTATATTTATCCCTAGATTGAGGTGGATCATTGGGTCCATTATCTGTGAAATAGGCTTTAGTAATAACGTCATGATTATGCATACAAAAATAATTCCATTGGGATATTAAGACAGATAATTAAATTTTCATAATGTGACTATTAAGAGAGGATAAACAGTATTAATTATCCTACAAAATGTTAATAGATACGCAAATAAATGAATATCCTCAGGATCTGTCATCATGATCCATTGTGTGATGTTAATATAATTTGCAAAATATTTTGGACTGCAATACAAGTGGGTTGAAAGTAGATTTACTATGTGACAAATTAGAGGTGGATCGAAGGAAGGTAGTCAACAAGAACAAGATGTGCATAACAGAAATAACTCTCAGGTCAGAGAGTTTATTCTTCTCTGCTTTGGCTGGATAATATTTCTCCTGAAGCAAACCAGAAATGTCCACCGGCCACACACAATATCCCCACGTTTTATTAAATCTCTTCTAAGAAAATTGCAGGTATATTATTTGCTCCGTAATTTATATATGTCCTCATGTTGCTCTGAATACTGCTTTTCAACTGCTGACGATAATGACATAAAGCCGGGAAGATGCCAGATGCTTCCAGATTCAACAAGTTCTATTTCAGAGTGAATTCCCAACTGAAAACACTGAAAACTCAATCAATCGTTTGGCCAAGAAAATTATTCAAGGTCCGGTTGTCTTCGTTCGTACGCTTCCACAAAATTCAAAGCTGAGGATTTCTTCTCCAGTTTTCGCATCAACAGTGTGTGGAGTTTTTCGCTTCCTTTACTGCGGAAGTCTAGGAGATCTTTTTGTATACTGTTCAGAAAAATAGGAGCTGTGGGCAACAATAAAAGTAAAGTTATTTAGAAGTCGTTTAATTATAGAAAGAGGTTTACTGAAAACTATAAGCTTATTAAGCTTATAAAGTCCACAAGCTTACACGGTAAGTTTATGCTATCTCGAACCTATAAAGGATCTATAAGCTTGAATTATCTTACCTTCAGTAAAAAAAATACTTCACTAGAACATTCTCCTTCACAGAAACTTGTCTCTTCCTTTCTCCGTTTCGAATTTGCTTCCACAAACCGAAACGCTTCTGGAGTGTACTCCTCATTTCGCCTTCATGTAAGCACTGCACGAAACACCCACGCAACGCGCGCGAAGACAAATTATCCGAGGTGCACTGGTAACGATAATGATCTAAAAATAGCATCAGATGGATTATCATAGAAATGACCCATGTATGGGACATTACCTCTCTTACCCTTCATATTCTCTTGTCCAAGACTAATAATTCGTGTAAATTTTACATCGATCCAACTGAGGAAAGTCTCTCACAGCGCTTCCCGCCAATTCAGGTTGAGCTCTTTGACGTCACGATTATGCGGCCAGGTTGCTGAGTAGTCTTCAAAATGGCGGCGGCCTTAGTCGAATTTTTCGACACTTTAAAGGCAAATTTCGCGAGGTTATGAGGTTTTTTGGAACTTCAAACTACGATCAATAATCAATCTTCATATTTACTTTTTAATGGCGGTGAGAACAAAAATGCGCTTTCTGGAGTGAACTTCTCCTTTAAAGAGGTGTTCGCCTTCTAGAGAGTTTCGTTACAGAAAAATAAGAGAAACTTTATACGGTCGGGACCAGCCAACCATATCCGCCTTAGAGAGGTGTCCGCCTTACAGTGGTGTCCGCTTTGAGATATTTGGCTGCAGTTTGTTTCATGCAGTGATCTCACATTGGCTCAATAAGAGCTAGAACCCGTTCTACAAGTAGAACATCCATTATAATACTGCGACGAACCCTCTTCAACAGTTTGAATAGCTTTGAATTATTTGATACCGCTACTAAATGGAAATTAATTAGCAGACAAGGAACTAGCTACAGTGGAACCTCGATATATTATGATACTCGATTTAACGATGTTCCCGTATAACGATCAACATTTGACAGCCCGGCAAATGTTACAGTAAATGTATGGAGAAAACTCCCGATTTGACGATACTCGATATAACGATATTCCCAATATAACGATCACAATCTGGCAGCCCAAACGTAAAATTTACCCCGATATAACGATAAAATCAATCATCGCGCGATGAAAATATATGACAATACTTTAATCCTTTAGTTCTCATTGCATAAATTAGGACTGTAATGTGTCTGTCAACAGCTTGTTACGATAGGGATTACAGTACATGAAAAATCAATTATTAACAATACCCCGTTATAACGATATTTTTGCTCTTTTTCCGAAAAATCGTTATATCGGGAATTCGTTATTACGATCTCCCGATATAACGATCTAATTTGGTCACTCCCTTGGCACATCGTCATATCGAGGTTCCTGTGACTGTGACCTACTGAATGCACGCAAAACGCGTAGAAGGGTCAAATATAATATTTCTTTCTTTTTCCGTACAAACGTGGCAATAATTGTGTTATTCAAGCTTTCACTATTGCGAACGTACCAACACAATACAGTGTATATCGGAGGGTACCTATTCTTTGAGTCAGTATCTCGAGTCAGGATCTCGAAATCCTGACTCGAGATCCTGACTCGAAATACTGACTCGAAATCCTGACTCGAAATCCTGACTCGAAATACTGACTCGAAATCCTGACTCGAAATCCTGACTCGAAATACTGACTCGAGATACTGACTCGAAATCCTGACTCGAAATACTGACTCGAAATAGTAATACTGACTCGAAATCCTGACTCGAAATACTGACTCGAAATCCTGACTCGAAATACTGACTCGAAATCCTGACTCGAAATACTGACTCGAAATACTGACTCGAAATCCTGACTCGAAATCCTGACTCGAAATCCTGACTCGAAAATACTGACTCGAAATACTGACTCGAAATCTGACTCGAAATACTGACTCGAAATCCTGACTCGAAATACTGACTCGAAATCCTGACTCGAAATACTGACTCGAAATCCTGACTCGAAATACTGACTCGAAATACTGACTCGAAATACTGACTCGAAATACTGACTCGAAATACTGACTCGAAATACTGACTCGAAATACTGACTCGAAATCCTGACTCGAAATATTGACTCGAAATCCTGACTCGAAATCCTGACTCGAAATACTGACTCGAAATACTGACTCGAAATACTGACTCGAAATACTGACTCGAAATCCTGACTCAAAATACTGACTCGAAATACTGACTCGAAATCCTGACTCGAAATCCTGACTCGAAATCCTGACTCGAAATACTGACTCGAAATCCTGACTCGAAATACTGACTCGAAATACTGACTCGAAATCCTGACTCGAAATACTGACTCGAAATACTGACTCGAAATACTGACTCGAAATACTGACTCGAAATATTGACTCGAAATCCTGACTCGAAATACTGACTCAAAATACTGACTCGAAATACTGACTCGAAATCCTGACTCGAAATCCTGACTCAAAATACTGACTCGAAATACTGACTCGAAATCCTGACTCAAAATACTGACTCGAAATCCTGACTCAAAATACTGACTCAAAATACTGACTCGAAATCCTGACTCGAAATACTGACTCGAAATACTGACTCGAAATACTGACTCGTAATCCTGACTCGAAATCCTGACTCGAAATACTGACTCGAAATACTGACTCAAAATACTGACTCGAAATACTGACTCGAAATACTGACTCGAAATACTGACTCGAAATCCTGACTCAAAATCCTGACTCGAAATACTGACTCGAGATCCTGACTCGAAATACTGACTTGAAATACTGACTCGAAATCCTGACTCGAAATACTGACTTGAAATCCTGACTCGAAATCCTGACTCGAAATACTGACTCAAAATACTGATTCGAGATCCTGACTCGAAATCCAACTTGAAATCCTAGTTTGATACTTAGTTTATCTCTGTATATAAAAATGTCCGTACTGTCGAGGCTAATTTCGATATTCTAGTACAACCATTGAGTGCTTTGTTAACAACATACACACACACACACACACACACACACACACACACACATACACACGCACACACATACACACACACACACACATACATACATACACACACACACACACACACACACACACACACACACACACACATACACATACATACACACATACATACACACATACACACACACATACATACATACATACATACATACATACATACATACATACATACATACATACATACATACATACATACATACATACATACATACATACATACATACATACATACATACATACATACATACATACATACAGTGAATGGGTTCAATGTTCAACTTGAGGTTGCAAAGAAGTAGTAAATTACGGTAATGGAAGATATTATAGATAAAGTTGGTTTCTATTCCTTTAACTTTTTTTATTTTTAATCATTATTAGAGATATGTCTTCGAACAAAATTGAGGAGCTGCCAGAAAGACTTTTTAAAGATTTAAAGGGACTCCTGACTCTGTGAGTAGATACGTCATTAAGTCTCCTGTGCCCTTCTAATATATATATATATATATATATATATATATATATATATATATATATATATATATATATAACTGCAGACAGTGACACTGTTTCGGCCTTTCGGGCCTCGTCAGTGCAGTGCTGAAAAACTGAGGTTGAGGTTTGGCATATAGCCATCTCAGACGATCCCACAAATGTGGTATCATCGTACCTTGCCAGAGTGCTCAAACTAGTAAAACTAGTGAGCATACGCATGCGCACAAGCGACAATGGTACACCTCAGTCAGAGTGCTCAACAAGGCATGAGCCAAGGAGCATAACATAACTGCAGACAGTGACACTGTTTCGGCCTTTCGGGCCTCGTCAGTGCAGTGCTGAAAAACTGAGGTTGAGGTTGGCATATAGCCATCTCAGACGATCCCACAAATGTGGTATCATCGTACCTTGCCAGAGTGCTCAAACTAGTAAAACTAGTGAGCATATATATATATATATATATATATATATATATATATATATATATATATATATATATATATATATATATATAAAAAGGTTAAAAAAGGCTAAGGACGGACAACTTCTGACGATAAAAAGTAAAAATTTTTACTTTTTATCGTCAGAAGTTGTCCGTCCTTAGCCTTTTTTAAACCTTTTTACTTCATTCACATGCCGAGGTTTGGACTGCGAATCCTTACAGGATCCTCCTGGCGAAGTAACATATCTGTTGGCTCGAGTGGCACCGTCAAACTTCTATATATATATATATATATATATATATGGTTTAAGAAAAAGACAAATAAACTACAAGTTCATCCTTACAAGCCTGTTTCGTGGTTGCCCACTCATCAGAGGATTTAATAAGAGTATATTTTTACCGTCGCTTATATACAAATTGATTTACATAACAATAATAATAGTGGTGATGCGATGACCTAATCAAACTAGTCTAATATATGCAGCGCGAAATTTAACAGTTCAATTGTTGCGTAGGAGGGCTTTGTTTCTGTGTCGGCAGGCCGACCTGAACTGTCTACACTAAACAAACGCAATGAACTCGTGTCTTCCTGCCGACACAGAAACAAAGCCCTCCTACGCAACAATTGAACTGTTAAATTTCGCGCTGCATATATTAGACTAGTTTGATTAGGTCATCGCATCACCACTATTATTATTGTTATGTAAATCAATTTGTATATAAGCGACGGTAAAAATATACTCTTATTAAATCCTCTGATGAGTGGGCAACCACGAAACAGGCTTGTAAGGATGAACTTGTAGTTTATTTGTCTTTTTCTTAAACCATATACTTCGCTCTACTTCCATGTATTGAGCACTGTTTTACGGAAATCAATACTACACTATATATATATATATATATATATATATATATATATATATATATATATTAGAAGGGGCACAATTAAAATTGTTTACCATGTCAAGCTTACACTATAATAATAATGGACTGGAAGACATGGGTTAACGTTAGTCGTTTAACAATAATTTTGTAAAGGTAATCACATGATTTCGAGTGAAATTTGGAATAAATAAGCACGAGTAATTTTTTAAAAGACTAACAAACTTGCACGAGCCTGTAGGACGAGTGCAATTTGTAGTCCTATTTAGTGCAATTAGTAGTGCTTATTTATTCCAAACTGCACGAGAAAATCATGTGATTACTTGTTAAACATACACTTGAAAAAAAAAAGATTGCTTTTTTTACTAACACGATTACTTAGACAGAGGAGCCCTTGCCCTTCCTAAAATTTCCAAAAGCATTCGCAAACCTTCCGTCTTCGAGTGATCTTCGAAATTTTTCGGCAATCTTCGGTAAACTACGGAAAACTTCGGAAGTCTTCGAATGAAGTTCGGAAATATTCTGAAGACTTCGGGCAATCTTCGGAAGTTATCGGATGATCTTCGGAAGCCTTCGCAAGGCTTCGGGTGAACTTTGGCCATCTTTAGCATAGCTCGTATGACCATCGGCAGCCGTTAGGGGTCTTCGTGGTTCTTTGTACTGATTTCGCAAATCTTCGTTTGTAATTTGGCAGAAACTAAGAGGCAGAAACTAAGAGTTCTACTTTGGATTCGACTGGATTGTAGAGCATTTGAAGTACAAGAGTGTACGAGCAATGTCTGACTAGACCTTAAACATTAAATGTTATGATATGCATTATTTTTTTGCTGAAAAAAAATTGTAACTAGCACTTTTGATCGTCTGCCATTTGAAAGGATACGGTATTAATGTTGGAGCCTCGTTTTCATGTTATCATCAAAGCGAACGTTTTCAGATCATGTATACTGTACTATGGACATATACTAATATTTTCCTGCAATACCCTGTATATATTTCGTATCATATCACATAATTCTTGATATGTAAGAGCCTCGTTTTCATGCTAGCTTCAACACGTGACCAGTCTGAAAGTTAAATATGCCATTAACTCATCTTCCTAGTATGGAAACATAACTTCTGGTGATTTGGTGCAATTCTGATGAAAATAGGGAACGTTATAGCAACGTTAATAGCAGAGCCTCGTTTTCATGCTAGGCTCGTCACGTGACCATTTTACGACTCTGGTATTGTATAATATCATCTAATTCATTAAAGTACATAATGTCTGAGATTTCCGTGCAATTTCGTTGAAAAGGAAGAAAGGTAAAGCCATTTTTGTATCAGAGCCTCGTTTTCATGTTGGGAATTTGCATCATTTTTATAAACCCCTGTAAAACTGCTCGGTGCAAGTTACAGAAGTGACACCAAAATTTTTCATGTTCTTTAAGGACCCCTCAACACATTTAAATGGGTGGTTTGCTTGCAGCCTGAAATTCTCACGGGATTACACATGCTCCCGGACTATTACACTTTTGCACTGATGTTATACTTTTTGCACTGCTGTTACACATGAACTGCACCGCTCTTAGCCAATCAGAATGGAGTAATTTTTCAAGTGTATTATTACCCGGCGTTACCAATTGATGAAAATCGGTCATCGGAAACCAATCGAATTAATCGATATTAATCATTTGAATATACCAACTCGGCGACCTTGGCGTTTTAAGCAATCTGATTGGTCCGCTATCTCGGGATATTTAACAATTATTCGCCGAAGGCTCAGTGAATAGTATGCACTTAATGACTGGTCCCGAGGGAAACAGTTAGTTTTGTTTTCCGGAGAATCTCGATGTTTTCGAGGGAAACATCGAGATTCGAGGGAAAACGTCAAAACTAACTGTTTCCTGAGGGATCAGTCATTAAGTGTTTTGGTATATAGCAACAAGCAAGACTGAGAAGACAATTTTAGTTCATGAACAAAACACGCCAAAGGTTTTTAATAAATACACACCGAAGCGAACAAACAAATCTGATTCAAGCTAAAAAATACTCTAACTTATGATTTACAGCTTGGTCAAGACAGAGGCAAACGCAATCTTTCTCGGCAGCCAAACGGCTAATTTCTTCAGCTGAGAGGTTTGAAAAACGCTTCTTAAAACATCCTCGATACACAGTACAAGCGGATTTTTCCCGCGCTTTCCAAATCTGTGACGCGGGTCGGCAAAAACATCACACCACCTTCTCTCACGATGTAACAAAGTCTTCCCACTCAAACCTCTGTCCAAAAGTTATTCTGTTCCACTTTGGGAAATTATGAGCGAAGTTTGTATTGTAGCCCGCGCGAGCAACAATTTTGGAATTGTTGCCCGCGCGGGCTACATTTGATTTTAGTAAATTTGTACCTCTGGATAATGATTTTCTAGCTTTCTGATTAGTTCCCTCCTCTATGGATCTGAGCCATTATCCTTAAGTTGACTAAATATGGAAAAATGATGAATTTATTGTACTTGTATAGTCCAAAAAGGGCGAATGGAATAATTGTTTGATTAAAAACGTTAAACTTAAGGTTAAGCTTCGGTATTACTTTTTAAAAATTTATAAATCGACTGAGTGATTTTACAGTTCAATCTAAATGAAGCATGATTTATTTCATGATTTGTATGAAAACGGCGGCAAAAAACTGCTGGCGCGGTCTGCCAGTTCAGTTAGCACAGTGAATGAAAAGAGAGCAAAACAGAATTTTAATCTTCGCTCTGTCTTCTAAAGTTTCGTATATTCTGGAAAATTGCGCAAATGGTTTAGCTTAAAATGGGAAGATCAGAAATAATTGTGGAGCTGAACATTATATTCATTTTACAAGTTGAATGAACAGCTGAACGGGTTGTTTACGGCGAGCAAATCGTGCACGACTACAGAATTAATTGTGTTGAAACCAGCGAAACTGAGCCAGTTGAAATCACGTTCACTGAAGTAAAAAGCAAAGGAAAACGTCAATATCTAAGAGAAAAAGAGTGATCTTCGAAGATAATTTCACTGTGAAGAGTCCTCGATTGTACCATCAACAACGCTTGACGATCGACTGCGATATTTATGCTTTCTCGTTTCCGATATTTATTGTGCTGATTTGAAAAGCTTACTCCAGCTGGAATTTACAAGCATCTTCGAAATACAAGGTAACAATACTGAATAGGTTAAGCTTAAAATTGTAGTGTAAACAGGTTTTCATTCAGTTTAAATTTGTGCAGATTTGTATTGGTTTCATTTCGGGACTTCCCGTAAACAAAGTTGTTTCAGGCTTCCTTGCATGCAGTGCTCGTTCAGTTGCATTTGTTGTACATTTGTAGGCATGTATTTTTCTTGGAGCGGAATAATTTCTTTATTTTTGCATCTTCCGGTTATTTGAGTGTTTGAAAATTTACTAAAACAGTTATTCTTCGAGGACGCGCCGGATATGAGCTGATATATATAGCCAACGAGGTAATTAGCCTATACCACGTGACCAGAAACCAACCAATGAGAGCGCGCGTTAGGTCCAACGAAACTCCAGCTATATAACAATTGTGAATATTTCCCGAGACGAAGTCGAGGTAAATATTAAAAGCGTGACAATCGCCATGCATGAGTGAACTCCCGTCAGCCAATTCAATTAATGCAAACTCAAGATGCTCATGCACATGCCTTGACTCTCGGATCGTTTCTCGGAGTACTTACAGTTCACTTAATCCGTTTGCGATGAATTGCTGACAGATAATTGCTCCATAATGCTGTCAAAACTTTGAAACAAACCAGTTGGCAGTTTGACAGTTTCGTGAAAGTCTTTACTTCAAGTGGAAAATAATGAAGTTGCAAATGAACGAGTCGCCAGAATTCAAATGTGTAGTGCTGCATTGGGAAGACAACGGAAGCTCAAGAATAGCTGCTGCAATTTAGTGAGTGGCAGTTGATGCAGTCAGTGGAATCACAGGTCACCAAAGCGCTGTATAAGTGTTTGTATGGAGCTGAAATTCGATTAAAAATAAGTTGTAAATAATGTGAATTAAAGTGTTAAAATCTCACCTGTTGTCTTTTCCTGTGTTTTTATCGCTTCTGGAGGCCGTTTTGGGCGAATTTCGACCTACGGTCGAATCCGCTACTACAGTATGCTTGTCCGAAGGTGCCAAAATATCAGGTTGACCGGTTTTTTATGTCAAGCTATATTTTTCAAATTCTGATATTCATGCCATTTTGTCATATATTTATGTCAAGTTGACCAGTTTTTTATGTCATGGTATATTTTTATACATCACATTTTTATATTTTCATGTCATTTTGCCATATATTTTATGTCAAAACAATTTCTATCTCGGTTTCATTTTTTATAAATCAAGCAACTTTTTCATAAATCAAATTTCATACATCATTGTCTCATACATGAAGTAGTTAGTTTTGTCATGTCTGGTTGGTACACATTTTTTATACATCAAAAGAAAGGGGAGATCAGCTTTTGATCAGCAGATGTCGCTTTTGATAAGGAGTCTGGGAACCAGCACGACAGAAACAACATGGCGGCGAGTAATCAGTTCTTGGTTTACCTCAGGGCCGGGTTGTTCAAAGGACGATTAAGCTAATCCAGGATTAGTACAACTTTTGATTTCAGTTTTGCAACTTTTCAGCGAGGTTTTTGGTTTATATTTTTTGTCTTTCTGCTTTGGCTTTGACTAATCTTAAACTTTACAAAACATCAATAGAGAAAAACAATTTTATACAAGAGAAATTAAAAGCTTGTTTAACTTTTAATCCAGGATTAGCGTTAATCGGCTTTCGAACAACGTTGGAGAGTTTTTTGCTAATGCCATGTCTGTGTTTCACCAGTGAAAAATATAGCTTGACATAAAAAACCGGTCAACCTGATACGTTTTCATCTTCGGACAAGCATCCTATAGTGTACTGAGAGAGGAACCAGGTCGGAAACGAATTTGAGCATTTCGCCAACCGTTTTTCGAGGACCGGTTCAAAATGTTGAGGCTAATCCTCAACAATCGTGTTGCCTTCCATCAGTCCATTCCTATTCGCGTTTTATTTTCCCAGCATGCCACGGGGAAGCGCGCTCCTCGTGGTGTGTAGACGTTATCTATCGAGATTTTTCTACCAAATGTGTAACCCTCGTGTTCATTTACTACTTTCCCGTCGTCTCACTATGGTAAGCATTCTAAAATCGTTTGTGTTCTTTAGTTTTTTGCCGTGTCTCATTTTAGCGTGTTTTCGTTAGGTTTTTACGGCACCAAGTCAGTAAATCCTAGGTGAGAAGATTGTAAATATGGTGGACTGTGACGACCCCAGTGATTGAGTAAAAGTTGTGTTTCGCTCAGCCAAGACCTGTGTTTGTGAATCAGAGCCTTTCGTCCCCCGGACATTTGTAAAAACCATACTGAGACCGTGCCTTTTGGCTGAACGTGTGCTTATCTACGTGGTGAACAATTTCAAGTGGAAATCAATTCATCGAAGGAACCCGCCGTGTGAAATTTGTGTACTGAATGAAAGATTGGAATCGCTGGACAGATCCCGCAGAGGGCATTTATCGTCCATCACGAGATTGTGTAATGAGCTGGATGAAAGTCTGAAGGATTTCAGCAACGTTGTGAAGGTACGAACCAAACAAACTCAACTTAATACCTCATGGGAACAGTATTGTGATTGTTGTGATAAATACGCTGACTTACTCGATACCGCCTGTGAGAAATACAAAAGGGTGTTGAGCGACCGTGCTGCTCAACAGTCAAGAATACAAGCCTATAATGATGAAATAGAACAGTTTGTTGTTAGTGCTGCTGCCTTTTACAATAACCAAGTGTCTTACGATGTGAATGTATCAAAGAAAACCTCCCCCTCGGAATTCGTAAAATCTTCAGCGAGTCATGCCTCGAAATTAAGTGTGTCTAGCTTCAAGGCTAGAGAAGCCAAGGTCCAAGCAGCAAAGGCAGCATTAATGCAACAACAAGCTGAAGAAAGGAGTAGGAAGATAGTTGAATTAGAGATGAAAAGAGTTGACATGGAAATAGAACGAACACAATTGGAACTGCAACATAGACTGGAATTGACCAAATTGGAAGCTGAAAAGGAAGTCTCATCTGCAAGAAATCAGGCAGAACTAGCCAACTTAGAGGCCCTTCTGGCAGACCAAGAAGTATCTGACCTGGCGAATAAATAGGAGGGTGTTAAGTGGTCTCCTAAACTTGACATATACCCAAAGGATGTTCTATTGCAACCCCCAATGGCGCCGGCTGATACTCTGTCGCCTGTGATTGCTACCAGCAATAATCTTGGCCCAGTGTCGAGGAGAAACTCACCTCACACATCCACACCTGCCATGGGGGACCCCCAGACAACAGTCCCTGGACCGTTTGCTGGGAAGATTTGTTTCAGTGTACCACATGTGACTTCGAAAAACCCAGTCAAGCCAGCTGTTAAAGAGGAAGACATGGCCACGACTGCCCAAATCCTGTGCCAAGACAAACCCCAGCCACAACCATTGACCCCTCTACTTGAGATGACTGTGCCAGTTGAACAGAAACCACATATGCCTACCAATACCTGCTGTACAGCCTCACCAGGTGTGTCTGGTTCCATTATGAATGAAAGCCTTGTTGCTATCATGTCGTCAGTGGAGAGGATGAGTGCCTCTCAGGATCTCCCTCGTGTCGAGGTCCTGAGATTTGATGGATCTCCGGAAACATATCCAGCCTTCCGTCAGAGATTCAGGCAAATGGTTGAAAAAAAACCAATTGGTGATGCTGTCAAAATGACCCGTCTGTTACAGTTCTTGGAGGGTCCTGCCCTGATTGCAGTACAACGGTACGAGCCAATGCCAGGTGGCCTTGCAAAGGCACTTAAGACATTGGAGGAACGATTTGGTCAGCCGTTCCAGGTAGTGAAGGCGTGTGTGGAATCCCTGACCAAGGGACCTGCAATACAGGCGAACGACAAGGACAGCTTGCAACGCTATGCTGATACAGCCCAAGTTACCTATGATACCTTAGAGTCAATGGGATACCTAAGTGAAATGAATACAGACAACCTGGAAAGGGTGATTTCTCGGCTGCCCAAATGGATGCAAGCCAAATTCGCGGAGTACTTGAAGAGTCTTGAGCGTAAGGGGCAAGTGATGCCAAACTTTAAGAACGTTGTAGACTTCCTAAAGGATCGAGCTTACGTCTTGAACCATCCCTTCTTAGTAAGTCAGTGACCGTTAAGATGTCTGCCTACACCATGACAACAGCAAAACCGGAATCCTGCCCGATGTGCCATCAGCCCCACACGCTGTACCGCTGTGAAGCATTTAAATCCAAATCTCCCGAGGAAAGAAGTGACTTTGTCAAGCAAAGGAAGATTTGCTTCAATTGTATTAATTCGACTAAACACAACTCAAGGAATTGCAAGTCTCCAGTTAGGTGCAGGGCACAAGGTTGTGGAAAAGACACATCACACTTTATTGCACTTTACTGAACCCAGGCAGAGGGTAAACCAACAAATGGTGAATCAAAACAATGAAGTTGTCAACCAGGACTTGGTACCTAGCCAAGGTACTACTTCCACGTGCTCTGGTACAGCTGCAGTTAATTCTTGTGAGGTGTTGCTTCAAGTTATCCCAGTCAAAGTGATAAGCAAGGATGGCAGACAGATTACGACTTATGGTCTAGTGGATTCAGGTTTCTGACATAACGATGATAGACCCCTCTCTCGTGAAGTTGTTGAACATAAAGGGATCACCAAGTAAGCTTTCTCTCACGACAGTGAACAATGCTGGTGTACACGAAGAGGGATTGAAGGTCGACTTCAAACTTGCTTCAGCAGATAACCAAAACGACCATGTGATCGATGTCAAATCCGCCTGGGCTGTGAAGGATCTCACGATCCCCCTAAAGCATACAAAGGTTACAAAATCAGTGGAACAGTGGCCGCATTTGCAGCAAGTGTGTTTCCCGGAGGTTGAAAGGAAGAAGATTTCCATCCTACTAGGTATTAACGTTCCAAGAGGTTTTTCATACCCCTTGATGTGAAAAGGGGCAAACCGAACGAACCGCTTGCCATCAAGTCATGTATTGGCTGGAGTATACTCGGTGGTTGCCCTAATATGCAGACTTTCGGTCAGGTGCAAGTCAACCTCATCGGTGGGGAAGACGTCTCCCTAAGCAACCAGCTTGAGGAATTCTGGAAAAACCGAGTCCTATGGCACCACCCAGTGTGAAACCAAGCCCATGTCTGTGGAAGATCGAAGGGCCTTGAAATTGATTAGTGACTCGATCTGTAAAGAAGATGGCCATTACCAGATGGGGCTCCTGTGGAAAGACGACAACCCTGTGCTTCCTTACAACCGAGCCCTAGCTGAAGCGAGATTACAGCACCTAAAGAAGCGCTTCCGCCGTGACCCAGAGCTGGAAGTTAAGTACAGAGCTGTGATTGAAGAGTGTGTGGTTAAAGGGTACGCCAGAAAGCTGACCAAAGAGGAAACAGCTACAGTCAGCAATACCATGTGGTACCTCCCTCATCACCCAGTAAGCAATCCAAACAAGCCTGGTAAAGTGAGGGTAGTATTTGATGCAGCCGCAAGATTCAATGGGACATCGTTGAATGAACAGCTCTTACAAGGACCTAGTCTGACGAATGACTTAACCGGTGTGTTAATTCGGTTCCGATAAGAAGAAACGGCCTTTTCCGCAGATATTGAGGGTATGTTCTACCAAACCAGGGTGACGCCAAGTGACACTGATTCTCTGAGGTTTCTGTGGTGGCCTGGTAGTATTGATGACTCACCTGAAGAGTAAACTGAAGATGCTGGTCCACATCTTTGATGCTAAGTCATCACCCTGTTGCGCCAACAAGGCCTTAAGCATGGCAGCACTAGACAATGAAGGAAACTACCCACCTGAAGTCATCAAAACAGCTGGCAGAAACGTCTACGTAGATGATGTCTTGAAGTCAGTCCCAAGTGCCAATCAAGCCATCCATCTGGCATCAGACCTAACCAAATTGTTGAAGTAAGGAGGCATCCATCTCACAAAGTTCGCGAGCAACAGCCGTGAAGTATTGGCTTCAATCCACCGGAGTTGAGAGCAAATCCCAAGCTAGACTTAGATCTAGATCAGCTACCGCTAGAGCGAGCACTGGGTGTGTACTGGGACGCGCAGTCAGACACCTTCAAGTTTAAAGCCGTGCAAACATGCAAGCCATCCACCAAGCGAGGAGTACTTTCTATCGTGAGTTCCCTGTTTGATCCGTTAGGATTCCTTTCACCTCTCGTATTCTCCGTCAAGATTCTGTTACAAGAACTTTGGAGAGATAAGCTCCCTTGGGACCAAGAGATCCCGGAACCGTACTTCTCACAGTGGCGAAGGTGGTTGGAGGAGTTACCACATGTTATCACGATTGGAATTCCAAGGTGTTACAAGACCCAGTATTTTGGCGCACCAGCAACAGTGCAACTACACAGCTTTGCTGACGCATCCAGGCGTGGTTATGCAGCAGTGTCTTATCTAAGATTTGTTGACGAGCAAGGAGTGATACATTGTTCCTTCGTCATGGGGAAGACTCGTAATGCGCCCATTAAGGAGTGGACTATCCCTCGCCTAGAGCTGCAAGCTGCAGTACTAGCATCGCGTCTGAGCAAGACAATCCTGAAGGAACTTGATCTGCAAGTAGACGAAACCTACTTCTGGTCTGACTCGATGACATCTCTGCAATACATCAAGAATCAAACGAGGTGTTTCCAAACCTTTGTTGCGAATCGCGTGTCCGAAATCCACGAAACAACTTCCCCAGAACAGTGGCATCACGTTCCTGGTGCTATAAACCCAGCTGATGATGGTTCACGAGGTGTCAGCCCTCAGTATTTTCAAGCTGAATGTCGCTGGTGGTCAGGCCCTAAGTTCCTGTGGCAACCTGAGCACGCATGGCCCAAGGCACCAGTGAAGGACCTTCAAGATGATGATAAGGAAATACGGAAGTCACCGACCGTTATGTTCATCACTGATGCATCGCAAATTGAGCTCCTGTTACAACGCTATTCATCCTGGTCCCGCTTGCTGCGAGTGATGTCGTGGGTGCTGCGTTTTGTCAAGCGGCTTAGAAAGGAAAAACTTGAGTACCTTACATCAAGTACACTTACACTCGTTGAACTTTAGCAGGCAAGCAGAGAAATTGTGCGATTAGTCCAACACCAACATTTCCATGAGGAGCACCTAGCTCTAAAGCAAGGCAGACAAGTGAAATGTCAGAGCAAACTAGCCAATCTAAGCCCAATCCTGATCGATGGCATCATACGTGTTGGAGGAAGAATTCATCGTGCGCCGATTGCCTTTGAAGCTGCACACCCGGTGATCCTCCCAAAGTCACACCCTGTATCTGTGTTAATAGTTCGCTATTACCGCCATGTGCTGGGCCACGCAGGCCGTGAACATGTGTTGTCCGTTGTACGTCAACGTTTCTGGATATTGAGAGGAAGATCTCTAGTGCGCCAGATCCTAAGCAAGTGTGTAAACTGCCGCAGGCGCAACCCGTCTACTATGCAGCAAGTAATGGCAGATCTTCCCAAGGAGAGACTAGTACCTTACCAACCTCATTTACATACACAGGTCTAGATTTCTTTGGGCCTTTGTATGAGAAGCGTGGTCGTAGCACTGTGAAAGTGTATGGTTGCATATTCGTTTGCTTCAATAGCCGAGCGGTTCACATTGAAGATGTCAGCTCATTAGAAACGGACACGTTCATCTAGGCCTTACACCGATTCATTTCTGTTCGTGGTTGCCCCAAGGAGATTTGGTCAGACAATGGCACGAATTTCACCGGTGCTGAGAAGGAACTTCGCCGTTCGGTCCAAGATCTAAATGAAGAGCGCATCAAGATAGAGCTACATTCGCACGAGGCGGAATGGTGCAGATATGTGCTGCCAAGGTGGCGTTTCCAACCTCCTGCCGCGAGCCACATGTCAGGCGTCTGGGAAAGACTTATAAGAGTGTGAGAAGAGCCATGAACACCGTTCTTGGTAACCAAGGTGCTCTCGTCGGGCTGGAGACCTTACGCACAGTTTTCGCCGAAGTTACATCCATCTTAAACAGTCGTCCCATTTGTCCATCCAGTGAGGATCCGAACGACTTGGAACCACTCACTCCAAACCACTTACTCCTACAACGACGAAACCTCGTCATGCCGCCAGGTGTCCTCGCCAAGGAGGACCTGTATTCGCGCAAACAATGGAGGCATGCGCAGTTTCTTACTAACTGTTTCTGGTCTCGATGGATTCGTGAATATGTGCCAACCTTACAGCAACGCCACAAATGGCAACTGAACAAGAGAAATTTAGCACTGAATGACCTGGTTCTTGTCGTGGACAATACCGTGCCTAGGTGCCGCTGGTTGTTAGGCCGTGTAATGAAAGTGTTCCCGGGTGAAGATTCACGTGTGCGCACCGCAGAAGTGAAGACAAAGGACTCAAGGCTTGTCCGCCCTGTGACGAAGTTGTGTCTCCTTGAGGAAGCAACGTGAAGAAGCTAGAGTGCCAGGAGGGTTACGAACTTTGAACTTTAAAGCTGTTTGAACTGTCGATTAATCGACTGTGAACACTCAAGATACATTAAGTTATAGATTGTTAACCCGGGGTTCGTTCAGCCCTACCCCTCGGGATGTTGAGGCTAATCCTCAACAATCGTGTTGCCTTCCATCAGTCCATTCCTATTCGCGTTTTATTTTCCCAGCATGCCACGGGGAAGCGCGCTCCTCGTGGTGTGTAGACGTTATCTATCGAGCTTTTTCTACAAATGTGTAACCCTCGTGTTCATTTACTACTTTCCCGTCGTCTCACTATGGTAAGCATTCTAAAATCGTTTTGTGTTCTTTAGTTTTTTTGCCGTGTCTCATTTTAGCGTGTTTTCGTTAGGTTTTTACGGCACCAAGTCAGTAAATCCTAGGTGAGAAGATTGTAAATATGGTGGACTGTGACGACTCGAAGTGATTGAGTAAAAGTTGTGTTTCCGCTCAGCCAAGACCTGTGTTTGTGAATCAGAGCCTTTCGTCCCCCGGACACAAAATGCTCGCTAAAAAACCGATTTCTCCCCAGCTGGCGCTTTCAAACCCCACTAAATCCCAAGTAGGATGGTGTGCTTACCTTTCTGTGTGATTCAATCGCCAATAGACCGATCTCTAGAAGCACATTTTTACGTTGAAAACAACTAGATTTTTTAAACGACGGCCATTGAATGGAAACGAGGCTATGTTCCAAAACGTGGGTCAAAACCAACGGCCAAGCGCCAAAGTATACACCACCAGGGGTGACACGCGTGACCTCTATGCCGCTCAATACCAAACGATTATGATTATGTCTGTGACTATGATTATTTTTCTCTTATTTGTAGTGGGAACGTGAAAATCATAACGACATAATCATAATCATAATGTTGCAATGGGACCATTGTGTTTTGGGCAGTAAACGTCTAGCTCCAGTACTTTCCGGTCGGACTCATTTTAAGATGGTGGCGTCGCAAGTCTCTTTCGAAGAGAAGATGGAGAGTATCAGACCTGCCAACTCTCACGGTTTGACTGTGAGATTCACGCGGTTTGGTGTTTCAACTCACGGTCTTACGATTTGGCCCCCAAGTCTCACGGTTAATCAAAAAATCTTGAAATGCCAAACAATTCTGGTTTCCATTGAAGCAATTGTTGGAGGGAAACCTGGGTAGAGTTCCAACCGTCTTCCAACCTCATTGCTGTGAAACATAGGCGCGCTAAGGTCTCTGGGAAAGCTTTAGCTGGCAGAAATGTTCTATAATAACTTGGTATTACAGAAAATTTCTACAATACCGTTCCCACTAGAACATAAGAAGCTTATGTTTATGATTATGATTATGATTATGATTATGATCCTTATGTCGCTAGTGGGAAATAAGCCTTATATAAACAATAGCCGCCATTTGGCGAGGAAATATGCTCGGATATTTGTCCGCGGACATTATCTGTTCCGAGATGCGAACAGTTTTCCGAGAGCGAAGCTCGAGGAAAACTATGAGCTTCGAGGAACAGATAATGTCCAAGGACAAATATCCGAGCATATTTTTTGAAACCAAATGGAGGCTATTGTAGTTATTATCCTTCAAACATTTTTTCACAAAGCCGCTCTGTTTGCCGTGGAAGATCTCGGTCGGCCAAACTGTTAAACATAAAAATAATTCTGTTGGCGTTCAAAATTTTTTCTAGTCTGTTCAAAACAATCAGTTTTATTTAATTTAGCGATTTATTTGAGACGAAATCTGAACCTGCGAACGTGAAACGCAAATTTTCAAAACTGGGGAATATCACTTGGGGAATATCACCCGGATATTCCCCAGTTTTGGCTGCATCACGTGACGTGTTTAGACCAATCGCGCGCGAGAAAAATATTTGATGGATTATAACGCAGGATATCTGTTGAGTACAGCTGACAGAAGATATTGAGTGCATCATGACCATATTTAAACAGTGTTACAATTTGTTGACTAATAATGTTGAATATCCCGAGATAGCGGACCAATCATATTGCTTAAAACGCCAAGGTCGCCGAGTTGGTATATACTGAGTATATACAAACTCGAGTTCGTTCATTCGGACTGCTGACGTGCTCTTTGGTGGTGGTTTCTTTAGGTCAGGAATGCAATGGATGAGCTTTCGGGGTGGTTGGGAGAAAATTTGTTAGTTTATAGTTGTAAAACTTTTCTTGTAATTCCGCTGACCAGTTCATAAGGCCTGGGAAATCACAACACTAAAAAATCTCGGGCTCAATATTTGGTAAAAAATGCTACTGGAGGATTGAAATTATTTCTTTCACGAATTGACATATGAGGTTCTATATCGAAGCACATCTGACAACAAATATTTGGACACATGCCTGACAGATGAATCAAGGGGTTTATACAACTTCAAAAACACCTGGAATAACAGAACGGTTCCAACAGGGCATATTTTGTGTTCAACTGATCTTTGGCTTTTTGGAGCCCTTCGATTCTCAAGGCGCTTCAAATGGATTTTCAAGACTTAGGAAAGGAAACCTGACACCACAGTACGGTAAATGTTATTAATGTTTCTAATTTGGCATACCAAAGTGTACTATCGAGAACAATTCGATCGATCGATCGATAGCTTTCAGGAACCGAAAACAAATAGCTTATTGTGTAGACCTTAAGTTTGTTCATAGTTTCCGTTTAGAAAAGCAGGCTTCAGCTGAGGACTGTGTTTATAATATAGCACATATTATTTCAAATTTTTTCTGATTATTTTTTCTGCTATAGTTTCATTAAGTCTGAATCAGTCTATAAACACAAAGCATTCATTACCTCTGTTTCACATACATTGTACTGACGAACTGTCCGTAATATTTTGTACTAAGAAGCCTACATGCACTTTGACATCTAATGCCTGGTTTTTACTTGGCGCACAAGTAAAATAGTACATATACAAGTAAACTGAGAAGCACAAGCACAAGCGTTTCAAATCATATCAAACTCCCCCACCTTGGGAAATTATAATCTTTTAAGTATTCTTGGTTGTGTATTTATGAATCATTGATTAGCAAGGCTCTGCGTCAAATTCCAGAGGGTGGGGACGGCAATGGATGTCAAATTTTCTCGTATATGCCCAGCCTCCCTCCTCTCCTTCCCATCGGGCTTAACATTGATAGGTGCATAAATACCAGAGTCAAACCAGAACTTTAAAATAATACTAATCATTACATTAATAATTATTTCAAAGTTATTGTGTTTTAGTATGTCAGATTTGTATTATTGAGTTTGGCCTGACTGTTGCCCAATATATATACAATGGAATACCGATTTATCGAACCTCCAAGAGAAACGAAAATTGGTTCGAGAAGTGAGCACTGAGCCTGAGGCAAATAATTGTTAAATATAATTAAGTGATTAATATTTAACAATTATTCCATGAGCGCGCGTTGGATATGAGATGATAGCGCGCATAACCAATGAGGCGCGCGTCGCGCCGAATTGGTTATAATCATCTAATATCCAACAAGCCCGAATTGAATAATTGTTTTATTAAATACTTCACTAACTTCACTGACGGTATTACTTCATTGATTTAAAAAATTATAAATCAGATTTTTCAGTCTGGCGCGGATTTTCCGTAGCATGTTGAATGAAAAGAAAACAAAACTAGTTTTCCTCGGATTATAAATCTTCGCTCTATCTTTCTCAAACTCATTAATAATTTATCAAGTTAAAATAAAGGAAATGATAACCATGTCGGAGGTTTGGATACCCGGTCTTTAATAATTAGCATAGATTTTTACGATTTTATTTCTCCGTTCACTCCTTAGTTCTTGTTTCGATTGAGAAGATATATATAACACTTGATACAGTGTTTCATCGGCTATCCAAACACCTCGAACTTCGTCAAAAATACTCCGCTGCGCGTCGTATTTTCAACTCTGTTCTCGATGTTTGGATATACCGATGAAACACTGTCTCTCCTGTTTGATATATTACCTCCTAAGTTTCGTATGATTCTATTGTGCAAATGGTTTAGCTTAAAATTGGAAGATCCGAAATAATTGTGGACCTGAACATTATATTCATTTTACAACTTGGACGGACAGCTGAACGAAGCAACTATTTTACTTGTTTACGGCGGGCAACTAAATAATTGTGTTGAAACGGAACTGAGCTTAATATCAAGTTCACTGAAGTTAAAAGAACAAAGGAAGCCGTCAATATCTACTTAGATGATTGGATGGAGAGATGGATCTTCGAAGAAAATTTCACTGTGAAGTTGTCTTTGATTGTACCGTCACGAACGCTTGACGAACTGCTGTATTTTATGCTTCGTCTCCGATATTTATTGTGCTGATTTTAAAAGCTTAGTCCAGCTAGAATTGACAAGGTACAACCCCCGTCATATTTGTTGAAACACTTTGTTTTGCACACATCCCCCCCCCCCCCCCCCTTTGCAATGTTGATAAAACACTTAGAACGAATACACGAGTACATTTAGCCATTTTCCAACATTGAAATGAGGAAGGGGTTGTAGACAAGTATTTAATAGTTGTTCAGCTTATTTTTTCAAGGTTTTCTACACGTTTCAACTAAATGTTACGGGGGTTGCAACTCTCGTCATATTTGTTGGAACACTTTGTTTTGCACACATTTTGCCCCTCCCCACCCCTGTGCAATGTTGATAAAACACTTAGAACGAATACACGAGTACATTTAGCCATTTGCCAACATTGAAAGGGGGGAATGGGGTGTAGACAAGTATTTAGTAGTTGTTCAGCTTATTAATTATTTCAAGGTTTTGTAGGTGTTTCAACTAAATGTGATGGGGTTTGTAGCCTCTTCGAAATACAAGGTAATAGGCTAAGCTTAAACTGTGGTGTAAACAGGTTTTCTTCTTTTGGCCGAATTTTTATCGATTTTCGGATCTTCCCGTAAATTGTTTCAGGCTGCCTTTAGTGCTCGTTCAGTCGCATTAGTTGTAAATTTACAAGCATTTCCCATTAAATATTTCGCTCCAAACTTCGTGCATTATTTAGTAGACTAATGTTTGTTTGATTTAGAAGGGCCAAGTTTTTTCGTAATGATTTTAGACATCTTTTTCAAATTCCACTGTCTCGACGAAGAGTCCTCGACGAACAAACCGCCCTGAGCTAGCGAGTTATTTCCCATATTTGGTCACAAAGGGTGCTGTGAGCTACCAACGAGGGTAAAAAGCTGGACTGGGCGACAGCGCGCGATTAGACAATCAGATTCAAGGATTTAGGATTCCGGACCGCTGAGATGCCTCAGAAAAAAATTAATTGTTGTTATTCTTACCATCTTTCTTCATTACCGTCAGTGTTGAATACAACAACTAAGTGAAATTCCCAATAATTTTAACTTGAGTACAAAGGTTGTATCCATATATTGTACTTACTGGCATAGAGAATATATTTTTGCCCTGACATTCCTGTCATTCCTCCATAACCTTTGAAGAGTTACACGTCAGATAATTAATATTTTCCCACCTCCATCCTGGGTCATTCCGCTTTAGTACGGACCTATTTTATGGTTGGCCATGTTTTTTTGCGTATGTTTTTTGCTCATAGCCAAAGAAACCAATTTAGGTAATTAATTTTTCCCTTGAAGTTATTTTTAGGTAATATATTGTCATGGCCAAATTATTACAGCACAAGAATATGTCATGGATTGGGGGGTTACACTCAACTAATCAAGTGCAGCTACCAATTAATTAATTACGCTCACGCATTCATATCCAAAAAAGATGAAACTTTTCGTGATTGATCATTGTCATGTTTGTAAATAATTCTAATATAAATAGAATAGGTCACTGTTCCCAAGAAAGGTCAGCTAAAGATGCCACATAAATCCTTGCAATATCAGCTATAAGAGACGTGTTTATTTCAAACGTTCACTCTACGTTTCGTTGGAACAGAAGACACAAGGAGAAAACGAAAACAGTTACGAAAGAGAATATAACTGCAAATATCTCATTATCTTTTGTTCTTTCCACGGCAGTACACATGTATGATTTATTTCACTTCATCATCGTCATTGTAATAATTGTACGTACTGCATCGTCTATAGGGAACAATTTCATCTACGTTTCTTGATAAAGGCACGCATCGTCAAACGACACCGAGTTGATTGCTAGACTTAAAATATGCGATAAAAGATAGGTCACAATGCTTGTTCACGAGAAAGCAATCATTCATCCCTGACTCTGGTGAGCTTAGCCACAGAAAAAGCCGCCTATTTGTTTTGAATGCATTTGTGCCTGCTACTTACGCCCGACATTATTAATACAATTAGCAATTCTTCCACGAAATCAAGTCGTACATTAACTCATAGCCAACGAGGCGCGAATGTTTTATAATATACTGACCACAGGATATTGCAATTAAATTACCGGGAAAAGAACGAGGAAACAGCGGAAAAATGGGATTTTTTATTATTTTGAAAACATGACTTTGCATAAGAGCACGTCCCCAAACTCGTAATTAGCGGGCTTAACAAATAAGATAGTAATAGTACATTGCCTCATATCCTTCGAGTAGGGAACCAATCAGATTGTCCAAAATTGCAATATCCCGTGGTGAGTATATTATAAATCGTGATATATAAACGATCACCACACCAGATGCACGTCCGCTTCAAAATTCCAAGTAGACAAATGTATTCCATTTTACGAACAATCTATCGCAAAATGTTTTGTCCATTTATGTACAAATCAATATGATCTAACAATAAAATCGCATAAATTTATTTATTAGTTGTTTAACAGGAAAAGAAAGAAAGAAAATGAAGTGCATGCCATCGCGTTCTAGTCGATCATAAAACATATATTATAACAAATTTAAGCTTAGCTGGCCATGGTACGTACAAGCATGGTATTAAGCTTAAATAATCACAGAGTATAGGATCGATCGATCGAGCTGTTTACTCACAGAATATCTAATAGTCTTATACGTTTCCCAAAATTTTTAACTTGCACATTTTCCGATGATCAACGGTGATTAGTTTAATCAAATTTTGGCTGTTGCATGTTGACCATATAAAGATTCATCAGACGCTTTTTCATGTGTTTATTTATTATCTAGGTGACTTTTTGACAGATTTTTAGTTTTGTTTGCTGTTCCGAAATTCGATTTGGGAACGTTCCCCTTTGAAAAAAAAGTGGAACAATCGTTCCTAATTGGTGTTGTTCCTTTAGTGTAAAGTGGAACGCATTTATGTGTCAAATAAGAACAAACTGTTCACCTGGAGCTAAAAGAGAACCTTTTGTTCCGAATTTTCGTCCGTGAATGGAACATATTGTTCCTAAATAGGTTATTTAGGAACAAGTGTTCCAAACATTAATTGTTCCGTTTTTGACATTAGGTTCCTTTTTTATTCATTTGAGGAACAATTGTTCCTTTTGATGTGTTCCCTTTTAGAGTAAATGTTCCTTTATGCTGGTGAGAGGAACGTGTGTTCCCAATTACTTGTTCCTATTCACGTGAATTGTTCCTATTCAACATTTTCTGTTCCTTTTCACATATTATCCAAGGAACATTTGTTCCTATCTATGCTGTTCCTGTTTTAACAGCCTGTTCCCTTTTATCACTTTGAGGAACAATTGTTCCTATTGATGTGTTCCCTTTGAGAATATATGTTCCGTTTTGTTGACGCGCGGAACGTTTTGTTCCTAATTGCTTGTTCCTATTCACGTGAAATGGTTCCTATTTACGTGAAATGGTTCCTATTTTACGTGAAATGGTTCCTATTCGTGTGAAACGGTTCCGATTCACTATTTTTCTGTTCCTTTTTATTTTTTCAATCAGCGAAACTGCTGTTATAAATATATAGTTTTTAACTATAACTTTTCGTGTATAGGATGTTTCTTTCTTGTTACTAGCTTGTCAGTAGGCATGGATTTGGTAAAGTATTGCTGCTACAATTGAAAACAAAAAAACAGATTTTAAAAAGCATATTTAAAGAACCTTTCTAAAGCGCTAGGCCAGTTTGGGCAAGCCTTGAAACAATCACACATTGGTGGTATTTCACAATTCTAAATTTGCATAATAGCCATAACAGTGGGCAAGTAGAGATAAGTTGTGGCAAGTTCGAACCTGTACAATAGCTTTATTGTTTGCAATTTTTTCTGAGTTTTGTTCGGTTTTTGTTAAGTGGAACAAATGTGTGCGTTGCTCAGACGATGCTCGACTTGAAAAATGAGCAAAAGGGGCAATGTTGTCTGGTCGAATATTGATGGTGCATCGCCAAAACCAAAACGACTTCACCTGGAAAAAGACGAAACAGACAGCTTGTACCATTGTCCAATACAACTGTGCGACCATGATGGATTTCAAAGTCAACGCGGCTGCAGAAAACATGTGAATACCAAGCACAATTGGTTCTTTCATTTTGATGAAAAACCCGATCTGAAAGGACTAACAGATTCCATTCATGTCTCAAAAACCTTACCAGTGACTGCCACAAATGACGATATCGCCAAACAAACCGCCTGGGTAGTTCCTTCGTTTTCAGTCTCAGGCCAAATTGGAGAAAAATTCACGAAATGGTTGACTGGAAGTGGAGGTGGTTGCAAGAAAGATCGCGCAGCTGAACAAATGGCGCGGAGATGCTTTAAATTTCTTAAATTCTGTTGCGAAGACGAAGAGGAGTTGACTTTTGAAGTGATGGACTTTAGCCTATGTTCTCCCAATCTGTTGTTCAAGTTGATCGACTACTTGCAAGACGAATGCAAGCTCGGACATGGAGGACGACTGGGCTACATAGATGCCATTTCTGAACTGATCGACTTCAGTAAAATCAATGGCGCATCAGACGCTGTTCTTCGAAACCTATCTGCGACAGAATTGTACCTCAAAAGAGCGCGAAAGACAGTGGCAAAGATGATGCGATTGCAGTGGACACAAGATCTAGACATTGAAACTCTCGAAGCAAGAGGGCACTGGGCAACGATGGATGAATTATTAGAAGTCGTGACTTTTCACTTGCCCCGCTACGAAAACACGGTGAAGATGTGCAAAACCAGTCCAGGTCAAGTCAACCCCTCTGACGTAACATTTGCCACGAAATTTGTAGTGATGTATTTGTTCATCAAGGTCAAGGGGTCGCGCCCTATGACTTATCAATATTTGACCGTCGACATGGTCGGCACAGCGAAGAAAAACGGGGGATTCATCGATCAGAAAACGTTCAAGACTGCTGGCAAGTATGGATTTGATTCTTTGATTCTGACCGAGACAAGCATGCAAGTGCTGGATTGCTACATCGATTTCGTCAGACCATTGCTAAAACCCCAGTGCGATTTCGTTCTGGTCACGAGAAACGGAGGCCAACACAGTAAGCTGGGCGACGTCATGAGCAAGTTGGTTTTCGATGCAATTGGAAAATACATTCATCCGACACGCTATCGTCAAATTGTCGAAACGCAAAGCCTCAATCAGCTCACTAGCAAAGAGCAGGAGATATTGTCGGAAGACCAAAAACACAGCTCTGCTGTTGCGAAAGTTCACTATCAGAAGCAACGATCGCGCGAAGTTGCTGTCAGGGGTCACGAGTGTCTACAAAAGCTTCAGGGTAACAAGGGTTCACAGGTGGACGAGGACGTACACGCGAGGTTTGGCGCCGGTGCAACGTCCGGCTTGGCACCGTCAGTTGAAACCGTAGTAAAGACAAGCCCGTCACCCCCTCCGGAAAAGGACGTTCCTCCCACTGAGCGCGTGCGCATTCAGAGAAAGCTCAGTCGTCGCGCGTTGAAATTCACGGCGGACGAGGACAATTTTCTAAAGAGAGCGATACGCAGGCACGGTTTTGGGCAGTGGACGCCTATGTTGAGAGATCCCGAGTTTCGATTTCAAGACGGAAGAACGGCCGACTCTAGAAAAGGGCTGAACTCAAATTCCTATCGAATGGCAAAACGTGAACTGCCTCATATCTTAAAGGCGTTTGTGACGCACCAAAGACTCAGAGTAGTGTCTCGAAACATATTGTGAACACATAAATGACATTCATTTTCAACTGAGGTATACATTTTAATTTCACTAGTAACGTGATCTGAGCTCTCATTAGCAACAAACTAGGTTACAATCCTTGTACAATAAACTAATACAAAAGTAGCTAATTTCAGTTGTTCGGTACAACGAACGAGTCTTTGCATGTAATGTAATGTAATGTAATGTAATGACACACTTGTTTTTCTGTTTTGTTTTTCTCTCATTTTGTTTTTGTTTTTTTACTGTTGAGTAGCACTAAGTACTTTCTCAAAGTGTTTCTTTGTCTCTTGGTGTGCTCTTGGCTGTTTGGAGGCCGGGTCTTGCGCCTCTTTGTACTGTGGGCTCGAAGCAACTGGTCGGACAAGGCGCAGTCGTCGACGCTGGTAGGCAGCGTTGTACCACTGGCAATGACAGGAATGTGAGAACTAGTCTCGTCCCTACTGTCGACTCCGGGTAGTGGGGCTTCTCTGATCTCTGTCCACGGTGATGGTGGACAGCAGTAGTCATCTCCCTCGGAGTCCTGTTGTGGGTTGTACGATGGAGTTCTCGGTGCGATGCACAGATCGTCGTCTCCATTATCACTCTGTTGTAAGGCCTCGCACGCAAGCGGTAGCGGCTCGATCAAGCTGCACACCAAGTGCTCGTCTTCCTTCCTAAGGAGGCCGAGTTCTCTACATGCCCTCTTCCTTTCCGCCAAGGCTTCTGTGCACCGGAGGGTGCCGGGGTTTGTGTGATGATTCTTCAGCTTATCTTCACGCAGTGCCTCCATTGAAGCTGACATTTCCTGGTCCCGACAAGACTGTAAGCCTACCAGGCATTCGTGGAGCTCTTTCTCCGCGTTTTGCAGCCACGGGATTGGAACGCTTCCTTCGCCATTTGCCTTCTTGCTTCCTATTCATCTTGCAGTTCTTTTTCCTTGTACGCAACGAGATCATTTCTAATTGGCGTCGGTAGAATTTCCGTGTGATTTCGTGGAAGCATCGACGCGTGTTCCCTAGACACGCCCCTGGATAGTAGTTGCTCCTGCCTTTGCTCGTGCCAAATCATCTCGTGGTGTTGTTTCAGTTCTTGCTCTTGAAGCCGAGTCTCCAATATGCGAGAAATCTGCCGGTGTCTCAGGGAGCACGGCGAACTACGCCTGAGGGCCGTCCTTAACGTAGTTATTGCATCTCTCAGAAACTGTCGTTTCTCGACAGACCAACAATACCCTCCGTTCACTTCGATGAGGTTGTAATCGACCATGATGGGACGAATCACTTCACAGTCTGGGTCACTCAGCAGGTCGATAATTCGTTTCATCTCCTTGATCAGCCTTGCTTTGAACGACTCATTGGCAGCCAGGCTGTTTACGAACACCTTAACATCACACTTGTACGAATAAGTGTACGAAGCGCCGTCGCACTTCTTGTAAATCGTACCCCTGTAAAGGGCGTAATCCAGCCTCTTCATCACTATGGATATGTCATTAATGAGCCCCGTCATTTTGTCGCCTAGGCGCGGCTCTCCCTCATTGCTTTGTTGCCCTGGAAGAGGCGTATTTGGGGTAGTGGCGTCCAAACCAAACCGATCAATTATTAGATTAGCACCTTGCATTTTCGCTACGGCCTCAGACAGAATGGATTTAAACGAAGCATGGACGAGACGTACGCGAACAACATTTTCTGTGCCGCATTCCTCTGTGTCGATGAAGCCAGGGTCTTCAAATACGTTTTTCAACCTCAGAAACAAAGCAGTGTTGGTAGGACGCACTGACGAGTTCTTGCATGAAGCGGTTGCTGTGGTCTACGAGAACTTTAAAAAGTTCCTTCATGGCTAGCGATTCTTTGCCTTCTTGACAGGGAATCTAAAACCAAGAAAGAAATATAATGAAATAAGTAAATATAAATAAATACATTGGGAAAAAGTACAAAAGAAGCGATGTTTAATCTAACAACATCAAATAAGAAGCATCAAATAAGAGTGTCACTGAAGATTTAGCTACTTCTAGACTTTGCGATTATTTTCTAGCGATTTAACATAAAAATAATAGGTCACTTTTTGAGCAAATTTGAAGAGTTATTGTACACATTTACCTGATTTGCGGTTGCTTCCACACCGCATTCCAGCAACGCGCGGTGAAACGTGATCGGATTGGCGGGAGCGCCATTTGGTGTCGTCACCGCGACCCAGTAGCTCAAAGCTGGACGTAGTTTGCCATTTATAATCGAAGGGTGTTCTGAAACCCATGTTTGACTAGCACTACTCGAGACTTGACTAGGTGTTATTAAATCATCGTCGCCGCTTTCTGCAACCGTGCACGTGTTCGTCGTTTCCACCTCCACCCTTCTTGCTGGGTTGTTTCTTTGGGCCTTGAGTGCTGATTGCACTAAAGAAGAACGCAACACTTTTAATTCCTGTGGAAAAAATATGAAAATGTTTGCTTATTAATAAACGATTCAACTGGGTTCGCGCCGACTTGTTGAAGATTAAAGTCAATGGCGAATACTAACCTTGTGACGCCTTGTCGCAAGTGTCCCTGGTTTTGCAAACCTCATCCCATGCTCTCTGTAAACCACTATCTATATTGCAGACGCATTTAGCACTCATTACGCCAAATAACACAGAGTTGCGCCCTTGATCTTTTCGCTGTTTAGTTACCTACAGGGAAAGTTCGTTCTCCGCATCATCTTTCAACTGGCATGGCTTTTGAGCAAGCGTTCTGCCTTGAACTGGCTAGTTGTAGAGTTTTTGGCAAAAATGTTTTAGGGAACATAAATTTTGGGAAACGATCCTACACAGGAGCTGTCCTACATACATACACACACACACACACACACACACACACACACACACCACACACACACACACACACATACATACACACACACACACACACACACACACACACATACACACATACATACATACATACATACATACATACATACATACTACATACATACATACATACATACATACATATACACATCGTTCCTTCTTTGAATGGCAACATTTCCCATGTAGATATCATTACCCCCCCCCCCCCCCCCCCCCCCCCCCCCCCCCGCCTGCCGAGTTGGCATTTATAAACACTCGAGTGTCTATTCCTTTTACTTGTTGCTGTAATGGATAATGTCTTTTGTTACAGATACTATCAGTCTGAAAATGTGAATGATGTAAAGAAAACAACAACAAACACAATATTAAACGTTCTGCGCCATTTAACAATTTGATTAACACGCCATCGCACTATTATCTTTATTTTCTGTAGCAAAATCTTTGCTAATGAGATACGCAGTGTTTCCTTGAAGACCATCAACCACGTCCCAGAATTGCGACATTTGTGAGTATCACCGAGTGCCAGAAGTTTACGTATACGGCAGCTGATTAACTGCAGTTGAAACATTTAAGGCATATAACGATTGCGGTTAGATCACTTAATCCCATTCAGATCCATTCCACCATCTTCAGAATGTGTCAGTGAACAGATTTTCACGAACACATGTTCCATATATAGTACGTGTAGGTTTCTCAAACACAACAGTAAATTTGTAAACAACATGTTATCCACCATATTTCTTTCTGTATTACAACATGTTTTTATATACGTAGCATGCGCAATCAGCTGGGTGTATAATCGTTCGCTCTTAACATGCTACATATCGATTTACAATACCAATAATATGGATATAGAGCTTAGCAGATGTCAGCACTCTCTAACTTTATAATAAAACCGCAAAAGTCATGCTAAACTGTCTTTATGCAAACTAGTAACTATCAGCTCAATCTTAATATTTTTAACCATTTGTTAGAGTTTAAGACGAAATCCATTAGAAAATCGAGAAATAGTGGACAAAAATCCTGTACTATGACGCCATAAGCTTTCACGCTTAAACTAGACATTCACGAGCCATACCTTAACGGTATTCACCAAATAATATACTCCACAATCCTTAAATTGCTTGCCGCCTTGAGTTCCTCCCGTGAATGGGTTGAGTCATAAGAGGTGGCAGCCATGTTTCTGAATGAATTCGTGAGTTCAAGTCCAGAAAGAGAAAGGAAAATTAACCATCGCGTGTTCACGTTCTCCATAATACCGTGAATTTGGACATTTCATTTTTTGTTTTGCATAGTACTATATTCTTCCTGCCGTCATTGTTTCTTGGGATAAGATATGGAGAGCAACACTCCGGCGTAGTCATGAACTACACGGAGTGTCGCTGGCGGAGCAGGAGCACCGAACACAGATCGCAAAGTGAGGGAGGGTGGATCGCGATCTTTAAACTGTAGTCGTGGTGTTTTACCGTCGAAAGACCTCGAAATGTGATATTCATTCAAGGGAGCGGTAAATTAATACTTAATTATAATTATTGTAAAATGAGGAGGTACTCAAGCCTGGCTTTTACTAGCGACGCAAGCACAAGCGCAAGTAACATACGCAGATGCAGTAACGTGTTGATCATCAGTGCCTTTTGTTTACGACAAATCAGCACGCAATTTCTGCAATTGTTGCTTGCGCTTGTGCTTTCGTCGCTAGTGAAAACCAGGCTTTACAGTTGAGATATCTACCCTGCCGAGATATTAATAATAACATTCTGTACAATATATTTTAAAGATAGCTGGTGGAGACCCTTCCAAGTTTTACAAAAACAGTAAAATCATAATCCCTCACCAAGCGAATAGGCCATTTCCGAGTTGCCGTTTACCTCTGTTTCAAAACGAGTCCTGGTGCACAACCTTTCACATGGAAATGAGTTTGATTTGCAAGATAATGAACGTGTAAGTAAAACTCATTTCCATATGAAAGGTTGTGCACCAGGACTCGTTTTGAAACAGAGGCTAAAGGCAACTCGAAAATGGCCTATTAAACAAAATTAATTTTGATTTGTCGGATTCCAGCTTGAATTGGTAGCATCACGTAAAGCAAGAAGCTTAGTCAATACCTTCACTTGCCATAATGAAAAGCTTATTCAATTATTTTCATCCAAATTGCAGATTCATGCACTACAACCTGATGAATGAACTACCAGAAGGTTTTTTCGACAAGTTGACTCACCTGATAAGAGTGTAAGCTTAATTCCAACTCATTACTTACATTACTTAAGATACGATTACTTGCACTTCAAACAATACAAATTGACTTACAGTACTTGTAATACCGCTAATTACTTACAGTACTTTGATGCTTTGATGCAATACCATGAGCAAGTAGTGGATTTGGCGCTATAAACATATCATTCTTATTATCATTATTATTACTTTAATAATTACAAACACAATGATCGGACCTATAATACGCTACTTACTTCCAATACATTACATGCCTAAGGTACTTTTTGCATTACTTACTTGCAATACACAACTAACTTACAAATAAATGTTCATTAAATTGACAAGAAAACAGAGATACATTATTTAATAATAAAGTGCAAATGAGTTGCAAATTGAATCAAAGCACCTCTTAACAAACTGATCAGGGAGACTGGGCGACTACATACACGTTTGTAGCGACATGAACCCCACGAGAAACTGGCTTTTCAAAGACTACAGTTCTGTCATTGTTTAACATTTGTACTTACAGCAAATATATGAACTCTACAAAGGACTACCAAGCGTGTTAGTTACATGACATATAAATTATGGCTTATTACTAACAGTGAATACCCACTTGCCTTCTTTAATTCTTTCAATGGAATAGTCCGGAAAAGTGGAGAAAACCCATAGTTTTGAAGGGTCATTAGGCTTTTTATCTTTCATTTTTTCTTTCAGTTCGTCAAACAGATCACCCACAATGATGTCAATAGCTTTATTGCTTTTTAACACTTTGCTACTGTCCTATTAATAAAAAACCGCTCGCTTAACCCTATTCTGCCTGGGCTTTTTCGTGAGCCTGGGAGGTGGGGCAGAAAGTGCCCCCCCCCCCCCCCCCCCATGTATCTCGAAAAGTATTGACGCTATGAAAATTAAAACTTACATGGTGTGTAAAGCATCCGAAAATCTTTATTTTAGTGGCAGTCACGTGTCAATTATGACGTCATATACGCCATAATTACGTCATACATTAAAAAATCCGCCATCTTGGATCCTAAATCTTGGATTTCTAAATTGTTCAGAAATGTCAGAAAATCTCCAAATTTGATTTCAAAAAATCAAAAATAATATAAAGATGCTAAAAGGGCAAAGATTTTGGAAGGATTTCATCGTAAAAAGCAAACATTTCATGAAAACTGAAAATTGAGCTAAAAAAACAACAAATTTGGGTAAAAATATGTGGCTGTAGCCAGGCATAGTTAAAAATTTATATAAAATGTTGACACTGGCTTAGAAATGTAAAATGGACGTTTCGGTTGTTACTACAACCTTCTTCAGCTTGAGAATGTTAATAAAAACGGCGTCCAGGATGTTTACAGAAAAGCCACACACACCGACCGCTAGCTATCTGTACTTTAATTCCCACCACCACACGCAACACAAACACTCCGTTGTACGCACTCTTATGGATCGAGCAAAAAACATTCCATCCTCCGGGGAAGAAACAACATTGGAAACCAAGCGCGTGGTACAAGCCCTATCTGCCCTATCTGCCAACAACTATCCCACCGAAGTCATCAATCCAACACAGAACGCGAAACAAACGCCAATGTAGCAGACCATCGAGGTCTAGTTATTCTACCGTACGCCAAAGGTTGCTCAGAAAGAATTGCGAAAATTTTAAAGTGCCCATAACCTTTTTTTTTATTTTCTCATCTGAATCTAAACATCACCCAAGGAAATTCTGCGAAAAAAATTTGCGATTTGCAGAAAACGCGAATTGTTTATGAATTTTATAAAACTTTCAAATTTGCCGCCATTTTGGATCACCATTTGCTTTAGTCTCCCCTGGGTCCTTCTCGGTTCACAAAGGATCTGTGACGTAGATTAAGGAACACGTGACATCAGACAAAGGAACTGTGACGTAGATTAAGGAACACGTGGCTTCAAAACAAAGGAATTGTGACGTAGGTTCAGGAAAAGTTGAGCCCGTCGGCCTTCTTACAGCGGGACGGGTATACCAAACAAAAATAGGATTTTGAAGATTTGAAACATTCATAAAAAATTCGCGTTTTCTGCAAATCGCAAAATGTTTTCGCAGAATTTCCTTGGGTGATGTTTAGATTCAGATGAGAAAATTAAAAAAAAAGGTTATGGGCACTTTAAAGGATTTCAAAATCAAAGTCGCGCACAAACCTGTGCGAACCATCGCAAACATTCTGAAGAAACCAAAGGATAAGATAAACAGAGGCTTCCAAAGGAATTATTTATAAAATTAAATGCAAAGATTGCCAAGTGTTTACATCGGCCAGACTTCACGCGCGCTAAAAACGCGTGTCAAAGAACACACAAAAGCCATAGCAACGCTAGATAAAATCTCATTACTTGCACGACATCACATGTTTCACCAGCACGAGATCAATCTAGAAGAGGTTGAAATCATTGACAGACCTACGAAATGGAAACAAAGACTTATTCTGGAAGCTTGGCATTCCGTTCGGGAAATGAACTCCATTAATGAACACATTGCATTCATAATTTGTCACACTATTGTTATAGTTCTCGCCCTGTGTTATAACATTCATTGTCACGTTCGTTATATTTCAAAACGTTTTCATATAACATCCTGGACGCCGTTTTTATTAACATTCTCAAGCTGAAGAAGGTTGTAGTAACAACCGAAACGTCCATTTTACATTTCTAAGCCAGTGTCAACATTTTATATAAATATTTGGGTAAAACGATCTGTATCTCGAAAAGTATTTGTGCTATAAAAATGAAACTTATGTGGTTGATAAAGCATTCAAACATGTTTATTTCAGTGACAATCACGGATCAATTATGATATCATATCACGCCAAAATAACGTCATACTTTAAAAAATGTCCGCCATCTTGGATCCGCCATCTTATATTTTTAAATTGTTCAGAAATGTCAGAAAATCACCAAATTTGATTTTAAAAAATCGAAAACAATACAAGGATGCCAAAATTGCAAAGATTGTGAAAGAAACTCTTCGTAAAAAGCGGAAATCTCATGAAAATACCAAATTTGGGTAAAACGACCTGTCAAAACGTGGTTGCCATGGAAACATCAAGTCACGTGATCAAAAAATTGACACACCAAAATGTTCCCAGATAATTTTTTAGGAAAAAGTCATAAAGTTTGGCTATGATTGATTGAATGCTATTTAAGTACAATAAATTTAAAATCAGCGGGCACATTCTGCCCCCCCCCCCCCCCAGGCAGAATAGGGTTAATACAGATTTCAATCTATTTGCTGAAAAGCCCATGCATACAACAGTAACGCCAGCGTTACGCAAAAAGAAAATAGAATCGTACTTCTGGTATTGCAAGAACTGAATGCAATTCACAGCAGTTCGCATTCTCGGCTCGATCTGACCTATAGATATATTTTTTTTATGTTATTTATTTTATTGATTTATACCTGTCCCTTTATTCTCAGAAATAAACATTTCATATTCGTTTTTAATACGTCCATTGTGATTGTTAGATTTTTCTGTTATGCCAGTTTTTTTTCTCTCTATTAGGTGCCAATTTGCCATAAGAACTTTTTTAAGGCAAGCAACTGATAGTTGACATTATGTGACAAAGGGCAAGATCCGTTCTTGTTGCTATTTTCGGAGTGCCTGTTGTCGTTTTTTTAAGCTTAAGACCCCTGCAAACCGTTCTTAGCTGTATTCTGATCGTATTATATTTCCTGAAGACTATCATAAAAATAGACAACGAAAAACAGCCTTGAGAGAAAAGAGCATAAACCAGAAACTATTCTTTGTTTTCATCTGACGTCATCGAAATTCTAAAATCTAAACTGTTAATTCTACAAAGCTATTCTTTTTATATCTTCTAGACATGGAAATCATTAATCTCTATGCAAAGTTTGGTATCGATCCAGTGATTCCTTTTGGGAATAAAGCCATTTGAAATTTGTGATGTCCAGGATGAACGTGTTTCTGAACTGTCACAAAAACCGGATATTTTTATATCATTTTTAAATTTTCAGACGTGATAATAATTTAGAAGTGATGTCTAAACAGATTTGAAGTGAAAGCTAATGATATTGACGGTAGAATCTACTCTACTTCTTGTGCAATTTTATGGCGGCCATATTTGTGTCCCTCTGAAGGACACAAACATGGCGGCGGCATACTAACTACTGTAATTTTCTGAAAATTAGTTTGGCAATAACTCGGTTATGAAAAACGCTACAAAGCTATAATTTGGACAAAATGTTTCTTTCTGCCAGTTCTTTCTTTTAATTTTCTGACGTTGTTCATGCAAGCAAACAGTTTTTGTAATGTTGATGAAAACCACCAATTGTGCCAACAGAACGGCAATTGTAGAAATGTCACGAACCGTAGGAGTCGTGTTTGGCCTGTCAACTTTTTTATACAAACCAGAAACTCTAAACAATAGAAAGCTCTTATCAGACACTTTCCTGTGCTAACAAAGGAAAGCTAACAAAGAATGCTTACAAAAAATGCATCGATCGTCCACATTACCTCAGGTGACTTATCACGTAACAATGACGGTAAAAACTAAGCAAAAGCATTTTTTTAATAGTTTGTATTTGCATTTTAATAACACTTTACAGTACAATACACTTACAAATGACAATATACTTACAAATTACAAAAATATATTAACTTAAAAGCTAGCTAACCATGAAAACTAAAAAAATAAAAACACAAAAATAAATAAAAAGAGTAATAAGGTCAAATTACAATCATAATTACAATGATAAACAAACAAAGTGAGAAAGCTGCATATGAATAGTTTTTTCTATATCAGGGTGGATAAAAATACGAAAAAATCAATCAAGATAGAAACGGAAGAAATGGATCCCATTTTTTGAAATGCTTAAGTAATATTCCATTCCATATTCCATTCTAATTTATTATAAACTCTTAGTTTAGCTTGCTCTATTTTTAGCTTAGGACGGTTAGCTTTTCAAAATAAAAGCGCGCGTTCCATTTCACGCACCATTACCCAGTTTATTATGTTAATTTCAGTTGACCGAATTTGCATGAGAGAATAGCACCTCTTTTGTTAGGGATTAAACAGCTCAGTAGCGCTTTTTGTTTTATTTCATGTAAAACAACAAAACACTCTTTCGTTGTCTACTATTTATTACACTGACCTGAGAATTAATATTTAATGAACAAACGAAACCAAAAAATAATACACATATTGACTATAAAAACGGTTTTTAATTTGAAAAACTCAACTCTACATACAACACAAATTATACGGGAATCGATCCTCCCATCTCTAGAAGTAAAGGGTACAGAGGGGGTACATGAAGGGTACAGAAAGGGTACAGCAAGGGTACATGAAGGTTAAAGTTTCAGGTCAATATGTCTCACTGCACATTGATTATGGAGAAACGATTTAACTACTTTTTCCCCTCCTCCTCCTCCTTCTCATTTCTATTTTCCCTCCTCCTCCTCCTCCACCACCACAATTTTATTTTCCCTCCTCCCCCACCTCATTTCTATTTTTGCTGACGTTGCCTCCTCCTCCTCCTCCAAATTTCTATTGTGTTCCTCCTCCACAACGACCACCGCCACCACCACCACCGCCACCACAATTCTATTGTTTTCCTCCACCACCACCACCACCACCTCAATTATATTGTTTACACCGCCGCCGCCACCGCCGCTTCCACTCCATTTTCGACAGAGCATACTTGCGTACTTTTAAAGAGCGACATGAAGAAAATGGAGTGTAAGCAACACTCTCCTAAGCATAACTGGCACTGAAATTCCTGTGTCGTTCTGTATATTGACTTCGATATGGTCGCCGCGGTGGTGGAAAACAATAGAATTGTGGTGGTGGTGGTGGTGGCGGTGGCGGTGGCGGTGGCGGTGGCGGTGGCGGTGGTGGTGGTCGTGGTGGTGGAGGAACACAATAGAAATTTGGAGGAGGAGGAGGCAACGTCAGCAAAAATAGAAATGAGTTGGGGGAGGAGGGAAAATAAAATTGTGGAGGAGGAGGAGGAGGGAAAATAAAATTGTGGAGGAAGAGGAGGAGGGAAAATAGAAATGAGAAGGAGGATGAGAGGAAAAAAGTAGTTAAATCGTTTCTCTATAATCAATATGCAGTGAGACATATTGACCTGAAACTTTACCCTTCATGTACCCTTGCTGTACCATTTCTGTACCCTTCCTGTACCCTCTCTGTACCCTTTCTGTACCCTTTACTTCTAGAGATGGGAGGATTGATTCCCGTATAATTTGTGTTGTATGTAGAGTTGAGTTTTTCAAATTAAAAACCGTTTTATAGTCAATATGTGTATTATTTTTTGGTTTCGTTTGTTCATTAAATATTCATTCTCAGGTCAGTGTAATAAACAAAGACAACGAAAGAGTGTTTTGTTGTTTTACATGAAATAAAACAAAAAGCGCTACTGAGCTGTTTAATCCCTAACAAAAGAGGTGCTAATCTCTCATGCAAATTCGGTCAACTGAAATTAACATAATAAACTGGGTAATGGTGCGTGAAATGGAACGCGCGCTTTTATTTTGAAAAGCTAACCGTCCTAAGCTAAAAATAGAGTATGGCATCGTTGAAAAAACCGTCAAACCAGTTAAAAACCGGTTATACGTTAATGAGAATCCACAGCATTTTATTCATGAGTCTAAGACAATAGCCTATGACGTCGCCAATTTAATGTATTCTCCCGCACGCTAATGAGATTCCCCCGCAAAAAACGGAGTAGCCGGTGCCTCCTATACTACTATTAACTTGTGATATTTGCATAACAATACACTTGAACATAGAAGCGAGGCAATTTCGGGCACAAGCTGCAAAACATCGTGTTTTTCTTGGGCTCCTTCAACTTTTTTAGTATAAAAACAGTTTTAAAATGTAGAAGAACCACAATTATTTTAGTTTACGCTGTTTTTAGAAAAAAAACTGTAAAAAGAATTTTGTTATTGGACACCTTGTTATTGGATACCTTGTTATTGGATACCTTGTTATTGGACACCTTGTTATTGGACACCTTGTTATTGGACACCTTGTTATTGGATACCTTGTTATTGGATACCTTGTTATTGGACACCTTGTTATTGGACACCTCGTTATTGGTCACCTTGTTATTGGATACCTTGTTATTGGATACCTTGTTATTGGACACCTTGTTATTGGATACCTTGTTATTGGATACCTTGTTATTGGACACCTTGTTATTGCATACCTTGTTATTGGATACCTTGTTATTGGACACCTTGTTATTGGATACCTTGTTATTGGACACTTTGCTGCTCGTGCTCCAATTTGGTGAAAAATAGAGCCAGCTAAGAACCAATCACTTTTGAGAATTTTGTTATAGTTATGATTAGTAATGGTAATTGGACTGAGTGGAGTCCAATTCGGTCTGTAATCATACGAGTGATAACAAAATCGGACGACCGCGCTTCGCCCGAGTATGATTCAGACAGAATTGGACGACACCAAATCCTATTACCAATTAATCATAAAAATTACAATTTCCGAGGAAAGGAGAAGTGTTAAGCTATTTAAAAAGAAGGGAAATTATGTCAACGGGTCAAGTTTTCCTTTTTTCTTTTTTGCTCTATAAATAGCGAGAATGTCGGTTGCCAAGTAACTCGCGAAAAATAAATCTTTGTGTCAATCAAATACGCAACCATGCGAGAACTGCGCAGAACAATGAACGAACGCTCAGCGGGGCAGTTTTTCTTTCAAAGTACAATATTTAAAAAAAAAAAACAAGCTGACTCGAAGCTGACTAGTCGGAGTCAGAGTCAATGATTCTTCGCTTCCTTAGCTTTTCGGGTCGGGTCACGTTGTTCGTGTTGAACACGCAGTTGTTGTAAACTTGAAATGGCGCCGAGAGATATTCTGTTTCGTAGCTACAAAGACGGCATAAAGTTTAATGGTGCTAGATTCTCGAAAACAAACTCACTGACTGGGTTAGAACTATCTGATGGTCAGACATTCTCTTTCATCACAGCTGCGACAGCTGCTGGATTTGACTAACAAGTTAAAGCTGAACTCTGACAAGACTGAATTATTATTGATAGCATCACAATTTCGTCCCAGGCCTCAGCTACCGCCGCTGAATATCTGCGGTGATCAGATCAGAGCTTCTGTCTCGGCTAGAAATATTGGTGTGATTTTTTACTCTTATATGAATTTTGAGTGTCAAGTGTCTAGCATATGTAAGGCATCTTTTTTTCATATTCGCAATGTATCTCGCATAAGAAAGTATTTAAGTGTGGAGAGTACCAAGATTTTAGTTCATGCTTTCATCACGTGTAGGTTGGATAATGGAAATGCTTTATTGTACGGACTTCCAAAATATCTTATTTCAAAACTTCAAGCTGTTATGAACTGTGCTGCCCGTCTAATTTTGTGTAAACGGAAGTATGATCATGTTACTCCGTTGTTGATCGACGCTTCATTGGCTCCCTGTTAGTCAGCGCATTGTTTTTAAGATCCTATTATTGACATTTAAAGCGCTTAATGGACTTGCGCCAATGTATATAACTGATCTGTTGGACAGATATGTGCCATCACGGTCATTACGATCTTCATCTAGAGGTCTTCTGAAGGTTCCTCGGTCCAATTCTAAGTATGGCGACAGATCCTTTTCCGCTTGTGCACCAACACTTTGGAACGGCCTACCTGATCATTTGAGACTTGCAGTGGACCTGCCTTCTTTTAAGCGCGATCTTAAGACTTATTTATTTCGCCAGTATTTTTATTAGTCTTTTATTAGTTTTTACCTTGTAGACTAAATTGATGTAACAGCGCCTTAGAACTTTAGGATAGTGTGCGCTATATAAGTGTATTATTATTATTATTATTACAAGTGGAACCGGAATAAAAGCAATATATAATTTAATTGTCATAATGGAAAAGTGGTAAATATGATACCATTAAGTACTGCGGCCCTTACGTTTAGTTTTAGTGGGGTTTAGAAATTGCCGTGAAAATCATGCAAATTTGTCTGCGTAGGAGGTTACAAACGTAGGTAGGAGTCAAACCTTTGACTGTAAAGTTGACAATACACTTCCGTCAATCATGCGTAACGATACGACGAGACATCTATTGCCAAGTGAATTTTGGTTTCGAAGGTTGCGTAGCATTGAAATGAGTGGTAATTTGCCACACAAAAAATATAAAACATTACAATAATAATAAAAAAAAGGGGCCTATGAAGAAATCATAATTATATTAGGTCCCCTTGTTACATTACTTGTTAAGACAAATGTTGGAAACATGGAATGATTCACGGACGTTAAATAGGTCTAATTTATTCTGGAAGTCACTTAATGTAAACTGCATCATTGATGGCTTACAGTACATATTGAACTGTAGGTAGTGCCTGGTCAGAAGCTTACTGGCTTCCTGAGGGCTATGAATGTAATATCCTGCAAAAAAAAAAAAAAGAGTAAATAAATTATTAATTAATGTTCTTGCAAGTTGGTTGTGTCCATACAACTATTAATATAATGACTTAATTTACAATGGTCACGTCTAGTTAAGTGTAACCAATCCATAATTATGAAAACTATTGGCAGTACAGTAAGGAACTCCCCGCTAACTCAAACTAATTATTCCTTTCCTTGGCTCAAATTTACCCCGACAACTCAAACTCTATTTTTACGTTGATCAGTAAACCACAGAGTGTCAGAACATAGCTTGTTGATAACAACGTGATAATGTATGGAAACATAATTCAAGCCCATGAAAGACCGATAAACATCTGGTCGATCACAATTGTCCTCCACAATTTGTTTTTGACAGAATTTGCTAAGTTTGGCTGATAAACTTGGCACATGCAAAAATGGGTAACATCTTAGCTGGATGAAAACATATAGCTCTGTGCAAGAATTAGTACAGCGATTTCATCATAAAGTTGCATACAAATGATCTACATGTACATATACATGTAGCAACTAAAATAATATCCAAGACAGTGCCACAGCATGGATAAAAATAGTTTTCAAGTGAGAGCAAACCCAGCAACAAAACCCAGCTTAAAACTGTCCAGCAACAAAATACACAGAGTCAAACATAATTGTTATCCCAATGTCAAGCAAAATACAGTAATTTTGAAGCTACAACTACATGTAGCATGGCATTTAACAACGCTGAATGGTCCAGACAAAAACAAACAGCAAAACAACTCTGAACCCATGCAGTGACAAAAATAATTTTGAACCCAATTTAACTCTGGACATTCCAGCAACAAAAACAATTTTTTACCCAGTGACAAATCGATTTATTTTAGAACAGTCAAGCGAGAAAAATAATTTTGAACCCAGCGTGGGCGACACAATTCTCTGTAACTCTGTACAATCGAGCAACTAATATAATTTTCATGAAAGCATCACTGAAAGCAGACAAAAATAGCGACCATGCTATTGCATGTAGTTAGTTTCCTCAGTAAAACTAAATTTAATCATTTCCCACAGTATCTGTCAAAACCAAACCAAACATCGTGGCCAGGGCGAAGCAATATATATTTTCGCGAATGAACTTACCTTATATAGAACTGCTGATCTTTCCCTCAACTTATGTCTCGATAAAGAAGTCCAGTCCTTAAAAATGCTTAAACGGTAACGACAGACCGATGTTTTCACGTACTCGACAAGCCCAAAACGTGTACGTGAGTTCCAGCGCCATGAATGGTAAGCTTACATCTCGCCAAAAGCCCTGGTCTGCCTCCAGATTTGTACGCCAAGGTTTTCCACCGAATGAAACACTTACTGAATACTGGTAGCTCAGTCTGTTTCCCTCGACAGCTGATGACTCGACTTGAGCAACCAACATCAAAAGCAGTTTTGTTGGCTGTCCAAAAGCACTACATGCAAACCTCAAGCAAAACGGAGCAAAACAAATCAATCTGGGTAACCGCTGGTCAGCGCTGAGTACGTCATGTAAGATAGCAATAGTGTCTCGTTCCACACCTCGACCCAGGCTTTCGAACCCAGTCCCTGTCGGTTATTAAGGCAAAAGCAAATCCATTCTATGAATATAGCGGAGATTTTAGAAAAAAACTGTCACATCATATAGGAAGAGGATAAGCTCAAACCTCTCATCGAAGTTTGCTTTTAGTTTTTACCTTAAAAACCAATGAACAGTAGAGCAAGCCAACATGGTATAATGCATAATCTGCTTATCATTAAAAGAAAAAAATAATAATCGCCCTTTTAACAAACCTTACTGAATTATTTACCATTTTTTTCAAAAAAATTGCTGTTTTGTTGAGCATAATGTACTTTTAAAGCAATGTAAATATTCAAAGCAATCTGGTCACGTGACTGATGACGTCACACTTACAAAGTTGCCAAAAACGTGTTCTTCGCATAAACATCTATCAACATGTAGATTTTGGTTGCTATGCACCTTACGCTTTATGAGATATCGCAGAACCAAATTTTCACAAATTTTTGCTCTCGTGTATAGCCCCCTTAAATTTAAAATGCCAGATATCAACTGGCCATTTCAAAATGCCCCACATCAATGTCTTGCTGACTACGGTGATTGCTTTTCAATTGATAGAGGCCTGTTCTCACAGTAAACAAAAACGCATTTTCGGGCGTGGTCACGTGACTAATGACGTCATCACACCAAGTTTGATATGAGAGTTATTTTATGATAAGTGTCATTCCCTTATGGAGTTTCATCCCTCTGGGCCTCAAATTGACAAAGTTATTTGGCATTGAAAAAATCCAGTTGCAAAGGATTCTGGGAAGGTTCTTATCATTATTATATATTGCTTTTATAGTTATTATTATGGAGCTGGCCCCGAACTGTGCATTGGCAAACGACTTGTTTATGGAGCAGATGGAGAAGTGACAGCCGCACATGTTTTTGTCGAGCTGGATTGTTGACATCAATGTTTCTCGCTTTACACCATTGTGCCCATACTGTCATTCATGTTTTGGTTGCTCGAGCTGTGTTTTTGGAGGCTGCCGTTTCATTTATTTCCGAAATTTCGTCATCCGACACAAGTGGGAAACGAGACTGGTCTACTTGCATTGTTGTTGTTGTGTTTTGTCGAACAATGGCGGAATTTCACCGGAAGTCGGCTGCATGTTTGCCTCCGTTTGCAGTTTTAAAACGATGTAGTGGAGGGCTGAAATTCATCTGAACTTGTCAAGATATCCATAAAAGAACTCGTCTGGTTTCTTGGCAAAAAACATTTGTGCCATAGGATAAACAAAATCATCATTGCCTTCTCCAATACTGTCATTGTTCAAGGGACAAGGGGAGGGGGGAAAAATTATCCATTTTGCAGAGAGAGTGTTCATACTCTTGCTATGGTTAGTGGCCACGCTTACGGATCAAAGCTGGCGCAGGGCCTGGAACTGGTAGCTAAGTGCAAATGGTACACACATTTCCGTTCGGATATTCTGGTTGGGAATTTTGTACTACCTCTGAAGACGTTCCGTTAATTTCGGAAATTTTCCGGTCGGGCAAACCAAAATAACCTTACCATTTACATTTCAACCGAAATTTCCGGATTTTTTTGGTAAATGGTAAACACTCAAACTGTCCGATAACAAACTGTCCGATAACAACTTGGCAAAGCAAATTAGTGGAAAATAGGAGTTTTTTCAACCAATCACAACCGAGGAAATTATAATTTTTATAATTAAACGTGAAATTCCCTCGTCAGGTAATGAATTTTTTTATAGGATATGTCGGTTAATGTTATATTGAAAGGCTATTAATATAGAGTCTTTGGTTGTTAAGAAAGGCAATGTATACGTAAACTTTATGAATATTTCATTGGTAAAACCATAATTTAACATTATGTTCTCAGCTGTTGGGGGGGTTCGATGTTCCGCTAAGAAGAGCAGAATAGGCAGTGCGGGTTGCCGGGAGGTCATGGAGAATAGAAGGAATTGATTTCACAGTTTGAGACGAGACATAAAGATTTCTTAAAGACTTCTTCTATTTCATAGGAATGGCAGAAATAAGGCCATAATAAAGCGTAAGAGGAATTTCGATATTGAATTTCTGTTTTAGTTCATTTAGGGAAGTGACGGTGCGATTCTCATTAAGAAGATCTTTAACGCGAAAATCGGTCGTGAATTTTTAGTATAGATGTGTCTTTGTCTTTCTTAGGGATGAGGGCAATAACCCCGCAATGTTAAATGATAGATAGTGATCCGGTTTGAAAAGCAAAATGGAAGCTGGATATCATTTCGGTTCGTAACTCAGGCCAGAAAAAATTATAAAATTCGGCAGAAAAACCGTCGGTGCCCGGCGTTTTGTCCTTTTTAAGTCGTGAACGACTTCTTGCAGTCAGTTGTAAAGAAGTTTGTCACTCGATCACTCGCTCATCTTAAACTGCTAGGTTACCTGGCAAGTTTATATTAAGTTTATATTAAATTACCGCAGACACAGGCAAGCACAACGCGAGCTCGCAAACCGCAACATGGGATACTCACACGGCTCCCTTCTAAATTTTCAAGACGTTGTTTCTCCCCTCTTTGGGAAACTTTTCTTTTCTTTATCCTCCAAATTAAACGCGAACAATAGCAGACAATAGCTATTTCCTAGAAAATTGGTTTATATAGCAAGTATTTACGTCAACTCAGAGTTTATAGACTAGAACTCCATTTACACTACAGAAAAGATCGGCTAGGCAAGGATGAATATCGGCAAGGGTAACTTTCTTTTTGGAGAGGCAAGGATACTTTACACACGTAACTTCTTATGCTTACCGGTTTTGTATTAGGCAAGGATGTTTTGTTCCAGGCAAGGATGGAAATAATAAAAGTGAGCATGCGCAATTATTAAGAAAACACAACATGGCAAGGCAGGCTTACACTGTTTACACGGGCCGTTTACACGACACAATTCATCCTTGCCTTGCTGAAATTGAAAATTACCCTTGCCGATATTCATCCTTGCCTAGCCGTTTTTTTTTCTGTAGTGTAAATGGGGTTTAGGTCTAAATTGCAGATATTTTGCTTTAAGTAAATAAACATTCTTCATTTAAATAAATCAAGGTCTAGCTTTTTTTGTACACATGAAAGTAAAACGGGAAAAGTATTTCGAAAATACATTATTTCTCACTGTTGTGGTGGATTATGCTTGAATGCACGTCTGGATCAAAACATATCGGGCCGGTTATTTAAACGAAGTTTAGACAGCGTTTAAGAAAGTCGTCGTCTAACCAAGGTTTAAACACGGATACCGATTATTTAAACGTGGTTTTTCCACAATCGAGTTTAGACTGCGTCTAAACACAGACTAAGAAACAATAGGAAGTTAGACCTGCTCACAAGTAGGTTTAAACGCTGTTTAACAATAATTTCATGGTCAGCCATTTTGAAATGGACGGACTACTCCGCTACAGACAGTTGGGAGAGTACTCCAATCGACGTAACATTCGACAAATTCGGCGCCTTAGAGATAGATTTAACCCTTTGGAAGAATACGATGGCGAAGATTTTAGATTGCGTTTTCGTTTCAGAAAAGAGTCGGTCATTGACCTCGTTAAAAGTATGGAGATTGACCTTCTACATCAGACGAGAAGAGGTTATCCGCTGTCACCGATGCAGCAAGTTCTCATTGCTTTGAGATTTTATGCAACTGGCAGCTTCGAGAAGGTTATTGGCGATTTATTTGGTGTTTCTGTATTTGCCGCATGCACAGTCATTCACAAGGTTTCAAGGGCAATTGCGAAACGAAAAGGCGATTTCCTGTCATTCCCTAATAACTTGTCTGACACCAAGAGAAAGTTTTATGATATTGCAACCTTTCCGAGTGTGATCGGGGCCATCGATTGCACCCACATTCGGATCATATGCCCAAACAAAGAAAATGCTATGGCATTTATTACAGGAAGCAGTTTTACTCCATCAATGTCCAAGCCATATGTGATAGCGAGGCCTTCATTACTAGCATTGTGGCACGCTGGCCTGGATCGACTCACGACTCACGCATTGTTGAGAACAGCATGATAGCAGAAATATTGAGGGAAGGGACTATTGATGGCATTCTCGTGGGTGACAGTGGATACGCTTGCAGATCATATTTAATGACACCAATCCTCAAGCCAAAGAATGCAGGAGAAGTGCGCTACAATACTGCCCATAGACGTACTAGGTGTGTCATTGAGAGATGCTTTGGCTTACTGAAGCGACGATTTCCATGTATGCACTCAGGACTGCGCACCGCCCTCAAGAATACTCTCGTCATTATTGTGGCCACGGCAGTATTGCACAATTTTGCCTTATGCAGAAAGAACAGGACTTTGATGAAGACATCGAAGATGAAGATGTACCATTTGACATTGTTGCTGCTGCAGACGCAAGTGGAAATGCCAAACGCCAGCTAATTATCTCACGATACGTTGCTTAATAAAATTGCCTGCAGGGTTCATTATACACAGAAAAAGAAAACAAACTTACAACAGTCGTTACAATTAATCGATATTCATGTTGTTTTGTTAATAGTATTGTAAGTTCTCAGTGTTACATGTCATCTGTGAACTGCAGTTCGTATCCAGGTGGGACACTAATTCCCATCTTAGTGCATTGGTGCACAAGCTTCCATTCCTTTAGTTGGAGGACTTTCATTTTCAATTTATGTTCTTCCATTGCCATGAGCAAGAATGGGTCCTTCTCAGTAGAGTCTGATCTTTTACGTTTGCATCTGACAATGTAATGTAAATAAAAGATCCATAAGTGAGATCAATACAATACAATACAATACAATAACCTTTATTTTGACACGATGATAATTAAAGCATGACAATGTTTGTGGGGTCGTGTGCTATAAATAAGAATAAAAATAATAATTTAACATAAAATAAGACATGAGGTACAATACAGTGAATTATCATGCAATAAACAAATCCCAATTCTTGTACTTAAAATTAATTTACCTCTGACTATCCTCCTTTTTGGAGACTTTTTCTTCTTTCCTACTGGCAATAACTTCAACATCGGCAAATTTCGCACTTGGCCCCACTTCATATGTGCTAGTGTCCGTCTGGTGCTTGCCCCGGCTTGAATTAGGCTCCCCTTCTGCGTCATCATCAAATTCCTGCTCTAGCGGATTTACCGAAGCTGGTATGACGTCCGCAACTACTTTGCACACTTGACTTGGGGAGGCAGGAGCTTTTCCTCCACCAGTTTTTCTTGATTCACGACGTTGCATATCGTGTTCTTTCTTAGATTGGATTTTCAGCCGTTTCCAGCATCCCTGTATCTGATTGAGGTCCCGTTTAATTCCGTTCGGATTTTGTGAGTTGAATTTCCTTAGAATTTCGTCCCAAGCCTTCGCCTTCTTTGTCAGTGCATTGCTATTATATCCTTTATTTTCCACTTCTGGAAATTCTCTGCCCAACTCTGCCAGCAAAAGTTTCTCTTCTTCACTAAAATTTGTTGTTCGCGCGGATTTAGAAGCCATATTGCATCCATAACCTCAAATGTGCATACAAATTACCCTATTGACAATACATTCCCTAATGAATCATTGTTAGACATTGTTTAACCCTTGCCTGGAAAAAACACGGTTCAGTCACGTTTTAATAATGTGATTTGGTCATCGTTTAACCATCGTCTATCGAGACCACGTCTAAACCATGGATCAGCCATAAACACGGGCAAACTTAGACTTCGTTTAAATAATCGGCCCATCGGGTTTCAGTTTTCAAAAATGTTAATTTCCAAAACGTCTTTCTTTTTCCGTCAAATATGCTCTTTTTGCGAAATATGAATGGAGATTCCATGTGCCGTTTTTGTGAGATTTAAAAGTAATCATCTATCTTCCATGATTTCCAAGATTGGTTTAAACACGGAGCGAGCCTATAAGTCGAGGCTGAGCGGCTCAGCCGTCCAATTACAAATCCCAACGGACGACCAATGGTCTCATTTGATTGGTTAATTTACCCAGGTATAATTATGTGTAATTACTCAGTATTTTTAAAGTTGTTTGCACAATCACAAAGCTTGTAAATCTGAATAATTTTGAAAATCCCGCCAAAGTCACCTTCACGAGACTCTTTCTTGTTCTCGACATGCTCAGATAAATGGAAACAGGTGGCTCTTTGATCGCAGGCTTGAGATTTACAGCAATTTTAACCCTATTCTTCCTGGGGGGGAGGGCAGAAATTGCCCGCGCTGACTTCAAATTTAAACATTATCTGGGAACATTTTGATGTGTCAATTTTTTGGTCATGTTACTTTATGTTTCCATGGCAACCAAGTTTTTGACAGGCCGTTTTAGCTAAATTTGGTATTTTCAGCTTAAATTTCCGTTTTCATGAGATTTCCGCTTTTTACGAATAGTTTCTTCCAAAACCTTTGCAATATTTGCATCCTTATATTGTTTTCGATTTTTTCAAATCAAATTTGGTGATTTTCTGACATTTCTGAACAATTGAAAAATCCAAGATGGCGGATCCAAGATGGCGGACATTTTTAAAGTATGACGTTATTTTGGCGTGATATGATATCATAATTGATTCGTGTTTGTCACTAAAATAAACATGTTTGAATGCTTTATACACCACATAATTTTTATTTTTATAGCACAAATACTTTTCGAGATACAGATCGTTTTACCCAAATTTGTTGTTTTTTAGCTTAATTTTCAGTTTTCAAAAAATTTTGCTTTTTACGATGAAATCCTTCCAAAATCTTTGCCGTTTTAGCATCTTTATTTTTCTTGATTTTTTCAAAACAAATTTGGAGATTTTCTGACATTTCTGGACAATTTAGAACATGTATTTCTTTTAGTTGTTAATTAGCTTGTATTGTAATTCCCATAGGGGCAATCAGACCCTTTATAAACCACTCCTTGTTAATATCACACCACTTGACGCCGACCAGTTTACTCGACGTTTGTTGCTCGAAGGCGTTTGTGTTTTTTCTAGATGAGTGAAAGCGGAGAAGCAGCATCGGTTACTCGCGAAGATTTAACACAGTTTCGAGATATTTTACTTATCTTATAAGTCGCACAATTTTTCATTTACAAGCGTGCGGGGCTCGTGGTGTGCTTGTTGTCCCTAAGTGGTCTTCAGCAGTGTTTTGGCCCATTGTTTTTTCCGTTGAGTGGTCACAGGGTTTCCGTTGTTCAGTGTATTACATTTACCATTTATTTGCCTCCATCTAATTGAATTTTCTGATCCTTATTTTGTTTTTGCACCCGCTTGTGAGGGCCACAACACAATTTTTTGTCCATCTAGATTTAGGTCCTCTCGTGTTTCCTGATTTAGTGTATTTTTCCCTTGTCGATGATATTTTTCTTATCATGTTGGTTGTTCTTGTTTTTGCGCTTCATAGCGTTTTTTGTTTTACTCTTCGTAGCGTTATTGTCTTATGCTTCATAGCGTTACTGTTTTACGCTTCATAGCGTTATTGTTTTGCGATTCATAGCGTTATTGTTTTGCGCTTCATAGCGTTATTGTTTTACGCTTCATAGCGTTATTGTTTTACGATTCATAGCGTTATTGTTTTGCGCTTCATAGCGTTATTGTTTTGCGCTTCATAGCGTTATTGTTTTACGCTTCATAGCGTTATTGTTTTGCGCTTCATAGCGGTATTGTTTTACGCTTCATAGCGTTATTGTCTTGCGCTTCATAGCGTTATTGTTTCACGCTTCATAGCATTATTGTTTTGCGCTTCATAGCGTTATTGTTTTGCGCTTCATAGCGTTACTGTTTTGCGCTTCATAGCGTTATTGTTTTACGCTTCATAGCGTTATTGTTTTGCGCTTCATAGCGTTATTGTTTTGCGCTTCATAGCGTTATTGTTTTGCCCTTCATAGCGTTATTGTTTTGCGCTTCATAGCGTTATTGTTTTGCGCTTCATAGCGTTATTGTTTTGCCCTTCATAGCGTTATTGTTTTGCGCTTCATAGCGTTATTGTTTTACGCTTCATAGCGTTACTGTTTTACGCTTCAAAGCGTTACTGTTTTGCGCTTCATAGCGTTATTGTTTTACGCTTCATAGCGTTATTGTTTTACCCTTCATAGCGATATTGTTTTGCGATTCATAGCGTTATTGTTTTACGCTTCATAGCGTTATTGTTTTGCGATTCATAGCGTTATTGTTTTGCGCTTCATAGCGTTATTGTTTTACGCTTCATAGCGTTATTGTTTTACGCTTCATAGCGTTATTGTTTTGCCCTTCATAGCGTTATTGTTTTGCGCTTCATAGCGTTATTGTTTTGCGCTTCATAGCCTTATTGTTTTGCGCTTCATAGTGTTATTGTTTTGCGCTTCATAGCGTTATTGTTTTGCGCTTCATAGCGTTATTGTTTTGCCCTTCATAGCGTTATTGTTTTGCGCTTCATAGCCTTATTGTTTTGCGCTTCATAGCGTTATTGTTTTGCGCTTCATAGTGTTATTGTTTTGCGCTTCATAGCGTTATTGTTTTGCGCTTCATAGCGTTATTGTTTTGCGCTTCATAGCGTTATTGTTTTGCGCTTCATAGCGTTATTGTTTACGCTTCATAGCGTTATTGTTTTAACGCTTCATAGCATTATTGTTTTACGCTTCATAGCGTTATTGTTTTACGATTCATAGCGTTATTGTTTTACGCTTCATAGCGTTATTGTTTTGCGCTTCATAGCGTTATTGTTTTTTGCTTAATGGCCGTCATTAAATGAATAAATGATCATCGCAGTTATGAATGCAATTTAAGCCAGAACAAATATCTGGCTTCAACGGGATTTGTTTTGCGATCATTGTTTTGTGCCTTTTTAGCTTTATTGGTTTACCCTTCATAGCGTTATTGTTTTTTCGCTTCATAGCGGTTATTGGATGCTCAAATTGACATTGCTTATGTTTTTGTTTTCCACTTTTGTGTGCTTTATATATAGCATTTATGGAAAGTTTGTTTGTTGTTTCGTGCTCTGCTATTAGTTTATTTCGAATTTTGCATCTTTGTTGTCTTTTACAAGTTCCACCATTGTGTAGGCAGCAATCAAGCTCTGCAATATTAGATGGAGCAAGACTGATCAGTATGGCCCGTCTGGGACGACCAGGGTGGTTGCTACGAGAACTGGCAATCCTACTTTCCCATTTGATATGCTAAATTGAGTGGCGATAGCTTTGATTCCTTGTTAGACTGCAAAACAGTCTCTCAGATCCTTTTAGGGCCACGTTCAGCCCGACTCTTGCGCTAAAATACGGACTGTTTTGCAGTCTAGTTCCTTGTATAAGCGCCATAATGGATTTATTCCCTTCGTTCAGGTTCTAGGCTTTCTTATTCTAGGGCTAGGGAACTGTTTATTCTTATATTTATTAAGGCTATTGGTTTAGATACCAAGCTTTATGGTCTCCATTCCTTTCGGATTGGCGGAGCTTCTGCCGCCGCTAATAATTATTTACCAGATCGCGTTATTAAAAAGCATGGCCGTTGAAAGTCTGAGAAAGCCAAAGGTATTTATTGTAGGGAAGATATTCAACACCAACTTTTAGTTACTTTAATTATCACTTTGCCATCTCGCTTTGTTTTTCTTGATAATTGCTGGCGGCTCCCTCCACAAACTGTTGTGTTGTTTGCGTCATTACTTATAATAGAAATGTTTTCTATTCGGCTGAGTGAAGCGAAAGAGAATAGAATCCAAGATTTAGGATCCAAGATGAAGGATTTTTTTAATGTATGACGTCATAATTGACATGTGACTGCCACTAAAATAAAGATTTTCGGATGCTTTACACACCATGTAAGTTTCATTTTCCTAGCGTCAATACTTTTCGAGATACATAGGGGGGGCACTATCTCCCCCCCCCCCCCCCCAGGCTCAGAACGAAAAGAAAAGCCCAGGCAGAATAGGGTTAATTAGCCGCGAAATTTGAATTCTCAGGGACTTGGACTGTAGCAGGAGGGGATAGAAGCCGGCACTTTTCTTTGAGGACATAGCGGCGCCGGGAAACAGACCAACAGAGCGAATCCTGTGTCAATCAAGCCGTTGCTAAGAATGACGACAATCAAAACTTCAATACAACTTATTGTTGAAATTTCCGAAACAAAATGTTATGACTAAAATTAAAAACTGGCAAATATATATTGAAAAAGCGAGTAACTTGAGTGAAATTTATGCGCCAACATGACACATCTCTAGCCACATGAGTGTCTTGTCTACTCGCGGTTGTCTAAAAACACAATGAACTTCGACGGTCTTCATCTCTGGAAAAAGGAAGGAAATTATTTAAGTTAAGATGATGGGAATTCAAACGTTAAACAATTTATTTTCAAACTCAATAGTGATTTTTGGATTCATTACACATACTAATCAACACACAAACACAATATAATGAAAATAGAATTTAATATGTGATGTCAAAAGGTGAAAATTAGCCTGATTGAGTTCTGACTATTTCAAATTGTTTGCATTCCCCAAAACTGTGTGTATTGTGGTCAAGAGTGTCAAGTCAATATTCCCTGATAAGACAGACTGTTTTACAATCGGAACATTTATATTAATTTATATTTATATCGTGTCGGGCTGGTTTTAGGCTGGATATCGGGCTAATTACAGTAGTTGCACGTTTATTAGCGTTTGGCATTCAGGTCGAATGGACGTATGTTTCTCCCTGGCGGTGGGGCATTTTATCATCGTGAAATTGCAAATTTGGAACGCTTTAAATACAAGACCGTCGTCTTGGATAGAATCGACTAACATACGCGGGACATACGGAATTGGGAAACTGCACCGTGTTCAGTGCTAAATTGTCCTATGCGGAATTGTGAACTGTCTTATGTGGTATTAATGACATGTCGGGTGACATGGGGCGGACATTCACAACGGATTAGGAAACACTTAAAACAAATGGATTACGAATTATGTAACACTATCGACAACTCATTGTAAATAATAGACTAAAAGCATTGTCTATAGTGGTGTGTGACATGCGCTGGTACACTGTGATAAGAGGGGATCTGTATATGTAGGTAGTGGAATCTAAGTGGAACCTCTGTTCGTTAGTTGGAGGGGGATCTCGTGCCGACTTAGGTTTGGGTGAGGTATATTACAGTTATCCGTTTATATCTGCAAAGTGCGATAATCGTTACCAATATGGCCTAAGGGGCCGCTAGTCTTGTCTCTGACCAGTTATAGATCATTCCTCAATATAAAGCCAGAGTTGAATAAGAGGAAAAAACACGACAGCGTCTGTTCGAATCGTTGTTGAACCATCACTCGCATTCGTTGCGAAACCTCAGTATTGTTGCACCATCACTCGCAGATGTTGCGAAACCTATTAAAGTCACAGTTCGACAGCGTGACTCAAAATGTGATCTTGTAACGTAATGATTGTAATTTATAGATCTTCTGCGTATAAGGAAGTGCAATTCTGCAACAACACGAAAAAGTAATGTATTTTACACTAACGAAACAGCAGAGTATTCATCGTATTTCAAATGGCCCAGTGATTATCTCCTGGTCAAATCAAAAGTAATAGCTTAATATGAAATTTGACCTAATGTTCCTCCTATTGTATGTACGTATGCAGTAGACGAGTCAAACTCACAGACGTTGCGAAATCTCTTCAAGTCACGGTTCCACGTATTGCGTGAAAGTAAAAAGCTTACATTGAATGATACGGAAAAGAAACGTATTTCACACAAAACAAACAGCAGATTATTCGTAAAATTTCATTTAGGCAAATTATGGTCCTAACGAAATATAACGGCAAAAGTAGCTTAATACGGCATTTGATTTATGTGGCGCTCTGATGTGTTTACCGCGGTCCTAAGTTATTATTTATTTGGACCAGTCCATCTTTTACAAGGGGAATATATATTTATACTCTTCCCTAGCTCTCCTCTTAGCGCTTTGGCGGAGTTGGGGTACGGGGTGAATAACCAAAAAAACAAAATTGAACCCAGAACAAAAACCGGGCTGGGCTCTAGGCCATATGACATGATTATGTCTTCACCTCATATCCAACGCACGCTCGTGGAATAATTATTATCAAATATCATTGCATTTGCTATTTACCTATTTTTAGTAAACCTTTAACATGTGTCACCTCATAAACTTATCTTAGATACTTATTCAATTCGGACTTTGATTCCATGTCTTGTCAATAGTTTATTGTGACATATTTTCGAATTTTATGAATTTCAGGTTTGTGGATACAAACATGATGTGCTGTCAACTTGAAAAAAATTACCTCATGCAGCAAGTTGACTACGATTACTCGTACAATGATAACTTTGCCAGCTGTGAATCTATGTTTCGAAACCGTGCCCCAAGGAGGAGCCTTTGGGCCATTGGAATACTCTCACTTGCAGGGGCTATCTTTGTTGTTGTGTGGCGATATTTTTTCCCAGAAAAGAACGTGGTGCAGACAATTATGTTGGTAAATCTGGGTGTTTCTGATGGTCTCATGGGTATTTACCTGATCGCTATAGGTATAAAGGACGCACAGTGGTCAGGTGAATATTATTTACATGATTTTGAGTGGAGAACAGGTTGGGTTTGTCACCTCAATGGCGCTCTATCGGTCTTTTCAAGTGAGGTGTCGGTGATGTTGTTGTCCCTGATCGCAACCGATAGGTTTGTGAATATAGTTTTCCCTTACACCTGTGGGAAAATCAAACGACATCAGGCGCACAAACTGTGCGGCATCATCTGGTTGGTGGGAGCTGTAATTGCATTCCTTCCCCTGTGCGGCATCAAGTACTTCGGGAAGCGGTATTATGGTAAGAATGTGGTGTGCCTGCCCTTGCAGCTTTCCACACACCTGGACCAAGGCTGGGAATATTCCACTACTATCTTCATTGCCATCAATTTCGCATTCTTTATCTCTATAATGGCTATCTATCTCGTCATATTGTTTAAGACATGCCTGTCGAGTCGGCGCCTCGCCAAGCATCGAACCATCAGAGAGGTTCGGGCCAGAGCCATGGACGCGAACGCGAAAAAGGAGATTGCTCTTGCTAAGAGAGTTTTCTGCATTGTTCTCACGGACTGCGGCTGTTGGATGCCAATTATCGTAATTGGCATCAGGTCTCACGTGGAACAATATTTCAACCCACCTGGTGACCTGGCAGTTTGGATCGCTGTCTTCGCCTTGCCTATTAATTCAGCAATCAACCCCTTGCTGTATACATTGGCAACACCACAGGTACTGCACTCATTTATTTCTTGTGCGTCTAAATTGTTCGATAATTCCTGTTTGTAGCAGGTCATATAACCTATTTCTAACGTCTCTCTTTTAGTCATAACATATTTATAATAAATGTGCCATGTGACAGCAAATGACAAAAGGAAAACAGATAAAACGCGAAATAAGTTAAGCATTCAAATCTTCTATATTTTGCGACGTTTCATATGCTATATACTGCATGTGCGGTTGTATAGTTGGGGCTGTTGTGAAAACATGGCTCGCGCTCTTACCTTCTGGTTATTGTTGCTTTTTTATTGTGTATATGAAAAAGAGCAGATAATTTCCCAATGAGACTTTTAACAATGGCGTTTATTGATTTCTCGCACAGGTGCGAGCAGTATTGAAAGCCAAACTGGGAAAGCTGTGGAGCAATATTCGCTCCATTTTCAATGGCTGTCGCGATCAACAAGGTAGTGTTTCACATTTCCACTATTGATCATTACTCCTTACATAATTATACAAAAGGTTTACTTGAAGTGCCCTGTATGTTGTTAATTTTGTGAAAATCTTACAGTCAACGCCCTTTGAAGAACTTAACATAGTTGTTTTAATGTACCATCTCAGAGTTGCTTTGGCTCTGTTCCAAAATGAGGTCATGTGCAATTAATCATATCCAGCCTATAATCAAACAATTGTGCATACATTTGAATTTCTAGTACTGTCCACCTTGAGAGGCATTTAACCAGTATTTTGCTTAATTATTTTACTCCCAGTGTCAAACCTTGAGCCAATAAATGTGGTTTTACTTTTTAAGTCTGTGGATGAAACCCTAGTGGGTGACCATTCAAATGAAAGCTATTGAGCAGTACTTCCTTGTGGAACTGTTTGTTTTGAACAATTTTGCAAAATAAAATTCGAGATTTTTTCCTCAGTTTTGTACATAGAGCTCTTGGGAGTGAAAGGGTTAAAAGCGGTCTGCTAGGTGTCCGAATTTTACAAAAGAGCACAGTTACAGAGAAACAAGTTAACTTCAGCCGGGACCGACCAGGTCCACCTTTCTGAGGTGTCCACCTTACACTGATGTCCGCTTTGAGAGAGTTGACTACACATGTATTCTTTCCCTTAATTTTGTTTTTAAAAGAACAAGAAGGAGACCAACAGCAAGGCCAGCAGGGAATCGAAGATAATGCACAAGGTAATGATGAACAATATAAGGATATCTGCAATTTTCAACTACGTTTGTGAAATCAATTTGTGTTCATCTGTACTATTTTTTGCGTTGGCTTATACGAAGTATAGGTCCCACATATTGCAGGCGGTTAAAAAATGTGTAAACATTCCTCTGTGTAAAAATTGTGAACAATAACATTCTTCACTGTGGAACAATAGCATTATAGTTGGGCCAAAGATTTGACGTTTTTCCTGTTCAGTTGTTTAGTAATGTTGTTCTGAAAAAATTGTTCTATTCTTTATCGCGTATACTGTCGTGGTTTCCGTGATGTAAATTTTCAGTTCAGTTCTCTTTCTCTCCGTCAAACTAGGAGAAAATATCGAAATGCAGGAATTGGAACACATTGAAATGCAGGACATGGAACACATTGAAATCCAGGAAATGGAAGATATTGATTTACCTGCTCCTGAACAAGGTGCTCTCTCTATACAATGCATTTATTATTTGAGATTCCTTTGTCAATTCTCCAAATGATTGCTTAATACATATCAATATATAGCTTTCGATTCAATACGGTATTGTAGTTTTGAGTTCCGGAGATGCAATTTAGTGGGAAAATCATTGGGGTTTTTTTGGGGGGGGGTGGGGGGAGGGAGGGAGGGAGGGAGGGAAAGATAGGTGATAATAATATCAATTCAATTGAATGCCTATTATACAACCTTTAATTCGTAATTCATTCTCTTGATATTTGTAGAGCAAGCTTGTGTTGAGCACCAGTCTTCTTCTTCTTCTTCATCTTCTTCGGGTGATTATGATTATATTATGCCGATAATTTATGTTTCATTGATGTGCACCTTGCAAAAGATGCCTTTTGCCTCTGTTTCAAAACGAGTCCCGGTGCACCACCTTGTTATTGAAGTTAGTTTGATTTGCATGACAATAAACGTGCAGGTAAAACTAATTTCCATAACAAAGGTTGTGCACTGGGACTCGTTTTGAAACAGAGGCAAAAGGCAACTCGGAAATGGCCTATTATGACTGTGTTCCTGAACTGCTCGCTTATCATTATTATGAAAATGACACACCACTTTCGTCCCTTGAATTGCACAACCAAACTTGATACAATACCATGCCACGTAGCATTTACTAAGTAGCAATCCAAATTGATACATTTGATTAACAAGAACTGTGCAGGGAATAGAAGTAATACTGGGAATGTAGATAGCATGTCGAAACAACTACAACTACAGTCGAGTCTGTCGTAAGAGGACACCCTTTGGACTAGAAAAAGTGTCCGCCACTTAATAGAGGGTGTCCGCTTATGGGAGGGTAAAAATGTAGTGTTTGTATGTAGCTGTGTAGCACATAACTTAAGTGGCCGCTTACGAGAGGTGTCCACCTACTCGAGGTGTCCACCTGCCTTAGGTTCGACTGTATCATCCATCACCTGCCACAACCAGTGTGCTGGCAAGAGTGTATCTTATGGGATGCACATGATGTCGGTGCGTGTTAAGAGAGGACCGCATTCACAAATAAGAACTTTGACGAGAAGCATAAGGGTCACAAATGACATAAACTGCTTTTATTATAATGCAGATGATGAAGGTGGCGAGATTGGTCCTGTAAGGAAAATCGTCCAAGGTAAAGCGCTTTCTGTTTTTAAGAGCATGCTTTATACTTGATACAAAATTCTTCAAGGTTTTGTGAAATTTCAATTTACTTTTTATTTTATTTTAGCTACTGTTCATCAGTATAGGAAACAAGGCCAGGCAGCAAAACAAGAAGGTGAATAATTCGTTAATTAAAACTAGTTTGTGAATATTCCTAGTATTTATGAATAAATTTAAAAATAAACTTTATATGGCGCCAAAATATGCATGCATATTTGCCAGCAGACATTATCCGTTCCGAGAAGCGAACGGTTTTCTGAGATCGAAGCTCGAGAGAAACTGTGAACTTCGAGGAAAGATAAATATCCGTACATAATTTTGAAGGGAAATGGAGGTTATTGTGCTTATTATCCTTCAAATATTTTTACACAAGACCTCTCTGTTTTGAGATCTCGGCCAAACTCTAAACAGCAAAATAACTATGTTGCCAGTCTGTTCAAAACAATCAGTTATAGCTATTCAAAACTGAACCTGCGAACATAAAATGGTGAAAACTGGGGAATATCACTTGGGGATATTTAACAATTATTCACCGAAGTGGAGGTGAATAGTGGAGGATATTTACCACTGAGGTGAATAATTGTTCTGGTATATACCAAACCAGCTAGACAGACAGACAGACAGACAGACAGACAGACAGACAGACAGGCGGACGGACGGACGGACGGACAGACAGAGAGACAGAAATATATATTCTGGTGGCAATAATTATGCTGAGGTTCCCTGTTTGTACCAGACCAAAAGCAAGATGAGGAGCATGGAAGTGGTGAATGTCAGCCACCCCAAGATGAGGGATCTTCAACTCACTCCAACAACATTCTCGAAGAAGAGAATGCTGTGTATGACACAAGGTTGTAATAAGTCCAGCTGCCGGAACACATTGCAGTCACTCTCCACTCTGCTGCCTTTACCATAGCATACAATTAGCTGTTAGCATTGTTAACCATATTCGTATAGAAATCTAGTTAGCCCGGGTGAACACACGGCAGACACTCTCCTAGGAATTAGTGTTACTGCCTTTACCATAATTATTATACAATTAATTGTTAGCATTGTAAACCAATAGTTCTTCGCAAATATGAATCTGGTTAGTTCGGGTTAACACATCGCAGTAACTCTTCAAGCTGCTGCCTTACCATATTATAAAGCTGTTAGCATTGTAAGCCATCAATGTGTATCATGCATCGACTTATATATTGTCGGGAAACCTGACAAAAATGCTTGTGGGTTTGAGTAGCGATACTCTGAGTCGCTTCATGCTATAGACACTGGAATTAAGCGCCGGCCTGGTAATAAGTCACAGTCTTGTAGACGGACCTAAACATTTAAACTAGAAAAATCTAAGGTCCGAGACTTTAACCTTTAATTAAAATATAAAAAGGAAATACTGAGGTCTAATGATAACAATTACAATTAAGAAGTTTGTAGTGGTTTTGACGAAGTAATTTTGTAGCTTATTTCTAGAATTTTTTTAATTCACCTCATTTGGTATATACTAATGTAATGTATAAGATTTGTCATAGCTGCAGAACAGGCAGAGCATATATCTCTCTGCACGTAGATTATGTTTAGTACTGTTAAATTTTGTTGGTATTTCTAGTCGACAAACAAGAACGTACTAAGGTCTAACTTAAGGACGTCACTTTTACTTAGAAATTGGTAGTGATTTTTACAGTATAATTGTTTAACTCGTTTCGAGAATTTTAGTTTATTGCATAGTTTAAGTGACGTTCAACTTCCCCGAAGAGCATGATTATCCATCTCCGTTATGCTTCCTAAGCGGGTTATTTGTATCACCGTGGTATAAAAGTGCGTATCGATCTATATCTACACGAAGATTGTGTTTAACACTCTCGTAATACATATTATATTATCTTTAATAGTCTAGTCGAGAAAAGAGAAAAAGCTAAGGTCTAGAAGAATGTCACTTTTTATTAGGATTTTGGTAGTGCTTTTTAACAAAAATTGTAGCTCATTTCTAGAACTTTTTTAAACTCATTTCGAGAATTTTAGTTTTCTTGTAGTGTGAGTGACATTCCATTTCACTGACAAACATGCTTAGTCATCTCCCGTCTGCAATGTTAACGACGGCGAATGATTTTCCTGAAGCTGTAATTTGGATCATCTTGGTGAAATTAACGAACATCAATATTCAAGATTGTTATTCCCATTGCCACCTCGGCAATTGGTGAAATATCATTTGAGAAACTAAACATGTTTGTCAGAAAGGCTTAAAATAAAGGTTTCAAAGCTACTCGCATAGAAACGAAAATGTCACTAACGGACCGTGAAGAACGCAGAAAGAAGTCGGAGATGTAAAGCAAGGCAACGATGTTGTGAAAGAAGCCTTCAATAAAAGCCTACTTTGAAACCTAAACATGGATTATGGGTGTATTGGTTAATATTGGGTGTTTATTGGGTGTATTGGTTAACGTCGAATATAGGAATAACAATCGATTAACGAGGTTAATCCATAAGCTGAGAGTAAGCGCTGCATGGCATACTATTCGCGACAGTCACTTTCACGCTCGTTTAATAAGAGATGGAGGTATGCGACCGTGCTTGAGTGAGTTGGAAGTGCAAATGGATATATATATAGGGTAAGGGAGGGAGGGGAAATAAAAAGCACGGTTGCTTAGGAGGTAAGCGCGAAAGGGAGAGATAACAAGTTACGGCTGCCAACAGCCGAAGGATTCTTACGCGAACTGGGCCGAAATGAGATGCAGAGCTTTTATTTATACTCGCGCTCTAAGGGACTGGCGCGAATAGCATACTATTCGCGACAGTCCCTTTCACGCTCGTTTAATAAGAGATGGAGATATGCGACCGCGCCCAGACGTTAAACGTTAAAAATGGCCCAGCACCAAATAACTCGAGACATTGCCAATACTCAAAACTTAAACCGGAACATCCCATATAAATAAAAACTTAAGACGAAGGGTTGGCGGGAAAAGCGACAGTGAAATGCGTTAGACTGTTAAAGTCAGCATATGAGGCCGCTAGGGTCCGGGCCGATGGGACGTGGCGAGACAGCAACTCCGATGGCCCTCCATTTTTCTAGGAATAGACCGAAAGGGAGGGTGTGAATAAATAAAAATAGGCTGCCAGCCCTTGAGTGGTAAAACAGGATACATGTATAATACCGAGGATAAAGGCACATGTAAAAGGACAAAAAAATAATTCGCGAGAGAACCCACCCAAGGGATGGCAACCTGAGCGTCAGTAATCCAACTAGGGCATTAGACACCCTTTCAGGCTACCATGGGTAGAAAGGAAACGAAAAATACGAAAAATACGCGGGAGAGGGCGCGCAAGAAATAAAACTACACAAATAACAGCGCAATAATGAACAAATGAAAGGATAAATAAATAAGCCATGAACGATAAGATATGACAGGCTGAACAATGAAAATACTGCAGAGCACGCCCAAAATAAATATGCGAAAATAGAACTCGCAACAAAAGAAAGACAAACAATGGGGCACGCAATTGGGTGCAAATGACTCCAAAATAGTTAATTTGCAAATGTGCAAAAGGAAGGGAAATTAAAATACACGCACAAAAAACTTGACTTTATAGCACAAATTATCAGAAAGCAAGCATGTAAACTTCAAGGGAACAGAGGGGACTGAAGCTCTGCACAAACCCAGAGTTTGCGAGGCAAAGCACGCATATCATAAAACAGGATTATAACACCAACTTCAATAACACAAGTGTGCAAACTTAAAGGGGAACCGAGGGAGGGAAAAAGGCTCTGCACAAACTCGTGTTTGCGAGGCGAAAACGCGCATATCATAAACACAATTATGCTACAAACTTCAATAACACCAGCGAGTAAACTTAAAAGGGGGAACAGAGGGAGGGAAAATGCTCTTCACCAAACCGGTGTTTGCGAGGCAAAACACGCATATCATAAACATAGTTATGATACAAACTTCAATAACAACAAGCGTGTAAACTTTAAATGGGGGCCGAGGGAGGGAAAATGCTCTTCACAAACCCGGTGTTTGCGAGGCTAAAACACGCATATCATAAACATAATTATGATACAAACTTCAATAACAACAAGCGTGTAAACTTTAAGTGGGGCCGAGGGAGGGAAAATGCTCTTCACAAACCCGGTGTTTGCGAGGCGAAAACACGCATATCATAAACATAATTATGATACAAACTTCAATAACAACAAGCGTGTAAACTTTAAAGAGAAACCGAGGGAAAAGGGTATAAGCTAGGCAAAGGGACAAGGGACAAGGAACAGAGAGAAGAACTGGAAGGGCGAGAAGGTGCCGCGGAGAAACCAGCCGGTAAACGACTATACCTGACAAAATGCCAATAAAATTTATACCTGTAAAGGTGCTGGATTTTGGCCGTCTGCATTTAAAGCCGGACCTGGTGTAGGTGCTTGAACTGGTAGGAGTGCTTGCATTTGAGCCACAGGAACGGCGGCCGGCACGGGCACTTGTTCATCTGCCATATTGTACTGAGAACACGTGAGGTCATGCACACCAGTGAAGGCTTCTGAGCGAACTGGGCCGAAATGAGATGCAGAGCTTTTATTTATACTCGCACTCTAAAGACTGGCGCGAATAGCTTTCTGAACAGAACGAACCTAAACAAGGAGTTCGCTCAAGAAAACAGATTGTTCTCTAGCGCAAGTATCGTTGATAGTAAAAGCGTGACCTATGTTAGGTGTGCACAAATGGACCAAAAGGCTTCATAACTGTGTATTTTGGTAAAACACTGCAGCATGAGGATTATGTGAAATCGTACGTACTTCGGGTAGTACGTTAAACGTTTTCCGTTTATGTTAAAATGAATGGCTTTGGGTTTTTCATTCTGTGCCATGACAGGCATAGATATTCCAAACATAGTGGCATGACTACAATAAGGTTCCAAACGACGCTTATCCAGGATGTTTTCTTCTGGCTGGCAGAGGTAGCGTAAAACTTCCATAAGCCTCTGGTAAAAAGGGGCGGCATTTGACAGACTGAAGGGGGTGACTAGAAAAGTCCTCCATAAGTGATGAAAGCGGTGTGCTCCCGTAAGGTTGGATCCATCTCGGCCTGCCAATAGCCACTCATAAAATTCATTGTAGAGAAATACTTGGCACACAAGGTGTCGTCAATATGGGTAATGGTTTGAATATTTGTGGCTGACTGCATCCAGCCGACGAAAATCGACACAAAACCGTGTGTTATCTTTCTTCTTGATGAGCACAACAGGCGAGGCCAGGGTTTCGTGGTTGGCTGTATAATCCCTCTGTTCAACATCTGTGATATGCTCTTCGATTATGCCACGCTGTCTGTCTGAGACGCGCTATGGACGCTGCTTCATGGGAGGGTGGTGATCAGAATCGATAGTATGCCTTACCAAGCAAAAGATAGGAGATAGGAAGAAAATATTGCAGTACTCTGCAACCAAACACTTCCGTTGGTCATTCTGTTGATCAGAAGACTCCAAATTTCACTCGAATACTTCTGAAAATGACCCAAACCCTACCGAAGATTGCCCACGATGACCCGAGGTCCTTCGAAAATTTCGAACGTGATCAGAAGCAAATGTTTCCGATTGCCTCCCGAAGATCACCCAATAAACTAGCGGCCCCTTAGGTCATATTGGGTAACGATTATCACACCTTGCAGATATAAACGATAACTGCAATATACCTTGCCCAAACCTAAGTCGGCAAGAGAACCCCCTCCAACTAAAAAACAGAGGTTCCACTTAGATTCCACTACCAACTATTTCCAATGAGTTGTCGATAGTGTCACATAATTTGTAATCCATTTGTTTTAATAATCCGTTGCGAATGTCCATTCCATGTCACCCAGCATGTCATTACCGCATAAGACAGTTCACAATTCCGCATAGGACAATTTAGCACTGAACGTGCAGTTTCCCAATTCCGTATGTCCGCATATGTTAGTCGATTCTTTCCAAAAGACGACGGTCTTGTATTTAAAGCGTTCCAAAAGTACAATTGCACGATGATAAAATGCCCCACTGCCAGGGAGAAACATACTTCCATTCGCCCTGAATCAATGGCTAACGCTAATAAACGTGCAACTACTGTAATTAGCACGATATTCAGCCTAAAACCAGCCCAACACGATAAGATAAATTACATGCAAATTTATAGGCCGCGAACAAAATGAAAATAATTATATGTTCATTGTAAAACAGTCTGTCTCATCTGGGAATATTGACTTGACACTCTTGACCACAACAATACACACAGTTTTGGGAATGCAAACAATTTCAAATAGTCATAACTCAATCAGGCTTATTTCCACCTTTTGACATCACATATTAAATTATATTTTCATTATATTATCAAGTGTTTGTGTGTTGATGTGTATGTGTAATCACTATTGAGTTTGAAAATAAATTGTTTAACGTTTGAATTTCCATCATCTTACCTTAAATAATTTCCTTCCTTTTTCCAGAGATGAAGACCGCCGAAGTTCATTGTGTTTTTAGACAACCGCGAGTAGACAAGACACTCATGTGGCTAGCAGATGTGCCATGTTGGCACATAAATTTCACTCAAGTTACTCGCTTTTTCAATATATATTTGCCAGTTTTTAATTTTAGTCATAACATTTTGATTAGGAAATTTCAACAATAAGTTGTAGAGATTGTCCTTTTCCCTAAAATGTCCTGATTTGGGGCAAATCACGCCAGTGACTTGTAGGAAATCAGGTCAATGTGATTATATTCCGAATGTGGGCGCTACACGCATGCTTACACGGCGCTACACGCCGGCTTACCTTATTCACGTAACTGTGTTGAAGTAGCGAACGATTTCAATGCGTTCTTCACATCGGTTGGAGAAAAAGCTGCTCAAAAAGCCAGATATTGGCACGTGATTTTAATTTACCACCTGTTGAACCCGTGCTTCAAAACCCTGCTTCTGGTCGTGACGCGTCGATGGAACATTCTAAAACCTTCTCATTCCAACCTGTCTCCACCACCAAAGTCCGAGACACTATCATGCAAATGGCTTCAAACAAATCTCCAGGTCATGACAAGGTCAGTATGAAAGTGATCAAGATTGGTCTACCACATATTCTCCAAGTTGTAACTGATATGGTAAATGAGTCTCTATCCGAAGGAATTTTCCCTAAAACCTGGAAAACTGCAGAGGTTATTCCACATCTAAAAGACGGTGATCATGAAATTGCCAGTAACAACAGACCAATATCCTTACTCCCAGCACTATCGAAAGTTGTGGAGAGAATTGTTCATGATCAGTTCACTACCTACCTTACAACCAATGCAATGCTCTCAGTTCACCAAAGCGGAAATAAAAAGCTTCACTCCACAGAAACCCTTGGAATCTTTTTCACAAGCCAATTGTATAAAGCCATAGATGAAAAGAAGATCACCGCGGCATTGTTGCTAGACTTAAGTAAGGCCTTTGACAGTACTCAGCACGAGTCCTTGCTTAAAAAGCTTAGTACATTTGGTGTCTCTCCTATTGCATTGAAGTGGTTTACCAGTTATTTATCGGACAGAGTTCAACGAGTACGTATTAACACCTCATTATCCAGCCCCCTAGTGATAAAGCATGGAGTACCCCAAGGTTCGATATTGGGGCCGTTACTATTCAACATTTACATCAATGACTTACCATCCACCTGCGAGATCTGTAAAGTTGAATCCTATGTTGATGACTCCAAACTATACATCTCATTTTCAAATAAGGATACTGATAAAGGCCTAAAAGACCTAAAGCACGATCTATTACGCGTAGCTGCCTGGTGTAGTTCCAATTGCCTGTTGATAAATCCGGACAAAACTCAATTCTGTGTGTTCGGTTCGCGGCAATTACTAACAAGATCTACTATTCCATCAATTAATTTCCTTGGAAAAGACCTGAGTGTTGTTGACTCCATTAAAGACCTCGGAATCATATTGGATGGCAACCTCTCATTTAATGATCACATAAACTCCTTAGTATCATCTTTAATGAGTAAACTATGTATGATCAACAGGATTCGCCACCTGTTAGACCACTCCACCCTGTCCATCGTCATAAACTCACTTGTCTTCAGCAAACTGTTCTACAGTTCCAGTATATGGTCTGGCACCAGCAAGAGCAACATTTCCAAATTACAACTAGTGCAGAACTTTGCAGCCCGTATTTTGTCCCGAAAAAAGAAGTACGATCATATAACACCTACATTAAAACAACTTGAACTATTACCTATTTCGGATGCTTTGTATTTACGGGACGCCACACTGATGTTTAAGTGCATGAATTCATTAGCACCTAACTATTTGTCATCTATGTTTATAAATCGTTCTGACGTCCATGGAAGAAATACACGTAATCGTAACGATCTTCAGATCCCTAATTGCAGAACTTCTACTGCACAACAGTGTTTTTTCATACAGAGGTACAAAGTTATGGAACGCTCTTCCAGCCGAGTTCAAAGACAAAAAGTCCGTCAAAGTTTTCAAAAACTCTCTCAAGAGATCATTACTGGAACGTTGGCAGAAAGATGAGATCAAATAGTTTCTTATATTAATTTAGCATTATTAGTTTAGTCTAGCATTAGTTTAGTTTAGCATTATTAGTTTTAATTAGTACTTTTCAAACCTTTGTAAACATGTATATATTCTTAACTATCATTATTTGTAAATTGGCCTGAAAAGCCCTATGGGAGTGTCCAATAAAATGTATGTATGTATGTATGTATGTATGCGTCTTTTGCACACGTAGCTTGTAGTGTACATACATACATACATACATACATACATAACATACATACATACATACATACATACATACATACATACATACATACATACATACGTTTTATTATAGCTCCCTTACAAGGGCTGTTCCGCCACAATATCAAATTACAAATCAAATATTTAAATATAAATTAATGATAAGAGAAAGCAGGGCAATAATAAAAACTATACTAGACTAATTATTTACAATCATACATACATATCATTCAATTGTTTACAGCGTCGAATTAAGTTGGTTCAGTATTCCCTTTTGAATACCTTTGTGTCTGTAACTTTCTTTAAATCTCCGGATAGATCATTGTATAGCTTGGCCCCCGAAAGGCAAAAGACCTTTGGCCAGTTTTCAGTCGAAAATTCGGAAGATTTAAATCACAGTTGTTCCGAGTAACTCTGTTATGTATACTGGATCGCCGTACAAACCTATCAGACAGATAACTTGGTACCTGATTGTGTAGGCATTTGTGTACCATTATAGCGTCTTTCAAGAGAAGTTTATCCCCTACATCGAGCCAATTAAGCATTTTAAGTCCTTCGGAGATATGGTCACACTTCTTGAGACCTAATACAATTCTGCAGGCAAAGTTCTGTACTAACTGAAGCTTATTAATATTATGTTTAGAGGTGTTGCTCCACACCGTTGAACAATAAAATAACTTGCTAAATACGAACGCATTCATTAACAAGAGCAGAGTTTTTTCTATCCAATAAATGCTTAATACGACTAATTCTAGATAACTTAAACATGCAGTTTGCAACAGTTTTTGTAATGTGCTCATTATAATTGAGATGGGAGTCAATCATGACACTCAAGTCCTTGGCCACAGGTACAGGCTTGATCGACTCTCCTAGCAGCTTAACAGGTGGTAGTGGTGGTAGGTTTCGGGTCAACTGAGGGACGCTAACAACCAGAAGCTTGGTCTTCACAGGGTTAATCAGAAGCGAGTTAGCACAGCACCATCTTGATATTTCCGTAAGGTCCTGATTTAGAGCAGCTACCGCATCGTTGATCTCGCTTTGAGGAAGGCCCAGGAAGAGTTTAGTGTCGTCCACGTAGCCCATCGCTTGACAATGTTTAGGGACGGACAGGAGGTCGTTCACATATAGTGTAAATAGTACTGGTCCAAGTATGGACCCTTGTGGAACGCCCACGGTTAAGGGAAGTGGCCTGGATAGGCTGTTCACTATCTTCACTACCTGACTTCGTTGGGACAGATAACTCTCGAACCAGGCTCTCGCAGAATCAGACACACCCACGTTGCGAAGCTTGGAAAGCAACAAGTCATGGCGAATGCTGTCAAAGCTTTAGACATATCTAAGAGCAATCAATGATATCTTTTGGCATCCATATTCTTTAGAATTTCGTCGGTGAAGTATAGAAGGGCTGTCTCAGTGGAGTGAAATTTCCGGTTACCATTTTGATGCTGAGCTATAATTTGATTAGAGTCTAAGTAGTCCACAAGTTGCAAGTGTGCTGCCCTTTCAATCACTTTGGACATGATGGGCAAGAGTGATATAGGACGTGTATTGGAAGGCTCATCAGAATCTCCTGATTTGAGAATTGGGATTACTTCAGCTGACTTCCACGCTTGCGCAAAGGTGTTTGAAGAAAATGAATTATTAATTAGGTTCGTGATTACTGAGATAGTCATTGGTAAGCTGTCTTTCAGGACCCTAGCTGTGACTTTGTCATGTCCGGGAGCTTTGCTTGATGATAAGGGAAACCGCGACACTAAAGAAACAAATAGATACCTTATAAGCAAAATCTCGTACTTCAATTTTCCATACGTTTCTTTAAATAACATCTTAGCCAATCGAGTCGAGTGATCCCTGACAGAATCTACCCATACCATTATATTGTGTCACGCAATATATTGCGTTACCCAATATAAAAAATAGACAATGAAAAAGGGAGGATCGCATAAATTTACGCCCATAGATATACCAGTGAGAGTGCCAGAATTGATCATAAAGAGCACTGTGTTTAATATATAGTATGACAGGAATAGTAAAATCATGAGACAATAAATCATGTCAAATGTCTATCAAGAACACAACAGCAACTTCTCTGAAGAATATGAAAGCAACATCCAATGCACCATTATTCGCATCACTATTGTCATTGTAGGGAACGAATTTTCATGTTTTGGAAAGGTTACCCAAATTTGCTCTTTTTTCAGCTTAATGTTTGGTGTTCATGATATTTTCAGATTTCATGCAGTTTCTTCCAGCTTTTGCATCCTTATTTTTTTCGCTATTTCAAATACATTTTGGAGATTACTTACATTTTTGAAAAGCTTGAAATCCAATATGGCGGACTTTTGCAATATATTGTCATAATTGGCGCGCAATTTTCACTAAATGCCCAGTGTGAATTGAAATGCGCCTGCAGGGCATCATGAAAGTTGTATTCAACATAACAAATTCAAAATGGCCAGAACTGTATTCAGGTCGATTCTAGAGATATTATCAGAGTGTAAGGTCTGATACAAGGAATTTCCAGTGACTTTCATTCTCAGCCATTTTGAATTTGTAATGTGGAATACAATGTAATGTGGAGATACAAATTCCGATAATAAACTCTGGGCCTAGGAATGTGGCATTTCAAATGTTTTTTGGTTTGTTTGGACTTAGGATGGGTTCTGCAGTCGTCAAATGAACATTCCAAGTATCTAAATATGCTTTTATTGTTCGTCACTATAACGAAATAAAACACAGAAGAAGCTCTCTAATCGGTGGCTAATAATCAAAAAGCTAAATCTACATAAGCCTATGGCTTATCGGAGAGTCTATTATCGGAAATATATTTGCACCTGAGATTAGAGAGGCTTATTAGTGAGGGCACCTATAACCAAAATTACATGCAGGTCGTTTCTGTACTACAAAACAGTCAGTGGGGAAGTTACAATACTCCAAAGCTGAGGTTTATCTAAGAACTATTTATAGGCTTTCAAAATTGAATTTATACAACAGTTCAAGTTTCACAAAATCTTTATTCAAGTCTGACAATTTTCATTTCCGAGTTGCCTTTTGCCTCTGTTTCAAAACGAGTCCTGGTACGAAACCATTCAAATGGAAATGCGTTTGATTTACATTTGAATGAACTTGTGAGTGAAACTCATTTTCATATGAAAAGTTGTGCACCAGGACTCGTTTTGAAACAGGAAAAAAATGGCCTATCAGCACAACCATCTTCGATGATCCCTGCGATGAGGACCATACCTTAATCCTATGATATTACCAGAAGGCAGGAAAAAATATGACAACATGAGGCTAGGATTTCATGGAAGGAATCCTCAATCCTTAACCTCTTCTAGACAAACAGCCACCTCAGTTTTATTCCCCAAGACGACCGGGTCCACTTGCCTGTCCAGGCTCTCCTCTGGATTTTTTTGACAGATCAGTACAGATAAGGCCTTGTCAAATCCTACACAAATCCAAATGTCTTAGTCTTGATAGCCAAAAGAAGTTTGCTCTTGAGAATGGCGCGAGAAGAGTAGAGTGGGATGTAGAGCCGAGAAATGCATGTGTTGGCTGTAGGAAGTGATGATCATGAGCCGGTTTCACTCTCACAGATGGTTTAGGTTGGAATCCTTCCTCGCTTGCAGGTAGAGGAGGACTCGATGTCCAAAAATAGACCTGAGGAGAAAATATCCTAAGTTAGAAGCAAGACGAGTCCCGGCAAAGATTAACATCAAATTACAACAAGTAAAAATAGGTTACTTGATCACTGTCTTATCGTTTGGGTATTATATTGAACTATTTCTTCCAACTTATGTTGCAAACTCACAAATAAATTGGTATATAACCTCCTCAAAAAACATTTTTTCAATACTCACCAAGTCCTGTCTGTCAGAATTGCTCATTTTTTCCACTATAGACCAGAACCATTTCTTAAACTTGAGCAGTTTTCAGCTCCAGCACCTGAGAATATCAAAAGGCCAAAAGTCAAACAGTTACTACAACTTTAGCCAGTTTTTATATCATAGTCATCACAATGCCATATAATGAACTTCTTACTAACATTAACTCTTTGGGCTGCTCTATGGAATATCGGCCTTCGGTCATTTTGGTAAGGTAATATGACCGCCGGTCAATATTACCCAATACAGCCTTATAAGTATTATTACAATATTACATAATTTGATCCAAAAAGTGTCCACTTTCTGAGTGCAAAGCTTAAGGAAAACTGATGCCATGTGCTTAATAAATTGTTCTTTTTTCATTAAATTATTTGATTGAATGCCTCTAGCCTATTAAAACAGACGCCTGTTGCTGGGGGAGAGACGTCTGACAAAATAAGCTACAATAATAACACCCATGCATCATGACCAATGACCAGTGTATTTGTCATTAATAGCATGAGTAACAACCAGATACACTACAAGAATCTCTGTAGTGTTGTGTCATGAGTATGGCATTTTCCAACTCTAACTGTACATATATATTGGAATCAACCAATTAGAAGCTCTATCTACTCACCTGATTTCCTAACTTATCAAGTCACTAACGTGATATGCGCCATGTCAGGACAGTTTTAGCAAAGCTGGCGTAAATGCGAAGTTCTTGAAAGCTAGGTAACCACATACCGTGTGATACTAAATTCTTGCGGGAGTTTAATTTTGCGGTTTGGTGATTTTTTGGTTTGTGGGATCTAATTTTTACAATTGACACCAACTGGTTTTTCGTCTCTTATATATTATTGGAATTACAACATGTTTCGTAATAAAAGTAAGTACTTTTAAAACGCTTAAAACAGGGTTTTTATTATTAGTCTATTGCACTAACATATTGTTCTGCTGTGTTTTATTGTTCTGATAATGGTTGAAGCAACAATACCAACACAGTGTCACTTAATGATATATCGGACAATGTCTAATATTTATAATTAAAAAATTGGAGTCAGCCATGCAAAAATTGCAACCCGCAAAAATTAATTTAGTGTCAAACGGTGACTCAAAATCTCAAAATGAGGCAACTTGATCATGTTCAATAAAACAAAGCTTTCTGGGATATATTTTCTTTGTATTATGCTGAAACTTGTGGTGATATCTCATACTCGGATCTAGCGGTCTATGGCATACATCCATTGACTACCACTATCACATGATAATGGCTGTTACAACATACCTCCTGTCTCGTCGTTGAAACAGGTATAGCTTATCAGCTGCTGTACATTCACCTCACCACAACCATTCAACAAAAGGCGAAAATCTTCAGCTGTCAAGTTGTCAAATGCAGACAGAGGTATGACATCCACTACGAAGCGCCTTGAAAAAAGAAAGTGAGAAATGGTAAAGGAGTTAAGTTGTGATATATTACTGCTCTAATGCATAGGGCATGTGACTCCAGATTGAGCAGTCCTGGTTCTAGCACTGGTCGAGGTCATTGTGTTGTGATCTTGGGCAAGACAGTTTACTCCAGATTGCTTCTCTCCACCCAGAAGTATAAAATCGGTACCAGCATCAAAATGCAAAATGCTGGGGGTAACCTGGCATTGGAATGGCATCCCACCCAGGGGAGTAACAATACTCGATAAGCTCAGTCACAACACAACACACTGACCCCGGCCAGCACTCGAACCCGGATCGCTCGATCCAGAGTCCAACGCACCAACTATTAGGCCACTGTGTCTCCTTCATCTTCACAATGACTATGCCACCTTAACAAGGCAGCTTCTTTATTCGAGTTGGGACTGCATTTTGCGAGCCCTCGAGCCCTCTATGAGCCAAATGTTGTGGATGGCCAAAGCTTAAGTGTTGCACAAAAACGTAACAGACCATCACTGCACATGTACACTTGACGAAAGTTTGCTGACGTAGACCAGGTATTGAAATGGAGAAATATAAAAATGTCACTGGGTAAATCAATGAACTAAAAAGTAAAAAGCAAAATCTAGTCCATGTGGTTCAATTATATATTAATACATTCTCTCATCATTTCATATGAGCACATTCACAATTGTTTTGTTCTTTTAAATTGCCTTCTCTCCATCTCAATGCCTTTTGTGCCCTGCGCCCAAGTTAAAACGCCTTTAAACAGTAGGGGGAACATGTGCCGTTTTTGGAAAATCTTTGTTGAAGGGCTCGAAGAGTTTTCCAATTCTTATTAAGCAAGTACTCCGAAAATTGTCATGCCAGTATAGCTCAATGAGTATACAGTGTTGCTTAGCAACTTCAGGATGAAAATCATGGGTGCCGTCAGTTCTCGGAGACAGAATGTTGGCCTTAAACTGGTACTTGTTGCCCTGACTGAGAACATGTTGTGAACGTGATAAACAGTACCTACCTGCAGAGCTTTCTTGTTATTACCCACCATCCTCTGTTCAGCATACAGGCGTACATAATCATGCACATTCGATGGCGTGACTGGAACATTTTTTCCACCTTTCACCAACTCTACTTGGTCGCCAACATCACCTTCATCCGCGGTGGCCTGGACGCTAAAAGTCAGGTCCATGACTTTGAATACGTGGTCAGCATTGGGTGAAGCAGCTTCGACAATGAGTTTTCGCAAGTTCTCATACAGCATAGGGTCAAAGAATGCAAGGTCATGCCAACCAGTCTAGCAAATAGCAAGTAGAAAGATATGTGAGCCTGAGCCAAAAGGAATAACAATCAGAGTAGACTTTGGCCTCTTAACTGTGTACCTACATTATGTAAATGTATTGCTTTCTGGGGTTAGGTGGATTGTGGTCCGTTATTTGTTGTGGCTCCACATTAGGCAGTAGATGGTTCGATTTTGTTAACTCAATATAATAAAAGAGCAGTAAATTTAGATAGTGACTTACCCTTCTGGACAGGATTTGCTTGATGACATGTCTGTTGAGGTTGATTGGACACAATTCATTTTGTAGAAAACACCAAGCCCATGATCCTTGAATGCAAACAGAAAGAGAAAGCTTAATGAAGAATCAAACTAACCAATAAGACACAGTTTAATTAACGTGAATGGCTTTATACTGATACAATAATTAATAGTGATAACATCAGAATCTTTATTAAATAAAAATTAGAGCTTTAGCATCATTATGGCCAGAGTCCTCACAAAGGCTGCTTCTTAAAGGAGCTACGTCATGGATGGTGCATCTTGAAAAAAAATTGGCCAATTTTGTCAAGTTCGCTGTTCGCAATCCGTCTCAATCTTCTCCATCCTCAACCATCCTTGTTCCTGTTTGGTTTATTATCACCTCTTTGGTGTTTTTCTACCTAGTAAACTATTATATTGAGGCTTTCTTTGATTTGAAGGTGATTTTGCACTTTGCAAAATGACTTAAACTATCGTGACATAGCTCCTTAAAAAATTGCTTTATGCTACGAGCTTGGCCACTGAGAATTGAAAAACTTATGACAAAGAAAAAAATGTGATTTTTTTTTCTTTCAGACATAGGCTTAACAGCATGTCTCGTGTGTCTTCATATACATGTGATTCATTCATATACTTCACTTGTCATTCTATTCCTTCCATTGAACCGGTAACGCAGAGGTCATGGGTTCAAATCCTGATGAAGCCTGAACTTTTATCAGGCTTCTTTGTCTTTGCAACTGCTTAAATTGCAAAACACAACTGTGAGGCTTATTTCTTCGTAGATTTCTGGCTAAATAATGCATATAGCGGCAGTTGCATACAACTGTTCAATTTAACTATTGGCAAATACCAGCATGGAGAAAAGAGTCAGTCACAGGAAAAAGAGAGCATAAAAGAACTATCATAATGACATCATACAATTACCTGCCAACATTCCTGAAGCAGTTCAGTCTCTCTTCTGTACACTTTCCAGGGCGTGGAGAGTAAAACCCAGTCTTTCCTGGTTGGTAGAATAATGGAGAACTGTCATCCTCAGAATCATCAAGGTCCCACTACAGTGTTAAGGGTGTCCTCATCTCCATCCTTGTTAGGTTTCCTATGGATTTAACATGGCGCATATAAGACTGAGATAAGATGCAACAAACAGCCTTATATTATAGCTCAGGGCTAACAGTTTTAACCCTTCACTAGCTCATTGGGTAAGGAAACATTTAAATAACTTGGTGTCTTTCGTTCATCTAGTGTGATCGTGTGGGTGAGGGTAGTCCTGAAAAGGACTGTTGTTGGTGACGTTTTGACAACCTGAGGCAGAAGTCATCTTCAGAGTCAAGTGAAATGTGTTAGTCAGCCAAAGAACAAAACATAAGAACCAAGGACCCTGGCTATACACTGCATCTAGTTCGAGTTCAAAGTCCTTAGTTTATACTACTGGGTTGAACATTACAGGAGTTAGCGGGCACATCAATTTGAAGACTTGCCATAGTAGGTAAAGCCGCTCTGGGGCAAACTGGCCAACACACTGCCGGAGCTTATCCCGGTTTCAATAGCATGAAGCCAACTAGGAGTATTGCTACTCCCCCTGGATGGGATGCTAGACCAATGCCAGGTTACCCCAAGTATTTTGTTAGGTTGCCCTAATAGTTTGCCGGTACCCATTTATACCCCTGGGTGGAGAAGGCATTGTGAGAATTTAAGGTGTGGCCCAAGAAACACAACACAGTGACCCAGGGCGCCAGGGCTTGAACCCAGGACGCATGATCCGGAGTCCAACGCGCTAACCATTAGGCCACTCTGTCTCCCACAAAGAACTTGTATACTATTAGGCTGTGCTAAAGATGGAACTTTGGGCAACTTGATAGTGTAAGTGCATTGGAGTCCGGTTTCGAGCCAACCTTGCATATTAAATCAATTAATGTATTCGTAAGCCATCAATTAATTCCTATACTTACTTGCCAGATACAAGCAGAAGCTCTACAGCTTCCTCCACTCTTTGTCTTAAGGTATCTTCACTGGCTAACAGGAGCAATAACTGGGCGGGAGACAGCTCCAGCAACATGCCGGTGATCTTACTAGCGAGAGACTGAAAAAAAGGCAAGAGGTAAATGCTTTTATGGTACAAGACTGTGAATTCTCTTTTTTCCTTGTTTACAATGAAGCTGCTCAGTACTTTATAACTTGGGAGGGCAGTGCTTCATTATGAAAAAAGTTCACTATTAAGACAGATTCCGCTCAACGTTCGAGCAATAAGTGCAAAATTAATTACTAAAAAACTACTCATGGCACGGTAACATTTTGAATACTATTTGAAACATATCACTTTAATTCACTTCTCCAAGTGACCCCGCAATTAAATTCTCAAACATTCTCTAGAAAATTAATGTCGAACCTCGTAAAAAATGATAAAAACGCACGCCATTTTGTTTTGAACTGACATGAAGCGTCCTTTTTAATTAAAATATGTAATGACTTCTCTCGCGGGGTCAGCTTGGGAGCTAATTTATCGATAATTTATTCTTAACTGTATTCAAAATGTTACCGTGCTATGAGTTTTTTTGGTAACTTAATTTTTTGCACTTTTTGCTCGAACGTTCCAGTGGAAATCGTCTTAATCAGATCAAAACCTCTGTCTTTGAACCAGTCGAACATTGATCACTCAAGAAATATTTGTTACAGTTAGTCAGAACTTGTTTTGTGTTTCATATGCGTCATCTTGAGTTGTTGAGAGAGTTTTTACTATGTGGTATATGGACCTGAAGTCTGTCAGGCCGCAAAATCTCTGCAAAACAGAAGCTTGATTATCTTTTATTATATTAATTTCCATAATAAAAAAACCCCTACTGACCCCCGAAAATAAACGCACCAAAAAGGAACTTTAAACAAAAATAAGCCCAGAGTTTTACAAACAATTCTCGAACTCGTTAATAATTCATTAGGTTAAAAACAAAGGAAATCTAACCAGTCTTAATTAGCATAACTTTTTACAACTTTATTTCTTAGTTTACTCCTTAGATTTAGTTTCTATTAAGCAGATATATCAAACACTTGACACAGAGTTTCATCACATTTCCAAACACCTCGGAATTTCTTCAAAAATACTCAGCTGCACGTCATATTTTCAACTCCCTTCTCGATGTTTGGAAATGTGATGAAACGATGTCTCTGGTGTTTAATATATTACATCAACTTACAGGCTGCAAGGCATGGACTCGTGGATAAGAGCCTCTCGCCTAGAGACTGTCTGTGGTATGGCAGTAGATCACCATCGGTGTCGTCCCTATCAGCACTGCTACTGCTGCCACTGAAGTGAAATGCTCGAGCATCAGCTGACAGCTGTCGTCTCACATCACGCTCACGATCACGTTTGTAACGGTAACTAGTAGCACGTCTGATGCGCTGAACTATGCCTGTTATGATTGTAAAAGACATCACAATATATTGAATATTCAAAGAGAAGACTTCCATGCTACTGGTAACTACATGTCCTGAAGTGTTAGGCACATACGAACCAAGCTGGCTGTAAATGGGCATTTCGTCTCCACTACACAACAATCAACACAGCAGTGTATACCACTTACAGTCGAAGCTCTCTTGAGCAGACATTCACATAAGCAGACAGCTCTACTTACAGCCGCCTTGACAAAACCCTGTTTGAACTCTAGCTCATACAAACTCTGTATTTACGCATTCCCATAAGCGACCAGCTCTAGATGCGGACACTGTTTCTGCTTCTCAAGGTACACGTCCACTTACGGAAACTTTGGATGTAAGTTTATATTGGGGTGGGGCCTGCCAAGAACCAACCCTACACTATTTATACAATACTTAAAATCATGGTATACAATAACCACAACTACTACTATCACTAGTAGGAACAAAAAGAGCTGGACAACTCCTCAAAAATACTAGCCAGAAAAACCCCTTGGGGATATACGTGACAGGAACTCTGGGTAGGAACGTGGCCCAAGCTCTATGCAGAATTCGAACTCTGAATTTTTCTGAGTAGCTTGTGTCACTGACTAATTAACACCTGGATACTGTTGAATAAAAATGCACTATTGTTTTTGAGCCATGATAAAACACATTCGATTACTCTCTAAGTCAGTGTGGTAGAAAAAAATAACTTCTACTAGCATCCAGAGATGGTAGCTTTTCTCTGATAGGGATGCTTCTCCTACTGCAGTATAAAATCTCCTTGCCACACCACTGCCCTCGCCAGGTTCGTCCTTGAATGTGACCTTCACACGATGTATGGTCATGGGGCGAGATCTGGGACCACGGCGGCCAAACTGTGTGTTAAGCTGCCGGACGGATTGTTGTATCAGTGTCACACGATCACGCTCAACCTGAGTTCGAACAAATAAATGTGAGTTAGGCATTCGTAATCCGTCTCAATATCCCCCAATCATAACCATCCTTGTTTCTCTTTGGTTTATTATATTTACCTATTTGGTGTTTTTCTAACTAAACAAACTGTCATTTTGATGTATCCTTCAATATGAAGGCAATTTTGCACATCACAAAAAAACTCATTACAGTAAAGCTCTTGAACATTTAGCCTTACTTTGTCAGGTTCATCATTTAACTAACTAACTAACTAGGTCGTCCGCAGGTGAGCGCTTCGTCGGGCCCGCCAGTCAATACAGTCATTATTGTTCATTCAAGCGGCTAGTTCGTTTGGTCTCCGCCGCTCTGGAGTCGCGTTTGAGGACGTAGAATCCGTAGGCCTGCCTCTCCCCCGCTGCCTGTGTGTTGTTTTCCACAGCAAACAACAACAAAACAACAACAACAACAACAACCATTTATTTGTATCCAAAAAGGACAGAATAATTAATTTATATTTTATAGCACTAGCACTAGCTTGCTTGCTGGTAGCTCAGCGTGCCGATAGCAGTGTTCGTCATTTGGAATCTCAATATTCTCCAATCTTGACCATCGTTGTTTCGCTATGGTTTAATTTTTTTCTTTGAGTTTTTTACCTTACTTTTAACTATTATTTTGGGGTTTTCGTCAATTTGAATGTACTTTTTAATACATCACAAATAACGTGACATACAATTCAAGACAAAAGTTGTGAGACACTTGATAATTTTCTGCCTTCACTACCCTTTCCCCCTTCACAATGTTGTCATCCGTGCTTGGTTGAATGTCTACTATTCTTCAACATTGTTTGGGGGGGGGAGGGAGAAATCCTATTTTGATACCATTCAGGATGATTTTTCTCGAGTAATTGTAGTCAGAACTTGTAACAATCAATTTTTTGTACCTATTAATGTAAGTGTCCCAAGGACTTTTGAGGAGGATTATAGTTCCTTACAATGTTCATGAGATTAAAGGACACTGTCCTGAATTTAGCATGATTTGGGAAGCTCAGAAACATATCTAGATCATAGGAAGTTGATCAATAATAGTTTGATTCTGTAGAACACTCGACAAATGACAGGAACCCATTAGGAAGTGAGGATGACGAACGACAGCGAGGATAGAAATGGATTGCAATATGGATTTTTGAAAAATCGTCAGGATGTCAGTTTTTCAAAGTTTCAAATTTGGCTCGGAAATCTTTGAAATTTTGCAAAAAATTTTGTTGCAGTATGGAATTTCTTGAAGAAATTGCTTTTTATCATTTAGTTAGAGTTTACTAAGTTCTTATTTCATAGATTTAGGGACCATTCCATGCATTTATAACAGTTTTGAGCAAATACGCCGGGACAGTGTCCCTTAATTATCTAACCTCAAGTGTCAAACCCTTTGGGTGGAGTTCATTAAACCGCTCCTTTTCTCTTCTAAACTTGGTCTCTTTCACATCAACCTGCCTAACTCGTTAATACAGATGATGGTTCAGATCCAACATCTTCAAGGAACACTCGACCAAATAACTCCACACATGAGACGCCAACGGCTCAGGAGGGAGTTAGCAGAGGTTCCATTGGAGATTAAAGGCTTGCAAGAAAATGATGTGGTGGATTCGGAAGCTGAATCAGAAACGTTGAAGTTGAGGCCAAAGGTTCTGTTGAGATCTTGCTTTCTGTGACTAGAACCGTGAAATAATTATTTATTTAAGATTGTTCAAATCCAATGGATTAGAGGCCTCAGTGCCGTAACCTAGCTCTGGTTTCTGTTGCATGAAGCGGCTAGGAGTATTGCTACTCCCCCTGGATTGGATGCTGTCCATCGCAGTAACCGCCCTAGCATTAATTTTGTCATGTCCTAACTATTTGTCAGTACCCATTTAAACTCCTGGGTGGAGAGAGGCACTGTTAGAGTATTGTCTTTCCCATGAACATGACAAATGTTCCCTGGCCACGGCCCATATTGATGTTTAATTCTCTTGTTGCACAAAGATAATGTTCAATTAGTGAGAGGCCCATACTTGAGAAATATGGACCTTTGATAGTTTTATGGACCCCTTTGCCTAAATCCAAAAACGTGGAAAAGACTAAATCAAACAATATTCCCCAATATGGATCTCTCCATGGAAACAAGCTAGTTCAAGATAATTAACAGTTATTCTTCGAGGACGCGCCGGATATGAGCTGATATATATAAACCAACGAGGCGCTTCGCCGAGTTGGTTATAATCAGCTCATATCCGGCAAGTCCGAAAAGAATAACTGTTTTAGTAAATTTTCAAACACTCAAATAACCGGAAGATGCAAAACAAAATTTATTTCCGCTCCAAGAAAAATACATGCCTACAAATGTGCAACAAAATGCAACTGAACGAGCACTGAAGGAAGCCTGAAACACAACTTTGTTTACGGGAAGTCCCGAACTGAAACCAATACAAATCTGCACACATTTAAACTGAATGAAAACCTGTTTACACTACAATTTTAAGTCTTAACCTATTCTGTATTGTTACCTTGTATTTCGAAGAGCTTGTCAATTCCAGCTGGAGTAAGCTTTCAAAATCAGCACAATAAATATCGGGAACGAGAAAGCATAAATATCGCAGTCGATCGTCAAGCGTTGGTGATGGTACAATCGAGGACGACTTCACAGTGAAATTATCTTCGAAGATCACTCTTTTTCTCTCCATCCATGTAGATATTGATGCTTTCCTTTGGCTTTTTACTTCAGTGAACGTGATTTTAACTGGCTCGGTTTCGCTGGTTTCAACACAATTAATTCTGTAGTCGATCGTGCACGATTTGCTCTCCGTAAACAACCCGTTCATTCAGCCGTTCATTCAACTTGTAAAATGAATATAATATCCAGTTCCACAATTATTTCTGATCTTCCCATTTTAAGCTAAACCATTTGCACAATTTTTCCAGAATATACGAAACTTTAGAAGACACAGAGCGAAGATTAAAATTCTGTTTTGCTCTCTTTTCATTCACTGAACTGGCAGACCGCGCCAGCAGTTTTTGCCGCCGTTTTCATACAAATCATGCTTCATTTAGATTGAACTGAAAAATCACTCAGTCGATTTATACATTTTTAAAAAGTAATACCGAAGTTTTAACATAAAGCTAGTGACGTTTTTAATCAAACAATTATTCCACTCGCCCTTGTTGGATATACAAGTACAAGAAATTCATCATTTTTCCATATTTGGTCAACTTAAGGATAATGGCTCAGATCCATAGAGGAGGGAACCAATCAGAAAGCTAGAAAATCATTATCCAGAGGTACAAATTTACTAATTTGTATTATAATGACTCTTTTCAAACTTTTCTGGTAACTAAATATATCCACTCTTAGCAAAACATGCGCAACAAAGTTAAGCATATAGCGTAATTTTAACCAAATTTTCAGGCAGATATAACAAAAACCTCTCTTAACATTAACCTCCATTGCAGTCTCTGCCTGTCCCACATCAGTTCCACTGATTTGCCTCGCAGAAGAGAACGCAGATTCAGAATCTTCCCTTGACAAAGCCATACTGCTGACCAGCGGTGTTCCCTTGTTACTGTCTGCATGCGGCTCATGCACAGTTCCAAACATCTGCTCCATACGTGCCTGCGGGGTGTAAAAGGTGCGGCTGGCACGCAAGAGGCAAGCGCTAACTCTACAGGTGCCTGGTATGGGTCCTGGAGGAGTACAGCCCAGTACTGTGGTGGAGTCAGTCCGCACAAAGAAGCTGACAACAAAATGCATGTCACGTCTTAATTAATAATAATAGTAATAAATAATTTCCTTTTGCTGCATGCGGTTGAAAATGATTACTACAAAAATATTCACTGACAAGTACATTTACGCTATGTGGCTCTTACTATGCAACAAGACCCCCATGACAAACTGTAGAGTAACATAATGAGCTGAGTTTTGGGAATATCAGCGAAACACTGACCCAACATAGGTAGCATATTATATTTAACAGTAACACTAAGAGCCAGAATTTACTATGAGAGGACAAGAGGACAGTCAATGAGGCAAAGCCAAATTCACATACCTGTGTAAATTTCCAGGCAAATTAGGTGTAGGCATGGTTTTCATCCTCAACATGATCTGTATCATCATCATATTCATCTGTATCTCTCTTAAAACTAGCACTGTCCTCATCATCAACATCATCACCGCCTTCATCTTCGGTGGTTGTATCTGCAGCGACAGTCTTCTCCGCACTAGACCGGTTAGCTTGTGAGCTGGGGTTAGGGTTGTTCCGTATGTAGTACACCAGAGCATCCAAGACATAGGCCACATGACGCAACGAAGAAACATCCAGTTTTGGCAAGGAGTCTCCATGTTCATTGGAATGGCCTCTTAGAAGGGAAAGTACATAGACAAGGAAGTCCTGTCGTCCAGTGTCCAAGTTACTACTAGCAGTTCCGTGCCTCCTATTTTAACAGCAAAAAGAATATTAAAACTTTTCATGGATCTACCGCACTTAACAGTTGAAACCACTGCAGCGGCCGCCAATAGGAAGAAGTGTCTGCTCTTGAACGTTCAGCAATTGCAATTGCACCAGTAAAAAAAGTACATGTACTACTTGCAGTCTCAACTCGGGCTGATACTGTGAGCTGAATGGTCTTTGTTCTGCTGTTCCTTAGTGCATGTGTGTGTGCGGTCGTATTTCTGTGCATGTATTATCTAGATACGGTATGCGTAATGCACTAAAACATCAACGGATAGTCTTTTGATAGTCTTCAAGATACAATTTCATCACTTACAAAATAACTTCAGACAAACACAAAATGAACAGAACACCCAGTCTATGATGGCCGACAAAAAAACTTACCGTCTTACAACAGATCTTTTACGTTTGTTTTTCCAAAGCTCTTAGAAGCGAAGGATCTTCACGAGTACGCCGATCTTTGTGGCTCTTGGATGGAACTCGTGAAGGGGATGGGAGGGATGGGAGGGGTCAGTAGCGGCAGACAGTGATAAGCCAAATCGAAGCTGAGCTTCTGTGCAATCCAAGACTACAGCAAGCCAGTTCCAGGCTGCTTGCAGCTGCTGGTCAACCAATGCGGCCTATCTCTGTTAAAACCAATGGGCTGGGAGTGAGGCTTTCAGCTGGCAATGCTGCAGGGTCCTGTGGTTATATCGAGAAGGTTTGTTTACCTGGGGAGGAAAATACAGGAACAAATGTGAGCCTATTCATCAATGCCCATACACTATATTTTTTCGTCACTTATTTAGTTCACTTTGCAACTCAGTATTTGGCATTTTTAGGGTTGCCGCAACAACAACAAAGAGAACAAACAGTTTGCACTCTCATTCACCAATTCATAAGTTGCAAATCATTGCTCCAGTCACAACCAACCTTCGAGCGTTACATTACTGTTAACTTGAAATTGCACAAAATCAAAACACTTAGTTTGCTATCAATAGAATAACATAAGCGTAGATATGTATTGCAAGCTCTATTGGATGTGAGGGACACCCTACACCCACCCCAGAAGAGAGCTTGCCCCCTAACTCACCTCTCTCACAACAATACCAAAGGCTCGCCCCAGTGCACTGGTAGAGTTACTCATACTGTGAGAACTGCTAATCCCAGGCACCTCACTGGTGGCTGCAGTACTGCCAGCGGCAGCGTTATCGCCACTTCGTCTAAGTGAGGTGGAATCAACATAGATGAACCCTGTGCCACTGGTGGTTTGTGGAGTAGCTGCACTGCTTCCAGTAGCACGTGATTGCGAGTTGTTGGCACGAATGGCCCACTACATGGCATGAGGGGTGGTACTAGGGTCTACTCCTATAAGAGGAAACAACACAGGATGGTCATGTACATGCAAATAATTATGTTAGTTTTGAACCCTTTCCCTCATAGAGTCAAGCCAATTTTTGTACTATGTGTTTGTAACGTTTGTGCCTGAGTATGAAATCCTAGTGTGATCATATGCATTCAAGTGAATGGTACTATTAATTAATTATGTGAAGGTCACTCTGACTAGCTTTAACTCTGTATGTAGATGTAACCCTTGTTACATCTACATACAGAGTTGCAATTACATCGAGCAGTACTTTAAAGTGGCACTGTTTATTATGCTGTACAAGGTGGTTCTAACTTTTATGTCTGGATAAAACGCTAGTGTGTGACTATTCAAATGAAAAGCTGTTGAGCAATACTTGCATGTGGTACCGTTTATTATGCTGTGCAAGGTGGTTCTAACTTTTACGTCTGGATGAAACGCTAGTGTGTAACCATTGTAATGAAAGTTAATGAGCAGTGCTTTCATGTGGTACTGTTTATTATGCTGTACAAGGTGGTTATAACTTTTAAGTATGTGGATGAAACCCTAGTGTGTGACCATTCAAACGAAAAGCTATTGAGCAGTGCTTTCATGTGGTACTTCTAATGAAAGTTAACGAGCAGTGCTTTCATGTGGTACTGTTTATTATGCTGTACAAGGTGGTTCTAACTTGTAAGTATGTGGATGAAACCCTAGTGTGTGACCATTCATATGAAAGCTATTGAGCAGTGCTTTCATGTAGTACGGTTTAGTATGCTATACAAAGTGGTTCTAACTTTTAAGTATGTGGATGAAACCCTAGTGGGCGACCATTCAAATGAAAGCTATTGAGCAGTGCTTTCATGTCGGTACTGTTATGCTGCTATACTCTCAGGCAGGTCATAAGGTTCCACCACCACCTCCTCCTCTTCTTCTTCTTCCTCTTCTTCTTCTTCCTCTTCTTCTTCTTCCTCTTCTTCTTCTTCCTCTTCTTCTTCCCCAGTTTGATGACTCTTCTTCAGAATACAACTCCACATGCTCACCGTGCATGCTGGCACTGCCATCAGAGCCAATTAGTGATCCAGTTACACGATTACGACGAACACTCTCTACAACATGAACCTCACCGACCTGACAACAACCAGAAAAGACAATTAATCATTGCTCAGAATAGGACATTGCTCACTATCCAAACTTCTTTACATGCCATAAGCCTTCTCAGGTCTCCTAATTGCATAGAGAAGAGTCCCGAGTTCAATTAAAACTGCAGCTAAGGAAAGAGAAAATATTCATGCAATCTTCACAGGGACAAACAGATATCTTCTGCGCTCCAAAGTACAAACATGACTTCAGTTAAAGATCGTGACAGAGATGGCACCATCAAATTCTAAACAAGGTATCCTACAAAGCAGTATTTTTCACACACAAAAATATACCATGGTTCGTACAGTATTGGCCAATCTAAACTCAAGGACTTTTAGAAGACTTTTAGAGGACACCAAGATTAATTTCCAAGCACTTGATAATCATTTCTCAAATGTGTGAAAAGAACAGTTTCAAAGGATGAGTAGTTAAAGGAGCTATGTCACGATATTTTGAGTCATTTTTGCGAAGTGCAAAGTCACCTTGAAATTGAAGAAAGGCTCAAAATAATAGTTTACTAAGATAGAAAAAACACCAAAGAGGTGATAATAAACCAAACAGGACGCTAGGATGGTTGAGGATGGAGAAGATTAAGATGGATTGCAAACGACAAACTTGAAAAAATTCAAGATGCGCCAACCGTGACGTAGCTCCTTTAAGATTTGAACATAATGTCATCACGTTGGGAACCATGTACTGATTGTAGAGTTCAGTTGTACCTGACTCTCTTCACTGTCACTGTCACTCTCAGCCAGTAAGTCCAAATCCATATCCGATTCATTCCCAGCTGCACACCACTCTCTATCTCTTCATCTCCTGCTTCTTCATGGCTCTCAGATTCCATCTCTCCCCCTTCAACAACCTGACAGAAGATGGGCAAAAAACAATACGTTTTTTGGGAACATCCTAGCAGGGTTTACAATCTTGACCTACCAAAATCTAAAATGTTGTGAGGAATTAGAGGTTGATAGATTGTGCAACTATGAATTGAGACCTTTTTGTTCATAAAAATAAAAAATCTAGAGAATATCCCTCTGTAGTTTAAATGTTGTGAAAAGAAAGAGAGGGAGGTCAAAAAAGCTGAAGGTGAGAGGTCAAAGTGCGTGCTGAAGCAGTGGATAAGAGATATTGGCGGACAAATGGGAATGCCTCATGTACCACTTGACGCAAAAAAGATAGGTAGAAACAGTTTAAATTAAAATAAATTATATTGTCTGTCCCATGGGTCTCCTGTAGCCCAGTGGTAGAGTGTCCGACTGGTGTGCAGAAGGTCATACGTTCAAGTTCCTGTTGGGAGAACTCAGAATTCTTTTTTCCCAGTACCTTGCGTCACTAACTGAATTTTCATGCTTCTCGCTTTAAATGTTGGTTGGGAGTATTTTCAAATAACTCAGTAGCACACAGATCAATTGTCAACAAAGAATTTGTACACCTGTAAACTAAAACAGCTTTCTGTTACCTCTACATCCTCTCCATCGACTGCTGGCCCTTCCACAGGCACAACACGATCTGTTCCTGTACACGAGGAATGGTAACAACTTTCCTCCTTCTGTGCCGCTGGCTTCGCACCCTATGAACACTGGGCCTCTCCTGGTGGATGCCTGAATGTTTTTCTTGTTGAGTTCTTGTTTTTACATTGCGCGTGTCCACCCAGGAGTATAAATGGATAGAGGTGAACTGTTGGGGCTACCTGTTAAAAGGCCGGAGTGGGGAGAGGGGGGGGGGGGGGGGGGTACCCATGATGTACTAGTATAGTATATATAGGCTGAGTAAAATGCTGTCTTGATAAGGCACCTAGGCTTGTAGATCAGTAGGGTTTTAAAATGTTAAAGTTAACAAATTGACGTCAGTTTTTTATGCGTCTGTCCTGTTATTGATCATGAATTGCGTCATAACATTGTCAAAGTAGCTGTGGATCCACGAGGCGTAGCCGAGTGGATCCGCAGACTACTTTGACAATGTTATGACGAAATTCATGATCAATAACAGGACAGACGCCATTAAAAATTGACGTCCATTTGGTTTTTTACAATAACAACAGGCCAAAATGATCAAGCGTAGACTTCAGACGAGGGGAAACCAGGTAAAAGTGAACTGAAAACGATCCCGAGAATCACAGCTTCGTGAACTTCAAACTACGTACAATAACTCGATAATAAATTTCTTAGACAGATTTTCTGAAACTAACCTTTATTCCATTTGTAAATTCTTGTAAACCCGCTGAAATATTCGCAAGTTCAGTCCATTCTTATCAGTTGTTTTGTTACACCGCGGCAAAATAAACGGATTCCATAATTTCCATTCCAGTCAACTTCAACGTCAAACTACAACAAATACTGTTATCTTTCGCTTTATCGTTGAATTAATTCTCAGTCTGCCGATTGAAAAGCAACCTGTGAACGACTTTTCATGATTTACGCCTCAAAGAACTCCTGTTCAGATGTAATTTTCCACTTTATCGAACTGACAATGCTGCCATTTTGGCGAAATTTTGAAGCCTTTCCGCGCGCGATTACGTCATTCATGTGTCTGTCCTCTTATTGACAATAAAAATGAGCCAATGAGCGCGCGGGAATTTTGACCAGTTATTGTAAAAAACAGTTTTGATGTCACGAAATAATTGCATTTTCAAAATGTTACAGGTAGGGGAGTGTTTCACGGTTTGGTGTATGTGCATGGTTATCAGATTTATTGGTTCAAACCCCCACTCACATGTACTTTAGTAGTTGACATTGAATACCAGAATGAAGTGTTCGTTTTGGTCATATGTTGTTCTGTTTTGACTAATTATAGTATGTGATTACTGAAGTACATCTGAGTTAGTTATGAGTGTAGAAAAGTGTGCACATGCGACGAACCACGAGGCATTCACGTCAACACCTTGACAATGACTGTCTCTGTTGCCGCTACCCGAGGACGACTTTTTCGCACTGGCTCCAATGCAAAAGAATAGTTGTCTGCTACGTAAACTCCAACAGCCACTAGGGAAGTGTGCAGCTTTCGTTACAGCCTGTGTTCGACCAAGTCAAGCTTTCAGTTGTCGATTATTATCGCGTTACGCTCATGTTTCACCGTCTCCAGGCATTATACCGGTCGTCTTCCCTGTCAGCGAAGATATACGATCTTATCTTCTTTGGAAAATGGTTGAGCTTTCAGTCGCGTCTTCTCGCGGGAGGTTATTTCCACGCGCTTCGCGCCCGCTCGATCCTGAGAAAAATGAGGGACTATTCATATACGATCTGATCTTCTTTGCAAACATTTTCCCACCTAATTGTTTTTTGGCTCCTTTGTCTTGAACGGGGTATCTATTTTACGATGTTTTGGTCTTAAACGAGGCATATACGCAGGGTATGATTTTGGGTTAAATGTCTTAGCTGGGGTCTCAAAAATCGGAATTCTGTCTTAAACAGGGTAGGAAAATCAGAGACTTGTGCAGGGTTTGAGCGTCCCGACCGCACCTCACTACCCGATCGTTGCCTCTGCCGAATTGTTTGTCTTGTTTGCTTACGATTCTTGCTTTGACACATATGGCGGTTTTGGCGAGTCCTTCCATAATATTAAAATGAGATCAAACCTTGATCTCAAAACATAGCATTATTTATTGCTCTAGAAGTAAATTACTTCGATACAATCAAACTGCACAGCACATTAAAAAAAAAACGTGAGTTGTAGAGAGTTTTAATGTATTGTGTAAAGTACTAATTACATCTTTTTGATCGTCAGTTGTTTTAAAATAAATGATCCCATGTTCATCTGAGTGCGATCGATAAAACCATGCTGTTGATGTTTATTTAATTATAAATCATGTTCGGTCTACCACTGTTTTCAGTGTAAGTCCCGTAATCCCCATTACGTCTTTGAGAGTTACCTTCCCCTCGTCGTTTATCCTGTTATTTTTACGGTATATTCAGATCAGGGGAAGTTTATAGTGGGGCCTTTTTACGTCGGCTTTCTTTTATCTTCCATTAGCATAAATTTACTGAAAATTCAGTTTAGCCTGACAAATACAGATACCATGTTCTGGCTTACACAAACCTGATATTTTCCTTATTTTGCATTAATCTCGCAGTGATGGCTCGGGGAGGAGGGTAACCCTCCTACCAGGGACAACTTTTCTCCATGTAAATAGGCCCTAATTGACCTGTGTTGACAGACAGCTAATTTAATTATTTCACGCCATAGCACCTTAATTGACATAGTACCAGGCAGCCCATAAAAATCACAATAGTTCACTCTGCACTAAAAATGGTACAGTGGAACCCAGTTAATACGGACACCAAGGGGACACGCTAAAGTGTCCGTATTAAGCGGGCTCTCAGAATAAGCGTCACGGACACATGTAGCAGGCAAAAAGGACGTCAAAGAGGAAGAAGGCTACAGCTGTCCACGGTTGCATTTTTGGCTTTCAGTTTGAAACTCTATCATGTCGTTGTCGCTTTAAGTGTTCTACGTAGTATCAGTCTTGCTTACTTCATTTGTATTTCTATTTTTGGCTGATTTGATCTTTTACAGATCCTACCTATACCAGCAGCATTTTCGTTCACGGTCCTCTGCTACTTATTCACTACAAGCAATGACTGCAGTAAAAGGCCAAGGAAGTGAAACGTTTGTGTGAACAGAGAACTTTAAAGATCTTTATTAAGGTCTACAACGGTCAAAACATCGGAAGAAAGACAGTTGTCAAACACGTCCACGCTATTGTGCTACTGTTTTAGTAATAAAATCGCAATAACCTGTAGTCAAGCTTTCATTTTCTAACAGGATTTAATCGTGAAAAAATGAAAATAATTCAGTGCACAGATAACCAATGTCCGTAAAAGCGAGGTTAACTTTGTATGAGAGCGCGTCACTCGGGTCACAGAAAAGTGTCGCGTTGTCCGTATTAACGGTGTCCGCATTAAGCGGGTTAATATAAGAGAAAATATATGAGCTTTTCGTTGGGACAAACAAAACTGCATGTCCGTAATAAGCGGGTGTCCGTATTAAGCGGGTGTCCGTAAAGCGGGGTTCCACTGTATAGACCTGGGAGTATTTAATGAGTGGCCGAGCAAGTTTGTGTGAGTCGACTGTAGCGAGAGTCCGCAAAAGCGGGGGTTCATTTTCAGTCAAAACCTCTATAGCTTTCGCCGGGTGGAGGGCTGGATTTTGTCCGTAATAGCGGGTGTCCGTAATAACGGCGTGTCAACAAGGCGAGAGTTGACTGTATTCTGGGAAATTCCACGTGAAAACCTTTAAATCAGAAGACAAGGACTACAACACAATAATGTACGAAACTGGATCTCTGTTTCTGTTGCTAATGACAGTCCAACAGTTTTAGAACACTGAGAGATGATGTAATAACCCCCTAAAATTAAATTAACTTTCCTGGACATCAGTATGGCAAGTAATTCCAATGTAATAAAAAAATAACCTTCAACTTAAAGCAATTAACTGAGTATAATTGGTAAAGAAAGCAAAGGCTTCACTGTACCTTTCTATAACATACGAACTCTGACGTTAAACACTCAATGGTTGCGTTTTACGCAATCTCGTTCCAGAGTCCTCGTTACCCTTGTCCAGCGGTGGAGCGGCCAACAAGGATCCCAATCTCGTACCCAGAGTCAACGGTCTCCTCGGTCGGCGGGTCGTCGCCAGGTTAGACTCTGGGGGAATGGAATAAATATCGAATTTTTTGATTGGCTGTCTCGTGTAACAAACAATGGTTTATTCCATTCCCCCAGAGTCTAACCTGGCGACGACCCGCTGACCGAGGAGACCGTTGACTCTGGGTACGAGATTGCAAGGATCCTTGTTGGCCGCTCCACCGCTGGACAAGGGTAACGAGGGCTCTGGGAACGAGATTGCGTTTTACAATGCTGTCAGTTATCTTGGCGGACGTCTTACGAAACAAAGACGTTTATTTCAACGAGTCAAAGTAATGTATATGTTTAGATAGTCCGGTGCTTACAAGACAGAGTTTGTACTTTTGAAGAGAAGAATGACTTTGGGTGAACTCAAAATGTTTGGCATGCGTAAATCAGACCATTTAGTAAATGGTCCGTAGAATGAATGTTGCAGACAAGGGTTTCAAGGACTCTTGGGGTCTCTAAAACTCACTAAAAGTTAGCTAGTCAAGTGTTTGCACCAGTCTATGAAAAAAACACAATGCTGTAATCAAGTTTCATTTACATGTATAGCTCTTTCAATGATTTAACAATTTAAAGGTATTATTACCCATAAAATGATATTTAGAAAACAAAAAACCTGCATAAACACTAGGAAACCATTGTATGGGTTATTGTAAAAAGGAAATTGAAAAAAAATATATATGGCGGCATTTCAATACAGTTTTGGAACACTAGTGAATGTTCGAAACTGCTATCAGTGGAAATGCAAACCATAGTTTTCACAACATTTCTTGTTCTCCCAAGGAAAACGTTTACTCATGTCTTTAAAACCACGTAGAAACATGGAAACTGTTTGAAGGAAATCTCAAAATAATAGTTTAGTAACCTAGAGAAACATCAAATAAGTCAAAATAAACCGAAACAGAACAAGGATAGTTACGACTGATGAAGATCGAGACAGATTGCGAACGACAACATGAAAAAAATGGCTTATTTTTTCAATTAAATAATCTTATATTTACTTGTTTTAATTAATTAACTATTAAATAACCAATAAGGATCTAGTAAATACATTTGTACTTGTAAGTTTAAATTGAAATTATGAATTAATGACAATAATGCTGTCATCATCTCCACGGCAGTTGAAGTCCTTCACCATATAAGAAGGCTTTAGTTATCTCATATGTTACAAACTGTATCCCAACAAGAGGGGCAACCTGTAGGAGGAACACAACATCAATTGATTTTGTATACATTTTTGTAAGAAAAAACCTTTGCTACCCAGGGTCGACGACTTTCTCAAGACACGATGACACGAAGATGATCATGACCCAAATATTTCTCAAGAATTGACCCGAATATTTTCTATGATGACTTGAACATGTCAGAAGATCAGGCAAAGATGTCTGAAGAATTTTCGATTGTTTAATATGAGGAGGTCATAAACATTTCTGATAGTTATCCAAAGATTGCCGAAGATCACCCCATGCGCACCGTGATTACTGGTTTTGCCCTCTATGTTATAATCAAGTAATTTAGCGAATTCATATCAGAAGACGGGAAACTCGTCTCAGACGAAATTCCGTCTGACAAAATTCCGTTTAATATGAATTTAAGGACGGTAAAATTAGACGGGTAAACGACTTAGAGCCGTCGGAGACTAGGACGAGTATGAGGCCAGGTTACATTTCTATCCCAGAAGCAATTGCTGAATTTCCAGTTCCAGTGTGTAACAAACAGGAAACCCGTCCTGATTTTCTCGTCTAATGTGAATTTAAGACGGTTTTCCGTCTCTAATATGAATTCGGCTAATGGACGGATAAATTTAAGACGGGAAACTCGTCCTTTACCGGATTTATATCAGACGAGTTTACCGTCTTAAGACGAGTTTCCCGTCCAAGACGGTTTTCCGTCTCTAATATGAATTCGGCTATTGTATGTTAAATTCCTCCACGTAAATTAATGATTAATTTCCTGCTCCCAATGTGTGGCTTCATAGCTCAGTTGGTAGAGCATTGCACTAGTAACGCGGAGGTCATGGGTTCAAATCCCGTTGAAGCCAGAATTTTTTTCTGGCTAATATTGTTATTGCAAAAATTGCATTCGTAACTGCGATGATCACTTATTCATTTAATTTAATTAATTTCACTTTAATATGTTTTCAAGATTTTCAAATTGTCTTCATTGCTACGCGACTCATTCAAGCAATTTCTGCAAATTTCTGAAAACATTATTGTTTTTTCACTTGGCCACTCAGCCACATAGGATTACCTAAAAAATAATACCTTTCTCATATAAATTATTTTAATAACTGTCATGCATTGTCAAACTTTTACAAATTACTTTATATACAGCTGTTTCGAGAAACGTTGTCTGAAAAAAGTGCACGCGACAATCCCGAAAGGTAATCTGGGATATGATCAGCAAGGTACGTTCCTGACACTAGCTGTCGAACCTACTTTTGTTGCTTTCTTTTAGCACTCGCAAACATACTTCCATGGCGTCTCGTGCCATTTTCTCAGATTTCCCTGAAATGCTGAAGTAAAGGAACCGTGAACTTAAAACTACCCACAATACCTTTCGGGATTGTAGCGAGCGCTTTTTTCCGACAACCTTTCTCGAAACAGCTGTACACAATAAAATGTCACACTCTTGGTGGTACCCTTTGTTACCTTTAATAAGTTTGGCCACATTCCTTTATATAAGCCTTTGATGCCTTCTACTTGAACAATGGTAGTGAATGCATGTCTAGTGGAAGTATATGCAAACAAGTCTCCACTGATGCCTTTCATCTGCATCCTCCGCCGTACCACATCTAATGGATAGGTTACTGAAAAAACAAAAGACAAACTATATATAGCACATAGCTATGGCATGAAGGAAAATGGGTACACTCAGTCAAATGTGGATTATTTTATTTTTTATTATTTCATATTTCATACAGAGGAACCTCTACTTTGGGACACCTCCATTAGGGAGTCACCATTTGCCTGGCAAAAACGCTCATATAATATTTGTATTTATCACGGGGACAGTTTAAATGTCGGGGGCAGTACTGAATGCTATTTCAACCTCCATTAAAGGGACACTGTCCTGGCGTATTTGCTCAAAAACTGTTATAAATGCATGAAATGGTCCCTAAATCTATGAAATAGCAACTTAATAAACTCTAACTAAATGATAAAAAAGCAATTTCTTCAAGAAATTCCATACTGCAACAAAAGTTTTACAAGATTTCCGAGCCAAATTTGAAACTTTGAAAAACTGACATCCTGACGTTTTTTCAAAAATCCATATTGCAATCCATTTCCATCCTCGCTGTCGTTTGTCATCCTCACTTCCTAATGGGTTCCAGTCATTTGTCGAGTGCTATTCTACAGAATCAAACCATTATTGTTCAACTTCCTATGATCTAGATATGTTTCTGAGCTTCCCAAAATCATGCTAAAATCAGGACAGTGTCCCTTTAAGGGACGACTAATCTACTACAAAGATGATTGATCCAGATTGATAAAATTTTGTGGGGTGGTAACATGCACAGGTGATGACATCTTTGAAAGCGTGCACCTTTATTCTAAACATAGTTAGTACTAACTATGTTCTAAATGAACAGTCCATTAGATTGCTAGCTGTTGCCAAGTCAAGGGTCGTCAAGAAAACAGGCATTTTTGTTAACATGGTTAATTATTAACAAAACCTCCATCGTACAACCACAGGAGCTTCAAATCACAGTTTGATTGGCGAAGCAATAATAATTGCTTAGGTAATGCAACTGTATGCCCGCAAAGACGCTACACAAATTATCTAACTGTAGGCCCGAAATGCGTGCGAAGACCCTAGATAATTATTGAGGGTAATTTTCCACTGGCTGAGTGAAACGAAATAAGTGGAAAATGTTTTTCTCACACACCGCTGGGGCCTGGGTATAGGTCATGTGACCGATGAGGCGGGCAGTTGTTTTTGTTGCGTCCGCCATTCTGACCTTCCCACCCACCCACCCAAAGATTTTCAGTTGTAAGCGGCATTATACAATGTAAAAACCTTGTAATTTTTTGAGGCGTCCCATTTTTTAGCATGTCATGTGTACAGTTTTTGATTTTATAATAAAGGTCAGGCTTGCGGCGGTCGGCTTGACATGGCTACCAGTGGTGTGTGAGAAGCTGACTTACCAGTTTGAGAAATACCTCCTGCCAATCCTCCACATAAAAGACGAACAACGATAGGTAACTCTCTGTCCTTGTCCATTCTCTTTAACTCCGCTCCCCGAGCATGTACAATGAAATGCCCAAGGACAAAATCTAAAAACAAAAAATTTAAATCAACTAAGCAAATAATTTAAAATTCACACAAGTGTCAACCAGGTTATTTCATATTTCGTAAGAAATAAATGCACATTAATAATAATAATAATAATAACAACTTTATTAATGTGTCGAAGTCTTCTAGCGTGCCAAAAGGCCCACTAATCGGGGACACCTAAACTTAAATTGACTAAATCTCTGACAATAATATCTAGTGTCATAGGGACGTAATGCATTCAAAACCACTGGATAATTATCTTACATCATAGGCACGCAATGCTTCTAGCATCATAGGCATGTAGTGCCTGCATAGATGCTAGATAATAAGCTCTTTGCAGAAACCTGTCATGAAAAATAGGTTGGGGATTTTATGGAGGTTTGAAAGTTCAAAAACATTAGAGGATTTGTATGGAAAAAACGTTTTTCCATGCAAATATTCTTAATTTTTCAAAACTACCATAAAATCTCACGTTAAAATGTTAGTGGTCTGAAAATTGGCAACCAAATTTTTTCAACCTTTGGTACCCATTTCGAACAACCACTTATTTTATGATTGACAGGTCATGTGACAGGGCTCAGCAAAGGGCATATTTATCCAGCATCATGGGCATGCTGGCTAAGTTATTAAATAATATCTACCATCATAGGCATGCAATGCGTGCAAAGATACTAGACACTGATGTCACATTTTGAGGATAAACTCTTTAGGGTACAGTGTAATGGTCAACTCTGTGGATAAACCAAATCAATTACTTCTGATAATGTTTGTAATGATGAAAATCTGTTCTATTTTGGAAGTATGTAATGGTACCTTTCAATGTTTCATAAACTGCAAAATTTAAACCAATGTAAGGAGCAATTCCCTGGTAAAAGACAAATAAAATTATTAGATATCTAGCTAAGGCTGTGAAAATATTAGCCTGGACATCGATGGGCAAGGTGGACCACACCAGCTAATGGGGCTTGACTCCAATTTTTGAAACACAAAGAAAGCAACAAGGAGTATTATATACAGAGGTTATTCAGCGGAAAGTTGTGTAATATAGCTGGGTATTTTTAGGCGAGAAAAAGTAAACATTGACGAGGGATATAGGAATGCTCGATGAGCTGGGATAACGTTGAGGTTCTTCTACTCGTTATTATTGTTTGGCAAGGATATCTGGCATTAATAATGAAGAAAAAGATAAGTTTGTCCTGTAATTTTTATTTTGGCTAGTATTTACATTCCTTCGTTTGAGACTCAAAAACATTGCAGGGCAGAGATTGCACAGTATGGACTGGAAATCGTCTTTTTAAAAGATATGCCAAGGTAAAAAAATAATTAAAAATAAGCAGGCTGTCTCAATCCAATAAGCAACCTTCCTTGCGCTTAACAATGCTTGTCAAAAGTATTGGGACACTCCACCATTTTGCATCCAAATTAATGGTCTGTCTTCACATCCCCCTCCCCACCCCCAATACAATGTTGACTTTTATCCATCCAACCTTGCAACAATATTTCAACATTGTTAATTGGGGGAGGGAGACTTGGAAAATTGAATAATGACTATTACCTTCAAACATTTTTGCAACTGAGTGAAATTTGAGGAGCATTGTAAGGTACAAACAGTAAGAGCCCTTGATGCTAAATTGAATCTTTACAGACTGTAGCAAAGATCTTAAACTAGATCTACTGAGTATAAATGTAAAGAACAATGTTACTGAATATTAACAATCTTCTGTGTTTGAAAGCTTTATTGTGTATAAAATAATATAGCTTACATTGTAAACCACAGACTGAAACAATTAGCACTTCATATAAGGAACATAAGGTATCATACCATAACAGTAGGTGGTAGTCCTTTGTAAAGACAACCACTCAAAAGTCCTCCTTCATCTTTCAAAATTGTTTGAAAAGCATGCAAGATATTTCTGTGAAATCAAACAATTTCATTTTAGCAACATTAATAGGAAATGGAAAATGGTGCACAAGTAATACATGGCCTGATACAAACAAAAGAGAAAGTTTGGGAGAATTTGAAAGTTAAATATACATGTATGTAAGCAGGAACAGCAGGAATTCTCCCAAACTTTCTTGAGTACAGGTTTGCATCAGGTTAAGTAAACAAGAAGCTGCCGTTTTCTATTTCTTTTATAAAATATAAAGCCAGTAAAATGCAATATGTCATAGTCTACCGGTATGTTTTACATAGCCTCATGCAAATAAACGACTACAAAACTAATCAGATTGTGTGTTGTATGATCAAAATTTATAATTCATATGTAACTACGGTGATCTTCCCAGTTGTCAAGCTTTAAAAGCGAGACAAAATATCTCAACTGATGCATTGTTCAAAAATGCGATTCAAACCCATAGCTTTTACAATTAATATTGGTATGATGAACTGCAGCTCCACTTACAAGTATCAAGAACTGTTGCGAACAGGTCACTAGATTTTTTAGTTTTTGTTTTGCACTGGCTAAGATTTTTAAGGCTGCAATGTCATAAAAAAAAAAAACAGCAGAACCCTGTTAATCAGATCACCTTGAGGTGTCATACATAAAAATCTGGTCCAATAATAATGGGGAGGTCGTATAAGAAAATGACTGAACATGGCTGTAATAATATGATACAAGCTCATATCAATGTGGTGGTAAGTGGGGGTTCTGCTGTACCATATGTTACCTGTTACCTAACTTCTTTGCCCCACACATTATTAAATTACAGCCATTCCACATTCCACACAGTTAATTCAAACTTCAAGAAAGGGATTTGTGATACCTGTATCTTTTTTCTGCCCCTTCACCTTGAGCTGCTAGTCTTGTTCTGCAAAAGCATTAATTAAAATTTAATGAAATAAAACACTCTTCAATGGAAGTATCATATTTTCCTCACAAAGTAAGGCCAGAGGCCAAGCGTTGTAATGATTTTGTTGGCCCAAGCCCTCAGGTGGGATCAAGTTTTTGTGTTATGGTGATTGATTTCTTGCCCGGCTCCCTCGCGCTCCGTGCTCTCAATGCAATGCAGCACAAATGACATATTACACAGCACACTTGTAGCATAATGGTATAGGGCACTCACCTAGGCCTTTCAATCTGATGAACCTTAGTTACTGCCCCAGGTTTGAATACTTGCCTTTTGCCTCTGTTTTAAAACAAGTCCTGATGAGTTTTACCCACAAGTTCATTTTCATGCAAATCAAGCACATTTTCCACATTTGAAAGGTTTTGCACCAGTAAGTCCTTGTTTTGAAATGAGAGGCAAAAGACCTATTTGCCCAGAGTCCTTTTCTATTACATTGATTTTGACAAAATACTGCTGAAAGAATGAAGATAGATTTCTGAACAGGAACGTTATTGTTGCATGCTTAGTATGTGTTCACATGGATGCACGGGGTTGAAGCATTCCATGTTGGAAGAGCATGAGGGAAACGTACAAGTTGCTTACAGTGTAATTACCGAGACAATGAAAATTACCATTATCACAGGATAGAACAGAAACGATAAATTCTAACATTTGCGATTGGAGCCAATCAAATGTTGAGTAAAAATTTCAACAATAAAATTTGAACTTGTTCCCTCGTGAAGCTTGTGTCTGATAAATATGGCATTGGATTATCAATTTATTTCAAAATTAGAGTAGTTTCACATGCTTGGTTTTGTCAGTACCAAATGTTTGAAAATAAAATAAAATGTACATGTATGTCATGCCAGTGAACAAGAAATTTCGAACCGTATGAAAGCAGTACATTGACCTTACTTGAAATGTATTGACAATGAATTTTCATGCATACAGTGTACTTATTTTGGTGACATCAATCTGTTGTGTTTGAAATAATGTACATTATTACACAGTCATGTAACTTACTGTGCCTTTCAATCACATTTAATTTTAACTTATACATATTGTTAAGCGCTGTGAACTTTAGAAATAGCGCTATATAAATTATTAAATTATTATTATTATTATTATTATGTGAACTCTGCTTAATCAACAGTTGTGTTTTTCACTGCCATGAATCTAATCATCTTAGCGGATGTCTCAGGAAACAGAAGTTCACCTCAATGGGTTCAAAAGGTCGCTTCCATGAGTTGTGATTGGTAGATTCCAATCCATTTTTTCCAGGGTCCATTGGTTGCCGTCAAAGTAATGGTTGATGGAGTGAAAACACAGTCGGTAGTTGGGTTTTGAACTTCAGAGTTTGCGTGTTTATTGAAAGGGGGATCCATAATATATTAACTTACTGTACCTCACAAGATCAAGTGGATAGGTGGCAATGACAGACGTTGTTCCAGCTAATCCCCCAGCCAACAGTCGTCTCATAGGAGTCGGTGTCTGAAGATCCTCTGGGATCTTTAGGAGCTATATAATACACAGTAGAAGATGATTGGTGTTTTTCGTAACTAGAAATTAAATGTGGTCTACATGTATGTGACTATGTTGGTTACACAAATCAATACCTCCACCAACATATCACTGAGCACAGCAGCCTTAACTCCTCAATTGCGATTTATCAGCATGGATTAAAAAGCCAGATGTATAGCAAAACTTTTCAGTACTTCTAAAATGTTGAAATAAATTTGACCGTTTAATTTATGAAATGCTTTTCATTCAAGACATTAAGTTGCCATTGAATGCACAATCAGATGTGACTTGCGCTAAACTACATTTTAATAACCATGAATTCAAACACTTTACAGGAAATTAATGCTTTCCATATTTTTAAATTTGTCTTCAAAACTCTACACTTGACTTGAGAATGATGTTTGAAACATCAAAATATTGTTGATTTATTTAGCACTAATTTTATATTTCTCAAGAAATAATATAACCTTTTCGAGTGAACAGAAGTCTCTCTTTGTATGCTCAACTTTGTCCATGCTCAAAAGATGTCTGGGATTCAAGCCAAAAACTTCTGCAGATCCATACTGATCAAAGTCATTGAGCCCTCGATCAGTCTGTGGGCATCTCCAATTGTGTTAGTTCACAAAAGGATGGATCCAGCCGTTTCTGAGTAGACTACCAATGACTCATCGCTACAACAGTGAAAGTATCCTACCCCCTTCCAAGAATATAAGACTTTATTGATGCCTTGCCCGGTTCTTCCTGGTTCAGCACAATAGACCTTGCCAGTGGTTACTGGCAGGTTGAAGTAGAGGAGCATGATCGACCATAGACAGCGTTCCTGTGGGGAGTGGCCTGTATCAGTTTACCATCATGCCTTTTGGTCTATGCAATGCTCCTGCAACTGTCGAGAGGCTTGTGGAACGAGTGTTGGCTGTGGATGACATCATTGTCCATGCCCAAACCCCAAACCTTCAAAGCTGAATTGGAGCGGCTGTGAACAGTGTTTAAATCTGACTAAGACTGGCAGGACTCATACTGAGTGCCACAAAATGCCACCTGTTCAAGAAGGTACTGTGTGATGAGGAAATAGTTACTGGCAATAGTGACAGCTGTGAGGCTTTTCCACCACTTCCTCTACGGACGACACTTCAAGGTTAGAACTGAGCATGGGGAACTCGAGTGGCCAATGAATTTCAGGAATCCAGAGGGCCAGACGGAGATATTTGGGATATATAATCCTGAAGTTGATCATCACCAAGGACAAAAACATGGTAATTAATGCACACAGCCCTGTGTTAATTGCAAGCAATACAAACGTAATGAGGAGAACAATGCCTCTCTCCTCCGCAGAGGCTCAATGGGGTTTTAGGAGAAATCCGCTAAACGTGGTGTTTGCAGGCGCAAGTAACTGGTGGATCAACGAAGCGGCGAGCCTCTGCCAGATTTGTGTCGTTTTCTTGTACATCTTTGTCGTTTTCTTGTACATTGGACGATTTCTCAGCCCTCACTAAATTTGACAGCTTGAAACTTGGCAAAAATCAGCGCTAGGTATGTTGCTACAGTTAGCGATCGTTATTTTTAAGACGAGGTTTCATATTTACTAAAAAAAAGCCAAAATGTTGGTCTCCGAATTGATCGCGAAGCCCCTCCTGAAACCCGTGGGGGGTGGTCTTGCAAGTGTGTTATTCTTTGGAAACAATGGCGGAAGAGCTTGACTTTTCGCTCCAAGAGATGTCTCTTGACGGTAAATGTTCTTCTTGTATTTCGTGTTTTTGGTCTTAAATTCCTGCTGGTTGCATTTCGTTTAATTTTAGCGTTTAGTTTAACTTAATAAGCTTACAGCTTTTGGTTTGAATCGCAAGTTTTGCACTCGACGTTTTAAACACGTAGAGATTAATAAAACACATTTCATAGCCGGAAAACTAAGCTTACTTGTTCTCTTTTCTTTTGGGACAGAATTAATAGGTTGTTGAGAGTTTCAGTCGCCTTTGCTTCCTGAATTTCTTGATCGCCACATGGCGGGTCTCGAGAATGTTGAATTCTGTAGATCAACCCATCAGAACACAACAAAACATATTCAGATTTCCATGCATCTAAAGTTTTAGTTCTCTACTTGTACATCGCGTATAAACTTCCGAACAGATTCTGATGCAACCGCAATTTTACTGACATACGGCAGTTATACATACACCACCGTACCCCCGGTGAGGAACACTGATAAAAAGTTGCCTCCCCCGGATGGCGGCCATATTGGGTGTGGTATCTGGCAGAGGCTCCCGCCGTCGCTCTCTCCGGGTTTCTCGCGCCTGCACTCACTTCGTTCAGCTGATTCTCCCATGAGCCTCTGCGGAGGAGAGAGGAACAATGCAAAGATCGTCCAGGTTGTGAAGAGAGCGAAGAGTTGTGATGAAAGTAAAGAAGACAGTGAAGAGCATCATTGTGCAGCAGCCAAGAGAACTGGGCATGTTCAGGAGAACCACTGGGAGGAAGACACCAACACATGTTCCTGGCTTCCAGCATTGACTAATACAGAGCTCCAGAAAGCCCAGCTTTAAGACCCATGTATTGCTTACATCATTGAGCTCAAAGAGAAAAACTCAGAGCACCCAACCAGGGAGAAGATCAGGCTGGAAAGTCTGACCTTCAAGAGCTACTGGGCTCAGTAAACCATGTTAGCCTTGAAAGACAGCCAGACACCTTGGGATAACAAGGACAGTTGAACAGGTGAAGGCACATTTCTACTGCTGTGGCCAATGAAAAGATGTTGAGTCGTGGTGTAATCAGTGTGATGTCTGTGCTTCAAGAAAGAAACTTAGTAAAGCATCAAGAGCACCAATTGAGACATACCAAGTAGGAGCGCCAATGAAGAAGATTGCCATTGATGTTACAATGGGCCCTTTAACAGCTACTGAGCAAGGCAACAAGTATATCCTGGTCATCTCAGACTATTTCATGAAATGGATGGAGTCGTACCCCATGCCAAACCAGGAAGCTGAAATGGTGTCTGACATTGTCGTGCATGAGTTTGTATCTCGGTTCGGAGTACCAAGCAATTGCACCCCGATCAGGGGAGGAATGTTGAATCCAGATTGTTCCAGGAGATGTGCAAGATCCTTGAAGTTGACAAGACCAGAACCACACCCTTGAGAGCACAGTCAGATGGCATGGTTGAGAGGTTTAACAGAGCCCTCGAAGGCCATGCTCTCCAAATGTGTGGACCTGTACCTACCTCTCCTCATGTTGACGTATCGTTCCTCTGTGCACAAGTCCATTGGCTTCACACCTAATAAAAATATGTTTGGACAGGATGTTTTACTGCCACTCGACTTGCTTATTGGATAAGCAGAAACAACTGAGAACAGCAGTGAGACAGAGTATGATGCAAAGCTCTGTGAACAGATGGAGCAGGTTCATGAGTTTGCCCGCGAACATCTCAAAGTAAGTAGAGACCGGCAAGAGAAGAACTACAACCACTCTGCTGTCAACCAGTTAACCAGTATCTGTTTAGGAGAGGAGACTCAGTGTGGCTGTACAGTTCTCAGAAGAAGAAAGGTATCTGCCGAAGTTGATGTACAGCTTTGATGAACTGTACCTGGTCATCAAGTTATTTAGTCTACTATTAAGCATAATACACCTGTAGTTGCTGCAGACTCTCTAGTCTCCTTTCTTGGGTAGTTTGACAAGGAGCCCCTATCTCCAGTCCTTTGGAATCTCCTCCTTCTCCCATGTGTTTGCAAACAGCTTGTAAAGAATTTCTGTGGAAGTGCTGATGTCTACTTTGAGGGCTTCTGCCGGTACACCATCCAGTCCTGTTGCCATACCATTCTTCAGTGTCTTGGTTGCTTTCCAGATCTCAAGCCTTGTTGGTTTGTCACATTTGATGGGAGGCGTTGCCTCGACTGGTGGTATATCTGGGCGGTCATCTGGGGCTGGTCTGTTCAGAAGCTCCTTGAAATGCTCTGCCCATCTCTCTAGCTGCTCTTCTGATGTCGCCAGTGTATTTACTTGCTTGTCCTTGATTGGCTTGACTGTCTGTTGGTATCATGCTGCAAGCGTCTTAGTAGTGTTGTAGAGCTCTTTCATGTTCCTCTGTGCTGCTGCTTGCCTGGCCAGGTTGTCTACATGGCTCCTCTTGTCTCTCTTTATACTCCTTCTCACCTCTTGGTGGCCTAGTGTACTACTCCTGTGCTTTTGCCTTTGTTGCCCTTGTTTGACAGTTGTTTAATATGGCCTTCATCTCCCTTCGAATTCTCTCCTCTATCTTATGTAGGGTTTCAGCTGTCATCCAGTCTTTGTGCTGGACTTTCTTCCTGCCAACAGTCTCCTCGCATATCTCAGTCGACATCCTTTTTGAGTGCTCCCATTTGTCCTCAAGCTGTATGTTGTCATCATCATAGATCTCCTGTAGCAACAGATATCTATTGATGAGGTTGATCTTAAACTTCTCCGATGTCTCCTGGTCTCTCAATAGATCCACATGATACTTTATCGTAGTGGCGGAGGTCGGTGGTTTGCAACGCTTTAGGCGTAACTTGAGTGTTGCCAGAACCATGCGATGGTCCGATGCTGGGTCTGCTCCTCTCTTCACTTTCACATCCTCTAGTGACTGCCTAAATCTCTGACCTATACACACATGATCAATCTGATTTTCTGTCACATGATCTGGTGATGTCCATGTTGCTTTATGTGTTAGAAAACGCTTACCCCAATGACCAGGCTGTTCAGCGCACAGAAGTCTGCAAACATTTTTCCATTTTCATTCATCTCTCCTAGTCCCTGTCTGCCCATGACTTGCTCATATCCTATGTTGACAGCTCCTATCTTAGCATTGAGATCTCCCATGAGTATATTGATGTCCTTGGCTCTTTGTTTGCTAACTACACTCTGTAGTTGATTGTAGAATTCCTCCTTCTTTTCGTCCTCAGCATCATTCGTGGGGGCATAACACTGTATGATGTTCATATTGATGTTTTTCTTTTTTGTGATGAATCTGTGAGCTGACTGCTTCCCAGCTGATGAGAGCTCGTTGCGCTTCCCTGGTAAGCATGATAGCCACACCCTCTGTATGTGGTGCTCCATCCTCCTTGTGTCCCGAATACAACACCATCTGTCCGGATTATAGTTGCATCTGGCCCAACTGCATCTGGCCCAACTGCATCCATCATGTCTCAGAGTCCTAACAGGGATATCTTGTATCTTGTATCTCATACCACCTGTGCTGCTTTCCCTGCTTTGTACATAGTTCTAATGTTCCAGGTGGCTATCTTGGTGGTCCCCATGGGTGTCAGAAGGGGGGTCGGCATTACAGCTTCCTGACGGCTTTCACTGTACTGCATCATATGCCCTCTGTCCCAGGGCCCTCCATCTCCCAAGTCTTGTTGCCTTGAAGTTGTTGTCAATGTTTCCGTAACAATTGTGTTTTATGGATAGAGTTGTTAGCCCTACGCCAACCCCTTTAGCCTCGGGGAGAGGTGGTCCTGTTCGTCTGGCCTCTACCCTTCGACCTGTCCACAGGTCACAGAGGCACACAAGCTCCCCCCCCCCCCCCCAACCACAACGGCAAGGTAGGACACATGGGGAAGGTAGGACACATGGGGAAGCCGAGTTTAGCCGACTGTGAATGATCTGCTTAAAGTGAGCGAACGTGTGATCTGATGTCATATCTATTCTTTATCCTCTGATAAAGACATAGCTTTGTCTGTGAGAAGCATACGCGCGAGAATCTCAGCTATTTTATAATGGAAAATAGACCACTCATAAAATTCATATGAAACTACATCCGAGACCCTAGTGGTGTATTTTCCATATCAATTTTCACTAGTGTGGATGTCGATGACGTCATTTCTCGCTTTTGCGCAGTTTTTTTTTTTAACTTAGAAAGTTACATGGCAACTTGAAGACATGAATTTTATTTCCTTGTGTTAAAAGCAATATTTTACTGACTTGCTGTGCTCGTTGTTACCACTCAAAACTTTGCGCAATATAAATGTTATTATTATTATTATTATTATTAAAACTAAAATTCATATCTTTGTGCCACTGTGTAATATCCCTTATAAAAATTATGCTTTGTGACCAGAAGCAATGTGATAATAAAATTAATCGTCTAGCATTGTAAGTTATTGTAACAGTTATTGTTTTAATGTTGTCATGTAAGACCTTGTGGTTATCAGTGATGGACAAAGTGCAACATAAAGCTGTAATTTACCTTCTTAAATTCTTCATAAGCAGCAAACTGCACTGCAGAATATGGAATGATTCTAAGTACATTGGTACCATTACCCTACAAGGAAGAAATATTATATTAATATTGCAGTGACGGAAACTTTTTCGGGCCCCCACCTTATAAACTGGCCTGGATCCGCCACTGTAATTGGCACAGATTGAGCATGAGTAAACAAACATCTTACTTAAGTTTGCAATATTTCCCTCCCCCTGCTCGAGAGATATCTGATATTGAACCCTAAAAATGTTTGCTCTGTACACAGTCAGACATCCATATGCATGTAGTATCTCAGAGTGGTTGTTATACTTTAGCCTGATTCTCAGATGGTCCAAGAATCAGCCGCTCGCACTCTGATCCTTGGATTGTCTGCTATTATTAACCGGGCGTGGGCCTGGGGCCCAGCCCGGTTAGTAAAATAGCTTCTGTTTTTTTTTTTGGTCGTGATTCACCTATACCTCTACTCCGCCAAAGTGCTAGGAAGAGAGCTAGGGGTGAGTATGAATATATATGAATGTATTCGCCTTGTGAAAGATTTTCTCGGGGAAGAACGAAGCCCGGACTCAAGAGAGCGGCGGAAATCGAGCCTATGTGAAAGTTGGACTGGTCCAAATAAATATTAATTTACGACCACGTAAACACATCGGAGCGGCGTACAGATTTCGCAACGTCGGTGAGTTTGACTCGTCAAAATATTAAATCATTGTACTCACTACTAGGTGGACACACTAGGAGCGCCATTAGATCAAAGGCTACGTTACATTTCGCCAGGGTCATAATATTGTCCTGTTTGTTTTATGTGAAATACATTTCTTTTCCGTAAAGGAAAACAGAAACTTGCCCAGACTCACAGATTTATGTAAACAGAAACTTGCTGAGACGTGCAGATTTATATTTGGACGATTACGTCATAGGGTCACGTCGAATCGTGACTTGAAGAGATTGTCTGTGAGGTGCGTACGTACATCACATACACTAGAAGCGCCATTAGATCAAATTTTTTATCAAGGCTACGTTACATTGCGCCAGGGTCATAATAATTATTGTCCTGTTTGTTTTGTGTGAAATACATTTCTTTTCCGAAAAGGAAAACAGAAACTTGCCCAGACTCGCAGATTTATGTAAACAGAAACTTGCTGAGACGTGCAGATTTATATTTGGACGATTACGTCATAGGGTCACGTCGAATCGTGACTTGAAGAGATTGTCTGTGAGGTGCGTACGTACATCACATACACTGGAAGCGCCATTAGAACAATTTTTTTATCAAGCTACGTTAGATTTCGCCAGGGTCATCCTTTGCCTAAATGATATTTTATCAGGTGAATATTGTCCTGTTAAATAATTGTCATTTTGTGTGAAATACATATCTTTTCCGTATATTTTCTGAGAAAAACAGAAACTTGCTGAGAAATGCAGATTTATAAATAAGGACGATTACGTCATGGGGTCACATGAGTCACGTCTAACTGTGACTTGACGAGATTTCGCAACGTCTGTGATAAACCAGGGTCGCCGTTAGGTCAAATTTCATATCAAGCTATTACTTTTGATTTGAACATGAATACTCTGCTGTTTATTTAGTGTGAAATACATTACTTTTTCGTGTTGGTGCAGCAATTCACTTCCTTGTATGCAGAAGATTTATAAATAACAATCATTACATTATAATATCACATTTTGACTCACGCAATTTGTCGAACTGTGACTAGAATAGCTGCGAATGATGATGGTGCAACGCGGAACGTCTGCGATTGATGGTTCAACACCGATTCGTACCTACGTTGTCGTGTTTTTTCCTCTTATTCAACTTTGGCTTTATATTGAGGAATGATCTTCAAAGACTGCTCAGAGGCAAGAAAATTGACAGTAGGCACTATACGCAAACATCAGACTTCAGCGTGACTGCCGTGACTAATCTGATATATTTCAAGCAAGAAAGCAGGTAAAACGGCTTGCTTGCTTGATAAAGAAAGCCCGGTTATATTTTCTTCGAAAATTCTTGTTACTTAATTCCTCGTGAAGCAAGGATTATAATTTTGTCCCCCAAGAGCTCAGGCTGAATCAAAATCTTGTCAGGCATTTACGGTCATATATCTTTATTTATTTGTGTCGAATTGGGGGATGGCATGATATCACACAGCGCGCTAGTGGCCCAATGATATAAGGCGCTAACTTTTAAATCTGATCAGGGCGAGGGTTCAATGCATGGGGTCCTTTTTTCCCCTTTTCTTTGCTTAATAACACCGACGTAATCTGTGTAGACGTAATGTAGAAACAGGAATGGCTACTCAAGAATTTAATACTCTAAGTTTGTTGGACGTTAATAGTGTGGGGCATTTGGGACAAAAAAACTGGCTTGATTAAATCTGGTATCAACAACAGGAACAGGAACAGGAACGATGACTCAAGAATTTCTTAAAGTACGATCAACATATGACTTAGTTTTCATTGAAGACGTGAAGACTTGCATCTAAAAATAATTCGCTTATCGATATTGCGAATTTGCCAGGCGGCTGAATGCAAAAATGAGTATTGAAGAGAAGATTTTAGCCACAAAAGCGAGGTGGTTTCAGATCATTCGACGGAAAAGCGGGGAAAACAGTACATCAATTTCCGAAACTAAGAGCACTACAATTTATTAGTAGTTGTGTTGACATTGTACATCTGCCAGTGTTTACACTGCAATTTGACATCTGAGAACACCTTCAATTCGATTTGATATGCTTCACAGACTTCACAGACTTATTCATGGCGTTGAAGAAAGGAAATATGTTTTCAAATGTTTCCTTAACAAGAAAAGGTAACTAAGGTTCTTTGCATGAAATAAATTATTATAATTGATGCAAATCTGTAGTCGGAAATTCAGGACATTTTTCTAAGCGGTGTCATGCAACTCGTCCAGTCAGTCGTTCATCGAAAGGCCGTCAACAGGAAAGGGCAGATGTCGGGAGACCAGCGAACTCCAATCGATCTCTAAAGCCTGGTTATCACCCTCACACCCCAACAATAATTCATCCCCATCACAGATTCACGAGGACCATGCGAGTCTCGTATTACTAGACGTATGTGTATATTATTATAAAAAAATAATATACACTTTATTCTATTTTAATTTGTACCATATAATTATAGCTTATTGGTACTCAGGCTTTCAAGAGTCACTCAAGACACTGCAGGAAGACTGATACAGTAAAACCCCTATTAAGCGGCCACCCTCAGGGAAATGTCGCTGCTTAATAGGGGTTTTATTTACAGTATTATACTGATATTGGGACTTTGGCACCTGAATGCCATTTTTCCACCACTTAACATGGGTTTAATGGAAATATCTCGTTCATATTTCAAGCAATCCAAAAACTCTATGCTCATCTCATGAATCTATGTTCTGGGTTGTTTTGTAAATTGTTGGGTGATTTTTGGGTATGTTTGGGAGGTAATAGTTTTTCTCAAAGGAGTTGTCAGTAATTTATTTTAGATTGGGACCTAGCTGGGTGCATTCCATGTTCAGTACATCCCATCCCATACCGAAGATACACCAAAGTTTCACAATTCTGTGCCAAACGGCCAAGGTCTATTGTCAGTTTATGCCAAACAAAAGCCTACAATCATGTACAATCGTACACCACATGTTTGCTGCATTCTCTCTACAGCCACGCCAAAGATCTTCAGCATAACCCACATAAAATACACCCTGGTGGTTTGGGATGGGAGGTTTAATTTGTTTCCTGATAGCCACTTGCGCAGAAACAAAACTCACCGTTTCCCTTGGGGTCTAATTAAGCATTCAATATTATAAAGTGCATATGTTAACCCAAAACTGGCACAAACGCATCAAGTTTTGAGCCTCAAAAGAACCACTTGCAAGTAACATTAATTTATTGATCCATTCACGCGAGGAAGAAGGGTGATCTAACAGCACTACTGGATGCAAATTACAGTGCGACTACTATAACCGGGGCCACTTAGACAAAGAAAACCAAACCATCTTACAGAATGGAAACGAAGAATTTCAACTTCAGTTGTTTGAGCTAATAAGTTTTCAGTTCAATACAACCTTTTAACGTGGAATTAAGTTGAATTTCTCTATTCTGCTCTACAATGTGTGATTAGTTTTATTGCCTAGGTGGCCCTGGTTACAGTAGTCGCACTGTAACAGCAAATGCAATGGAATGGAAAAAGGGTCAGATTAGAACACAGAACAAATATAGCACTCTGCTCTCTGTAGCCTGGAAGGGCTATATAGTTGAGTGAACTCCCCAGGGGGTACTCACTGTTATATTGACAGGGAGGTGCAAATGAGGACAAATACATGTTTAGATCCCAAAAATGTCCCATTAGGCTAAAACTAGACTAGACTGCAAGCAGTCCATCTTTCCGACAGTTTGCATGAACGAGCGTGAAGTGTGAGCAAGCGGAACTTCTTGACTTGTTTTTACCTTATTTTTTATGTGGAAATAGAAGGGGCTTTTTTGGATTTTGTACGGGGCAAGCGGAAGTGAGCGGAGAAGAAAGAGGAACTGCCGGCTTTTAGTCCCTCTTTCTCTCTTCTTCTTCTTCTTCTTCTTCTTCTTCTTCGCTCACTTCCACTCAGCCCTGAGTGCGAGATAATTTATGCCTCCACCTTTTATCAAACCCCAGAAAAAGTCCCTATACAAAAATCTTTCTACCCTAAAAATCTGCCACAAAATTTCTAACTCCCAAATCGCTAATTTCAAACCCCCAAAAGGCCTTCACACCTCCCCGCCCTAATATACCATTACCTGAGTATCTCGGACATTCCACCCCCCTCCTGACATGTCTACGTTTCAAACCCCACATGAGGTCACATGAGGCGGCCAGGAAACATAAAAGAAATCAAATAAAATCATTGTCTACCTTGAAATAGCCTCTCAGTCCCTCTTCTTTGCCTATCTTTATCAAAGTTGCACCAACACCAGAAAATTTCGGATTCCTAACTTGAATCTACAAAACAATTCAAGGGGTCATTCAAGGAACTAGTAAGCTTAAGTTTACTTTTATTTTACTAAATAAATCAAGCCTTGCAGTCTTGACTTTTCATTCTAACCTGCAAAAGTATTTTCACTCTCTCCAATGGTGAAACGCAAGTTCTGGAGATGGCACCAGCAACTCCTCCAGATATGATGTGTTTTATTTGCTTGCTTCCAGGAAAGAACGGCTTCGGTGCCAGATCGGTGTGTTCATCTTCTCCCAAGTCTTTTGACCGAGATGATGCGTGAATATCCTTCTCGGGTCCCTGGGCTGAATCCTTTAGAACCATACTTTGCTACATCAAATTGCATTTTCATTCGTAGATTGCAAAAGGAAAGAAAAAACTGCCTTTTGTACAGCAACATCGTGAAACTATTCCGGCTAATCGAAGACATTTATGGAACGCCAAAATCTCCTTACCTCGACTTGACCAATAAGAAGAAGCAATACGTCCAATATTTTGGACCAATCAAGAGACGTTATATAAAAAATCCCATAATGCATTGTTAGTTTCATTGCTATGGAGTCGGAAAAGAGTGTTCGAGATGAGAAGTTTGACAAAAACTTTTGAAAATATAAATTTGTAAGTCTTTATTCCAAACCTGAGGCTTGAGATGCCAGGTAAGGTTTAACCTCATAAAAATTTGCGATGATTGTTTATTTGTGCAGAACTACCGTAGTTTTTAAAAGCCGAAATATTGAAAATTTTTGGTGCAAAGCTCTGTTTTGATTTTAAGCCTACATCTATAAACAAGCTTTAATAGCTGATCTTCTGAAAAGTATTATATGTTGGTCTTCCATTTTCCTATTTATTAGCTCCTACTAAGAAGCAGGAAAAAAGGAGGAAAAGCTGACGCGGGTAAAGACAGTCACGCACATGTTTGGCGATTGTTTTGTTGTGTGTAGATGATTTTTACAACTCACTCACACAACAAGCATAGTTGTAAACATTGTGCCATTTAAGCTTAAATGTTCATGTGTTGAAACTAGTGTTTTTTCTTGGTATATAAAAATATATATTGATGTTTCAATCTGGGGGGGGGGGGGGGGGGGGGGGGGGCAAGGAGATGGGACCTCTGGAGGCTGGGTAAAGGGTAGGAAGTCACAGGAGACAGAAAAAGAGAGGGCGGGAAAGCGGGATACCCCACCCCTGAGCTGAATATTGCTGTAAATGCCCCTGTATACATGTAGGCATTTAAGTTTCCATAGTAAGTTACAACCATAGAACAAGAGCGCGTATGTACAAAACAGAATGTGTAACTAAATGAAAGCTTGATGTTACGTTTAAAATGTAATTTATTAGATCATGGTTTCACACAACAATGTTCACACTAAAGATACAATAAATTACGAATCATGGTGCATTTCTAATAGACATTTCATTGTTTATGTCTCAGTAAATTTTTGATTAGCAGTTATCTATATATTGTTTAGGACCAACAGTACTGAATGGTGTCTACATGTTTCCAAATGGAGACAAATATGGTAAGTGTACATGAATGCACAGACCTGTGTTTGAATTGAGACTGAGGAATATGATCGACTGAACCTCTCTAATACTGACACCAAAGGGACGGAGCAAAGTGTCCGTATTAGAGAGGTGTCTGTATTATAGAGGTCATGAATATGATGTCACTAAAGGCTCCACTGGCATATTAAGACGGATTCCGCTCAACGTTCGAGCAATAAGTGCAAAAATTAATTACTAAATAACTACTCATAGCAAGGTAACATTTTGAATACTATTTGAAACATATCATTTTAATTCACTTCTCCAAGTGACCCCGCAATTAAATTCTCAAGCATTCTCGAGAAAATTAATGTTGAACCTCGTAAAAAATGATAAAAACGCACGCCATTTTGTTTTGAACTGACATGAAGCGTCTTTTTAATTAAAATATGTAATGACTTCTCTCGCGGGGTCAGCTTGGAGCTAATTTATCGATAATTTCTTCTTAACTGTATTCAAAATGTTACCTTGCTATGAGTATTTTTTTGGTAACTTAATTTTTTGCACTTTTTGCTCGAACGTCCAGCGGAAATCGTCTTAATAATCAACTATTAATAAAGCTTCGTAGAAACACAATGAGAAGATAATATTATGAACTATGAAGTCAGTGATGCAAACTACTCTGAAAAATAATTGAGTTCTCCAAGCAGGAGTCAAACCTATGACCAGCTGCTCAATTTAGCTTTCATATGAATGGTCACACAATGGAAACCGGAACTAAACACTCAATCGGACTCCATTCGTGTAAAACGTTTTGTTTAATTTTTGTGTCTCAATGAAAAATATTTGTGTCATATTATTAATTTCACTGCAATCTATACCTGTCAAACTTGAAAATGATGACATGGAGTCGTCGAAACGTCATGTTTTTATCATTAATATTCCTTTTTAAATGTTTTCCTAAATCTTGTCTGTGTATTCACCAATTCAAATGTTGCATGTACATGTAGAACCACGTTTTACTTGAAAATACAATCTTGTACATGTAGCTAGGCCAGGGCTTGAACTCTAAAGAGTCCATCATATAATCATTAGGGTGTACCCTGCGAGACAGAGATTCACTTCTCTTTTCGCGCGCGACGAGAAGGAACCTCTGCACACAACCGCGCGATTTCCTATCGTACATGCGCGAACTACGTCAGTGTAGGTACTCGTGCTCAGCACGCGCGCGCTAATTGTACGCGTAAGCTTTTGAATTTCTTTGCATCTGTTGGCAATTTTCCCGGTAATTTCTTAGGAAAATGGTTAGTTCAGGTAGTAGAATATTCTTTTTCCAATAGATGATCATTGTTTCTGCTTAATATAGCGAGTTTGAAGCAGTTTTTGAAAGGAAAGTTTTGTACTGACGCATACAAGTGGCCCGTACGCGTGATGAAGCGCGTGCAAGCGCGCGCACCTCTTGGTTTTAACGAGTTTTAACCGGTTAAAAACCAGTATTTTGTTAATTTATTCATCCCAGATTGGGACGCGGCAAGATCAAAGGATCGTGCGGTTGTGTGCAGAGGTTCCTTCTCATCGCGTGTGCGCCGAAAGAGTAGTCAATCTCTGTCTCGCAGGGTATTAGGGTGTGGACCATGACACCTTGTATTGTACCTAGACACCCAGGAAACTCCATGTGTATTGAATTGCAATTAATAATAATATTATTGATTCCTTTTTCAGATGGTGAGTACATCCAAGCAGAAGAAGGCTTACAACGTCAGGGTTACGGCATTCATACTACCTCTGATGGACTTAGTTACTATGGAAACTGGAATGGAGATAAGATGAATGGACAAGGTGAAACATTTTGTGGATTCAATAATAATAATTATTATATGGCAAACTGGTCCTCGACGAAAAGGAGCATTCTGATTGGTTCCCTCAGCGGTCCGAATTTTGCAATACGGACCGCTAAGATGGACCGCTAACGAACTCATTTCGCCGAATTCCTTTTATGAAACATTGAACAAAGGAAAACTGTTTTCTATCAAGTAGAAACATTTTTCCTCATGTTTAGCGGACAATTTTGGTTAAACTTTTCGCAAAGGGACCTGAAAAATGCAAGAATATGCTTAGCTTTGGCGCGCGCTTTAGCCGAGAATGGTTGCATTCATTTATCAGCAAAGTTTTAAAAAATCCATTATAATAAAAACTTTATTGAACTAGCTTGTTTGGTCCGTATTGGGAAATATTGGTCTCGTTCTTTTTTTGCAAGTTTATGGACCTCGCCTTCGGCTCGGTCCATAAGCTTGCAAAAAAAGAACTCGACCAATATTTTTCCAATACGGACCTCACGCTAGTTCAATAACATCTATTTATTGTAATATTAATAATAATATTAATGACTATTTAACAATTATTCCATGAGCCCGCGTTGGATATGAGATGATAACATAACCAATGAGGCGCGCTTCGCGCCGAATTGGTTATAATCATTTCATATCCAACAAGGGCGAATGGAATAATTGTTTTATTAAATACTTCACTAACTTTAGGTTAACCTTCGGTATTATACTTTGTAAAAATTTATAAATCGACTGAGTGATTTTTCAGTTCAATCTAAATGAAGCATGATTTGAAAACCGCGGCAAAATGTCTGGCGCGGTGTAAGTTGGCAAGTTGAATGAAAAGCCGAGAGCAAGACAGAATGTTCTTCGGAGGGAATCTTCGCTCTGTGTCTTCTAAAGTTTCGTATATTCTGGAAAATTGTGCAAATGATTTAGCTTAAAATGGGGAGATCCGAGATAATTGTGGAGCTGAACATTACATTCATTTTACAAGTTGAACGGAGAGCTGAACGAAGCAAGGGTTTTACTATTTTTTACGGCGAGCAAATCATGCGCGACTACAGAATTAATTGTGTTGAAACGAACTGAGCTGAAATCAAGTTCACTGAAGTAAAGAACATTAAGGAAACCCTCAATAATATCTACATGGATGGAGAGAAAAAGAGTGATCTTCGAAGGTAATTTCTCTGTGAAGTGATCTTTGATTGTACCCGCCGTCAGCACTTGACGAGCTGCCGTATTTATGCTCCGATATTTATTGAATTATTGTGCTGGTTTTAAAAGCTTAGTCCAGCTGGAATTGGCAAGACTCTTCGAAATATAAGGTAACAATACTGAATAGGCTAAGCTTTAACTTGTGTTGTAAATAGGTTTTCATTGTTTTGAAGAATTAAGCTTAATTGTGCCGGTTTTCGGCGGATCTTCCCGTAAGCTTAAATTAATTGTTTCAGGCTGCCTTTACTTAGTGCTCGTTCAGTCGCATTTGTGGTACATTTACAGGCATTTCCCATTAAATAATTCGTTCCAAACTTCGTGCATTATTTAATGGACTTGACTTTTGTTTGATTTAGAAGGGCCAAAGTTTTTACGTAATGATTTTAGCCATCTTTTTCAAATTTCACTCTCTCGACGAACGAACTACCCTGTTATGATCTACCATATTTGGCAGAATCCGTGTTATGAGCTGATAACATGGGCGCAAGGAGCCAATCAGAAGGCCAGAAATGCAATAACAGTGATTGAGTATTTAATAAAATATAATAAAATAGATATTCAGAAACTTATATGTGGTGTGTTCTTTTCTTCCATTTAGGGAAACTTTTGCATCCATCTGGGGCTTTATATGAGGTACAGTATGGCATGCATGTCGCATTATTTTACTATTTATAGAAATAAACTAATAATATTAATAATAACATAATATTATAATATTATTGTAAAATACAAGTTTATAAATAAATTAAATGAATGTTTTACTAAGGACGCAAAAAATGTTTAGGTGTCCAGAGGTTTTCAGTGGGAATAATAAATATGATGCCAATTTTTTTTATTGCAGGGAGAATTTGTCAATAACATGTTCCATGGATATGGAAAATACACATGGCCAGATGGCTCATTTTATGATGGAAACTTTAATGAGAACAAGTAAGATGCTGATCAATCAAATTCTCATAAAGATAGGGATTTGGTTGGGTGAGGGCATACATGTATATAGACCTTTCTCCAAAATGGCTGCCACAAATTCATATTAAACTGAGCGGAAAACCAATACCAGCAGCTGACTACCTCTTGTTAGGTAATTATGCGAAGTTTTGTTAGGTTAGGTTCTACCTGAGTCGAGAAAACGGAAGTTGAAAACTGGAAAATTTAGAGACGTTTGTATGACTGGGGGTATACGCCATCCCCAGTCATACAAACGTCTCCAAATTTTCCAGTTTTCAACTTCAGTTTTCTTGACTCAGGTAGAACCTAACCTAACAAAACTTTGTACGATTACAAAACAAGAGGTGGTCTTTCAGGTGCTGGTATTGATTTTCCACTGAGTTTAATTTTAATCATTTTGAATTTGGGGCGGCCATTTTGGAGAAAGGTCTATTGCTGGAACCTAGAAAACCCTTATCCATCTCCCTAAACCAGTTTCCAGAAAATAATAATGATACAAAATGTACCTGTTCCAGACCAAAATTGAGTGATTTCCAGGGTGGCCGGGCATAATAATTATTGTAGAAGTACTTGCAGGATGGGGGTAATTGTACACCTTTCAGGGGTTAAAATTTGTATTTTGGTACTGCGTACATTTGTAGGTCTAATCTAAAATGACCACTGTTTCAGTTATACTGGTACCTTTTAGGACCATTAAGCCAGAAAAAAATGACAGGAACTAGTTTTGTTTTAGAATAATTATTGGTACCTCAATAAATGAGTTGAAGCCATACCCACAAACTGAGATTGCGGTACCTTTCCTTTGAATATTTCCACATTTCTCATTCCCAGAGGCGACAATCCTTTTGGTAAGCACCAAGAATTGTGACCTCTGGCCAGCCATGATTTTTTTCACAAATCGGTTTGGGTAGTAAAATGAAGAAAAGACAGGAGAAAATGAGTACACTGCACATGCTACAAAAAATTGGATCTGGGTAGAGGTCACGGTTCTTGGTGCTGACCAAAAGGATCTCAGCCTCTGAGGGCGAGAATGAATATATTATTATCAACAATCCCCTTTCGGCAGGTAACAGGTGATTTTCACCGCCTGTGAACACGTCTTTCGCCTGCAACTTTAATTTCCACTACAAAACAATCTCTGAGTTTCTCACAAATTTTTGGTGGATTTCCCTGCACGAAGACAATTTTTCTGCACCGACTAGCTGTCACTCTATTTGAAAAGGAAAACCCTGATCACTGCTGGGCTGTCATGGGAGTTCCTTTGGGAATCCTTTAGAAGTTATGTAATGTTGACCTTATTTTATTTCATGCAGACTTGAAGGCCAGGGAACATTCACAGATGTGAAGTCGCAGGTGTGGTACGGTAACTTTACCCACAAGGCCGCACCTGGACTCAAGTTCAAACTGGACATGTAAAATAACTCGCAAGTCTGCAATGCTATCGTGTAAATTTGTACAAAATATGTTTGATGTTAATAAAATAAAATATTTACAGTTTTCTTTCACAAGCTTCTGCCTTTGTTACTTTTTGTTCATTCCCTGCATGCAGAGGTTGTGCTCAAGAAGAAAAGAGATACATGTATTGGGGTCATGCAAGTGAAGTAAAATGTGATTTTTTAAAACATAGACTACGAGTGGTCCCTAAACTACAAGGCCGTTGCTATGGAAAACTACTAAACACCATTTCTTTGGCTCCATAACTTCTACAGATATGCTGTTTTGCCATGTCATTTATATTTAACTATTATTAGGTCCCTTTAATTTTTTTCAAATCCCAACCATATTTGGTAAGAACGGGGTATCCATATTTGAGACTTTGCAAAAACGGGCTATTGAAATTTACAAAATTTCTAGAACAGGGTATCATTTTGAATGCAAATTCTTTCTAAAACGGGTCCAAATATGGAGACCTGGGTGGCACATATACCCATCCAAAACATACCTTAGTACCCCCCTCCCCCGGGTTTCAACATGACCCACTGGGCCATGGCCTACCCTATGGGGCATGGCCTTACCATGGTCAAATTTTGGAAACAAGAGCCTCTTTCAAAAGGGAATTGTCCCTGAAAAACATTTCCATAAAGAAGATTTCTAAAATGGACATGTTTTTCGGAGAAGAGGGTCTTCTGGTTTCATTACATTTATAGGGGAGCACTGTTAAATACTACGGAAGTGTACATACCATTAAGTTTTCCCAGGCTCATGGCTCCTGGTTTTCCAAATGGTAGGCCATAAGGTAGGCCGTGGCCTGCCTTAGTCCAGTTCTGGCCCTCTCTCAGCGTTGCGTGACAGCGAGATCGCGAGAGGGCCAGAACTGGACTAGGCCTGCCTAGGCTACTCTTTGGACTCTGTCAGCCATATCTATTTGCGTGAGGACCCTGGTCAATGCCTGGAGGGACCCATATAATAGTGACGAGGTGATTGTTGGAATTTTGGAAAATAACCCCTAAAAGGTACCAGAATCTCGTTTTGTGGGCGTGGCTCAAATTAATTTTCACCCCCGAGAGGTACCAATTCTAAGACAAAACTAGTTCCTGTACGTTCTTGTCAAATATTTTTCTGGCTTATACCCTAAATGGTTCCGGAATAACTCTAACTGAAGTCATTTTAGATTTTACCAGGAGTGATTTTACACTGTGACCTGAAAATTTTACACTTTTAGCCTCGTTTCCATGGTCATTTATCTTCGGAACGAGTCGCGTCAAGTCCCATGCTGTTGCGGGATTCTGCACCGAGAAGAATCTGGGCACGAGCTTACTTCTTTAATTTACAAACCGGCTTCCGCGGTTCCTTTCCGCTTCTCAAGTCAACACGCACAAAAGTTTATACCGTCGTGAAGAAGGGCCCAGCATTTATACATGTATAGAATATTGTTTACTCCTTTTTAAGCATCATGCCAACCATTCACATCGCCGTTCATCCTTTACCTGGAACAGTAGAAGATTTACACGAAAGGTAAGCCTTGTGACGAACACGAGACGACGGTGTGCTTTCATAAAGCTTACAAATTAAATTTGGGTTCCAGCATCAGAGAGGTTTATGATCTAAATTGAATGAAAGCACGATGTATGATTTTAGAGTCAGGATGTTGGTTCACAATAATAGTTTGTCCCGTTTAAATTATTAGGCTAAAGGAGGTTTCGGAGTCGAAGGAAAAGAGTGGTTTTCTAAGGTACGTAAGCGTATAAAGTGCAGTACAGAATTTACAATGTTCATTTCCGTTTATTTTATGTAGAGCTCTTGCTAATTAACATTGATCTTTCTGTTTAACTGGAGAATATATGTCAGATAAAACTTTGAAGGAGGGTTATTTGGTTTATATGGTTGTGAATTTGGTTTATGCGAGCAGTCATTTGATCTTGTGCAGTCAAAGTACACGATATTAAGACACTTGCATGCACTGCACATGGCAAGCCAAGATTAAAGGTGCAAATGCAGCTCAGTTGCCTCATAATGGAAAATTCCCTTGCTTTAATATATATTTTGAGGTTTAATTATAAACTCCAGCTGTTTCGAGTTTGCCAAATATAAACTTTAACCTGACAATATTTCAGTCTGTGTGCGTTTGTATCAGAACAGATGGACAGTGCAGTGGTTTCTACATGTACTTTCTTTAGAAAACAATCCAAAGAAAAAAATTCAGAGTTTCTATAATTGTAACAATAAAATACTGTTTTACTTTTTGTACAGGGACTATTTAAAAATTAGATGGCAAACTTGAGCTTTCTATCGGCTGTGGGTGAGGGGCGAAGAGTTGGCGAGGGGCGAAGTCCCGAGCCAACCATCAAAGTCGATAGAAACTGAGAGTGATCCATCAATTTGTTTTAGCATAACCCACTGACCGATCTATCAAACAAAAAAATGTGTGCAACGATGCATGCTAAATCATGCGCGCTCTGACAAACTGCTATCTACCTATAATTAGATGGCCCGTGTAGCCAATCAGATTGTGCATTTACCTGATAGTCGGTCAGTGGGTTATGCTAATGGATGATCATGATAGTTGGCCTAAATCCATGGTATTATTTTTAAAAGCCCATGCACAGAGTTCAAGAGCTTATGAGTTACATCTAAAAGAACACGAATCAACTACACCACCAATATTTTTTCTGTTATACTGATTCAATGGTCAGAATACATGTAGGTCATGTGGTACAACTCTACCTCTCTGCCCTAGCAGCAGAGAAACGTATGTGGCTTTTGTTTTGCTGTTCACATTTTGGACCAATTAAAATTACTGAGAACTTATAATCGACCATCAATGAAAACATTTTAATCTGATTTACCGTGAAGGTGAAAAGATTTTGCTGGGAAATGACTGCAGAAAAAATTATTGGAGAATTATAACATGTGACCTCTCATGCGAAAACGTACATGTACACTAACGGCTTTCCGTTTTAAAACGGAATTCCGTTCACTAGCCGTAGCCGTTCCGAAAAAATTTGCATCCGTTCGAACGACTTGGGTCATCCGTTCAAAAAATATCTCTATCCGTTCGAACGGCTTGGGTCATCCGTTCAAAAAAATATCTATCCGTTCGAATGGCTTGGGTCATCCGTTCAAAAAAAATCTATCCGTTCGAACGACTTGGCGACTTGGATCATCCATTCAAAAAAAATGATATCCGTTCAAACAGCTTGAGTCATCCGTTCAAAAAAAATCTCTATCCGTTCGAACGGCTTGGGTCATCCGTTCGGAGTAAACATTCACCCGTTCGAAATGCCCTGCACCACAAGCCGAAAATGAATTGACCGAAATCTTTTGGCCGGCCGGTTATTTCTTATCCGACAGTGAATCTACAAAGACGCCAAAGTGTAAACAAAATGTCACGACAAGATCAATGAAGACTTTGTTTTTCGAATTCGTTGATGCCGCTAAGAAAAATGAACAAGTTGACAATTCAAAAGTCTATTGACAATTTACGACTTGCGAATTAAAATAATTTTATGCAAGGTCGTGAAATTTGCGCGGCAGATCAACCATCGTTTATAAACTGATTTCGGGGCATTTTCGAATGTAACCGGCTTTCGGGCTGTGCACCACATGACAAGCTGAAAATGAATGGACCGAAATCTTACGGCCGGCGAGGTTATTTCTTATCTGACAGTGAATCTACAAAGACACCAAAGTGTAAACAAATGTCGCAACAAGATCAATGAAGACTTTGTTTTTCGAATTCGTTGATTCACAAGTTGACAATTCAAAAGTCTATTGACAATTTACTGCTTGCGAATTGCAAGTTCGTGAAATTTGCCTGATCCTGACCATTGAAAAGTAATGTTGCCTTACCTGTCACGACTGTTTTGTATTTCGTATGCAAATTTTGGCCAGTTCGCAAACTACAAAGTCATGCTTCGATGAGTACAACCGTGTTCGCTCGCAGTTCAGCTGTTTGCTCTTTGATAAAAGTACTCGTATTCCGTTTTAAAGTCTAACAGTTTAAACGTCAGTGTAGAATTGCATTGTTACAACAAGCGACGCTGCCGAAAAGAAAAAAAACTATAATATCAGTAAACCAAGCGGCAAACAGCGGCTACGTTTCGAATAATCATTTGACCTTTGTATACATGGTTTTGTTTGCATTCTATTCAGAGAACTCCGGTCGAATCATCACGTTTTAAGTTAGGCTGCTTCAGTCTGGGTTTTTGGTTCAGTTTCTGTTCTCTTCAACTGTTTGTCTGCTTTTTTGGATGCGTGTAGAGTGTGCCAATGCTTGTTGATCAGCCATTAAAAATGATTTTTATTTGGCTGCTCAGGTTTAGCCGTTTGCGTAGATAATTTTCTTTCCTGTTCAGCGATTCACTGTTTTCCGTTAAAATTTTTCATGACCTGTTCAGCCGTTCATGGTTATCCGTTCGAAATTTTCATGAGCCGTTCAGTCGTTCATGGTTATTCGTTCGAAATTATTCATGAGCCGTTCAGTCGTTCAGTCTCGTCCGTTCGAAATTATTCATGCGCCGTTCACTCGTTCAGTCTCATCCGGTTTTTTTTTGGGTGATCCGTTTCTCACCCGTTCGATAGCCGTGCGTTTCACCCGTTCGAACGGATAGCCGTGTTGTACGTTTTCGCGTGAGAGGTCACACATGTCCAAAAAAGTATTCTGTTGGCTAATAAAGCCCTTGGCTTCAATATTGTCTTCAAAATTTCATATTATAATAATTATTACAATAGTGCAATATAGTATAGACTGGTCCCAAGGGAAACAGTTAGTTTTGTTTTCCCGAGAATCTCGATGTTTTCCGAGACGATTATTATTGCTTTCAATGAATAAAATAAAATGTCGCTAAATGGAATTTAGGCATTTAGTTAAACTCGAGCCAATGCAGCCTTACGCCTCACTAGGGGTGAAGAGTGTGAGACTCAAGCCACTGCTGGTCAGCGGCTCTCCCCGGTGGCCACGTGCACGGGTTTGTATAAACAGGGGGCTCGCAGGGGCCTCACATGTTTTGTGTTCCAGAATCGTGTGGATGTACAGTTTGCATTTAGCCTCAAGCTTGTTGAAATGATATCATACCTGTGACCTCTATAAGCGTAATTAAGGCACCTCTCTAATATGGACACTGCCAGTCTGTCTCTTCCATGTCCATAATACAGTCTGAGGCTTGATGAGTTTGAGAGTACATGTAAAGGAAACAAGACTAGGGAGAGTTCTAATTTTTCATTGTTCGCATAGATCTGCTTACGTGAGGGGGTCGCAGAGGCTCTGACTTTGACTGTCAGTGGCCGTTTACGACAGGTGGTTGCACGGGGTTAGCCTGAATTTTGTAAAACTGATTTGTGTTCTTTGTCTTCAGTTCTCCTGTTCTTCAGGCACTTAAGGATCAAGTCATCAAAGAGTGTGTGGTAGGACCAAGGCATGTAGCTTTCCTTCTGGAGGTGAGTGATCATCCAGTGATAGCTAGACATGTGGGGGGAGGGGGGGGGGGGGGGGGGACTAAAAAGCTATTATGTACAGCAGAGTGCAGTGAAAGTATGATATCCCAGCCCAGCTCTTGCCTTTCCCTGCCATGCTACATGTACATGTAGTTAAAGGTCAAATGCAACGAAATTTGGCATTTTTTTCTTTTGTCGCGAAAACCGTTCTTTATACTAGCATCAATCATACTCAGCCCTCAAAAGCTGGTTTGGGGCGATTTGTGGCGCTTATAAGGCACGAAATTCGATAATTTCCGAGAATTTCCGACGGCTTAACGAAAACGAACCAGGAATGACCGCGCTGGAATGGAAACGAATTTGCTGTTTTTGTGATGTCATATGTGGTGAGCTTGTTTTCACGCGCGTGTTTTCGCGCGTGTTTTCAGCAATGTGTGAAGGTCGATGCGAAGAAGCTTTTACTGAATTTCTCACATTATATTGCTCTCTTATCATTGACACGTGAATGGAGAACTACGCAGTGGAATTAAAGAACTTGCATTTCTTCAAAAAGGCGAGTGCTCATTTGATTTTAACCGACAGAATTTGAGTTTGTTGTTGTTTTGGAAATCCTGAGTTTCACCGCCCGCGCTAGCTAGCTTACCGTTTTTAAATTACAATCTCCGTGTTTAGACTCAATTCCTTAGTTTTAATCATTTGCTTTTCGTTTCTCCTTTTTACTAAAAAACCTTCCGTTAAGTTTCATTCAAGAAAGAACCTAGTGATACCGGTAGTCCCGGCAGAAAATAATTCTCGACAAGTATAAATTTAAGCTTAAGTTTATAGTTGCGCCGTACGTTGAAATTGAATGCAAGCTTGAATTGAGTTTGGCGAGGCTTCGCATAAATGAAAATTGTAAATTGCGACCGAATGCAAAAATTAGATTAACACGGGAAATGAAATTGTAGAAAACTGAGGAAACAGTTTTACTCGAAAAATGCTTTCAAGAGTATTGAAGAATGAAGATTGTCCTAAAACTTGCCGGTTGCGACTTTGAATGGTTTTTGTGTTAATTTGAAATAGCTTTTCATTTCAGCTGCTTTTAGTGGTGAAATTCTGTTCGAGGCAACATCGTCTGTTCTTCGCAGCTACGTACCTTTCTGTAATTACATATTTCGGTATAAGAAATTAATCGTCCGGTTTCTTGTTATTTGGATTCATTAACTTAAGTTTTATTTCTTCGGTAGTGTTTATAGCGACCTTGCGTTAATAAAAACAGATTTCAAGATTTCTAGCATCACAGAACCATGCACGTAGGAAACAAATAAAAACGTTATTTGCCGGCCTTTTTATTGTAGGCTCAGATTAGAAAAGTAGTTTGTGGATCTGTCAAATCAAACCTGATACAAGAAAGTTTGCGACTTTATACCTTTAGCTTTCTGCGTTTCGCAAAGGCTGAACGTCGTGAACGACCGCATTTCCGTGTTTCGGTGCTTTTTGAAGGACATTCTTGGTCAATACTTTGCTTTATTCCATAGTTGAAAATGGTCGGTAAAGCATCAGCTTTCAGTCGAAGTCTTCGTGGCTTGAACTGAGATCCAGGTGTGCCCTAACTCAAGATTCTGCTCGTTGAACAGTTACTACTAAGCTTTTCTCACATACAGCACTGGGAGGCATGGTGGTCTACTCTTAGTGCATTGGACTCCTGATTATGAGGTCGTCTGGGGAGGAAGAGGGGGGGGGGGGGAGGAAGAGGGGGGGGGGGAGGAAGGGGGGGAGGGGCTCAGGTACATTAGTGACATAGCATGAAGCCGACTAGAAGTACATTTGGTATTGCCACTCCCCCTGGATGGGATGCTAGTCCATCACAGGTTACCCCCAGCATTTTGTTGCTAGTACATGTACCCATTAAAACTCTTGGGTGTAGAGAGACAGTGTGAAAGTTAAAGGGACACTGTCCCGGCATATTTGCTCAAAACTGTTATAAATGCACGCAATGGTCCCTAAATCTATGAAATAACAACTTAATAAACTCTAACTGAATGATAAAAAGCAATTTCTTCAAGAAATTCCATACTGCAACAAAATGTTTGCAAAATTTCAAAGATTTCTGAGCCAAATTTGAAACTTTGAAAAAGCTGACATCCTGACGTTTTTTCAAAAAATCCATATTGCAATCCATTTCCATCCTCGCTGTCGTTTGTCATCCTCACTTCCTAATGGGTTCCTGTCATTTGTCGAGTGCTATTCTACAGAATCAAACCATTATTGTTCAACTTCCTATGATCTGGATATGTTTCTGAGATTCCCCAAATCATGCTAAAATCAGGACAGTGTCCCTTTAAATGTACAGTCATGTATTTCCCAAGAACACAATACAATGACCCCGGGCAGTGCTCAATCCATAGTCGTTCACACTCTAACCACTTGGCCACCACACTCCCATGTCTTCTACCCATACAATGTTGTTCATTGAATGGGTGGAAGTCTACATTACATGTACAGGTCTACATGTAGGTCAAAACAATGTCTTTGTCTTTATTTTAGAATGGACAAGTGTGCAGAGTTCCATTCACCCTTCATCCTGACAAGCTGGATCTGACATCAAGGGACACTAATGTGTAAGTGCTACATAATAAATACATGTAGTTTTCTTAGACCCCTGCCGTACATGTACATGCATGCAAGACAGTCATCTACCCCTTTTTTGCCCAAAAATAGTTACATGTATCAGTCCTTTGAAGAGCAGATTTAGTCAGAGTTCTTTTATATAGCACAGCTTACAGCTACTGTAACTTGTTTGGTACATGTACATACATGTACAGTATATCTTGTAATCATTGTTCAAACTATTATTGGGTTGAATTCCCTACCATATACCATTGTCACATAATAAATTACACTCCTTGTTTTGTTTATCTTTGTAGAGAAGAAGACAACAGTAACACAGCTGCGAGATCGGCATCTCATATAGTTTTACATGCAGGTTGGTTGTTTGTAATGTTTATAATGTACCGTTTTGTCTTACAAAATAAACTAAAGTGGCTCATTACATACATGTACATAATCATTACTCCAGTTTCTGTAGTACATTGTATTATGAGTCCTCACCCCAGCTGGTTGTGGGTTGGGGTGTTTGCCTGTTGAAAGTTATCCCCAGTACTTTGAGAGTTGCCCAAGGACACAACACATCAAGGATCTCATGTCCTTTTGATCTGGAGCCTGGTTTTCTAACTATTCGGCCACTGTACATGTACCTCCTCATATTATGAAAAGCAACTAAAAACATAAGGTGGTTATCCCTGTAAAATGACAAATTTAATGGTAATGAATTTGTATAGCGCATCTTCCATGGGTATCTGTTCAAAATGTGCTTTACAATTGAACTTAGGAGTGAGATCAGATGTCAGCATGTAAAGGTACATACGTTGGCCTATAGCTATTAGTCCATTCATGATCTCACCCCACGGTCCATCCACCCAACCCATGAATACATATGAACAGGCCAGACTACAAAACCAGGGACTGTGTACACCCTACTCTTTTCGAACAATGATGTGTGTTGAGAGAAAAAAGTGGATGAGAGAGGATACTTGCAGTTCAGCTGTTTAATTAATAATTCCACTCTGTGTATAGTAAACATTACAATTACAGTATATATGCAATAAAGGACTTAAAGTGCAACTAACCCCCCCCCCCAAAAAATAATAATTTCTTGCTATCATGATCACGTCTGCGAAAAAAATTATCGCAATCGATAAAATCCCCGCGTTTCTACAGCCGTTTGAACTTGGAATTATCTGTCCCACGACCGCGCATTATTGGGGACCTGGATCGAGATCTTGTGGCGGGAACTTTCTGAATAGCGATAAGAGGCTTTTGTGAGGGCTTTACATTGTGTAGAGTCATCTTCGGAGAATTTATTTTTCTTTAAGTCTTCATAACTATCGCAATTTTACCCACAAAGAAATATGTCTTCCAGCGACAGAAATTCGGAGTCAAACTATGATTCCGAAGATTCTGAGACATGTTTTATTCCGGAATACGACATGGAGGTGGAAGATGAGATCGAGTCGGCTGTTGTAGATCGCACAACAAGCAATGAAAGCCTCGATGAAATGGCATATATGTGTGCTGATGAACCCTTGGCGGAAGAAGAATGGCTAAAAAAGTACAACAAAGAAGTTAAGGTTACCGTAGACCTTCGCGGGTGTCCTTCGGGGAAAAAATTATAGGCGCGCTGTTTTAAACGCAACTACCATAAACTATATTTCAATGTAAAGGTTATGAAAATGCCACTATCCAGTAAAAATTGTTTGGCTTTAATTTTATTTAACCGTAAGAAGAGTGCGCCCAAAGCCCAAAACGACTGATGTCTCTTTGAGCGAATTTATCATATATCGAATTCGAACACACACAACAAAAACAACTGACATTATATCAATCACAAAGGCGTCATCTTCAAAAACCGTGTGAGGCTTTCTCAAAATTCCTATTGGTTGCTTTGCAATTTTTTCTGTCAAGTTTGCTTATCAAGAATTTACCGATACGTGTTACAATGAAGGCCATTGCGGGAGATCAACTTTGAAAAACGGAAATCCCTCACACGGTATTTTTGTTTGATGTCTTGGGAATGTTCGGTCCAAATTTCAAGGCAATCCGTTAAATTCTCATACCTATACAAATCGTTCAAAGGGGAACCACTCGCATAAAAACGAAGTCAGTTTTTTTCGCTTCTAAAGGTTTATAAGCATTTCACGCCTTTGCTGCTTCATATGTCAACACTGTGGCTACCGCCAGATGCCGACAGCCAATTGAGATGCAGGAAACTCGCCTGCGGAGTCCCCAGAGACTCTCTGCGCAAGATTACTAGTTGAGTGCGTGACTACAGTTCAGGATTTCTTTGCGATATGCCGGGCGGAAAAGAGAAGAGAAAACAGGATGAGAAGCGGCATTACCGGGCCTGAATCTCTCTCCATCCTAAAGAACAGCTGCAGGCCGCAATGCGGTCACCATCCGAATAAGACCGAACAATAGACGTTGCAAACTAGGCAGTTCAATGTCCGAGTTCTTCTACATGTACGTACTTTGCAGCTTTGATGGAGATTTTTTACGCGTAACCTGGAGGCAAGCGTTGAGCGCAAATATGCTATTCTATTGTTTTGATTTGTAGAACAAAGAAGTTGTTGGCCCAGAAAACGCAGACTTTTCGTTTTCTGGATGTTGTTTTAGGAACGTCACGGAAAGCCCCTGCCATTGACACATTCTAATTGGCTTATGACACTCTAGCGGGTTATAGAATTGTATTTGAAAACACGTTTTTGTGGATAAACTCCTGCGCGTTTCAAGATTTTAAAATAATTTTTTGGGGAAATGTAGCTAAATCGTAATGTTTAGTTTGGCCTGAAAAAAAAAATAAAATCGCCAAAAAAATCGTCCCTTGAAGGTCTACGGTAACCTTAAAGAAAATAGATTTAGAACGAATGCTTCAAAAAGATTGGACGGCACGGAACATGTGAGGGATTCTTGGTGAGTCGCAAGTTGCCAAGTATAAACAAACGCGATTGCTGTCATGTCGCTACGAAATGTATTATTCGCATTCGCAGTGAAAATTAAACAGAACAGAACAGTGTTATTCTCTTACTATTATTGTAGGTGTTCATGTGGAAACTGCAAACATGATTTGCTTTAAAATCTTAGCGAATGCTACTGCTGTCGTACACCATGTAACTGCTGTTTAGCGAGGTTACAATTTATATGCCATCCAATAAAGCTTGTTTTGGCTCTGTCCTATTTAAGTATTGGTCCATGCTTAAAGTTTGTATATCGAGAGTTTATAGAGAAGTGTATTAAGAGTTGCTTGAGACGCAGCCAAGAGATAGTCGATCGATTGAAAATCGGCTTGCTCCGCGCGCGGCCTGCTCGGGCCTGGAAATTGAAGCAAAGCTGAAAGGAAACAAGCCACATCACTACAGTTTTGACATCCTCAAACGTTTGTCGTTGCTACTCCAAATAAACCACCATAGTGAACTATGTTAATTTTGGAGTAAAAACCGTCAAATAAATGACTTTTTTCCTCGATAAGCGAAGTGGGTATGTTCCCTCGGTAGTCGGCATTAATGTTACGATGAGTACACGGTTTATCGCACTACTTATTTCCCGGCATCAGAAAAACTTTTGGAGTTCAAATCTTTTGTCATTTTTACTATTTTATCCTTCGAAAGAAATTCGTCTTTGACTTTCATCAATATTCCTGAAATTGCTTCGCACGAGGAAGAAATGTTAGCGCCCATTACAGATGCGCGATACCACGGATCCACGCTCGCGCTACTGAATTTCATGGGCTGACATTTCTGGCTCTCTTTTAGTAGCGATGGTAGAGATGGGTTCTCGGTAAAATTTGGTTGAATTGCTAGTTGTCTTTGACCGGGTTAAATAGCCTTTGGAAGTCGGTCTGCTAGAAGTGCGCAGACAATAGTTCTTGATCAATGGCTCTCACAGTCCCACTTTATAGTTAGCTCGTTTGAGTTTACAAAATCTACTGTCTCTCGACGATCTATAAAATGGTATAGTATACCTTTTTCTAAATCTGGGGTGTTGCTGCAACAGCCAATAACGCACCTAGAAGGCGTTTCTACACACTTTTCGAATGTGTATCACATCTTCCTGAAGGAAATGAGTGGACGTGAAAGATCCAAGGTTCCCGGGCTTACGTCACTAACCACTAGACTCATTCCCAGTCAAAAACGTGGTCGTGAACAAAAATGGAGGCGTTTTTTGGTGACTTTGCCGGGGCACAGAAAATCGAGGATTCAACCAATCCAAAAAATTTCGCAGTTAAGTTTCAAATAACAAGTACATTTATTTAAACGAATAAAAAATTTTGGCGTTAGTTGCACTTTAACAGTAGTACATGTCTCATGTACAAGGTTCTCATTACGTTTTTGAATAGACCTTTTAGAGCTACATGTACATGATTAGGCAGCTTTTTCTTGAAAAGTACATGACTATACAGTTGGTGGTTCAGAAAATGAAGTACAATGTGCATGTTTTTTTTATCACAGTAGCCTTTTTTCTGCCTGCTGCCCTGCATGTAGTGGATAAAACTGACCCAGAATTATTTGATATCCAGACCAATTTGTTTGAATTATTGTATTGTTGTTTTTGTCTGGCAGTGGGCGGTGGAACTCGTAACCAAGGTGAAAGCTCTTGGGTCCTTTCAAACAGCGGAGAGACTCTCAGTGGTCTCACAGGACACCCAGTCATTAGGTATTATACAGTGTATAGCTGCATTTTGTAGAATGTCACACCTCATCTACAATTGTACATTGTACACATGTCATGTAGCTTTACCATTGATTTCACTGAGCACTATGCAACCTTCAAAGTCAAAACATTTCCATTTACATGTAGAATCAATAAGGAGTCACTATTTTTAAATTGCCTATTTATTTTCTATTCAAGTCGATGGGGCTCTGCACCTTCAGCCATGTCATTAAGAACAGCTGCCCGTACCCCAGTCCGTGGGCGTGGCCGTGTGGTAAGAAGAGGTGCAAGAGGGGGCACATCTGGATGGGCTATAGGCTCACGTGTGGTACCTGCAACTGCTGTCCCAGAGGAACTTGTCAATCAAGTGAGTCACTTCTTTATGTACAGGTGTATCATTACATGTACATTGTATGTGTGTACTTTACTGTAAATATAACACATTTGTTTTTTCCGCAATTGAGAGTATTGCTAATTTGACACAAAATCTTGTTATAATACTAGTCTCCAATGCAGCCGTTATTTGTGTCGTCACGCAACGCTTCTCCCCACTAATGGCTGCTCAAAGCTGGACCACATTCCTTTCCTTTTGTTTTGACCGCAGTAACTTTGACACCTATCGGCAAAAATGTGACTGTTACCGTTTGCCGAAAACCTGCTAGATCAATACAATTCTTGAACTAGGATGTCTGTTGTAATTATAATGAAGTTTTTTTGACATTATTAGTGGGGAGAAGCGTTGCGTGACGACACAAATAACAGATGCATAGGAGACTAGTTATATACTGATCATGCAAAACAATATTGATATCCAGCTCTGTCCTTTTTGCCATGGAGGCAGTGTGATGTCAGTAGTGGCCAGTCCTCCAGATAAGAGAGGGTCTCAGGTCAAAAACAGAAAAATCCAACAAGGTCGGCTACTTGACCCAACAAATTAAATGTATTATATACAGGGATGGAAATTATTAGCAATCGCCCACTTGCCCAGGCGAGTCTGAATCCTCTTGGGCAAGTAAAAATTGTAGATTTTTTATCTAGCAACTTGCCCAGATGGCGAGTACATGTACTCTCAAAATTAAGTTTCTACCCTGATGGAAAACTTCTGACGATTTGGTGAGGCCCATGCATTTGTATGTATTGACCTTTTTACAATTCCTCATTGTCACCTTGCCTTTAAAACTGATCTGGAACCTTGAGTGGTTCAGGCAAAATCCTCCACTCTTCTGACTACATGTAGCTGGATTTGTTCTTGGTAGTCCAAAGTACATGTACAGTGCAACTCCTTAGACCTCTAAATTGTTATTGCTTTAGATGACCTTAGCATGCAATGTAAAAACCACTGTAGATGTTAGTTAGTTGGGAGCCTCATTATTCATGTCATTTGTATCTAGACATAATAGTGGGTGTCAGGTCTTACAGAGCGAGTTAAAAAAAGCATGAACACTTTGATTTCATTTTGACATTTCAATAATTATTGTGTAGCCACCAATTAGATGCGAGATGGAACCGCAAGGAAAGCAAATTAACGGTCTCTCTCGATTAGTCATAGGTAATCGCATGGGCCCGAGTGCAATTAGGGATTAATTTCACGAGTATTTTCAAGTTTTTACAAAATTTCCCGAGTCGCGCAGCGACGAGGGCAATTTTTTTTCATTACTACTTTGAAAATACAAGTGAAATTTTTTCATTGCACGAGGGGAACAGGTAAGGGCTTACTTGTTTATTCACATAAAGGGCAAAATTTTCGGAAAAACCTTTAGCGTGCCGGCTAATAATTCAGCCGGTGAACGAAAATATTCCTTCTTGACAGAATCACAGCAATGATCAAGCAAAACCACGTCAGATTGGATAACGTGCACTGTTATGTAATTCTTAAAAAAAAATTCAAGTCGTGAGTAAAAAACAGCCAAGCTTTATACACTTAAATCACGTAGAATATGCAGTTTTGAACACCATTCTCCTGTTGAAAACCGCTTGACATGTACAATCCTACATCACAATAAGAACAGGTTAACGACGAGTACCAAACAAACTTGTAGAGGGTAACTTCTCCTGTTTAATTTGACCTTCTTCTTGCTTTGAACAAACTCCGTGCTATTTACTCTGGCTTGCACGTGATTGGTGGCTACACGTATTTAACAGAATTATGTCAAAGTCAGTTGGCGCTTGAATGAATTTCGTCTGCAAACTAGCCAAGTGTCTAGCTGATGCAAGTTTCATTCATTGTTATAATTAATCTTCGGCTGTTCGAGTGCTTCAAGGCAAATCACGAGCTGCCATTATAAGAGAGCTGCAGAGAACTGTGAGTTTTCTTGTCCGTCATCATAACATTGTACTTTCACATTATTTTGCAATTAGATTACAAGCGAGCGCTGAAATTCTATACAAATCTAGGGCAACAGTCTTACAAGAAGCCAATTAGGAGCGAGGATTTTGCCGCTCGACCATTGGACTCAAGAAATCATCCCTTGATTACCCAGTGCCCTTGAGTAAGAAAAATGCCCTCTGTCTTGTGATACAGAATTCAGGATAATTTTGCCCGCTATGTGATAAGTTCACAAAACCACACCTTCAAGTTTTTTTTAATTTCCTCAAAAAAAAATCGTCATAATTATTGCGTCTTGTGATGTACTGAACCTTTTTTCATTACTCCCACTCAATGTTTTTTTTTCATTAGTGATTAGAAGTAAGGTAACAAATAGGTTTTATTTCAGCGCCGTGCATTGACGGTTGATCTGAAATAGAGTACAGATGACGTCAAAATGATCGCTCAACTAAAGTGAGCACGAACGTAGTCGAATGTCCTGCTGTCGCTTGTCACGTTTGACGTCCTGTTACTCTGATTAGAGTACAGACCCACGTAGAATCTATTCGTTTTGAACAATTTTGTTGAGATATTCGCTCAAATTTTCAAACTTTGCTTTCACAAATAAGAAAGGTTAAATAGTATTAAAAAGCTACATGGTAACAGCCAATTTTTGGCCACAGAATTTAAAGTGTTTCATGCACTCGTGACTGATCGAGACAGACCGGTTTAAAATACTTGCGGTTCAACTCAGCATCTGATTGGTCTACACAATTATTGAAAATTTTATGTCAAAATGAAGTGTTAACTCGCTCTGTAACTCCTGCTCATTTGCTTTCATTCATTGTTATAAAATTATTTTTCTTTAGGCTCAAGTTGTTCTTCAAGGCAAATCACGAGCTGCCATTATAAGAGAGCTGCAGAGAATTTCTGTGAGTTCTTTGTCACGTCACGTCATACTTTCACATTATTTTTATGCAATTAGCCAAAATTGAAATTCTATACAAATTTGAAATCAGTCTTACAAAATGCTGGGGGATAACCTGGCATTGAATTTCCTACGGAATCCCACCCAGTTCGAGTAGCAATACTCCTAATCGTCATTGTGATACGGCGATGCGAAGAATCTCGTGTGTAAGCCAGTTTTTTCCCGCCATACCTACATGTATACAAAATTCAAGTACCTGACTTCAAGAGGATGTGATGAACTGAACCTACATGAAGCGTCCCAGTTTTTTTTTGTAAATTAGTTATAATAATTAATACAGTGGAATCCGGTTAATACAGACACCAAAGGGACATGAAAAAGTGTCCGTATTATCCGGGTGTCCATATTAAGTGGGCTGATATAAAGAGAAAATAAGTGTCGTCGGGATGAACAAAACTGTCCGTAATAAGCGGGTGTCCATATTAACGAGTGTCCGTAAAGCGGGGTTCCACTGCATATATTAATTACACTGCACTTGCTACATTGTATTAAATCTTATCATTTCAGAATCTCGATGTGAATTTAGCAGTGAACAATCTTCTCAGTAGAGATGAAGATGATGGTGATGATGATGAAAACCCAGAGTATCTCCCTGGAGGTAAAACTGTTCCTAAACACCACTGACAGTGTTATAATTAACAGATGTTGAAATAATCATGGCATCTTGCTGTGATGATACAAATAATTTATTAATATCTATGGCCTTATGGTTAGCGTATTGGTCTTGAGATCGAGGGATCTGGGTTTGAGCCCTGGCTGGGGTCATTCTTGGGCAAGATACACACATGTAACTCTCACATTGGCTCTTTCCGCCTAGGTGTAAATGGGTATCAGCAAATTGTCAGGGCAACCTGACAAAAATGCTGCAGAGTTTACCTGTGATGGACTCAATAGCATCCCATGATGTAACTCTCACATTGGCTCTTTCCGCCTAGGTGTAAATGGGTATCAGCAAATTGTCAGGGCAACCTGACAAAAATGCTGCAGAGTTACCTGTGATGGACTCAATAGCATCCCATGATGTAACTCTCACATTGGCTCTTTCCGCCTAGGAGTAAATGGATATCGGCGAATTGTCAGGGCAACCTGACATAAATGCTGCCGGAGTTACAGTGTACCTGTGATGGACTCAATAGCATCCCATGCCTGGGAGTAGCGATACTTTTAGTCACTTCATGCTATGGAAACCAGAGTCTTTAAGCGCTGGCCTGTTAAGCTGCTTGGCTTGTAGACCGACGTTAACCTAAAAATAATAATCATGGCATCTTACATGTACTTTGATGAAACAAATGATTTATTGATAAAATTAATATCTGTTTTTCTGTCATCTTCAGATGACCTGATGTCACTGCTAGATGCTGGTGTCCCATGTGGATGACCCATCGTTTGTTGTTGATCCAGAGGCAATCTTTTCAGAAGACATGTTCTATAGTTCACAGTATGGAACGATACATCGACGCCCTAATAGCGGTGCTCGAGCTTCAAGGACTGCTGCCGAGAGAGAGGCAGACCGTGACAGGGAGAGAACGAGAGAGAGAGAGGCACTGAGGAGGGAGAGGGACAGATGGCTTGGGAACATACATGCAGGGGGTCTTGACTGTGGGACCTCTAGCAGTGTCCCTAAACAAGCACCACAGGATAAGGTGCCACCTCAGAGTTTCTCTGCAGATCCTGTGAGTGTTGCAGATCTTCTCCAATGGTGGCAGCCAGATGTGGTAAGAAAAAAGTTGTTCTGTGTCTTACAACCTTTACTGCCCAGCCATACAAACATCTGCAAAGTTGATGTTTTTTCAAAAGGAAATATGTCATTCCAGATGTCAATTTTCAATGTATTCCTCTTGCCTTCACCACATTTACTAAATGCCACAGTTGCTATCAAATTATTGTATCTACAAGTTTGCTGGACATCGACCATTGAAAAGTTTTGAACTGAAAAATTTAAGGGGTGTAACTAAAGGGATTGCGAAGGTTCCAAAGAAAAAAATTGATTGATCGACAGGCATGCAAAAGGGATCAAATGGCAAGTTGACAAACTCGGCAAGTTGTACATGAAAAAAATCTGAATTTCAAAAAAGACAAATTGTTAGGGAACGCGTCCAAATATCGGAATCGGGTCATACCGATTCCGATCAATCTGTACCGATAATTCCCGTTTCCGTTTACATTCGGTACCGATTGAATCGGTGCCGATTGAAACGGAATCAGAAGATCTCATCGGGCAGTTCATCGGCGATGGAGTGGAGTGACCTTGATGCTATGAATGTTTAGTTTCCCTCATACATGTAGATCGTCGAGCGGAAGAACAAAATAGATCGTCAAGCTAGAAGTGAAAAAAGCGTAATGATGAATTATCCACGGTATTGACAGCTATTGTGTGCAGCTACAAAATGTACTCACCAATAACTGGGCGAACATTTTCCATCAGAATGTTGAATTGTCGCTTGGTGCTAGCTTTTTAAATACTCAGCATATAAACGCGGTGGATCCGCCACTCTCGCTAATTTATCGATCGCTCCGTGCAATGTACATGTATTCTAACTTTCATTTGAATAATATGTCTTTTAATTTTTAAAAGCGGTGCATGCATGGTAGAGGTATCATTAAATCTCTGTTCAACCATGAAGGTTTAATTTAGAGAAAAATTCATCACAAATTAGGTAAAAAGGATATTTGCGCTATAAACTGTTGAAAACAACATTCCGTCGGTTTCTCTCGACAAGATTAGATATAAGCTTAGATGATCTTGTGCATCCAAAATGTATTAACAGTATGAATCATACTGCTATCATTCAAGGCAGTACATTGTTATGCATGTTTGAGATCTGAGTCCTTTCTCGATAGATGGCTGGCATTATTATAGGCCAGGCATATATTATATAGGAAAGCAAATTCGTAAAAAAACATCTATCTGGAATCAATTTTGTTCCTTTTGTCGACCCGAAAATAAGTCGGCGCCTTGTATAATGAAAATGCTGTTAAAACAATGCTGTTCCCAACAACATATGACTCGTAACTTTGTGTGAATTCGGAAACCCCAAGTAATATTCCAAGTTATTCCTTGATCGAAGTTGTATATTCCGTGAAAAACGTATCGATGTTTGCGTTTATCGAATTCTCCAGAATTTCTCACAAGTCCCTTGGGACATTTGAAGACATTTCATTGGTCAACTCTAAAAAGCGTGTTCAGTTCCACCAATAGGAACCTAGCTTGTCATTGATACATGATCTCCCAAAGTTTATACAGTACTTTGTCGACTCGAAATTGGTTTTTATTATAATACCGTTGCTATCACTTTTTTACCGCGTTTTTCTGAGAACGAACTCGTGTCATTGGTTTCACCCGAAACGATGTGCACATTTGTGTTAAATTGTGTTACACAAAAGTGCAAGCTTTTCTCACACGCCGTCGTACGATCGTTTGAGCAAGCATCAGACGTGCCTATATTAAATGTTTGCCACACTGAACAGCACACTGGGCTCATCGATAGGTTTACTTTTATTTCAAGATGTAAAATGAAGAAAATAAAGGTCAGTCACGTTCGTGCATTATCATACATCGGCTTTGATTAACGGTCCTAATGGAAGATCGAGTTGAAAACTACAACGCAAAGAACACTGCATTCACGCGTTCTAGCTTATAGTTAAAAATATTGATCAGACATTTCTTTTCATTCATTTGAAAGTACTGTGCATCATTATACCTCAATACCTTGATTGCAACAAGTAAATAAGCTTAAATGGAAATGCAATTGCCCATTCAAATAAGCTACTTCTACATATGGCAGTGTAGCTATTGGTGCAAAATGTAAACAAGATTTTGATCATCATCAGATCATCGAATTGAATATCTCAAACTCAAATACTGACAACTGCTTTCCGTAATTCTATCATGTCACACAGCGGAAACAGAGGTCAAATGTTGTTGCCGATTGAATCGGTGCAGATTCTATCGGTATCGGAAACGGCATCACAGGGCTCTCAACACATTCCGATGCCGAACAATCGGGAAATTGATCGGTACCGATTCCGATCATCGGATTCCCGCCCGATATTTGGACGCGTCCCCTTATACAAAACAGAAAGACTTGATGTGCCAAAAGACCAGACTAAAGAGGTCTAAAAAAGAACTTAATACCAGTTATGAACTTTTTAACGGACTATGGGATGTTCTTCCTCAGGACGGCAATGTCCCATGCTTCCTTCACATTGCTGCCATGCACTCTGAGCTGATTTGTGTGGGAGATGATGGCAAGTTGTATCAGTGGAGATGGGAAGATCCGCTGCCGTACAGAGAACAAGGTGTAATATACCATCCCAGGGTCAAAGCTCTTGGGCTCATGGACGAGAAGGTGGTCTCTGTGTCAGCTTCATCTATAAGAGCATCCGTCCTGACTGAGTCTGGCAAGGTAAAGTGATGGGTACAAAGATAGGCGACATAGTGACCTAATGGTTAGCGCATTAGACTCCAAATTGAGCTGTCCTGGATCAGGGATTGGCTGGGTCACTCACTGTGGACTGTGTTCTTGGGCAGTTCACACTGCTTCACTCCACCCAGGAGTATAAATGGACACCAAAGAATTGTCAGGGCAACCTGACAAAAATGCTGGCCCGGGTTACCTACAATGAACTAGCATCCCATTGAGGGGAGTAGCGATACTCCTTGTCAATTCATGCTATGGAAACCAGGGTTAAGCGTCGGCCTGATTGATAAGGCTTGTGGACAGACTCTGTTTTTATTAGTAACATTTTTATTAACAATAAGAGAATTACTTACATGTGTTTTACAAAATTTAGACAAATTTGGAAATTGGTTTATTCAATAAACCATGTGGGATGTTAGAAAACACCTGGCCAAGAAGAGCTTATAAGACAACTGACGGTTGATTCAAATGAATTGATTCAAAGTTCATTCAAATGCAAATCACACTCATTTTCATATGAAAGGTTTTGCACTTGGACTCGATTTGAAACAGAGGCAAAAGACAACCTTAACTTTCAGTGAAGATGACGCTACCGTTGCCACTCAACAAAGTTTTTGATTAATTTTTGACATCTTTTTGACAACTTTCGGATGGGTTCCGTTTGACTTGACCAATCAAAATTCAAGGAGTGTTGGAGGCGGAGTCGTGAAATTTGAATGGTTTTAGTTTCTAGTCTAGTTCAAATGTGGCGCCACAAAGTGGAAACCCATCAAAATTGTAAAAAAGATGTCAAAAATTAATCAAAAACTTTGTCGAGTGGCAACGGTAGCGTCATCTTCACTGTAAGCAATCAAGTCACTTAAGTGTCAGTGGTACATGTACATGTACTTGTTATAATTTCATTATGTATTTGTTGCAGGTTGCTACATGGGTTGATGAAACCCTGAGCTCTATAGCCAGCAAACTGGAACATCCCATTCAAGGATTTGCTGAGTTCTCAGGAGACGTGGTTGTAGCCATTCACACATGTTCCCTTTATACTTGTGCCCAGATGTCATCAGGGGCCTTGTACTGGTGGTATGTGATCACATCACTGCAAAGCTCATGTTTCATTCTTGTCCCCAGAGGCCACGATCCTTTTGGTCAGCACCAAGAATTGAGACCTCTGGCCGGTCCCAATTTGTTGAGCATGCTCAGAGTACTCGTTCTGTATTCTCAGCCAATCAGATTTGTCAGATTTGACGGTTAGTCCGAGATTCGCAGACTTCCGGTTTTGGAGCCGGTCAGAGGTCTCGGTCTCAAGATTGAGTTAGACCTAGCTCACACTAGCGACATACATGTAATGGGCAAGGTCACACAAATGCCAAAAAAACTATTTCACTGCTTTATGTCACCAGAGTAAAAAAAAACATAACGACATAACAGGAACATAATGACATAGGAAAAAACTGAGCTTTTCTTTACGTCGTTAAATGCCCACGTTTGTTATGTTATGTTGCTCGTGTGAACTAGTCCTTATCTCGCCAGCAGATTGAAGCAAATACAGGGGAAATTGCTTTCAGTTTAAGTTAGACAGTGAAAAGTTTGAGTTAATAGAGGTTTAAGTTTCAAGAAACGCCAAGTTATTAATAGGAAAATCTCTCCAAATCCAGTGTTATGCAAAATGGCATTATTTAAACTTGTTGCAGTGCATGTAATTTTAAGAAGCTTTATTGAATTATCAACTTCCAGCAGCAATCACATGAAATTAACTAGACAAGTTCTATTCCGTAGGGGTGTACTTCCATTTGAGCAAAGAAAGAAACTACTGGAGAAAGCCCGCGCCAGGGCCAGAAGGAACCGCACCACCTTTACCAGTTGTATAGTACGAGGTGTTCAGGTAATGTATGCCAGGAGTGAAGCCGATCAGAGTAAATGGACGTAAATATTGCATGTTGTCCATACAAAAGACTGAAGTGGATACACTCATTACTTATGGTTATACTAAACTTGGACCTAAAACAGAAACCAACAGAATTTATGATACATGTCTAACAAATCAAAACTGATAATAACTGACCAATCATTTCACGTCATTACAAACCAACCAATCATATCACAGAAAAAATGGCCAATCACCTGGTTCATTAATAAAGGTCCATGACCATGCACATCTTTTTGTTTTGCCCTTATACACTATGCATGAATTACATAATTGCAACGTTTCTATTGGTTAGTTGCTTGAACACACCTAACGACCTATTGTATCTTGTCAGGTTTTGTGCACGGTTCAACCCCAAAATAGCGAACAAAAACATATAACAAAGAACTTTGTCGGGGTTCATAACCATTACACTCTATTAACTATGATTCAGACAAACAAGTTTTGGCATCACTTCAAATATGACTACTTTTCAGGCTCAAAACATCAGTCACTAGCAAGCAGAAGAAGATGAGAATGAAAATATCAGCTTGCCTTTCTGGCAAGTTGTTGCTTCAGTTTTACTAGTAGCCTAGAGCTCTGAGAAAGTAGCCCAAAATGTAATACACAACTGTAGGCCCTTTGCATCTAGGGGTCACTTGGTCTGATTTTCATTAAAAAAAAAAAAAGAATATCAGAAATGGAACGAGCATTATAAAATGAGCAAAATGGTGAAGTTTGAGCATGCTGGCATTTGAGAGCAAGATTTTATGGTGGTTTGAATGAGATACACTGTGAGAGTAAAATGTCACAACACAACACAATGACCCCAGCCGAGGGCTCAAACCCAAACTGCTCGTTCTACTGTAGAGACTAACACGGTAACCATTAGACCACTGTGCCTATGTTGTAGTATATTTTAGGTTAATGATCTCAAACTAGTTTAATTTTTTATTTTCCCTTGTTCAGATTTACATTGTATTATCATAATCTTAAGACAAAGAAAAATAAAAGTCGAACTAGTTTGAAGTAATTTTAACCTAAAATCATTTTAAATGACAACACCTACACCATGGTGGTGGGGACGGGGGTCTGAAGTTGACATGCTTCCCGTACCCTGGGGTACTCCCGGTTCCTGCCCCTTCCGTTGTGGCTCCCACCTCCTTGTGCTTTTTCTATTAAAAAATATTACACAGTCAATGTTGTGAAATTGTTTGCTATTTCTCCCAGTTTCTGCCACCTTGGGAATCCTGCTTCTCATCTCTTCTCCCGCCTCCTGTCCCCCCCCCCCTGTTATTCTCATAACAACTGCAGCTGTAATTGTTTACCCCCCCCCCCCCTGTTATTCTCATAACAACTGCAGCTGTAATTGTTTACCCCCCCCCCCCCCCCCCCCCCCCTCCCTGTTATTCTCATAACAACTGCAGCTGTAATTGTTTACCATCAGGTCTGCTTGCGCAGCTGTCCTTTATACCATCCTGGGTCTATTGGTTTCAACATTTCTTCTGGCACCCCTCGTATGGGACAGTTGTTAGAATCAGCATGGAATCTGGATGAGAAGTGCCGCTTTAAACTCCTTCCACTGGGAAATGAAGAATCTACTTGTAATCCACCAGTTATTGAGGAACACGAAAGTGATGTTCCTGGCTCTCTTGGCCTGAGTGAGTTTCAATGTTATTGAGTGAATTTTTTATCATTTCAATGTACTGTAACCCCTGGCCCAGCCTAATGTAGTCATACAATGTAAGTTGGTGGAAGTTTTGAAATATGAACAGACTTGCTTTGGGTGCCCAAGAAGGATTTGCATTTTGACTCAGAAGTACAAAATGTATGCTGTCACTCGGAGTTGCAATTGCTCTGGCTAGATAAGTCCCATGTGCACAACCAATATACTAATATCAAATTTTAAAAATACCATATGGATAACTATTAACAACAGGATGACAACTCTAACTTACCAACTCGAGTTGTACACATAGAAAATCCAAGTAATTGATACATGTACATGTAGCTGTTCTTGTCAGTTGAGGTACCTACAGGGTACGTTACTTGTATGCTTTATTTTGTTTTCACGTCCCAACCGTTTCAGCTGATGAGCTCAAAATTGGCATGTAACAAGATAAACTACAGGGCCTGGTTGTTCAAAGGGTGGATAACGTTATCCACCAGATAAATTACTATTCAGTAGATAGCGTAGTTTGTTTTGTTAACACTTATCCACTGGATAGCGATTTATCCGGTGGATAGCATTATCCAACCTTTGAACAACTGGGCCCTAGAGGTTTTAAATTGTTGCAGAAACTTTTGAATTCTCCCAAACTGTCCCTTGTGTTTGCATCAGGGTATGTATAACACACATCATTCTATTTCTAAGTGTAACACCGGGAAGTGAACTTGTCTCAACACAAGTTTTTAATTAATTCTATTGTTACTTTCAGAGCGTAAAAAAGATCCTTCATTAGACGCTGCAGAGGATAAATCTGTTCAGGATTGGGATTTGAAAGATGTTATTTTTGTAGAAGATAAACGAAACATACCTGTTGGAAAGGTTCTTAAGGTACGTTGCTAGATTTTTTTAGAGGAGAGCTCTTTAGATTATGTCAGGTTTTGTCGCTCTACCTCATTTTCACCCAAAGTGTCTTTTTGCCTTAAATTTGTTATAATTGAAACAGTAAAAAATATATCGAGTGATATGATGTTTGGGTCAAAATATCTCAACATACATGTAACTATGAAAAAAGAGAAACATAAATTGTTAATAAATACACTGTAGTTACCCTTACTCATATGGTACAGTGTACATTACTGTTATAAGATCAAGAGCTTATCCTTCCAGTGCTTATCCTGTAACTTTTCATAGTATGAAGCACTAGGAGTGTTGCTAAGGATGGGATACTAGTCTATTGCAGGTTCCCCCCCCCCCCCCCCCCAGCATTTTGTGAGGTTGCCCTGTAGCTAACAGTTTGCCAGCACCCATTTATACTCCTGGGTGGGAGAGGCACTGCAAGAGTAAAGTGTCTTGCACGAGAATATCCCAATGACCCTGCCAGGGCTCGAACCCAGACTGCTTGACTTGGAGTTGCTATAATTAGTTACATGTTATTTTTCCGATTTACAAAATCACTTTCAAATCAAAGGAAACCATAAAATAACAGTGTACTAACTAAGGTAGAAAAAACAGCAAAGAGGATCAACGATTGGGGAAGATTGAGACGGATTGCAAACAACAAACGCGAAACATTTAGGCTGAATTTTTCGAGATGCCTCATCTGTGATGTAGCTCCTTTAATCTGTACTTCATTTTGTTTCTAGGTGGATGGACCCTATGCTGCTGTTAAGTTTCCACCCAAGGACAGTGCTCTCCAGGCCGCAGCTGTGTCCAATGAAGAAGTCAATCAATCTCTTCTGCACGATGTGCGTCTCCTGCGCAAGGATGAACTTCAGGTAGCTATCGCCCGGGATGTTTAAGCCAGGGTTTTATCTCTTTTCTTTTCAATTTGTTTTATTAATAAGTTTTAAATCTCATATTTAATGCTGTTTTTCAGCCTTAGACTGTGTTTATTAGCTATGTAGCTTGTGAATATTGATGTCTGGCAATCACTGCATAAACAATAAAAATTAATAATGTTCCTTTGTTTTCTTGCTTCTAGCTTGTAAAGTCATCTGCGGCAAACAAGATCCCTGATTGTATTCAGCGTACACCAAAACTTTTATCTGTTCCATCAGGCACTAGACCTTTGGCTGTAACTGTTAACTGTAAAGGTACAATTACTTTTGTCAATAATCATAATAACTGTGTGTCCACTTTCCTTGTTGATGTTTGTTTCCTGAGGCTACAGACTGTAGAAGTTATTTTGTGAAATTGTAGAATGTTAATTGAGACAGTGTACAAGTTTAAAAGTCCTAAATCAGTTTCAGATGATATTAGGAACTATGAGTGCAGTCAGAACAATAATACCCCATCCATGAATATAAGCCTACACAACAAATTAATATGCCCCCCCCCCCCAAAAAAAAAAATATATATATCCAACCTCATTCCCCAGGACATTCTTATTAAGGCCGGGCCACACTAGGTGACAGGTCGCAGCAACATGTTGCGGAGACAATTCCCTTTGTGTGGACATGCTCGTTTTAATGAAAGCCTTTTGAAATAAAAAACCCAGACCTTATTAGAATAATTTTACAGTACCTAGCAATGTTCTTTTGCTGTGTTTAATTCTTCCTGTTGTATTGTATTATTTCTGCCAACACATTGTTTTTATCTTACAGGAGTTCATGTGATGTTGAAGACTTCATCTGGTGTTCGTTATGCTCTTTATAGCCTAGCATCATCCAAACCAGAACCTGGTGGAACAATGCCAAAAGACTGTGCCACATTTCTTAGTCCAGCCTGGAGCCAGAGATATTCAGTTATACCCAACAGGAGATGTAAGGAGAAAATGTCACTTGTGTGTAGGCTCGACCTCTAGCTACTGTTTGGGAAAATGACTCGTGGGGGGACTTCAATATAAAAGTGATGGCGGGTGATCTGAATCATACCTTTTAGGGGTTAAATGTGTGGTTTGGTACCATGTAGGGTGTGAGAGTAGACCAAAATGAGCCCATGCTCCTCAGAGTAGCAGAATGCAAGCCTAACGTTTGTACTGCACATGAAAATCCAAAAAAATGTCAGCAGTTGCAGAAAAAAGTGTAACATTAATTTTGAGGTGTTTTTATCACTGGGTGTTTGCATGGGTCAACTGCCAGAAGTTAACTGCCAGTGATCAACTACACTGTATTGGCAAATGTGCAATCTCATTGGCTACAAAGGTGCCATTATCAATCAATAGAAACCTCAAGCTCGCAGTTTAATAATAATTATTGTTAAAATTTAATGGGAGATTTGAGAACTTCTATGCACATTGTGTCTTTAAACTTGTGTACCCAATAATTAGCAAATGCTGCTATTTTGCCATTTTACCTCACTGAAAAGCTACATTTCTATATAAAAAATCATACTGGTCCTCGCAGAGGAAAATCAAGCCAGGAATGTAGAATTTAAGAATGCTGCTTCCTGAAGATGATTTTTAAATAATTATGAAATAATTGTATAGAGTAAATTTCTGTGCAACCCATGTATAATTTTATAATCAATTTCTGTGGCATCATTGCTTCCAGGATTCCTTAATAATGATGACAGATACCAATGGCGCACTGTTTCCTTTGTCAAAGAACTTTCTTGGAACTGTCAAAGACCCTGCTTGGATGGTAAGTAATTTGTGTCTTTTAGCAAAAACGCTTTGCAATCTAATTGTACTAAACACTGACTGACTAAAACAATTGAAGTTGGAATATTTGTGGTTTTCTTCTGCAATGTGATTTGGCTTCATTGTCCATTGGCTCTACAGTACCGCATATCCAAGTGGTTTAATGGTTGGCACATTGAACTCCCCATCAAGCAGTACAGGTTCGAGCCCTGGTCTGGGTCATTGTGTTGTATTCTTGTGCACAAAGACACTTCATTCTCACATGGCCCCTCTCCTGAAAAGTCCTTTACATTTGTATGTTTAACCCCCCAGTATATGTTCATTCAAACTTTCAACTTATGCATACCTCACACACTATATCTACATGCATTCACTGCAGCTATGTAAACACATGTGCTTACTTTCTATTTCTAAAATATTCTGTGCATGTATCCATGCCAAAGTAGTTTAGGTATGGAAACAGGGTTCCATATAAGTTTTAAAGGCAAGGTGTAAATAAGGTATTGTTAACGGGTCAATAGAAATGATATGGGCCTCACCAAATTATCAGAAGTTTTCCATTAATTTGTCGGGTCAGGTAGTGAACCTTTGTCGTTTTTTACCCAAGACTCCTCTTATCTGGAACACTGGGAAGCATGGAATGTAGTGGTTTATCAGCTACTTGTATTCAAGGGCAGGGTCTTGTCTTGATGTGATGTAATGTTCTGTTGTTTTGTTCCTTATTAGGATCTTCCTCCATTGCAAAGCCTTGGTGTGGGGGTCACATCCCTGCGACCAGGAACTGAGTGTAAAGCCAGAGCTCTTGTGGTGGTACTTGCAGTACAAGTAAGCTCTATATTACATCTTCATGCATGTGCTGGTGTTCATGTAAACATAATTATTAGTCCCAATGACCTTGTTAACCATGGAAAAATGTTGTCATATGAAATGGTATCCAGAAATGGAAAGGGCTTGGTGAATTAGTAACTAAACGTTGTTGTTTATTTGGTACAGTAATTTTTGAGAGCACTGATTTTTAAGTAAGAGAATAAATTTTATGGAAGTTTGTGGAATCAAGTTTCTGGATGGTAAGGCATGCTATCCAGTAAATTGTTTTTACAAATGCTGACAGGGTTCTGTAAAGGGCATGTTCAAGCTTGTCCTACATTTTATGTGCAGTTGATTTGCAACCTTTCTCCAGCCATTGTATGGACAGCATGTAAAACTTTACTTGGTTCATCATGATAATGACATGATCTCATCTCATGCAAATTCATTATATTGCACATTTTGTATGTTTACAGATCTTTACAGGTACTTGAATTCTTGCACCTTCCTTTCACCAATTGTCCTACTCACTGTCCCCACCACTGTCTAACGACCATTCCCAGATTAACTTCTATACACTTGGGCAAATATTCCCATCGCAATAATTTATTGTACAGGCATTATTGTTATTTTAATGAGGAGATTATTCATCAAACCTATTTTTTTTATGTAGACCCAACAATTGATGTCCCATGTTCTCAAGTGTAACTATGATGCCATTAAGCAGTTTCTTGTTTCCATGGAAACAGATCCTGGTAAGTTAGCAAGCTAGAGTAAATGTGTAGTGCGACTTTAAACACGAGGGCACACTATAAAAGGAGGTTGCCTAAAGGCCAATTTAGACGGTACGATTTTGTCCGCATGCAACTTTTGTAGCGCAACGCTGCTAGCGTCATACAAAAACATCGTATACAACTTTCATCATTTAACTTTGTCTGTGGCTACGAACATGTCGCAGGGTTTTAAAAACATGTTTCAAAATCCTACGACATTTTTTCGTGTTGTATACGATAATCGTAAGCGAGTTGTAGGTTTGATTTACACGACACAAATTCATGTCGTAGACTTGTCGTAAGCGCGTCGCATGCGACAAAATCGTACCGTCTAAAAAATCGGCCCTTAAGGCAGGCAGGCCTCACTTGTCAATCGTCAGCGAATGAGACAATAGCTAATTAGTGATGAATGACATGTTAAATGTTCTTCCCTTGGAATTAATTCCAAATCCAGCAGAAAATGAATAAAAACAGTTTTTATTCCAACATGAAATAGTTTGTTTCCTGAAAAATTCAATCCATGGAGTTTTTAAGGAAAAAATTATTACTAGCAGTGGCGATGCATTTACGGTACCCATAAAAATTCAAACATTTAAATTTTTTTATTTTACACCATTTTTGTTAATAAAGACATTAAGTCACGTGTTTGATAGTCATTCAAGGTTTGAGAAATAAGGCTTATAGTGGAGCTGAATTTTCTAAGAGGTTTTTAGTAGAAGTTCAAGCTTTTACATGAAAAACGCAAATTAATAGGTGGTGAAAGTAGGAGGAGCAAAGGCCCCTTTTTATAGTGTGCCCCGCATTTAAATTGAGCTGGCCACCGATGGTAACTAAGATTTTAACCTTCGTTATAATAAGTAATTTGTTCTGCTTAGTGAAGACAGGATACTGTTGTCAGTTGTGTGTTGTAATGTTGTTGAAATCTTGCACCTTCCTTTTCACCAATTGTGCTACTCACTGTCCCAACTACTTTCTAACTTCCATTCACAGAATGTCTTCTACGCACTCAGGCAAATATTCCCATTGAAATAATTTCTTGTGCGGGCATTATTTGCAACCAACCAGAGACACTGCATAGATCTCTGGGGTGATAAGTGGTTTATTAATATTAGTATAAGGGGGATATTTGGCTATGTTGTCTTCAATGGGCACACAGCAAGGAGAGGCATCTGTTTTTGTCAGGCTACCCCTATCTTCTCATGATCATTGTGTAAATGGTAATCATTTGGTAATGCATTTATATAGTGCAAATTTCCCATATACAGTGGAATTCTGATTTCTCTAACCCTCCGGGGGAAACGAAAAATCGGTTTGAGAAATCATGATTTTGAAATATCATGGGTAAATATTACAGTGAAAACAAAATCCAAGGGAAATGACTTTTGGTTAGAGTTATTGGGGTTTGAGAAATCGGGATTCCCCACTATAAATGTTCAAAATGGGAGGATATGTTTTTTAAGAAAAATGCGATTTGGGGGAGTGTCTTAACAATTTTGCAATTGGTTGTAGAATAATTTCAGACTTCATTGCCAATACAAGAATCCTTTCTCTTGAAATGAAATAATTGTTATCAAGTTTGCCGCCCAAGGACTGAAATGTGTTCTTGTCAGGCATTGCATTTACAGTCACATGGGCAGCCTCTTAGAAGCAGCTTTACTGGAAAGATGTGATGGTAACAGAACATCCTTCATGCATGTGTCTCCAGGAGTTTCCCAACATCTGCTCATGAGCCTGGTGAGGCGGTGGAATCCCAGAGCAGCGGGGTGTCTGCAACCTCTGTGCACTTGGTAATAAGCTGGAGTCTATCAAGGGTGCGGTAGATGCTCTTGCTGCAGCGGTTGCAGCAGCAGCGGCAGCTGTTCGTTCAAGTGGTAAGAGTAATAGACACTGAACTCTGATTATTAATTCAACAAGCATCCTTAAAATTTCAATCCTGTTAGATTGATAAGCAGATACATGTTTTACCGTAAGCATTGCATTGCCTTTTTCACGTTAACAGCAACCTCTTAAAATCCGCCATTACATCCTGTTGGAAAGATGTTTAGTCTTTGTTAAGAGAGTCACTTTTAAGTAGTAATTTCAACAATTATACCCCATCTACCCCTCTCTTTCCCTTATCAATGTTGTCTGAATTTCGGGATTTAACATTCAAACTGTTAAGCAACAACTTTGAAAGTGGAAGGGGTGTGTGTGGCGTCAGAGTTAAAATTATTTGTTCATTTTTCCAATTCAGAGGGCATGGTTTTTTAAGAGAAATGCAGTTTTTGTCTCAACAATTCTCCAACTGGTTGTAGCTATAACTCATCACTTTGAATATACATGTAGTTATGAACAACAACCTCTTAAATCCAGAGCCTACAATTACTAGACCAATGTTTCTGCTGGGTGTTTTTTTCCCAGATGGTGTTACCAGTAACTCAGGTGCTGGTAATAGCACTGGCTCTGTGAGCAGTGGCAGTTGGCAATGGGGGTGGTAATAGTGGACCAGGAAGCAGTGGAGGCTCATCTAGACTGGGTGTGCGTGAGATGATGCAGCGAGCAGTTACTGCTGCAAGATCTGCATCCTCTTCACTTGCTGGGCTTGATGTTGAGGAAGATGCTCCTATACCCACTTTGCACTGGCCACCAGATGCTCCAGGTGATTAAGCTGTGATCATAAAATTTATCCATCTTGTTTAACACAGCATGCCATTAATTACCAGCCAGTAATGAGAGTAAAAAATACTAGTTATTGATCAAAGCTCCTATCCTATTACAGTTATCTGTCTTCCTCTTTTTTGTAAAATTTCCACCCCTTCCCTTCTCCTATAATGTTTATTTTATTTTTACAAACCACCTATATATTAAGTGTTTTTGTGCAAGAGCACAACAGAAGGACCTGGCGTCTTGAACCTGACCTCTTGCAAACCTATATCCATTATTATACTTACTATAAGGCCATCACGTCTTTCCTCAAAAACTGCAGTATAGGTTTTTCTGGTGTTTTATACTCTGATAAAACAAGGGTAAATTATAATAAAACAATAATCAACATTTTAAAACAATTTGGACACTGTGCCATCTGTGGCCTCTTTATGGTGGTTTGTTCAAGAACCATGGTTGTGACATGTACATATGTATATATTTTTTTTCCTTGGCCAAATCAAATTTGGTTCTGATAATTTAGATGCACAGGATGATGAGACAGGCCCAGTTTCATCAGGATCAATCCCTGTACCAGTACCATCTGCAGCTGCATCAACAGTTGCAGCAGCAGCAGCGGCAGTAGCAGCGACGGCAACATCATCAGCATCCAGCCAGTCAAACAGAATCGCGTCACACACAGGGTAAGGCTCTTAGGTGCCTGAACCTGTTGTGTGACAGTACTGTGTTGGCTCCATTTCTTCTTCAACTTATGACTGCCAAGTAAGCAATGACTATCCATAAGTACAGTATATAGATGCTATTGAACCAGCTTGATCTTCCTTTCTGGAGAAATATTGGTTGAGTTATTTTTTGCAAGTTTATGGACCTTGTATTTTGCTTTGTCTTGCTCCATAAACTTGCAAAAAAAGTAAGAGACCGGTATTCACCAATACGGACCAAACAAACTGGCTCAATTAAGGCTCTTTTAAAACTTTGCTGATAAATGCATCCATTCTTGGAAAACGTACATGCCATAGTTAAGCATATCATTGGTCTAAAGGCAACCTGTCCAAACCAATTACAGGAAGATCAGAAAAACAGACACAAATTCATCAAACAATGAAAAACCTGCTTATGAAAACCTGCTCATACGGAGTCATTGTGTCAATGTTTTTCAAAATTTAATCCATCGCCGAGTTAGTGGCCGTAACGCAGGTAAACTTACAAAAGAAATACAGTAGGTGCACAGGGATCCGTAAAATCTAGGCCGTTGGCTGTATTACGAGGTGGCCATATTAAAGGGTTTTTATACAACAGAGAGATGTGATTTCGCCTGGTTAAAAAGAGGTGGACGTAATAAACGGGGTGGCCGTGTTAACGGGGTGGCCGTATAAATGGGGGTGGCCTTAACATCTTTTTGTCTGATCAAGTAGGAACATGTCCCACAGCTGGCGGTAACTACAATAGTAGAACGGAAAGGGGAGTTCTGGGACAAAAATGAGACATTTTAATTATAAATTAGTGAAATTGTCTCGCTCGCTCGCTCACTCGACAATTTCACTAATTTATAATTAAAATGTCTCATTTTTGTCCCAGAAACTCCCCTTTCCGTTCTACTATCCATTCTAATCTATTCTGACAAATAACAAAAATAAATAAAAAATCTCATCTACTAAAATGGATTATACTACTTTGAAATGTAAGAATTTAACTAAAATTTGCAAAGAACGTAAAATCAAATATGCCAACAAAGATGAGAAAACAAGAAATGATTGAAATTTTGAAATGGAATGATGAGAATAACACAGTAAAAATTCATTTTTTAGCAAGAAAAAGAATTTTAGATTATATGAATAAATATAGAAATAATGAAAGTGCGAGAGAAAAAGGACGAGAGAATGTTCAAAACGTTGGAGAATAAATAATCCTGATAAAGCGAGAGAAAATTGGATAAAGTTTAATACAGAATATAACCCTGCTGAGAATGATTCAGAAACTATTAATATTTGAAAAAATAATTTTAATTTTTTTCTTTCAATTTTGAAAGAAAAAAAAGTTTACTTTGGAATTGCATAATGGCCCCAGGCAAGAGTTGATATACCATCTTCAAGAATATATCTTTTATCATCATTTGCACTTAAAGCTATTTTATTAATTTCTTCAGTAAATAATTCATGTTTATGAGATCTAATAACATTCATTTTTCTCATTTGTTTTATTCCACTGAAAAGACAATCTTCAAAATCTTTAAAGCAAAGATTTTTATCTACAACTGACTTTTTTATTCCTTTTGATTTTTTATTTTCTTTTCCTTCAAATAATTTATAAGAATAAAGTTTTGGTCGAAGTCCAGCAAACTTTCCAATGATTTTTCCACAAGCTTCATCTTTCATCATTCCAATTACTTTTTTGTTTTTCCTTGAATTCCAGAAGGATGATCTTTTGGAAAACCTGAAGTATCAAATTTTGTTTCTACATCACCTTCTATATCTTTATTAAAGTCATCTGTTTCAATTTCATACATTAATGAATCAGTATCGGTAAATAATAGTTTTGCTTTATTTAAATATTTCTTTTTGATATATTCATAATGAAAGTCAAACATCAGAGTTTTTGAAATTTCAAGAATACTCATTCCACAATATACAGGTTTATTAAAAACTAATTTTGTTCTTTTCATATGGATTGCTATAAGATTTTCATCAAAAATTGTTAAATGATCGAAATTCGGTTTTGCAGATAATTTCTTTGCTATTTCTCTATCACTTATTAATTTTATATCTACTCTTTTTCTTATATTTTCCATTGTTTTTCCAAATACTGAATTATTCATTAATTTGAAAAAATCTTTTTCAAAATCATTTTTTTGCATTGGTTCTTAATTTTATGTTTTTATCAATATAACTTTTCATCCATGGTTTTTCAGAAAAAGATATTCCACGATGAATTTTCAAAATTTTCATTCCAAGTTTTTCATATTGTTTCAAATTTTTATGATGAATAACATATTTATTTTTATTCCAAAGATTAGGTACTAATTTTTCTACTTTATTACAAATAAGTCTTTCAGGGGCCAAGTGGATAATCATTATGTAAATTCATGAAGTTCAACTGGATATTCTAAATCAACTTCAAGAATGCAAGGAATATTTTTCCAATTTTCTAAATCATCTAAGCTCATCCACTTGAAATCACTAACAGGAAGATTTTCACTCATTGCCCAGGCATAAAGGCTGTTTGCATCTAAATAGGTAATGAATTTTGATTTTAAATTTGGATATATTCTTCTTTCATATATTTATTATTTGCTTGACTATATCTATTTGAAATCATTGAAATTCCTCCACGAGTTCCTTTTTTCAACATCAGCAACATATCAATATCGGTTAATAATTCAAGTTTAATTTTGATTCTTTCAAAACAGCATCCCAAGAAAGTCCAGGAGAAGTGTAATACCAAGCGGGATCAAGACTATAGTTTTCAAGACAAACATTTCTAAATTCTTCAAAAACATCAGCGAGTAAAAGAACATCAGATTCTAAATAAAGATCGTGATATTCACCCATATTTTTAATTTTAAATTCTTTCCAACTTTTTTTGCGTGTGAATAATCTTCATCACTTATATCACTTTCATTTAGTTTTGAATAAAATTCTTCTTTTGAAGGTAATTCAGTTTCTTCAAATTTTTCAATATTATCCATATATTTCATAAGGATAAATACCTTTTCTTGAAACTAATTCAAGCCTTTGCCGTCTCGCTTACGCTCAATATTTTCGAGAAAAACTTTTTTTGTTTCTTTCAGTTTTTCATTTCCAGATTTTGTTAAATTTGCAACCAAGTTATCGAGAGAAGAAGCCATAAATTTTAAACTATCAATAAATCTAATTTTCATGAAAAATCTTTTTTTCATTTTTATCTTTATCTAAATATTTTCCAATTTCTATATTTTTACTGAAGCTGATATACTTTTCTTCATTATTTGGAATACACTTTATAGTGGCTTTATTATCATCTTCTTCACTCTTTGCAAGAGCCTTTATGATTAAGTGAGAATCATATCCTGATAAATTATGAAGTACAACTGGGGTGAATTTTTGGGTTTTTGAATTTAAGGTTACATTTATTATGAGCCGCTCCACGATATTTTCCAGTGAAATGGCAGTGATCTCTAACTTTATTTTCTGAATCAAACAAATCCTCACAAATCCAACATTTTTCACTTTTTGAAAAATCATTCCAATCTTCTTCTGTCATAATTATCTTCTTTGAAAAGTCAAATTTTTTATAAATTTTCTTTATATCTTTTTCAAGCATATCAACAAAGATTTGGCTTACATTTTCACTTACTGCGTTCGCTTCGCTCACGCTTCCTTTTTTTCCTATAAATCACTTGGTTTTTGAGAAAAAAGATTACCAGTCTGGTCATCAAAACATTTAATATAATAACAAAATCCACAAGGTGTATGCTTTTGATATTGTTGACAAAAACTTTTTTCATTATCTGGCTCACATCCACTTATTGGTTCAAGCAAACATTCGAAATCAGCATATACAATGAATGGAACTCTTATAGAACGATTGTGATTTTTGAAACTCAATAAACTACCTTCTTCTTGGCATTTCAATCTTTACAGCTTTATTATTTGAACAATATTCTTTATGAGTTTCAAGAATATCTTTTCTTGAAAAATGATTCAAACATCTAAAGCAAAAGAATTTTTCTCCATTATGATTTGAAACTTTCATCGACAATAATCTATTCATATCTTTAATCAAACAATAATGTTTTTTTCCATCTTTTTCTATTAGTAATAAGCAGATTTCAAGCTTCACTTTTTTCTCACTTCGTTCAAGTTTCACTTTCTCACTAATTCTCAATGGATATATTTCACTTTCATAACCAAGCACACTTACTGCTATTTCTTTATTTTGCTTTTCAAACTTTCTTATTTCAGCCCAAATCAACAGGGAATTTAATTCCTATCCAATTCAATTCTTCAGATTGAATTTTAAGTTTCTTATCAATTCTTTCAGGATGACTTTCAACAGGATTAAGTGCTCTTGTTATACACCATTTAAAGCATTGGTTATCCTCATTTTTCATATTAATAACAGCTTTTTTATTTGCAATAGATGCTGGAAGTGGAATATAAGATGAACCATTTAATGGTTTAAATTCTGCAATTTGAATATCAAGATATATCACTTGTTGAAATCTCCAATTACTTCCTCTTTTATTAAAATTCTGAATTTTTTCTTTAATGTTTTCAATAAAATTATTATATACTTCAGATTCATTTGTAGCTTCAAGATTACGGACTGTATCTGAATTGAAATAAACATTTAGAATTTCAAATAGCGGTTTTGCCGCCAGGTGCGGCTCCACTTGTTAATTCTTGTCTAACCATCTCACAATTTAAAATTACTTTGATTATTGTCTGACGATTTTCTCTCATTATTCTAACTACTTCTCCTTCAGCTTGTTGCATAAACTCAGTTAGACCATATTTTTCAACTCCTTTAATTCTGAATTGTCTCGCAAAACCTCTTAATGCGCTGGCTGATTCTTGAATTTGAAAATGTCTTGATTTATTTATTTCTTCTCGCTGACGCTCAAGCTTCGCTTCTTCTTCAGGACTCGTTATTTTTATTTCTGGAATCGTTTTTCTTAACCCAAGCATCTCTTCTATTTCTCGGATTTCTTTTCTTCTTTTATCTTCTTCTTGTTCGAGAAGTGAATTATCAGGTTTTACATATTTAATCGGTTTTAAAAACTGGGGCATGTCTGAGTTCTGGAATTTGTTGATCAAGAATATTAGAATTTTTTTCTAATCAAATCAATTAACTCTTGTTTTCTTAATTTTGAATATCTTTTAAGTCCAAGCCGTTTAGCTTCAGCTTTTAACTCAGAAACTTTTTTGTTTTCCATTTTTAATACATGTAAAAAAAAAAAAGAATTTTTTGAAAACATAAATTTTTTTATTTTTTTTATATATTATTAAAAATGGAAACACAAACTCTTATTCCTATATCTTCAAAAGAATTCCGAGAAATAGTTAAAGGCTGTGGAGTTTAAATATAGAAACAAAATTCCAAGTAAAGAATTAAAAGCAATGTTTTGGTTATTGCCCCTATATTAAAAGAGGAAGAAAAGTAGAAATTTTCTGATGAAACTGGGTTTTGCCAGGTTTTTGAAAACGACTAAAGAAGCGGCTAAAATTTGTGGAATATCAGATCCTTCTGCAATTAAATATGCATTAGATCATGACAGACATTTATAACGAGAAGAATAGATAAAAAAAAATTTTATGTGAAAGAAAATAGCTGCTATTTTTACCATTTAAATTAAAATTATTTTGCAAAAAAGATGTTGAAAATATTGAAAATAAAAAGAAAAAATTTATTTGAGTGAGTGAAAAAAACAAAACTGTTGGCCAACAGAAACCTCTCTCGGGATTTTTTTTCTCCTTCTTTCTCACCACTTCTTCCCGAGAGAGGTTTTTATTTTTTTATTTTTTTTATTTTTTTTTATTTTTTTTTAATTTTTTTTATTTTTTGCCCTCCTCCACACCGCTCCTTGAGCGCTTCAATGTTTCACACCTCTATAGTTTGAGGTTGAACCAGCACTTCCACCGTGAACTCCTCGCTAATATGTTAGCCCTTTTTCAAGGTCGTCATCGAACACGGTCAAGCTCTACTCATCAACCAGCCACCATTTTGGGTTTAATTATTTAACGAGCATATATTATAACCGCGGGGGTTAATTATAATATATGCCCGGTGGTGTGAATTAGATATGATAAGCCCCGCTTCTTATTATATCTAATCCCCCACACTATATAATATATTTCATCAAGATATATACATCTCTTTTGCTTAAAATTCTTATCATTGTGGTGCGCCAAGTGTGAAAAGGAGCGAACGCATGCGCAAAGGTGCATTGTGTAAAAATTAAAAATATATTCATTCTCATCAGAATGAATATATTAGTGAAGAAAATCATGAAATATCAAAACAAGTTGCGTAATTAAATATTCACAGAGCGAGAACAGAAATAAACAAGAAAAACCCATTCTGTCTCCCGGTCGAATTCGACTCTTAGTTCCTTATGTTTACGAGTGATCCGAGTTTTTTTTGATACTCTTTTTTTTATTTCTTCTTTCAAAGCTTCAACGTCGACTTTCTCGCCGTCTTGTGTTTCGCTTATCACACGGGATCGCAGCCGGTCTTTCAATGAATGATATTGTTCAACCTCGCGTAAAATCGAGTTGAATTCTGAATCACTTATCGAAACCGTCATTCAATGCCTTTGAAATCAACCTGCTGATAGAAAGATGTTTCGCTTCAGCGAGAGAGACGGTCTTTTCATGTTTTGTTATTTTTTTATCAAACTTTTTTGCTGCCGATGATAAACCCAGATGATACTGATCCCATCAGAGCAGCGAGAGCAGCGAGAGGAGCGCCGGCAATATAATACCGATTCCGCTCAGAGAAACCGCCAGTCCTGACGATGTCAACATAACTGCTAATAATCCTGTGACAGAAGATGAAGTATAAGCAATAGATTTGCTCTTTTATATTTTTTACAAACTTTCTTATAATGAGAAATTTCATTCTCAAGTTCTTTCTGACAATCACAAACTTTTCAAATCTGAAGTCACTCACATCTGGTAGTGTTGGATAAAGTTGTGGAAGCGCTTTGGAATTATATTTTGATCCGACATTTTAAATGAAATTATATAAATTCAATTTCAAAACTCAAAGGCATATCATTAAAGTCAAATCATCTCACCATTCTCATCTGTCACGAATATTCTCATTGAAGATATTTGATTCCTGCTTGTTATTTTTCTCATCACGGCTCGAGCTTCGCTCGTAAGTCACTCTTTCAAAAGGTTTTCCAACGATGTCAAAACAACTTAACATGTCGGAAGGCGAACCATTGAATAAATTTTCATATTTATCCAAAAGATCACAATGGATAAAATAGTTGTTGAATGTGGTAAACCGATTGATGAAATTCTCAGGTTGCAAACGTTTTTAATTCCGAGAAGAGAGGAAAGATCATTGTCAAGTTGAATCTTCTTATTAAGTGGATTTAATATTTCTAAACCTCCTCTCGGAGTATTTGTTTTCTACTTTCACTCCTCCACTTTTCAATACGTTATTTATGATAGATGCAATGGAAGAAGATTATAATTCCAACATAAATTTTATATACATCTAAAGTGTTCTCCTCAATTAATATAGAGATTTCTCCACTTCGTTTCAAATTTATACCAGGAGTTGTAAAGAGAACAACTTATTAACTTGATATATTCATATTTCCCGAGAGATTCTTTGAAGTGAACTGTGTGATCATTTGAATTTGCTATGATAGTTAAAACAACCATTTTAAGAGAAAACAAAAAAAAATTATTTCAAATGGAAATAATTTTTCTTCGGAAGATATAAAAATGGAAATGTTGAAATGGATGCAAACATCTGATGATGCAAAGAGAATTTCAAGAGATGCTAAAGCCAAAAGCCTGGAAAGATTTAAAATTAAATATCCATACGCAAATATCAGCAAGTTTGAAGCAGAAACAGAGTTTATTGATAAAAAATCAGCAAATGCTGATATTCTTTTCAAAGCGGGTCCAGGTTATCTGAAAAGTGTATCAGGATCAGAACGAAAATATTGGAGTGATGAAATGAAGAATGCACTTGGGGTTGCTCACTTTCCAATTGAACTTATTTTCAATAATAATTCTGATAAACCTTAAACTATACCTGCGGTTAATTTTGAAGAAAATCCAAAAGAAATGGAAGAGAATGAAAAAATAAAAATATTTGTTACACCAACTGAATACTTCATTACAAATTTCAGAGAAATTTTCATGGGAACAAAGATTCAACATGAGTCAGGAGGAGAATCGAAGAAATGGTTATCAGGTCCAAATATGTCATATTGGATGTGGTATTTCAAGAGATTTGATAAATAAATTACCTGAGCAAATAAAATCATTCTTTTTGTTTCACATTTATTTCACAACGAGAAGAATTCTTTTTGAAATGGTTGGAATTCAGAGTGAAGCTGCCCTTCCCGGAGATTCCAACTTTCAGTCAGATAAAAAATAATTATGATATTCCATCTTTCAAAAGAATTTTGTGCAGAATTCAGTATTTCTTCGAATACAGATTTTTAGATTCAAGAAAGGACGAAATCATGGATTGGGAAGTGTTTTCATTTATATTTCATATTCTGGACCTGAAGCAGTAAATTATCCTTATCCAGGGAGTAGCAAGTTTCAGTGATGAAGGTGGAACAGCTGAAAAAGGAAATCTTGTCTATTTCATCAGAAATGATAATCCAAAGACAGAAACCAATTTGATTATTTCATGCTGAATAAATCTGAAGGTCTCACACAATCGGGAATGGCAAGAAATAAATCAATCGATTGAAGCATTTGTTTATTGCATTCTTGGTTCACAAGTCAATGTCAGATCATCAATTCTCGGAAATTCAGGAAGTGCAAAAGAAGCTCAACGAGAATTTTTAATTTTAGTGGAAGATTCAATCAGAACAGCCAGATATATCAAAATCAGTTCAAAGATATGAGTTAAGCGATTGATGAAGCAAAAGTCAGACTTGATCTTGCGATTTCTCCTGGAACTTGGCTCATGCCTTCAAATTTATTAATAAATACTCAAAGCACTGTTGGGTATAATAACAATCTGAAAAAAGCAAATGGAGATATGAAACTTGGAGTAAATAATTCTGTTAATAAAGAATTAAAAAAGTGGAGTTAAGCTGATGAGGTGGGGTGAATCAAAAATTAAGAGACCAACTTCTCAACCTTCAAATCCAATTCATAAAAAAGTTATGAAACAAACTTTACCCGATGAAAAAACTTCAACAAATAAACAAAACTTCAACAACTAATGAAAAACTTCAACAAATAATCATGAAATTTTAAAAGCTGGTTTATTATATTTCAACGGCAGCCTCAGCGTTTGTTTTTATAGAATGTTGTAATTATTTTCTCAAAAGAAAAATAATTATTATTTCATTTTCTTTTTAATCCTTCAACCATAAAAACAACAACCCCTAAGATAAGAAGCCAAGCATTTTTACCGAGAAAAGAAATAACTTCTCCAGCTGTCTTAAAGATAAAAACTTGCTATTGTGCCGATAAGACCAGGAAGAATATTAGCGAGTTTTTTTCAAGTTCTTTTAATCCATTTCCACTCCTTTAGCAACAGATGATAAACCTTTTGTAAATGAATCCACAATCACTCCAATGGTTGTGCCAACTGCAATGAAGACAGCAGGCGACTGTAAAATCCTATATTTTTGAAAATGTTTTTCACCTTTTCTTTGAGAGAAATACCTTCCTCAAGTTCTTCTCTCTCATTCTCGAGATTATCAATTTCTTCTCTTTTCTCAATTATTTTTTCTCTGGCTCTTTCTCTTACTGCTTGGTTCTTCATTTTTCATCATTTAAAATAATTTCATCTTCTCGAATAGATTCTTGAAGTTCTTCGATATCTTTATCTTTTTGAGCAACAAGAATTTTCTCTCTCTGGGCCAAGAGTTTTCATGTCAGTTTTTGACAACTTTGGGTTTAATGTTACATTATCCTTTTTTAAAAAGAAGTGTTTCACCTCCTCTCGGTCTTTGACAACAACCTTACCAGGATATTTTTCTTTTTGAAACTTCAAGGATTAAAAAATTGCTATTTTTTCCCATATTCAGGATATTTTTGCATCAAGGTTTTGATTTACAATATTTATTTTTACAGAATCTGAATAAAAACACGTCTTGAAATATTTCCCTCAATAAAAGAATTTTCAGCGGTTTCAGGTCTTTTTTCTTCTTCTCTGTTCATCGTTGTCAATGGAATTTCTTCACCTGAAGGCCCCAGGTGTTGAATGATCAGGTGGAAAAGGATTTGTTGTATCTTCATCATCATCGTCATCACGATCATCAGTATTTTTTAATAAAGATCTTTGTCTTCATATTCTTCCATTTTAAATAAAATTATATAAAATGGAAGTCAGTAAAGAAATCAATCCAAATTTTGAACAAAATTATCAAACTCTCTTAAAGCAGATCGAACAGTCCACAGGGTTACTTTTAATCCAAACAAAGCATCTCCAGGTGAAAACATTAAATATTCCAGTTCCAAATTAAATGATAATTTGGTATTGGTTCCAGGATCTCTTGCGTTGGTTTTTGATGTAGCAGTTAGTGGCCATGCAAATAATTACCTTGTAAACAATGTATCAAGAGCATTGGTTGACAGATATGACTGTGAAATTTGCTGGGAGAAATCTTGCAAGATACAGATGGTTATGATTTGTTGAAGTTATATGAAGACCTTTTTTAACTGATAATGGAAAGAAAAAGCATGTTGAGAGAAGGAATTCAGTCTGAAGATCTCTCAAAGATTAGATGCAATTCTGGAGACAAGAAAACTTCAGGAGTTGATAAAGAGAAAAAGTTGAATGAGTTTATGAAAATAAATATAGAATACCAATAGATCACGAAATTTTAAAAGATCATGGAGTTTTTTTTCCCCAAGAGACTTTAAGCGATGAATTGGTTTTTGAACTAAGGCTTGCACCTGCTGCCAGTGTTGTGAAGGGATCTGATTCCAACAAGTCTTGGAGTATGAATTAAATAACATCCAGCTTGAATATGAAATAATTCATAGTAAAGAACTCGCAGATTAAAGCAATTTCAAATTATCAGAATGGGAAGAGATTCATGTATGAACATATACTCATCACAAGACAATCTCAGTCGCGAAAGGAACAGATTCAATCATCAATGAAAGCATTAATGTTCCCGAGAAGATCAATGAAAGGACTTTTGTTATTATTTTATGAACCATATAATGCAGGAGCAAGAAACAGGTGAAAAAACATGTCATCCTGATATCACTGAAGTAAAAGTGGTTGTAAAATGGAATTTCCAAATAAGGTTTACAAGCCAAGGAATGAAAACGAGAGATCTTTGGGAGGAAATTTTCAGAAGATTCGGAACAGAGAACTCCTCAATGAATGTAGAAAAACTTTTATTCTGGAGACAGATTTGGGTTATTTGTTGATCTCAGGAGCCGAAAAGAAAACGATCTTCACGGTTCAGGATTAAGATTGGTTAACACCAAAGAAGGAGTTCAGCTTACAATTAACAGGAAAAACATCAGGAACAGGAAAATGTAAATCGTTCATATTTTCATTTTATCTGATGCTCAGTTTTAACATTGTGAACAGAGAGCTTGAAAGTGTTACTTATTAATTAAATTATTAAAAATGAATCCTGATAATATTTCCATTCAATGCATTAATAGTTGGGACCAACAAATTCTGAAAAACGAGATATTTGGTAAATCTTTTAAGTAATGAATTCAGATTTAAGTTTGATTATATTAAATACTTCTTATGCCCTAACATATATTCATAATAAGACATTAATATTCCAGTTTTTTGCTGAAAATGATAAAAGACTTTTATATTACAATAATTCCAAAGCAAAATGAAATCAATGATTATCTGAAATTTATTAGTTTACATATTCGAGGGAACAAAATTCATTGATAATTCTCGATGATTGTGCAGCTTCCAGAAGATGTAAAAAAGAGAATACTAATGAATTAGTAAACTTAGCATTTAGTGCATAGACATAAAGGAATCAGCGTATGGGTTCTAACTCCAGCAAATGACGAGTATCACAAACGCTTTTTCTGTGAAAATATTGCCAGCATTTGGTCTTATTCTACACTCCATCATCTGCTGATATGAAAAAAAAATATTGATAATTATGCAGGAGAGTTAGCCAATGATGAACAAAATAAACATGATGAAAGATCTTAAAAAGTTAAATATTCAAATCTTGTTTTTCTACTCCTGAGACATCCTTATGGTATTTTAAATTAATATTAATTTTCATTTTAAATGGAAATAAGTGAAATATGTGAAGCTGCGCACGCATCAGCCGAGAATGAAGATATAGACTGAATTCATAATGAATTATCTTGAAGCTGAAACCTGAAAATGAATCTCAGCAATCGAGAACAAGCTCGCAGTTTTAGTTGCTAAGTGCGGCCCAAAGTTACAAAGAGATGATTGGAGTTTATTAAATATTACATGCAAGATCAAGTTAAGAAGATTATCAGAAATAAGAATGTTGAAAAATACTTTAAAAGATATGAAGCTTCATTATCGCTCCCCCAAAACTTGTGATGCGATGGTTGATACAATTATTCATGCTTTCATGTAAAGCGATTGTGCTCATTTTCTTCTCTCTTGATAAAAGAACGATTATTAAATGATTTGAATGAAATTTTCTGGTTAAGAAGAACTCTCTATGATTGCCGGAAGATTGAGTTTGAATTATGGAAAATATATGGGCCAGCTATAAGCGCTGCCTCTTTTGGAATGACTAAGAATTTTTAAATTGTAAAAACGAGATGAAGAACCTGAAAAAGAAATTACAGAAAGGAACTTGAATACAAGAACTTGATAAGAACTAAGGCAAAGAACTTGATAAGAACTTGAATAAATAATCTTATTTAATTAAAATGGAAAGAGAACAAAGTTAACACAGACGAGATCAAAGTAAAAATCCAACAAAAACTGAAGAGAATGAGAAGCACCAGAAGGTACATCAACTATTTAAGAAAAACAAAACCAAAAACGATCCAGGAAGAGTTGCTAGCACCGTAAAAAAACTTGATAGAAACATAATAAAAAAAGTAAGGGAAGGCAAAACTTAAAAAAAAAAACAGATGCAAACACGAAAAAACTAAAGAGAATAAAATTGAAACTGAAAACAACATCACCATTATCAATACAATCAAATGATTGTCATAGAGCTGGTATTCACTGTTTCTCTTGTGTGGAGTATATTACAATATATAAGAGTTGACCAGAACTGGTGAGCTTTGTTAAACCAAAAAAGAGCGCCAGCCGAGACTGGAGAGAGCAGCGGAAGCTTGAGCTTGTCAGCGAGAAGAAAACGAAGTTAAAGAAGCGAAGCTCGAAGCACAGCGAGACCCAAAAACCTTGTGAAAAAAATGGATATTAAATTATTTTTTTGTCAATAAAATGATCTGGCATAATAATACTTCGTAAAAAAACATTATAAACTGATGCGCTACAATAACAGGTTTGGGACTGCTGGAATGGGATGAGATTGCACAAAAAAAGTAATCAAAGAACCAATGACAAATGATCCTCGGAGTTCAGTTTTATGAATTATTTAAAAATTCACCAGGTAAATAATTAGCAGCAAGTATAGCAATAACAAAAAATATCTTTGAGATCAAAAAATATTACCGAGTTAAAATGTTAAATTGATCTACAAAAGGAAAGCTCTTAATTTTGCTGCTTTGTAGCTTGTTAATAGAAGCAGTTTCATGATGATGAAGAAATTGGAGAAATGACTAGTGGAAGAAAATCATAGAAAGAAATTCATGAACAATGTAAAAAAACCTGAAAAATGTTTAATATCTTTTAGATATTAAACAAAAGCGCAAGCATAGCAATAATGATTGGAGGAGCCTTGAAGCGATTATCAATGCAACCGCTTTTTGTTGGCGGAAGTTATTTAGCAAAATATTTTAGTGATGGATCTGATTCCTGAAGACAGAAAAAAAGAGACACGATCTTGCTGTTGAAAAATATCAAGCTGCATATGAGAAGTATGAAGAAAATCGTATACAAAATTGTTTTGGATTTGGGATTGCCGACAAATGACAGAATAAAACATCACAGCCAACAACAACAATTCGAAAAACACTGATAGACCTCTGAAGTTATTATAACAAGATGCACATCCACCAGACTGGTGAAACACCTTTATTTTCAAAGAACCAGAGTTTAGTAATTTTTATAAACAGTCAACAGTAGAAGAAGGGAGACAGCATTTATGTTGGAGCATCAGCTGTTCGGCAATAGGTTGGCAACAATGTCATTTACTTATAATAAAATGTCAAATATAAAAAAACTTTCAAATTGTTTTATTATTCTCCAAAAGGAATTTTGGAATGCGGATACGGCAAGCTGACTGAAAAAGTTCAGCTCAAGAAGCTGTGGAGTGGGGCGCCATCAGAAGATATTCAAAACTATGCGTTGATGAAACAAGGCAATCTGGCAGATTTATTTACAAGCTTCCGAAGAAATATCCCAAGACCCAACTTTTGATGTTCAATCACCAAATTCTGTTCATCAAGCTGATCTTCTTTTCCTTCCTCATGACAAGCAAAGCGAAGAAAGATTTTCAAATATGCATTAACGGTTGATTGATTAGGCAAAGCAGATTCAAAAAGCCTTGCTTGAACCTTTGGACTTTCAAAGATTGCTTGCGAAGTTTCAAAAGCTTTTCAGAAAAATTTATAAAAAAACATCATTGAAAATGGCACAAATGGCTTTCAAGTTGATCCTGCGTCGTGAATTCATGGAGTTCGAGTCACCAAAAGAGATGGCAAAATCATAATGTAAGAATAAGAAGAGGAAATCGTGAACGTTCACCGTGATCAAGGAATAAGTTGAGAGATTTAATCGACACTTTGGGTGAAAGATTCATTCAGTTTTCAATATAGCCAAGAAATGAATATGAAATCGATG